>CM029023.1:122400516-123137391 GCA_016801055.1 Panax notoginseng
GCATAATTAAACTAAACACATTAACATGCAAAAATTATACTAAACATGGATAAATGATGCAAATTAAACTACATGCTTTACACTACACTACTAATCACCCAATACCCCCAAACTTATCATATTCATTGTCTCCAATGAATGAAGGTAAAGGGATAAGAGAACTCCCCTAATTGTTAGCATGGCCACCCTCCTCGGGTGGTGAATCAGGCGTTGGAAAAAGGCACGGCTGTCCCGAACTGAGGCCACTCTAGCATTGTTCCTTGCTATGCAAAGGCTTCAACTAATGATCGCGTTAACCCATTTGCAAACGCCGAGAAATTATTATACATTGCATCCACTTTTCTCTCCAATCTCCTAAGTCTGTGATCATCATTTTATGCAATGGCATGGGTTGAAGTTTCTACTTCAGTTGGTTGCGTGGGTTGCGGAGATGGCACCGATGATGTAGCTGGAAGAATAAAGTCCTTGCCTCTTGGGTGCGGTGTGCCTCCTGCCCAATCCTTAAACATGGCGATAGTGGCATGGGTGATGTCTTGGCTCGGATACTACAGCTTCTCATTGGCCCAAGTAACCCCCGCTCGTGCACATAAGTGGGCTACAATGGATGCGTGTGGGATGTTTCCTGTGGTGCTCCCCCTCATGTAGCGTAGCATGTTTTGGTTGAGGAGGTGGCCCACGTCTATATATTTGCCTGTGATGATTCCCCACAAAATTATTGCTCGCTCGGATGGAATGTCATGCTGGTGGGATGAAGGCATCAACTTAGCACAGATAAATAGGTTCTAGGCCTTGGCGTAGCGGTTAAGGGCTGAACTTGGAAAATTTATAGGTTGGTTTGTGCCCGGTTTGTAATTCCACTGTGTACCAGGCATTAACAAGTCAGCTATGACCCTTTCTAAGTTAGTCCCGAACCTTACAGCCTCCACCAAGTTGGCACGTCAGGTCGGTGGGTCAGGTAAGTTGAACACTCCTCTAATCGCCTGTGGGCGATAATCCACTTGAACTCCCCTAACAAATGACAGCCCACTCATAGTTTCTTTGGCGTTAGCATAAAACTCACGAACAATACCCATGGGCGCATGCATGGGTGTAGACACCACTCCAACCCAGCACCTTTCCCTAATCATTGTCCATAACTCTCCATCTTGTTTCCCAGGATTAAACCCTCTCTCCTTCACAAAGATTTTAGCCACAATCCTGTAATATTCCATCTGAGCATCTAGGCTGACGAATTTGGTGAGGTCGACTATGTCCTCACTTTGACTGCTTGAAGATGATGACTCAGGGGTATGGGAACGTGCTCTCTTTGGCCCCATAGCAAATGATGAAGAGAACCCTAACTGAAGAGAGAACTTGACTGAGGAAAACAATTTCTGTGTACTATAAAGAAAAAAGACACCCCCAAACTCGTTGCTTTCCACCACTTTAACAAACCCTAATTATTTGAATGGGTGATATGTAGAAGAGGTTGAATGTGGGAATGAAAACCGAATGTGTAGAAATCGTTGTGGGGTGAGGAGTTATTATTTTGAATGGAACCCGTTTGGAGAATGTGAAGAGATAGAGTTTTGGTTTTAAAAGTGAGATGGGGAAGCGCACGCTAGAGAGTGATAACTGATACAACAAGTGGGGTAGGGCGCGTCTTTAAAACATTTAAAATTTTTTGAAACTGGACTCGGGCA
The DNA here is from genome assembly GCA_016801055.1 of Panax notoginseng. NCBI lineage: Eukaryota > Viridiplantae > Streptophyta > Magnoliopsida > Apiales > Araliaceae > Panax > Panax notoginseng. The sequence goes on from CM029023.1 coordinate 122,402,199, forward strand.
CAGCCGCGTCGAGTTTCTACATATGTGTGGCGCGGGCGCGCTGTAGATCAGATTGCAAGGAGGCCTGGCGCGGGCGCGCCAAATGTATACTACCCAACCGCGCGGCCGCGCTGCCCTGTACCCAGAAATGGACTGATCTGCATTTGAAGAAGTAATAAGCAGCCATTGACACTTTTCAACTAACCTACATATCAAGCATTTACAAATATGAGATATACCAATTCCCCAAATCAAAATATGAACTAAGTAACATGTATGAATGAATATATCCAAAAAATGCTCTATATGCTATTCCTATAAAAAAATGACATATGCATTCAGCCCTATCAAAACTTGTGTTAAAAATTTTATAATCTCTAGAATTAAACATGTGTACATGATCAAAGAATTAAATAGTAGAAGAGATAAAGATGAGTGCATCATGAGAATTAAACAAAAGGGGAGAGATTGACATGCTCAAATAGAATTAAACTTTAGGGAGAAGTAGATATGATGCACATAGAATTAAACATAAAGATAAAAGAGAAATAATGGGGTGCCTCCCATTGAGCGCTAGTTTATAGTCAATTAGCTTGACTATCTCTGCTCCGATCAAGTAGTAGAAAGAATTGAGGTGACCTTCTGCCTGTCAGCCTCACCACCATAATAGTGCTTAAGCCGCTATCCATTAACCTTGAAGGGCTTATCTGGGAACTTATCAAAAATCTCAATCGCACCATGTGGATATACATTCTTCACAGTAAATGGCTCTGACCACTTTGACTTGAGCTTCCCTGGGAAGAGTTTAAGTCTGGAATTAAACAATAACACTCTTTTCCCCCGTTCAAACACCCTTTCCATAATCTTGCGGTCATGCCATCTCTTCACCTTTTCCTTGTACAATTTGGAGTTCTCGTAGGCTTGCAATCTAAATTCGTCCAACTCATTGAGTTGGAGTAGGCATTTTTCTCCTGTATCCTTCAAGTCAAAATTCAGCTTCCTTATTACCCAGTATACTTTGTGTTCGAGCTCTATGGGAAGGTGACAAGCCTTTCCATAAACCAGCTGAAATGGTGACATACCCAACGGGGTCTTATAGGCAATCCTGTAAGCCCATACTGCATCATCTAGCTTCAATGACCAGTCCTTCCTTGTGGGATTCACGATCTTTTCTAGAATTCTCTTCACCTTACGATTCGATACCTCTGCTTGACCATTAGTCTGGGGGTGATAAGCTGTAGCAATTTGGTGATTCACCCCATATTTGGCCAGCAGCATTGTGAACTGACGATTACAAAAATGGTTGCCCTCATCACTAATGATTTCCCTCGGAGTCCCAAACCTCGTAAAAATACTCCTTTGTAGAAACCTTAGAACCACCTTAGCATCATTCATTGGAAGAGTTGCCACTTCCACCCACTTGGATACGTAGTCGACTGCCAATAAAATGTACAAGTACCCACATGATGAAACAAAAGGCCTCATGAAGTCTATCCCCCAAACATCGAATATCTCCACCTCGAGGATTGTATTCAAGGGCATTTAATTTCTCTTAGATAAGTTCCCGACTCTCTGACATCTGTCACATTTTTGAACAAAACTATAAACATCTTTAAAAATAGTCAGCCAATAGAAACCAGTTTCCAAAACTCTAGTCACTGTCCGTTCACCTCCATAGAGACCTCCATATACGGATGCATGGCAATCCTGCAAAATACCCTCTGTCTCGCTGTATGGAATGCACCTTCTTATCATTTGATCCGAACACTGCTTAAACAAATTCGGTTCATCCCAAATATACCATTTCACATCATGTAGAAACTTCTTCTTGTGATACCCAGTCAAGTCAGAAGGGATTATCTTGCTTACTAAGAAGTTAACATAATCTGCTAACCATGGCACTTCACCTTGCACCACGAACAATTGCACATCTGGGAAGGACTCATTGATCATAAGTTTGTCATTTGCATCCCTTCCCGAATTTTCCAATCGAGATAAGTGGTTCGCCACTTGATTCTCAGTCCCCTTTCTATCCTTAATTTCCAAGTCAAATTCTTGCAAAAGAAGTATCCACCTTATCAGACGAGGTTTTGCATATTTCTTTGCCACCAAATACCGGATTACTGCATAATCTGTGTACACAATTACTTTAGTCCCAATCAAATAGGCACGAAACTTATCAAATGCATACATAATTGCTAAAAGTTCTTTTTCCATGGTGGTGTAGTTTAACTGAGCATCAGTGAGGGTCTTGCTCATACAATAGATTACATGGAACATCTTATCCCTACGCTGGCCCAAAACAGCCCCCACAGCAAAGTCACTTGCATCACAAATCAATTTAAACAGAAGGTCCCAAACTGGTGTTGTAATCATAGGTGTTGTAGTTAACTTCTTCTTCAAATGCTCAGATGCAGACATGCATTCTTCATCAAATTTAAATTGTACATCCTTCTCTAACAAACTATAAAGTGGCTTCGTGACCTTCGAGAAGTCCTTTATAAACCTGCGGTAGAAGCCTGCATGCCCTAAAAGACTACGAACACCTTTAACAGAAGTCGGTGGAGGTAAATTCTGAATGGTTTCCAATTTAGCTTGATCCACCTCTAATCCTTTCTTAGAAACTTTGTGCCCCAGTATTATACCTTCTTGTACCATAAAATGGCACTTTTCCCAATTCAGAACCAAATTTGTCTCAACACATCTCTTTAACACCATCACTAAGTTTTCTAAACACAGATCAAATGAATCTCCAAAAATTGAGAAGTCATCCATGAAGACTTCAACATTGTGCTCCATCATATCCGAAAAACTTGCCATTATACACCTCTGAAATGTGGTCGGGGCATTGCACAACCCAAAAGACATCCTTCTGAACGCGAATGTTCCGTACAGACAAGTAAAAGTGGTCTTTTCCTAATCTTTTGGAGCTATCACAATCTGATTATACCATGAATACCCATTCATAAGGCAATAGTATTCATGACCTGCCAGCCTGTCCAACATCTGATCAATAAATAGAAGTGGAAAATGGTCTTCCCTTGTAGCCTTATTCAGTCTGCGATAGTCCATGCAGACTCTCCACCCCGTCACTATACTGGTTGGTATCAACTCATTGTTCTTGTTAGATAATACGGTCATTCCCCCTTTCTTCGGCACACACTGTATCCAGCTCATCCAAGAGCTGTCTGATATCGGATATATTATCCCTGCATCTAACCACTTCAGAACCTCCTTCTTAACCACTTCCTTCATAATTAGGTTCAGTATCTGCTATTGTTTCACTTAAGGTTTGCTATCATCTTCCAGCAGGATCTTGTGCATACAGAATGATGGGCTGATCCCTTTGATATCTGCTATGGTCCATCCTATCGCTGATTTGAACTCTCTTAGAACTCGTAGCAGTTTATCTTCCTGGCAAGATGTTAGTGCAGAAGAAATAATAACAGGTAACTTTGAACAATCATTCAAAAATGCATACCTTAAGTGGTGAGGAAGAAGTTTTAGTTCAAGATCTGGAGGCATCTCAAGTGAAGGCTTGAGTCATGCTAATGTCTCTCCATCATTTTTGAGTGGCTTGATAGGAGTCTTGAATCTTCGAAAATGTGGCACTGTGTCAAGTATATGTACAAATTCTGCAATCTCATCATCTTCAATTTCTGAATCCCCCAATATAAAACACTTCAAAGGATCATTTTCCACCAGATTTCTCACTTCTTCATTCAACATCCTGTCTACCATATCAATCCTAAAACATTCTTCTTCGTCGGTAGGAAACTTCATAGCCTTGAACACGTTGAAGGTGACTTCTTGATCATGAACCCTCATTATCAACTCACCTTTCTAAACATCTATCAAAGTTCGTCCTGTGGCTAAGAAAGGTCTCCCTAGGATGATTGGTATATTTTTATCTTCTTCGTAATCCAAGATGATGAAATCAGCTGGGAAGATAAATTTATCCACCTTGACCAACACATCTTCCACAATACCCCTTGGATAAGTAATGGATCTATCAGCAAGCTGTAGAGTTATATTCGTCGGCCTTGGAGCCGACAATCCCAACTGATTAAAAACAGACAGAGGCATCAAGTTGATGCTCGCCCCTAAATCACATAAGAATATATTGAAACACATCTTTCCAATTGAACACAGTATTGTGAAGCTGCCCGGGTCCTTTAGCTTCGGAGGTAGCTTACGCTGAAGCACTGCACTACATTATTCAGTCAAGGCTACTGTCTCAAAATCCTTTAATCGTTTCTTCCTTGACAAAATTCCTTTCATAAACTTTGCGTAACTTGGCATTTGTTCTAATGTCTCAGCGAAGGGTATATTGATCTGTAGCTTCTTGAACACCTCCAGAAATTTGGCAAATTATTTATCATCCCTTTTCTTTTGCAAGCTTTGTGGATATGGAATAGAAGGGTGAACAAGTGGTGGAATGGTTGTACGTTTTTGAGGTAACTTTTTATTATTCTTCTCCACTTCTCTCTGTTCAGAACCTATCTTTGAAAAACCATCATCAGAGCAATTTTCCTCATGGCGCGGCTGCGCAGCATCCTCTTGTATAATTGGTGCGGGAGCGCTGGCCTGTAATCTACCATTTGCTTCCCTGATCTTAGTGTAATGGCCTAACACTACTCCTTTCCTTCCCTTCTTGGATTAGTTTCCGTAGTATTTGGCAAGGTCCCTTGTGGTCTATTGTTCATCATATTGGCCATTTGGCCCATTTGAGTCTCCAAATTCTTTTTAGCCACAGCTTGGCTCTTGATCATAACTTCCGTATTAGCCATGTACTTAAGCATCATCTCCTCTATTTCTGACTTCTTTTCTGGCTGAGGTGCAGGTGGTGGATGATGTTGTGGTTGTTGTTGGAATCTAGGAGGGTAAGGTTGTTTGGGAGCATATTATTGGTGAGATGGTTGTGGTTGGTATTGATGTTGAGACTGAAATTGCTGAGGTTATTGGTGTTGTTGGTTGTTTTGATTTTTGTTCCAGCTGAAATTGGGATGATTGCGGTTGTTGGGATTATAAGCATTCTGAAACTGATTCTGGTTCTTTTGGTATTTGCTCATGAATTGCACTGATTCTGGATTGATAGCACACTAGTCCATTTGATGTGACCCCGCACATATCTCGCATACATAAGCAACTGGCTTGACCTTATTCTCCGCTAAAGAATCAATCTTCTTCACCATAGCTGCCATCTGAGCTGACAATTGTGTAATGGCGTCCACCTCTAACATTCCCGCAACTTTAGGTTGTGGCATCCCGGCCATAGGATTCTAAAAATCGTTCGCTGCCATTATCTCAATGAGCTCGTATGCTTCTTCATAACTTTTGGCCCATAAAGCACCTCCCGCATCAGCATCTACTATTGGCCTTGACTGTTAACCCAATCCATTATAAAAAGTGTTGATAACCATCCAATCAGGCATTCCATGATGGGGACATTTCCTTAGCATTTCTTTGTAACGTTCCCAGGCTTCATACAATGATTCACCCTGTTGGTGTTCAAACTGGGAAATCACAGTCCTCATTTTTGTTGTCTTAGCCATAGGGAAAAATTTAGCTAAGAACTTCTGTGTTAAGTCCTCCCATGTTGTGATAGACCCCGCTGGCAATGAATGGAGCCAACTTCTCGCCTTATCCCTTAATGAAAATGGAAACAACCTGAGCCTAATTGCATCCTTTGACACCCCCATTATACTTAAAGGTGTCGCAAATCTCTATGAAGCTCAACAAATGCTCGTTCGGGTCATCTGTAGCAACACCCCCAAATTAGACTGAATTCTGCACCATTTGTATAGTGTCTGGCTTTATTTCAAAGGTATTGGCTGCTATAGCTGGCCTGACTATGCTCGACTGCAACTCATTAATCTTGGGCATCAAGTAATCCCTTAAGGCTCTATGTTCTTCTTGAGGCTCTTCTGTCATGTTGGATGTTGAAGTCTCAGTGATTACTTGCGTATTCTGACGTGCTCTCGCTTTCCAAGCCCTACCGTTGATATTATCTTGTGTAGGTATCAACTCAGAATTTGACGATCGCGTGTGCATAAAATGTACACAAATACCTGAAATACAAACAGAAATAAAATAGAAATGAGATAAGAATAGATTTGTCTAAGTCACACAAATCTAGCTTTAGTTGATGACAACAACAATAAAAATAAACGCCTTTTCCCAGCAACGGCGCCAATTTGGTTTAACAAAATGGACTCTAACTCATGCAAATATACACGGGTCAACAAGTAGTACAGAGTAAGAAAGTATCGATCACATGGAGAAAGGAAAATAAATCTATGCTATCATGCAACAACCTTATCACTATTTTTGTATGCTCAAACTATCAATTAACAAGTAATTTATATCTAAATAAATTATCAACACAAAAATACTAATTACTAAAAGTAAGGTAATCAAAATTGGAGAGATATGGGATCCTAATTTCATTTAATGCTTTATCCAAAATGCATGACTCTTGTTATGTCTAATTATTTAATATGGACAGCTAGTCGAGAGCACAAAAGTGAAACATAACCATCTTTCGATGTACTATGTCCAAATCACACAAAATCCACAAATTGATAGAATTCATGTAAGCATCAAAATTACCTAACCCACTATATGTCTATGTGAATTAAAAGTAATAATGATTTAAGCACAAGCTCTCAATGACTACACATGGTGAACCGGTATAAGCCTATCCGGGCCACAAATTACAAAACCTAACAAATATAAATTTCATAAACATATGCTAACATGGTCTAATCTGTACTTATACTTCCTTTTCCAATTCCATACAAGTAATTAGTGTGAATGGTGATCAAGCATTCAATATTTTAGCACAACCATGATGGGAAATCCAATATTAAACATACACACATCACAATCAGGTATACAAATATGGACTACACATTAAAATCCATTAGAATCCCATAATGGAAGTTAGTTCATTTTTGAATCAACAGCCATTATGGGATTGAAACTAAATATTGGAATAAGAAATACAAACAAGAGATATAAGAGATATGAAGAATCAAATCTGATAATCCTAGTTGCAAAGTCTGATTCCATGCTAATTCAAGTCCACAATCGTCACCAAAATGAAAACCAATATTTACAAGTAATAATCTAGAGAGAGAAGCTCAAAGAAATATAGAAAATGCTATATATTCTCTCTAGAACACCCAACCCTAATAATAGTAAAAACTTAATAATTCGTCTTTTTTTAACCAACAAATACGTCTAAAGATAACAAACACGCTTCAGCATTTCAAAATAAAAAGTTAGCATTTTAAACATAATGTAACTGGCGCGGCCACGCGGTATTACAGTGTTAATCGGGTGCGGGCGCGCTACATGCATTGCTGCCGAGTGTTTGGCGCGGGCGCGCCATGTCCCTTTGTAAATTGGGCGCGGCCGCGCAATAGCCTTGTCTGCGTCTAATCTTCCTCTGGCGCGGGCGCACCGTGCCTAGCTTATATGGCAGCGCGGCTGCGCTGCTGCTGCTTGTTGTCTGCTGGTGTTTGCTTCTGAACTGCTACTGCTTCCTGCTACTTTCTTCTTCTTCATTTCTTTTCTTCTTCACTTTACCACTTCATTGATCCTCTAGGTGCCCTCCTCACCTGCTTAAGTCTAGCTGTTATCTTCACTTTTGCACGAGCCTACCATGCCCTGTCTTGCCATTTCCATTTCCATTTCCATGCCATACCATGCCTTAGGAGTTCCAACTATGCACATTGCAAAACAAACACAAAAAACAAATAAAACATACCAAAAATACTTGAGTTGAGCAAAATTCTAGTGAGTTGGTAACCAATAAGTAGATATAAAACCTACTTATCACTTTTGCGCATTAAATTGATATCGATGCATATATGTGATGGATTTATTATTCATGCGATGAATGTTATTTATTGATACATATGGTGATATGTATGATAATAAATGAGATTGATTATGAACTATTGACCAATGTAATTAGATTTTAATTTAGTTGGATGCATAAATGTTGTATGTGTTTTATTAAATAGGGTCTGCATACCTCGTCTTCTCTAGTTTTTTCTTAATATAAATTATATCTCTCTCCTATGTAGTTCCCCTTGACTGTTGATCAAAGTTTCTATTTATTGTAAATAGTTTTGTAATAGGAATACTTATAATTATTTTGAAGAATTGGAGACCAATGAGCAAGGAGCGCTTGAAGACTCATTTATAATGGAGCCAGAGATTTAAATGTAATAGTTATATTTAAATTTAATTCTTGCACCCTAGGTTTGACCTCTTAGTTCACTTGGTGGCTCTAGTTAACCAAATTAAAATAAAGTCCATAATCAATCCGGATAGAATATAGTATCCATGAACTCACAACTAGACTTAACTATTCTTCTATACAATGTTCTTTGACTATGCAATTACAATATGTCATATGAACGCTATTTAGCATAGCTAGAGCTATACGAAAAACTTCAATAAGTACTTCCTTTTTCCTTTGTCTATCCCGAATCCTTCGATCCGCTTTGGTTTAGCTGAAAATAATTATTTATAGCAAGGGTGAGCAACTAAGTTGCCCAACAAGTTTAACAGTTATCACATAACACATAGTTCACATTTTAAATACAACTTAAATTATTCATACTTCGTAGTTTATATATAATTCATATTTTTCATACATTGCAATTGTATCGTAATAGCTCACATACAAAATGATTCAAAATAGCCTAAGCAATTTCAACATACTTCGTTTTTAGTTTCATAATATATTTTAAATCATTCGTAGCTAACATAATTACATTAAGTATTTTTACTTAAACTCACACTTATACAAGTTATTTCTAATTTATTCCTTGTATTTGAATTGATTTATATTCTTATATATATAAATTATACTTAACATATTAATTTATATATACATCTTGGTTTGTTTCCATTTTCCATAAACTAAACATCCAACATCATCAAACAACAAGCTAGATGGCTGGTGCAATGCAGCGCAACCAGCAGCGCGCAGCTACGGCCTGCAAGCAACAGCTATGCCCTGCTGCCCCCCATAGCTAAATGCCCAATTCACAATTTTCTAGTGTACAACTTACAAGATCAATGACAACCAAACCTCGGCATGATATAGAGGGCATAACATAATATTTATAAAAAAATATAACTCAACCAAATTAGATACTACAAACAAGTTTAATAAAGGTTCAAAGTTGCTCTGTTGCAACTGATTTTCAACAAAACTAGCTTGTTTTTCATTCTCAAACTAGATTCTAATCTCACTTTTATTTGTTCAATTTAATTAAAACATTACATAAAACAGATGGAAAAGGTTTACAAACTATATACTTAACCAAATTCCTTAATTTCATACAAAAGTCTCTAAGAAACCTTTTATCAAATAGGACATACGCATTCTTTATTTGGGCAGATATCATACATGTTTATATATATATATATATATATATATATATATATTCCATATATCCCCTTCCTTATTACTCCTCACAACAACTACTAAGCTCCTTCTTTGTAATTCATATACACCACAACCACAATTCATACTATTTTATATATAAATCAACTAATTCATAAAACTTTTATAAAACTTATACTTACCTCCTTGTTTTGCTGAAATTTAAGCTCAGTGATAATGATTCAGTCAATTCTTTACGCCAATTATAGCTTCCCGCTCACTTGTAATTCCAGCTTCTTTACACAACCTCTTCTATTAGCCGAACCAAACAATTTTTAAAATTTTATGGCTTAGCTTTGATTTAGATGGAGTAGATATGCCCAGAAGTTAGAAAATAACAAAATGGAATGGAGTGGGACGTAACAGAGGAGGATATGATATGAATCACGCTCAGTTCCTTCCTTACTCACTAATATTCAAATCAAATAGCTTCCTACTTTGCAAAAATAAAGTATTCCACGAAGAGTACTGTAGCTTAGAAAACATGTGAACAAAATACGCACCAACTGCAACAATATATTTACTAAATTTTAACTTTCCATCATATTTACTACATGAGAGTTGGCTAACAAATACCTTGTCAGGTAACCTGTCAAGATCAACCTGCCATTCTTCGCAAAGTGTATAAACTGTAAATGAGCCAGCAGTCCATTCACAATCATTCACAAGGCAATCTGTGAGCTGGATCCACCTGGAGAGAGCTCTCACATATTCTCGTTGAGATTTCATGAGCTTGCAGAAGCTGTCATACCAGGAAGTGACCTCTGTTTTTAGCTGAGCTATCTCCTGTCTATGGAAATTGGTAGTTGGGTCAACACATTGGTGATTTTTGAGATGATTCACATGCTGGGAAATATGGGTCTGAACTTGACGGCACTCGTACATTTTCTTCCACATATGCATCAGCCTACACTTTTATTTTTCTATAAGAATGAATTAAATAAGTGTATAATGTGTCCTACCAAGAAGAAAGGTATAACATCCACCAAGAGACAAAATATAGAGGCATGTCGGGAATTTTCATCCTTGATCAAGAAAGAAGAATTTGGGCAAGATTATGGTAGTATCTTAATTTACAAGAATCATCTAATAGGACCTCAATTGACCGAATTTCAAGGAATATATTAACTTTTTTGTTGGTGATTTCACAACCTAGTCTAGCGTTTTCAACTTGGTTTAAAATAATTGAACACCTTCACAGATTTGTAAATAGAAAGGTCAGTTGCCTTAATTTTGATTTAAAAAGCATTTTGTAAATGTAACATAAGTCTAGTGCCTTATCCAAAGTTTAAAATTTCAAGTACCATTTCGAGTCCGTGTAATACAACACAAAAAACTATGGCATAGTCGATTAATTTAACAATTTAATAACAGGTTTACCCAGTGAACATAATGCAATGTGACAAATATTTTTGTTTTTTTTGGGAGGGGGAACCTAATATGGTTCATCCAAGAATTCAACTTTTACTCCAGCTTTTATCTAACAAATCATATATCCTAATGAGTAGGGGTGTTAATCGGTAAATAACCGGATCGAACCGGTCCGAACCGAACCAAATACCGGTAATACCCAAAATAGGATACCAAAATCGAAACCGGTTGAACCGGTATACCGAACCGATTAGCCGGTTCAGTTCTGGTTTGATAATGGTATTTACCCTGTTAAAACTGGCCCAACTTTTAACCCAAAACTCAGCCCAAATTTAATTCAAAACCGGCCCAAGAGCTGCCCAAGACTTGCTTTTAAGCCAAAATTTGGCCCAAGGTCAAGCAACTTTCGCAAGGCCCAGCCTTCTTTGAGCCAAAATTCAGCCCAATAAAGATAAAAGCCTTCTTTGAGCCAAAATTCGGCCCAATAAAGATAAAAGACTTAAATGTCTTTTTAAAAGGAAAATTTTCTTACTATTTGATAAAAAAAACCAATATAGGACTTAGTTATTAAGAACCAATGTGGGACTTAACTATTAAGAACTCACTTGGTTGTATTTTTATAAGAAAAACTTTCTTAGACTTTTATAAAATAACCAATGTGGGACTTACTATTAAGGTTCCACTTGTAGTTTTTTTATAAGAAAACTTCCTTAAGACTTTTATAAAATAACCAATGTGGGACTTGACTATATTTTTTTATAGGAAAAATTCCTTATAGACTTTTTATAAATTAACCCATCAATGTGGAACTTGCAAACAACCATATTTTATCTAATTAATTAAGACTTTTATTCTAACTTAAGAGCAACTCTTTCCCAACTTATTGATAAATAATTTAGTTTATCTAATTTCTTTTACTTTTACTAATTTAATCAATATAGAACTTCTAAACCACCAACTATTAATATATTTAAGTTTATCTAATTTCTTTTACTTTTACCAATTTAAACTTGTAAACCACCAACTATTAATAATTGATAGTCTTTTTATAAAGCCAAACTTCCTTAGACTTTCCAATGTGGGACTTGGCTATTAAGGTTTCAATTACTTAACACTAACTACTAAGTTTTCATTTTATAACAAAAGTGGAACTTGGCTATTAAGGTTTTTTTATAAAGAAAACTTCCTTAGACTTTTAAAAGTGAACCAATGTGGGACTTGGCTATATGTTATTCTCTTGTCTTACCAATATCCCACATTGTCTAATTTGTGTTCTCATGTCTTACTTCTATTCTATAAATAGGGGAGACCACCAATTCAAATTTTATTCAAGTCTTCTATAGTTCTATTTTATAATTAGAGGAGACTCTAATCCAATTTTACAAAGATAAGTAAAATATTTTTAAAAAAAATGAATTGAATTGGTACAACCGGTTCGGTTCGGTATATACTGGACTTCTAAAATAGGCAACTGGAATCGGTACCAAAAAATCGGTATATATTGATTTTTTTTGTACCGAACCGGACCGGTTCTTTTTTATACTGAATCGATCGGTTTGGTTCGGTTTGAAAAATCAAAAAACCGAAAAAATCGAATGAAATGAACAACCCTACTAATGAGTGTCAATCTCCAAAAGGACAAAAGCAGACCCAACTAGGAATAACAATATTTGACATAATTTAATTTTCTACAACTTACTTCAACCTTGGACAGATTCTTCAATTACTCCCTCTGTAATATCCTTGAATTTGGTATTCATTGGGAGGTGGTGGCGGACCATCAATCCTATCTCTGACGACAACTTAGCAGATTCTATAGGATTTGTAGGCCTTCCTTTACTAGGTGATACATTGATAGCCAACTTCTTTCCTTTTGCCTTGGTGAGTATCTCAAGACTAATACCGGGAGTAGGACCGCGTATTTTCTTACCTGAAGACGAAGTTATTCAAAAAATTGGATGTGAAAAAGTAAAGGGAATAACAAATTAACAAGACAACAATAACTGTGTATAGCATATATATACACACACAATTATGTATAACATATGTTAACTAAATAGGTCTAGATAAAACTCATATGGTCCAGACCCTTGCTCACCGGACATCGGTGGTGGGTCACTTTCTTTTGGTGGGGTAGAGTTTTCACCAACTATAGTGTCATTAGTACGTTGCATCGAGGTAGAAATGGGAGTACGCACTTCATTCGCACGACCATCATGGGCATTAGGTGAACGTGTAATCATTGTACGTAATTTTCTTGTTAGACCCACAGGTGATGGTTGAGCAGATTAAGCTTGTGATCTTGTGATTGGGTTTCTTGGAGGACTAGACGACATCATAATTCTTCTTCTTACATGAGGATTTGACCTGTCAGTTAAGTTAAGCTTCTTCATTATCCTCAAGGACCTCAACATTTTGCGAGGCTATATATCTTCTTGTTTGAGTTGTTCATTTCGTTTTAAATCTAGGGCCAGACATTTTCAAGTACCAAGTATGCAAGATGAGTGTTTCACTGAAACTAAATAATCAAACCGGGTATATATTAGTAAATAAGACATGTATAGTACTAAAAAGTAAAACTAAAGCATGTCATACATCACAAAAACATAACTAGGTTCACCATGCATGCATTGAAGATATGTAAGCATGTATATTTGATTTGTCTGAATTCACACAAAGTATAGGAACTGATTTAGTTTTTCACGTATATCAACAATAAATAATGAAATTCAGATTCAGATAAAAAGATGAAGATGATATCCTTCAAGCCATCTGCGAAGGGTCATGGTAAAAAATGTTTCCTCTAAAATTGCCAACATATGAATACAACTCATTGATCCATAGAATTTGTTCAAGAATCTAAGAAAACTGACAGACACATGGTAGTTGTTCTCCTACCATAACTGCACCTATTACATGCTTCAAAAATTAATCACTCAAAGTATAAAAATATTACCTTAAGAAGAGAGAAAGAAGTTGAAAATTATGGAAGGAACCTACTACAAGTGTCAAGTTACGAAATTTGAAAATTCTATATAAATATTTTTATTAAATAATTCTAAAAATTGTCAATTTGACCATAAAAGTTAAATTATGGTGTTTATTATGGGACGGATGGAGTATTATTTAGATGATTAGTATTAGTAATTAGTATTGAAATAGTTTGTGAAGCCCCTAAAATAGGTTCACACAACCCATTCTGAGTCGCCAAATACATGGTACATAATTTAAATACAAACTTCAATTATACAACTATTAATTGTCGTGTAAAATATAACAAAACATAAGCTGTGAGTTTTAATACAAATATTGTCTTACAGACAATATCCAAACTCAAATAAAGTCTTCATTACAATTATTGTTACATCATTTTATAAAATAGTGAGGACTGCTATAATAACCATCTTGAACCACCGGCTAGTCCTATCTTTATTCTCGCCTCCTGAGAAGAACAACGGAACCAAAAGGAAAAGGGTGAGCTCAACTAGCCCAGTAAATAATATTATGACTAAGATAATGTAGAACAAATTATCCTTAGTCCTCAACAGGGAAAAAATCTGATAGAATACAATAAACAACAAGTTTTAGATCAACAACTGCAGCGAAAACAACAATCCATTAGAAGAGTCAAGTAGAGCATAATGTCCACTATCTTCTATGATTTAAAAGTCCATCATCAATATTTTATCTCTGTAACACCAATCAATAATTATTTCCAATTAAAGAATTATCTATGCACTACGGGCCAAAGATAATCGTTGTATCACCAGTGGTCATGATCATGCCAAACACTTGGAATCATTTAAACCTCTTTTCCGCTTAGGAGTAATGTTCTGCATCATATATTGGAAAACTTCCTTCATTGTGCCTTTTTGATCTTCACTATAGCTCCACAACTGAGGAACAACATATCTTCCCCTGGGATTATTATCATTAATGTGACGCCCCCAAAATAGGTATACATCACCCATCTTGAGTCACCAAATACATGGTACAAAATTCAAATACAACTTAATAATACAACTGTCGTGTAAAATAAGACAAAACATAAACTGAGAGTTTTAAAATGAATATTGTCTTCTAGACAGTATTCAACTCAAATGGTGTCCTCAATACAATTATTATCATACTATTTCATAGAATAGTGAGGACTACTAATGCTATCATCTGGATCGTCACTCCGTTCCCTGACTAGTCCCGATTACGTTCTCATTTCCTAAAGAGGACAATGAAAGCAAAAGGGTGAGCTCAACTAGTCCAGTAAGAAATATTATGACTAAGATAATGCAAAATAATTTATCGTTAGCCTTCAACTGTGTTAAACTGATAAAATATAACAAACATCAAGTTTAACTGCAGCGGAACAAGCAATCTATTAGAAGAGTCAAGTAGAGAATAAAATTGTAAGACCCCAATTTTTTTTAATAAAGATAAATTTTCTATAAATATCATTTTTAAATATTATGGAATGAATTGGATATAATGTTATAGTTGTGGGTAATATTTATAAATTTTGCAAAGTACGCAAGTTGTTGTATAATATTTGATTGGTCGAGGAATATTCGTACGACGGCACAATCATTGGTGGACCCCACAACGGAATTATTATCGGATAGAGAAAACGACAAAAATATTTTATGAAAATAACGGCGGAAGTTTTACCGTTAATACTGTTGAACTACTCGGTAGTAAAAGTACAGTAATACGCGTGGTTGCATAGTAGCACACGGTATTGATTATTGATGCTTATGTGATAAGTCACTCAGTTTTGTTTTATTAGTATTATTAAGGTAATAAAACAGAAACACTTTTTATATAAAACAGAATACTTTTATAAAGTTATCTGTTTTATTAGACTATAAATAGAATATATTATATTCTATTATGCATAGTATTTTGCATAGTAAAATCTTTTTATATAAAACAGAATACTTTTATAAAGTTATTTATTTTATTAGATTTTAAATAGAATATATTATATTTTATTATGTATAGTGTTGCATAGTGCCTGCATAGTATTTTGTACAGTAAAATCTTTTTATATAAAACAGAATACTTTTATAAAGTTATTCGTTTTATTAGATTATAAATAGAATATATTATATTTTATTTAAAAGATTTTGCTTTAAATATGGATCGTCCGATTAAAAGTAAATCAATCTGGACCATTCATGAATTAGTTACTATGCAGTCCATTCTTCTATAAATAGAATCTCATTCTTTCATTATTTCTTACGAATTCACTGAAACTCTAGAGAGAGAAATTATAGAGAGAAAGAAGAAAAGTATTCTGTTACTTCACTACTCCTATATCCAGTACTCTTCTTCTTAAGGTAAGGGATATTATTTCTTTTGTATTCATGAAGAGAACTTCTGTTATTCCATTATTTATTATTCTGTTGGAATAACCTATATACGCGGGCTACCCTATACTTGGTGAAATTCTTCTGTTATTCCATTCTTTATTATTCTGTTGGAATATCATGTCTTTACGTTTTACGCCGGACCTGGTTCCGTCTTTATTATTCTGTTAGAATATCCTGTCTATGCGTTTTACGCCGGACCTGGTTTCATCTTTATTATTCTGTGGGAATATTCTGCCTGTGCGTTTTACTGCAGACCTGGTTCCATTATTTATTATTCTGTTAGAATAACATGCCTGTGCGGTCTATCGCATGCATGATGATTTCTTTTGTTATTCCATTCTTTATTATACTCAGTTGGTTAAAGTTTTGGCTTCTATACTCCATGAAATTAGTGGAATATCCTTGATATTTGTACTTCATCTAGTATCTTTTCATGGAAATATTCTTCTGAGCATTCTTGAATTTTACTCAACAAAGAAGTATTATGTTGACAATTTGGACGTTATTAGTTCCTGGATAAATTAATTCTTGAACTTGTTTTATTGAATTCTTATATCATTGTCATCATCATCATGTTTATATTTTGTTGAAAGTCATATGTGGCCTGTAGTGCATAGATGGACTTGGTATGATTATGACCAGGGATTATTTGGTGTAATCATGACCGTAATGTTACAAATAATGTGGTAAAAGTCCTCATTGGCCCGTAGTTCATTGATGGACAGTTGTTGGCATGATCATGACCATTGATGAATACACGAATATCCTTGGCCCATAGTGCATAGATAATTTGTGGTTGTGATACTAATGAATATCTTTGGGCGTAGTGCAGGGATGATGTGGATTATTTATTAAGCTAAGTCCCAGCGATAAAAGTGATGAAAAACCTTTTAAATCATAAAAGATAGTATATTTTATTCTCTACTTGACTCTTTTAATGTATTGCTTGTTCCGCTGCAGTTAAACTTGATGTTTGTTATATTTTATCAGTTTAACACTGTTGAAGGCTAACGATAATTTATTCTGTATTATCTTAGTCATAATATTTCTTACTAGGCTAGTTGAGCTCACCCTTTTGCTTTCATTGTTCTCTTCAGGAAATAAGAACGTAGCGGGGACTAATCGGGGAATGGAGTGACGGTTCAGATGATAGCATTAGTAGTCCTCACTATTCTATGAAATAGTGTAAAAATAAATATATTGATGACTTATTTTGAGTTTGAATCCTGTTTAGAAGAAAGTGTTGTATTTAAACTCACAGCTTATGTTTTGTCGTATTTTACACGACAGTTGTATAATTAAGTTTTATTTGTATTTTGTACCATGTATTTGACGACTCAGAATATGTGATGCATACCTATTTTGGGGGCGTCACTGTTGGTATCAAAGCTTAGGGATATGATCCCTGACTAAGATGTGAGACTAGAACTAGGAGGGGAGAGACGGGGAATTCCTTCGCTAGTATGACCTACCTAAGTTTATTTGGTATTTAATTGGTCGGTCAGAGTATAGGGATATTATGTTACATGTCAATTAACCTTTGTTTTGTGGCAGTATCTGAAAATGACATCCGAGAATGTTGAGAATAGGAATGGAGCACATGAGACCGTTGAGGTTCCACATATCAATAATCAGGATAATGTGCATCAGGAAGGCGACAATCCTCATGCAAACAACAACACTGACCAAATGATGAATGATGGAATGTTCAGAGGCTTTATGCAATTCATGCAACATCAGCGAGAGAGGCTCCTGTCCAAAATATAGGTGGAAATACTGAAAACTCTCGGACGGTCACCGCTAAGCAGTTCAAGGAGCTGGGACCACCGGAGTTTATTGGAGAACCAAAACCACTTAAGGTGGAAACGTGGATCAAGCAGATCGCCAAGATATTTGATGTCTTTGGATGCACCGAGGAGCAAAAGGTTCCCTTTGCCACCTTTATGTTGCGAGGAGAGGCAGATTACTGGTGGGAATCGGTAAAACGTACTCAACCTGCCGCATTGAAGATGTCTTGGAAAAAGTTTCAAGAACTGTTCAATGACAAGTACTTTCCTGAAAGTATTCGTCACATGAAGGATGTAGAGTTCATCAAGTTAGAGCAAAATAATATGACCGTGTCACAGTACGAAGCTAAGTTTGCCAATTTATCCCGGTTTGCGTCCCATTTGGTTGATAATGAGGAAAGAATGACACGGATGTTTTTAAGAGGTTTGAAACTGGAGATACGTAAATATATTATTTCTCATAAACTGTGTTTGTATTCAGATGTTATAAATAGGGCTCAGTTATTAGAGCGCGATAACGTGTCAATGCAACCAAGAGAAAGCAGCCGACAGAATGAAAATACCAGTGGTAACAGTCATCGAAGCGGTGACAACAAACGTGGAGGAAATTAACATGCCAGAAATGGTAACCACTTTGGTGGTAATCATGGCCAAGGCAATAAAAGTGGACATTTCAAGAAGAGGAGATTCAACAATGATGAAAAGACATCATCACCAACACCCGTTGATAAGGAAGGGGAACGACCACCTATCATATGCTTCAAATGCGGAGGAGAGGGACATATCAGTCCAAACTACGCGATGCCATCCAAAGCGTGTTATAATTATGGAAGAGAAGGTCACTTAGCCCAATTTTATCATACACCAAAGACAAGTCCAGTTGGAATGGTGACACAAAATACCGACCCAGACAAGTCAAAACCAGTAGTTCAAGGGAGAACGTTTGTTGTGACCTCCCAGAAAGCAAGAAAACCGAACGAGGTCATCACGGGTAAGCTTATCATAAACTCTAGCGAAGTCTATACCTTATTTGATATCGGTTCTACCCATTCTTTTATTTCTCCTACTTGCGCTCAATGATTAAATTTGACTTCGGAGAAATTAGACTTTGACTTATCTGTGAAAACTCCGTTGGGAGAAACCTTTATTACATCCACTGTTTATATGTCTTGTTTGGTTCAAATCGTTACCCTCACATTACCTGTTGATCTTATTTCATTGAAAATACTTGCATTTGATGTGATTCTAGGGATTGATTGGTTGACTACTCATCATGCTAAAATTGATTGTTTTCGTAAGGTTGTTAGCTTTCATCTTCCTAATCAGCCTATTAAGCTAATTCAAGCGACCAAACCATTAAAATCAATCATGGTCATCTCAAGCCATAAAGCTATTCGTTTATTGAAAATTGGATGTCAATCTTTCTTAGCTCATGTCACAGATCTAAACAAAAATATGTCAGTTTTGAATGATATTTCTATTGTTAATGAATTTCCTGACGTATTCCCTGAAGAACTTCCTGGCCTACCCCTAGAGCGTGAAATTAAATTTTGTATTGACCTTGAACCCGGTACAAAACCCATTTTCAAAGCCCCATATCGGATGGCTCCTATTAAACTTCAGGAGTTAAAGACCCAATTGCAGGAATTGTTAGATATCGGTTTCATTCGACCTAGTACTTCTCCTTGGGGTGCTCCTGTTCTATTCGTGAAGAAGAAAGATGAAAGTATGCGACTTTGTATTGATTATCGGGAGTTGAATCATGTCACCATAAAAAATAAGTACCCGTTGTCTCGTATTGATGACCTGTTTGACCAGTTACAAGGAGCACAATTCTTTTCAAAAATCGATCTTCGTTCTAGATATTATCAGCTGAAGGTTAGAACTGAGGATATTCCAAAGACTGCCTTCAGAACTCGGTACGGGCATTATGAATTCTTAGTCATGTCTTTTGGATTGACTAATGCTCCTGCTGCCTTCATGGATATGATGAACCGAGTATTCAAAGAATATTTGGATCACTTTGTGGTCGTCTTTATTGATGACATCCTTATTTATTCCAAAAGCCGTAAAGATCATGAGCAACACTTGAGGCTGATACTCCAAAAGCTTCGTGAAAATAAGCTTTATGCCAAGTTGAAGAAATGCGAGTTCTGGCTTGAAGAAGTGGCATTCCTTGGGCATGTATTATCAAGTCATGGAATATCTGTTGACCCGACAAAGATTAAAGCTATTCAAAGCTTGGAGCAACCCAAATCAGTGACCGAAGTACGTAGCTTTCTCGGCTTAACTGGTTATTATGGAAGATTCGTGGAAGGATTTTCTCGAATCGCTACTCCACTGACTCAGCTGACTCAGAAAGATACAAAATTCAGTTGGAGCGAGGAAAGTGAGAATAGTTTTCAAGAACTCAAGAGAAGACTCATTTCAGCACCTGTTCTGACCATACCATCTGGTTCGGAAGGATTTGTCATCTACAGTGATGCTTCGGGCAAAGGGTTAGGATGTGTTCTCATGCAACATGGAAAAGTCATAGCATATGCCTCTCGACAACTCAAAGAATATGAGAGGAATTATCCTACTCATGATCTAGAGTTGACAGCAATCGTTTTTGCACTAAAAATTTGGAGGCATTACTTGTATGGGAAGAAAGTGGAGATCTTTACAGATCATAAAAGCCTCAAATATTTCTTCACCCAAAATGAACTTAACATGCGACAGCGATGTTGGCTTGAACTGTTAAAAGATTATGATCATACCCTCAAATACCATCCTGGAAAAGCGAATGTGGTAGTTGACGCATTGAGTAGAAGATCATATGCGGGTACGAGCGCGATATTGTCAACACAAAGGCCCATTTTTTGTGACTTGTAAAAGATGGAGATAAAGTTAAAGACTCCAGGGGCCCATGTGATGATGGCGAATATACGAGTAGAACCGACTTTAATTGATAAAGTTAAAGCTGCTCAAGCTACAGACCTGGAGCTGATGCGTATGAGGAGAAAAGTGCAAGAAGGTGTTATGCCGAAAGCAAAAATCGATGAGGAAGGAATACTTCGAGTCAACTCCTGACTTTGTGTTCCTAATGACCCTGATTTAAAGTATAACATCATGATGGAGGCGCACAACACACCATTTGTAATCCATCTTGGGAGTACCAAAATGTATCATGATCTTCGACATACATTTTGGTGGGGAAATATGAAGAGAGAGATAGCGCTGTTTATCTCAAGGTGTCTAACGTGTCAACGATTCAAGGCAGAGCATCAAGTACCAAAAGGTCCATTGTAACCACTTGAAATTCTAGAATGGAAGTGGGAGCACATTACCATGGATTTCGTTACCGGTCTTCCCAAGGTTTCTCAAGGCATAATTGCGATTTGGGTCATTGTTGATAGATTGACCAAGTCGGCTCATTTTCTACCTATACGAGAAATTTCTAAACTTGAACGTCTTGCACGTATGTACATAAACGAGATTGTAAGATTGCATGGTATGACAGTATCCATAGTTTATGATCGAGACCCAAGATTCACTTCACGATTTTGGGTTAGTTTGTAGAAATATATGGGCACGGATTTATGATTTAGTTCGGCATATCATCCTCAAACGGACGGGCAGTCGGAGAGGACTATTCAAACTCTTGAAGATCTATTAAGACTCTGTGTCCTTGATTTCAAGGGAAGTTTTGACAAGTTCTTACCATTGGTGGAGTTTTCCTACAACATCTATCAAGCAAGTATTGGCATGGCTCCATTCAAAGCGTTGTATGGAAGAAAGTGTCGTTCTCCAGTATGCTGGGATGAGGTGGGTGAAGCAACGTTGTTGGGACCGGAGTTGGTACGTATGACTACAAAAAAGATTCAAACGATCCGGCAACGTATAAAAACATCACAAGATCAATAAAAGAGTTATGTTGATCTTCATCGAAAGGACGTGGAATTCGATATTGGAGATCATGTGTTGTTACGTGTTGCTCCATAGAAAGGAGTTACGAGATTTGAAAAGAGAGAAAAGCTCAATCCTCGATTCATTGGCCCATTTTTAATCCTCGATCGAGTAGGAACTGTGGCATATAGACTCGCTTTACCGCCAAGTATGTCTCGTGTTCATAACGTTTTTCATATATCTATGTTACGTAAATATGTGAAAGACCCGCACCACATTATTGAGTTAGAACCAGACGAAATAGCGAAAGATTTAAAGTATAACATCATGATGGAGGCGCACAACACACCATTTGTAATCCATCCTAGGAGTACCAAAATGTATCATGATCTTCGACATACATTTTGGTTGTGCAATATGAAGAGAGAGATAGCATTATTTATCTCAAGGTGTCTAACGTGTCAACGAGTCAAAGCGGAGCATCAAGTACCAAAAGGTCCATTGCAACCACTTGAAATTCTAGAATGGAAGTGGGAGCACATTACCATGGATTTCGTTACCGGTCTTCCCAAGGTTTCTTAAAGCATAGATGCGATTTGGGTCATTGTTGATAGATTGACCAAGTCGGCTCATTTTCTACCTATACGAGAAATTTATACACTTGAACGTCTTGCACGTATGTACATAAACGAGATTGTAAGATTGCATGGTATGCCAGTATCCATAGTTTCTGATCGAAACCCAAGATCCACTTCACGATTTTGGGTTAGTCTGCAGAAAGCTATGGGCACAGTTTTACGGTTTAGTTCGGCATATCATCCTCAAACAGACGGGCAGTCGGAGAGGACTATTCAATCTCTTGAAGATCTATTAAGACTCTGTGTTCTTGATTTCAAGAGAAGTTGGGACAAGTTCTTACCATTGGTGGAGTTTTCCTACAACAACAGCTATCAAGCAAGTATTGACATGGCTCCATTCAAAGCGTTGTATGGAAGAAAGTGTCGTTCTCCAGTATGCTGGGATGAGGTGGGTGAAGCAACGTTGTTGGGACCGGAGTTGGTACGTATTACTATGGAAAAGATTCAAATGATCCGGCAATGTATAAAAACCTCACAAGATCGACAAAAGAGTTATGCTGATCTTCATCGAAAGGACGTGGAATTCGATATTGGAGATCATGTGTTGTTACGTGTTGCTCCATGGAAAGGAGTTACGAGATTTGGAAAGAGAGGAAAGCTCAATCCTCGATTCGTTGGCCCATTTTTAATCCTCGATCGAGTAGGAACTGTGGCTTATAGACTCGCTTTACTGCCAAGTATGTCTCGTGTTTATAACATTTTTCACATATCTATGTTATGTAAATATGTGAAAGACCCGCACTACATTATTGAGTTAGAACCGGACGAAAGAGCAGAAGATTTAACGTATGAAGAGGTTCATGTAAAAATCCTGGATAAAAAGGATCATGTGCTACGCTCCAAGGTTATACCTCAAATCAAAGTTTTGTGGAGGAACCACGATGTTGAGGAAATAACCTGGGAGTTAGAATCTGAAATGAAATCAAGGTATCCTTACCTCTTTGACATATCAGGTACGTACCCTAATTTTGAGGGCGAAATTTCATAAGTAATAAAGATGAATTTTCTATAAATATCATTTTTAAATATTATAGAATGAATTGGATATAATGTTATAGTTGCGAGTAATATTTATAAATTTTGCAAAGTACGTAAGTTGTTGTATAATATTCGACTGGTCGGGAAATATTCGTTTGAACAGGGAATATTCGTATGACGACACAATCATTGGTGGACCCCACAACGAAATTATTGTCGGATTGAGAAAACGACAAAAATATTTTATGAAAATAACGGCGGATATTTTACCGTTAATACTGTTGAACTACTCGGTAGTAAAAGTACAGTAATACGCGTGGTTGCATAGTAGCACACGGTATTGATTATTGATGCTTATGTGATAAGTCACTCAGTTTTGTTTTATTAGTATTATTAAGGTAATAAAACAGAAACGCTTTTTATATAAAACATAATACTTTTATAAAGTTATCTGTTTTATTAGACTATAAATAGAATATATTATATTCTATTATGCATAGTATTTTGCATAGTAAAATCTTTTTATATAAAACAGAATACTTTTATAAAGTTATTTGTTTTATTAGATTTTAAATAGAATATATTATATTTTATTATGCATATTGTTGCATAGTGCCTGCATAGTATTTTGCATAGTAAAATCTTTTTATATAAAACAGAATACTTTTATAAAGTTATTCGTTTTATTAGATTATAAATAGAATATATTATATTTTATTTAAAAGATTTTGCTTTAAATATGGATCGTCCAATTAAAAGTAAATCAATCTGGACCGTTCATGAATTAGTTACTATGCAGTCCATTCTTCTATAAATAGAAGCTCATTCCTTCATTATTTCTTACGAATTCACTGAAACTCTAGAGAGAGAAATTATAGAGAGAAAGAAGAAAAGTATGTCTGTAGTGCATAGATGGACTTGGTATGATTATGACCAGGGATTATTCGGTGTAATCATGATCGTAATGTTACAAATGATGTGGTAAAAGTCCTCATTGGCCCGTAGTGCATTGATGGACAGTTGTTGGCATTATAATGACCATTGATGAATACACGAATATCCTTGGCCCATAGTGCATGGATAATTTTTTGTTGTGATACTAATGAATATCCTTGGGCGTAGTGCAGGGATGATGTGGATTATTTATTAAGCTAAGTCCCAGCGATAAAAGTGATGAAAAACCTTTTAAATCATAAAAGATAGTATATTTTATTCTCTACTTGACTCTTTTAATGTATTGCTTGTTCCGCTGCAGTTAAACTTGATGTTTGTTATATTTTATCAGTTTAACACTGTTGAAGGCTAACGATAATTTATTCTGTATTATCTTAGTCATAATATTTCTTACTAGGCTAGTTGAGCTCACCCTTTTGCTTTCATTGTTCTCTTCAGGAAATAAGAACGTAGCGGGGACTAATCGGGGAATGGAGTGACGGTTCAGATGATAGCATTAGTAGTCCTCACTATTCTATGAAATAGTGTAAAAATAAATATATTGATGACTTATTTTGAGTTTGAATCCTGTTTAGAAGAAAGTGTTGTATTTAAACTCACAGCTTATGTTTTGTCGTATTTTACACGACAGTTGTATAATTAAGTTTTATTTATATTTTGTACCATGTATTTGACGACTCAGAATATGTGATGCATACCTATTTTGGGGGCGTCACTGTTGGTATCAAAGCTTAGGGATATGATCCCTGACTAAGATGTGAGACTAGAACTAGGAGGGGAGAGACGGGGAATTCCTTCGCTAGTATGACCTACCTAAGTTTATTTGGTATTTAATTGGTCGGTCAGAGTATAGGGATATTATGTTACATGTCAATTAACCTTTGTTTTGTGGCAGTATCTGAAAATGACATCCGAGAATGTTGAGAATAGGAATGGAGCACATGAGACCGTTGAGGTTCCACATATCAATAATCAGGATAATGTGCATCAGGAAGGCGACAATCCTCATGCAAACAACAACACTGACCAAATGATGAATGATGGAATGTTCAGAGGCTTTATGCAATTCATGCAACATCAGCGAGAGAGGCTCCTGTCCAAAATATAGGTGGAAATACTGAAAACTCTCGGACGGTCACCGCTAAGCAGTTCAAGGAGCTGGGACCACCGGAGTTTATTGGAGAACCAAAACCACTTAAGGTGGAAACGTGGATCAAGCAGATCGCCAAGATATTTGATGTCTTTGGATGCACCGAGGAGCAAAAGGTTCCCTTTGCCACCTTTATGTTGCGAGGAGAGGCAAATTACTGGTGGGAATCGGTAAAACGTACTCAACCTGCCGCAATGAATATCCTTGGCCGTAGTGTAGGGATGATGTGGATTATTTATTAAGCTGAGTCCCAGCGATTAAAAGTGATGAAAAACCTTTTAAATCATAAAAGATAGTAGATTTTATTCTCTACTTGACTCTTTTAATGGATTGCTTGTTCCGCTGCAGTTACACTTGATGTTTGTTATATTTTATTAGTTTAACACTGTTGAAGGCTAACGATAATTTATTCTGCATTATCTTAGTCATAATATTTCTTACTGGGCTAGTTGAGCTCACCCTTTTGCTTTCATTGTTCTCTTCAAGAAATGAGAACGTAGCAGGGACTAGTCGAGGAACGAAGTGACGGTTCAGATGATAGCATTAGTAGTCCTCACGATTCTATGAAATAGTGTGAAAATAAATATATTGAGGACTTATTTTGAGTTTGAATCCTGTTTAGAAGAAAGTGTTGTATTTAAACTCACAGCTTATGTTTTGTCATATTTTACACGACAGTTGTGTAATTAAGTTTTATTTGTATTTTGTACCATGTATTTGACGACTTAGAATAGATGATGTATACCTGTTTTGGGGGAGTCACAAAAATTTACTATTTTCTATGATTTAAAAGGTTTTTCATCACTTTTATCACTGAGACTCAGCTTAATAAATAATCCACATCATCTCTGCACTACGGCCAAGGATATTCATTAGTATCACGACCACAAATTATTCATGCACTACGGGCCATGGATATTCGTGTATTCATCAATAGTTATGATCATGTCAACAACTGTCTACCAATGCACTACGGGTCAATGAAGACTTTTACCACATCATTTGTAACATTACGGTAATGATTATACCGAATAATCGCTGATCATAATCATACCAAGTTCATCTATGCACTACATGCCACAGATGACTTTCAACAGAACATAAACATGTGGATGATGACAATGATATATGAATTCAATAAAACAAGTTCAAGGATAAATTTTTAAAGATTTAAAATTTAATTTATCCAGAAATAAATAACGTTTAAATTGTCAACATGATACTGCTTTGTGGAGTAAAATTCAAGAATAATATTGTACCAAAAATAATTTGGACCGAAAACGAATCAATTTTTATCATGAATAGTACCCCGGGTGAATAGTACTTGAGTGAATAGTACCCCGTGAATTGTTCTCTGACATGAAAAAGTTAAAAACTTATCAAGAATGCTCAGAATAATATTTCCATGAAAAGATATTGGATGAAGCGCAAATATCAAGGATATTCTACTAATTTCATGGAGTATAGAAACCAAAATTTTAACAAAACGAGTATAGAATTCGAAATCTGAAACGAAATAATATTATTTACATACTACAAAGTATGGAAGAAAATATTATTTCATGCGAATATTGAACAAAAATAACATCCCTTACCTTGAAAAGAAGAGTGTTCCAATTGGTATAGCGTTGATATTCTTGAAGAAAACTTTCACTGTTTTCTACGCTCAAAGCTTTCTAAAACTCTAACGAAATACGCTCAAGATTATAAAAGAAGAATTATCTGATTCTGGTGTTATTTTCAATTCTAACTTAAGCGCCTATTTATAGGAAAATGCTAGAACGTCATAGAAGACTAAATAATAAAATAATATTATTATTTTTTTCTACGCACGCTTCTTTGAAAAATTTTTAGCCACCACAAGTGGGGCCCACTAAAATAGCCACCTTTCCCAACAACCAAAAGTGGGGCCCACCCATATTTTTAATAAAAATATTTTAATTTCCGAAACTTCAATAATTCATAATAAACAGCCCTTTTATCAAAAAAATACGAATTTTATGTCCATTCCACACGAAATCGAATTCTCTACAACTTTACAGAAGAAAGTTTTTATAAATTCCAAACAAAAAATATCCGAATTTCACAAACGGACAATTTTCAACACATCTTAAAATTCATAACAAATCATACGTTAATTTTTAACGGTTCAAAATTTGTGGACATATACTCAACTTATATATGCATAACATATCCAAAAATCACAACGATCCAACGGTCGGATTAAAACTATAACTCACGCAATAGAGCTTTAAGAACACCGATTTGATTTTTTAATACTTCCAATCCGGCAAAATACTGATAAAACACCTCAAAATTAATTCCTTCATTTATAACCACATAAAAAAAATATTTTCCTATCCATCATTTATGTCCACATAAAATAAATATTTCCGTATCATATAAATCAATAATTAATTATTCACAAATAATATTACAGAATCACAATAATGACAACCAGACCGTTCTCAGGAAAGAGGGGGCTTTTCAATAAGAATTTCTTCTTATTGGCGCGTAATTAGGTGACTAAATCTCTCCTTGACAGAACTTTATAGATATTGCCAGTAATGCTATCTAATAATATTATTCAAATAATATGAATTATTGATTTGATAATGGGAAATATTGTGCAGTGACAATTATTAAAACAACAATAATATAAAATATCAACGCAGCAATTATTGAATCAATAAAATATTGAACAGTAATTACTGTAACAATTATTAAGTAGTGCCTTCATACGCAAGAATCAATAATTCAAAAATATTGTGCAATACCGTTTGCTACTGTGCAACCCCGTGTATTACTATATTTTAACCACCGGGTATACTAACAGTTTAACGGTAAAACTTTTGCCGTTATTTTATAAAAAGATATTTTTGTCATTTTCTCAATCCGACAATAATTCCGTTGTGGGGTCCACCAATGATTGTGTCGTCGTACGAATATTCCCTGTTAAAACGAATATTCCCCGACCAATCGAATATTATATAACAACTTGCGTACTTTACAAAATTTATAAATATTACCCATAACTATAACATTATATCAAATTCACTCCATAATATTCAAAAATAATATTTATAGAAAATTCATCTTTATTCATAAAAGTTGGGGTCTTACAACCTCCCCTTCTTATGAAATTTTGCCCTCGAAATTAGGGTACGTACCTGGTATGTCAAAGAGGTAAGGATACCTTGATTTCATTTCAGATTCTAACTCCCAGGTCATTTCCACAACATCATGGTTTCTCCACAAAACTTTGACTTGAGGTATAACCTTGGAGCGTAAAATATGCTCCTTTTATCCAAAATTTTAACAGGAACCTCTTCATACGTTAAATCTTCCGCTATTTCGTCCGGTTCTAACTCAATAATGTGGTTCGGGTTTTTCACATATTTACGTAACGTAGATATGTAAAAAACGTTATAAACACGAGACATACTTGGCTGTAAGGCGAGTCTATAGGCCACAGTTCCTACTCGTTCGAGGATTAAAATGGGCCAATGAATCGAGAATTGAGCTTTCCTCTCTTTCTAAATCTCGTAACTCCTTTCCATCGAGCAACACGTAACAACACATGTTCTCCAATATTGAATTCCACGTCCTTTCGATGAAGAGCAGCATAACTCTTTTGTCGATCTTGTGAGGTTTTTATACGTTGTCGGATCGTTTGAATCTTTTTCGTAGTCATACGTACCAACTCTGGTCCTAACAACATCGCTTCACGCACCTCATCCCAGCATACTGGAGAACGGTACTTTCTTCCATACAACGCCTCAAATGGAGCCATGCTAATACTTGCTTGATAAGAACTTGTCCCAACTTCCCTTGAAGTCAAGGACACAGAGTCTTAATAGATCTTCAAGAGTTTGAATAGTCCTCTCCGACTGCCCATCTGTCTGAGGATGATATGTCGAACTAAATCGTAAATTCGTGCCCATATCTTTTTGCAAACTAACCCAAAATCTTGAAGTCAATCTTAGGTCTCGATTAGAAATTATGGATACTGGCATACCATACAATCTTACAATCTCATTTATGTACATACGAGCAAGACGTTCAAGTGTATAAATTTCTCGTATAGGTAAGAAATGAGCTGACTTGGTCAATCTATCAATAATGACCCAAATCGCATTTATGCCTTGAGAAACCTTGGAAAGACCGGTAACAAAATCCATGGTAATGTACTCCCACTTCCATTCTGGAATTTCAAGTAGTTGCAATGGACCTTTTGGTACTTGATGCTCCGCCTCGACTCGTTGACAAGTTAGACACCTTGAGATAAACTCCGTGATCTCTCTCTTCATATTGCTCCACCAAAATGTATGTCAAAGATCATGATACATTTTGGTACTCCCAGGATGGATTGCAAACGGTGTGTTGTGCGCCTTCATCATGATTTTATACTTTAAATCAGGGTCGTTAGGAACACAAAGTCTGGAGTTGAATCAAAGTATTCTTTCTTCATCGATTCTTACTTCCGGCATAGCACCTTCTTGCACTTTCTTCCTCATACGCATCAGCTCCAAGTCTGTAGCTTGAGCAGCTTTAACTTTATCTATTAAATTCGGTTCTACTCATATATTTTCTATCATCACATGTGTCCCTGGAGTCTTTAACTCTATCTCCATCATTTGCAAGTCATATAAAATGGGCATTTGCATTGACCATATCGCACTCGTACCCGCATATGATCTTCTACTCAATACGTCAGCTACTACGTTCGCTTTACCAGAATGGTATTGAATGGTATGATCATAATCTTTCAACAGTTCAAGTCAACGTCATTGCCGCATGTTGAGTTCCTTTTGGGTGAAGAAATATTTGAGGCTTTTATGATCTGTAAAGATCTCCACTTTCTCCCCATACAATTAATGCCTCCAAATTTTAAGTGTGAAGACAACATCTGCCAACTCTAGATCATGAGTAGGATAATTCCTCTCATATTCTTTGAGTTGCTGAGAGGCATAAGCTATGACTTTCCCATGTTGCATGAGAAAACATCCTAACCCTTTGCCCGAAGCATCACTGTAGATGACAAATCCCTTCGAGCCAGATGGTATTGTCAGAACAGGTGCTGAAATGAGTCTCCTCTTGAGTTCTTGAAAACTCTTCTCATATTCCACGCTCCAACTGAATTTTGTATCTTTTCGAGTCAACTGAGTTAATGGAGTAGCGATTCGAGAAAACCCTTCTTCGAATATCTGATAATAACCAGCTAAGTCGAGAAAGCTACGTAATTCGGTCACTGATTTAGGTTGCTCTCAGCTTTGAATAGCTTCAATCTTTTTCGGGTCAACATATATTTCATGACTTGATACTACGTTACCAAGGAATGCTACTTCCTCAAGCCAGAACTCGCATTTCTTCAACTTGGCATAAAGCTTATTTTCATGAAGCTTTTGGAGTATCAGCCTCAAGTGTTGCTCATGATCTTCACGACTTTTGGAATATATGAGGATGTCATCAATAAAGACGACCACAAAGTGATCCAAATATTCCTTGAATATTCGGTTCATCATATCCATGAAGGCAGCAGGAGCATTAGTCAATCTAAAAGACATGACTAGGAATTCATAATACCCGTACCGAGTTCTGAAAGCCGTCTTTGGAATGTCATCGGTTCTAATCTTTAACTGATGATATCCGGAACGAAGATCAATCTTTGAAAAGAATTTGGCGCCTTGCAACTGGTCAAACAGGTCATCAATACGTGGCAATGGGTGCCTATTCTTAATGGTGACATTATTCAACTCCCGATAATCAATACAAAGTCGCATACTCCCATCTTTCTTCTTCACGAATAGAATAGGAGCACCCTAAGGAGACGTATTAAGACGAATAAAACCGATGTCTAATAATTCCTGCAATTGGGTCTTTAACTCCTGAAGTTCGATAGGAGCCATTCGATATGGGGCAGTGGAAATGGGTTTTGTACCGGGTTTAAGGTCGATAAAAAATTTAATTTCACGCTCTGGGGGTAGGCCAGGAAGTTATTCAGGGAATACGTGAGGAAATTTATTAACAATAGAAATATCATTCAAAATTGACGTATTTTTGTTTAA
The DNA here is from genome assembly GCA_016801055.1 of Panax notoginseng. Taxonomy (NCBI): domain Eukaryota; kingdom Viridiplantae; phylum Streptophyta; class Magnoliopsida; order Apiales; family Araliaceae; genus Panax; species Panax notoginseng. Next base: position 122,433,847 of record CM029023.1, read on the forward strand.
ATTCGTGATATGAGCTAAGAAAGCTTGACATACATTTTTTTAATAAACGAATAGCTTTATGGCTTGAGATGACAGTAATTGAGTTTAATGGTTTGGTTGCTTGAATTTGCATAATAAGTTGGTTAGGAATATGAAAGCTAACAACCTTACAAAAATAATCAATTTTTGCATGATGAGTAGTTAACCAATCAATCCCTATAATTACGTCAAATGCAAGTATTTTCAATAAAATAAGATCGACAGGTAATGTGAGGGTACCGATTTGAACCAAACAAGACTTATAAACAGTGGATGTAATGAAGGTTTCTCCCAACGGAGTTTCAACAGATAAGTCAAAGTCTAATTTCTCCGGAGTCAAATTTAAACGTTGAGCGCAAGTATGAGAAATATAAGAGTGGGTAGAACCGATATCAAATAAGGTATAGACTTCGCTAGAGTTTATGATAAGCTTACCCGTGATGACCTCTTTTGGGTTCCTTGCTTTCTGGGAGATCACGACAAACGCTCTCCCTTAAACTACCGGCTTTGACTTTTTTAGGACGGCCTTTGGTGCCTCCATCCCAGCTGGACTTGTCTTTGGTGCACGACAAAATCGGGCTAGGTGACCTTCTCTTCCACAATTATAATACGCTTTAGACTGCATTGCGCAGTTTAGACTGATGTGTTCCTCCCCTCCGCATTTGAAGCATATGATAGGTGGTCGTTCTCCTTCCTTAACAACGGGTGCTGGTGCTGACATCTTTCCATCATTATTGAATCTCCTCTTCTTAAAATGTCCACTCTTATTGTCTTGGCCATGATTACCACCGAAGTGGTTATCATTTATGGCATGTTGATTCCCTCCACGTTTGTTGTCACCGCTTCGATGACTGCTACCACTGGTATTATTATTTTGTCGGCTGCTCTCTCTTGGTTGGGTAGACTCATTATCACATTCCAATAACTAAGCCCTATTCACAACATCTGAATACAAGAAAAATTTGTGAGAGATAAGGTATTGATGAATCTCGGGTTTCAAACTTCTTAGAAACATCCGCATCATTCTCTCCTCATTATCAACTAAGTGGGACGCAAATCGAGATAACTCAGCAAACTTGGCTTCGTACTGTGACACGGTCATGTTGTTTTGTTCCAGTTTAATGAACTCTATCTCTTTCATGTGACGAATACTTTCGGGAAAGTACTTGTCATTGAACAGTTCTTGGAACTTCTCCCAAGACATCTTCAGTGCGGCAGGTTGAGTACGCTTTACAGATTCTCATCAGTAATTTGCTTCTGCCCACAACATGAAGGTGACAAAGGGAACCTTTTGCTCCTCGGAGCATCCCAAGACATCAAATATCTTGTTGATCTGCTTTATCCACGTCTCCGCATTAAGTGGTTTTGGCTCTCCAAAAAACTCCGGTGGTCCCAGCTCCTTAAACTGTTTAGCAGTGACCGTCCGAGAGTTGCCAGTGTTTTCACCTGCATTTCGGACATAAGTCTCTCTTATATGATGTTGCATGAATTGCAGAAAGCCTCTAAACATTTCATCGTTCATCATTTGGTCAGTGTTGTTGTTTGCATGATGATTGTTACCTTCCTGATGCACATTATCCTGATTGTTGATCTGTGGAGACTCAACGGTCTCCTGTGCTCTATTACTATTCTCAACATTCTCAGATGTCATTTTCAAATACTGCCACAAAACAAGGGTTAATTGACATGTCACATATTATCCCTATACTCTGATCGACCAATTAAATACCAAATAAACTTAGGTAGGTCATACTAGCGAAGGAATTCCCCGTCTTTCCCCTCATAGTTCTTGTCTCACATCTCAGCCAGGGATCATATCCCTAAGCTTTGATACCAACTGTGACGTCCCCAAAATAGATAACATCACCCACCTTGAGTCGCCAAATACATGGTACAGAATTCAAATACAACTTAATAATACAACTGTCGTGTAAAATACGACAAAACATAAACTGAGAGTTTTAAAACGAATATTGTCTTCTAGACAGTATTCAACTCAAATGGTGTCCTCAATACAATTATTATCGCACTATTTCATAGAATAGTGAGGACTACTAATGCTATCATCTGGACCATCACTCCATTCTCCGACTAGTCCCGGCTACGTTCTCATTTTCTGAAGAGGGCGATGAAAGCAAAAGGGTGAGCTCAACTAGCCCAGTAAGAAATATTATGACTAAGATAATGCAGAATAATTTATCGTTAGCCTTCAACAGTGTTAAACTGATAAAATATAACAAACATCAAGTTTAACTGCAGCGGAACAAGCAATCCGTTAGAAGAGTCAAGTAGAGAATAAAATCTACTATCTTCTATGATTTAAAAGGTTTTTCATCACTTTTATCGCTGAGACTCAGCTTAATAAATAATCTACATCATCCCTGCACTACGACTAAGGATATTTATTAGTATCACGACAACAAATTATCCATGCACTACGGGCCAAGGATATTCGTGTATTCATCAATGGTCATGATCATGCCAACAATTGTCCACCAATGCACTACGGGCCAATGAGGACTTTTACCACATCATTTATAACATTACGGTCATGATTATACCGAATAATCCCTAGTCATAATCATACCAAGTCTATCTATGCACTACAGGCCACATAAGACTTTCAACAGAATATAAACATGAGGATGATGACAATGATATAAGAATTCAATAAAACAAGTTCAAGGATAAATTTTTAAAGATTTATAATTTAATTTATCCAAAAAGCAATAACGTTCAAATTGTCAACATGATACTGCTTTGTGGAGTAAAATTCAAGAATAATATTGTACCAAAAATAATTTGGACCAAAAACGAATCAATTTTTATCATGAATAATATTCCGGGTGAATAGTACTTCAGGAATAGTAACCCCGTGAATAGTACTCTGACATGAAAAAGTTAAAAACTTATCAAGAATGCTCAGAATAATATTTTCATGAAAAGATACTGGATAAAGCGTAAATATCAAGGATATTCTACTAATTTCATGGAGTATAAAAGCCAAAATTTTAACAAAACGAGCATAAAATTCGAAATGTGAAACGAAATAATATAACTTACATACTACAGAGTATGAAAGAAAATATTATTTCAAGCGAATATTGAACAAAAATAACATCCCTTACCTTGAAAAGAAGAGTATTCCAACTGGTATAGTGGGGATATTCTTGAAGAAAACTTTCACTGTGTTTTACGGTCAAAGTTTTCTAAAACTCTAAAGTAATACGCTCAAGATTATAGAAGAAGAATTTTTTGATTCTGGTGTGATTTTCAATTCTAACTTAAGCGCCTATTTATAGGAAAATGCTAAAAAGTCATAGGAGACTAAATAATAAAATAATATTATTATTTTTTACGCACACTTCTTTGGAAAAATTTCAGCCACCACAAGTGGGGCCCACTAAAATCAGCCACCTTTCCCAACAACCAAAAGTGGGGCCCACCCATATTTTTAATAAAAATATTTTAATTTCTGAAACTTCAATAATTCATAATAAATAGCCCTTTTATCAAAAAAAAATACGAATTTTATGTCAATTCCACACAAAATTGAATTCTCTACAACTTTGCAGAAGAAAGTTTTCCCAAATTCCAAACAGAAAATATCCGAATTTTACAAACGGACCATTTTTAACACCTCTTAAAATTCATAACAAATCATACGTTAATTTTTAACGGTTCAAAATTTGTGGACATATACTCAACTTATATATGCATAACATATCCAAAAATCACAACGATCCAACGGTCGGATTAAAATTATAACTCACGCAATAGAGTTTTAAGAACACTGATTTGATTTGTAATACTTCATATCCGACAAAATACTGATAAAATATCTCAACATTAATTCTTTCATTTATAACCACATAAAATAAATATTTTCCTATCCATCATTTATGTCCACATAAAATAAATATTTCCTTATCATATAAATCAATAATTAATTATTTACAAATAATATTACAGAATCACAATAATGACAACCAGGCCGTTCCCAGGAAAGAGGGGACTTTCCGATAAGGATTTCTCCTTACTGACGCGCAATTAAGTGACCAAACCTCTCCTTGACAGAACTTTCTAGACATTGTCAATAATGCTATCTAATAATATTATTCAAATAATATGAATTATTGATTTGATAATGGGAAATACTGTGCAGTGACAATTATTGAAACAACAATAATATAAAATATCAACGCAACAATTATTGAATCAATAATATATTGAACAGTAATTATTGTAACAATAATTAAGTAGTGCATTCATACGTAAGAATCAATAATTCAAAAATAATGTGCAATACCGTGTGCTACTGTGCAACCCCGCGTATTACTATATTTTAACCACCGAATATTCTAACAGTTTAACGGTAAAACTTTCGCCGTTATTTTATAAAAAGATATTTTTATCGTTTTCTCAATTTGACAATAATTCCGTTGTGGGGTCCACCAATGATTGTGCCGTCGTACGAATATTACCTGTTAAAACGAATATTTTCTGACCAATCGAATATTATATAACAACTTGCGTACTTTGTAAAATTTATAAATATTACCCACAACTATAACATTATGTCAAATTCACTCCATAATATTCAAAAATAATATTTATAAAAAATTCATCTTTATTTATAAAAGTTGGGGTCTTACAATTAATTTCTAACAAGGCTGTTACAACAGCCTTGTAAACCTAAACTCCTAATTCCATCTTCAGGCTTTTAACAATATATCTATGTTTTGTGACTATATTGATTTGAAGCGAGCTCTAGAAACTGCTCAGACTATAGCAAGCAGCTGAGGTGTTGTTGAGGTATGAATATTCACATGTGGTTTTGTTGGGGTATGAATAATGTAGCTTAGAAAAGGGATACTAGTTCACTGTATGTTGTAATAGATTTCAGTTCTCTGGTCCTACTGGATGCATCTATATTCAGTGGCGGAACCAGAACATTTATAAAGTGGGGGTCAAAATACATCAGTAAAAAAATTATTTATTAACGCTTGGAATGCTTCTTTCAAATTTATTTTGCCCAATTATAGTATTTCACAACATCCTATTCCAACCATGGTCAACTTTTGAGTTGTAAGTCTAATGACTTTAAATGCATATATATATATATATATATATATATATATATATATATATATATATATATATATATTAATTTTTTTCCGAACTATGAGACTATTAATTAGACTTTAAAATTTTTAGTCAACTGATTAGCTACTTTTATAGATAAATTACAAATTATAATATTATATATTCAAAATCTTATATTGTGGTTCATGAGATTAATTAGCTTGAAAGAATGAATTCCAGCAACAAAAAAATAAAAAATAGAAGAAGACAGATTTAATAAACTTGATAGGATAGAACTATGGTGAACTTATGGTCACTATAGTCTGATCGAAAAAAAATTATTTTATTTCTTTAGCTTTTTATTTTTGATTAGTTTACAGAGAGAATTGTTACCACTTTTTTTTGTCTCACTTTGATGATAAAGTTAAAAAAAAAACAAAAGAGAAAAGGAAATACATAAAAAAAGGAAGGAAAAGGAAAACAAATAACTCGAAATTTTCAGGGTGGGGGGTCATATGACCCCCTTAGACCCCCCTGGTTCCGCCCATGACTATATTGAGCATACTTCATCCAATATTCAGTTTAATATTTTCTCTTTTTTTAGTTATCTGGTCCTAAAGGATTGAGCTGCTTTAAAACAAACTCAAAATTTTAATGTCAAGTTTGCTTTACTTTTACCTCAATAATGTATACTCTCATTCTTCATTTTTCTTTTGTTCTTTTTCTATTGCCTTGAGTTTTTTTGGTTTGGTTGCATGTTCCCTAATTTAACTACAGATTTCATTTCTTTGTCACCTTTAATTAATTCTGGATCCCTTATAGACTCCTTGGTAAGTAAGGATTGCTTATGTGATTAAAGATTCTCTTATCATCTTGCACAGAGATAATAATTTTGCTTGCATTCGTAGAATGACCAACTTGGAGGAACACATGACTTCTCTTGTCATCATGTATAGAGAGTAATTTTACTTGCATTTGTAGAATGACCAACTTGGAGGAACATGACTTTTATATTTTCTTTGATAAAAAAAATGTTTTTAAAACTCTTATACGGAATGACTTGATTGATGCCATATCACTACCTCCAATCATTTGAATTCAGAAAGCATGACCAACAAAGTGCCAATAAGATGCTTCTTTATGCTGAGAAACATAACTAGGTAATAGTTTTATCTTGTTCCATGATAGGAGCCAAATATCATGGCAACATATGCATTTAGGTTCTTGGTTCCATTATCTGAGTGGCATAACAAATTACTTATCATTAATATCTTGCTTCACAGTCTATATATGGAGGGCAATCATTCACAGAAATATTGTTTGGTGAAACCATGGTGCGGCCATCTGTATCAAAAGATTCATTGTTAAGAGGTTGTTCTCTGCATAAGGTATGTTCTTTATCAATTACTTTCCTCCTACACTTAGAAAAGTTAGATTTGCTCGACTTAAAACTTCACTTGATTTTGCATCTTACTTCCTTAGGAATAGGCCACTTAACACCATTGAGGTTTCATAAGTAGCTGACACAATCAATTGTTGCACTTCAAAAATATGGCTATTAACAGATATGTTATTGAAGGATGTACATCTAATTGTTGTATGTATATCTAAACAATATTTGTTTCTTCTTTTTGTATTAAGATGATCAGATTAATAACATTTACGATTGTTAGCCATGCTTACCTCAAATTTATGGGCAATGAGTTCGGGCAACCAAAGTTGAGGTCTCTTTCATCCATCAACCATTAAGATCCAAATACGCCCCTTTAATTATTTTTCTTGTGCTAGAGGGTAGAATTTCCCATGTCAAGCAACAAATTTTCATTTTCACTAGTTAATCGTCACTGGGATCTGTTGGCAAATGAAGGAGTTCATAATGATTTATTTTCCTTTAATAAGGTATCAGCTTCATCTCTTGTTACATGCTTGTCGTGATCTTTTGGACTCTCTTTTCTCTAGTGTAACTGGAATATTTTTTTTCATTTGTTATGAAGTGCAAGAAGGCCTGTTCAGTATCTATAGAATTTGTGTTTTAATATGGATACCGCAACATGAATGCATTTATCTGGGTGTATTAGTCATTTACTTACCCTAATTGAGGCTGCTCTTATTTCTAGAACTGTTATCGTAAGTGAATGCTAACATCTATACCCTATTGACTTAGTTCCAAATGTAGTATAGTCAATTCGCATAGAAAAACATACATGTTACACAGATCGAATTTCTGATGGAATTTACTCTTATTGTTTTATTGTTTATTTTGATAAGTTGTTCTTTAGCATTTATAGCTATTTATGTATTGAAAATTGACCATTTATATAGAAAAACCATTCCATATAGTTAAATGACATTATAACACTATGTCGACCTTTTGTCATGTGATGACAGTGTCCAGGATAATGCACCACTTTTGAATTAGCATTTCATGTTCTACCTTTTGTCAATTTTATTTGTTGTTATTCTTACTCCCACTAACATTACAATTTTTACAGGCTGGGAACATATTAATTTATTCTAATGGTGCTGTCAAGTTAGCCAACTTTGGAGTATTCGCAGGCATGTTCGATGCTGGAGATAGATAATGTTCAAGAAATACCTTTGTTGGAACTCCTTGGTGGTATGTTTTCCTCTCCAGATCGATGTTTGCGTATTTGAGATTCTAAAATATGTCACCATTTGTAACAAATTGATTTCGTTGTTGACTTGAATGTGTTGTTCGCTAATGTTACGATGTTTTTTCTCAGGATGGCTCCTAAAGTTATGCAACAATTGCATGGATATGACTTCAAGTGAGTGGGTGACTTGTCAGATCAATGTTTCTATGCTTCTCTATTTTTTATGTTATTTTGTGGGTGTATATATATATATATATATATATATATATATATATATATATATATATATATATATATATATATATATATATATATACTGCATTCTTAGATGATATGTTTTGTGTAAACAGAGCAGACATCTGGTCATTTAGAATAACAACATTGGAACTTGCTCATGGCCATGCACCATTCTCCAAGTATCCTCCAATGAAGGTTAATTATAGATTCGCCATTGGGAACCATCTAATTTATTATAGAAGTAAACATAATATTATTTTTTGCACAAGATTATTCAACTATTTTCCCTTTTGTACTAATTTTGTAGGTGCTGCTGATAACCCTACAAAATGCACCCCCATGACTTGATTATGAGAGGGACAAGAGATTTTCAAAGTTATGTAAATTCATTAATTATATCTTTAAATTCTTTAATTAACTTTTTTATTGGTGTAGTGGCTGATGCTGTTTCAATAATAACAAAATTTCTAGAGGATGACCCATGGTTGAAACTCCTGTGTAACAATATTAAGTATTGTTTCCCATTACAAACATTTCTTTCTTGATTTTTTTTCCATATATGGCACTAGTGTTAACCTCTTGATGGTAGATAGTGTCAACTAAGACAGACTTTGTTGTTTTCAGTCGTACAAAGATAAAAGTATTGTAGATCCAAGAACTTATATTTCAAATTGTGTCCTAGTATTGTATAGATCCAAGAACTTATATTTTAGATTGTGTCCCATTTAGATAATCAACTCTATATGGAATGAATTAGCAGGTTAAATTTACTAGAGTCAAGTAAAGCACCAGATATATACAATTACACTACCTAGCTACTCAGTTATGGCAATGATGTTGCTTCCCAATGTAAGAAGCCTTTCAAATCAAATGTAATTTTTTCTTGTATAATAATTGGTACAAATATTTTTTAAATATAATTCGCAGGGTATTTCAATGGCAGTTTGTTGAAGGAGGCAACTTTGTACATGTGCCCCATCAAATCGTTTAGATAGACGATTGTAAAGATGATGAATGATCATGTACTAAATGATTTTATTTAATTAATAATATTTGATTTTTTTGTACTTCTGTCATAATTTGTTATGGGTTTATTAAGCCACAATTTATTTTGTTTGTAAAATAATTTTGACATTCGTTACATAACAAAAGAAAAGGCAACATTTATATCATTGCAAATCATAACAACTTTTGTTGCACAGAAAAAGCAAACGGCAACACATGACAATAACTTTAGTTGCTCTATAAAAATAATCAACTTCGAATAGTATCGTTGCTAATTGATCATAGTTATCCATAACAAAACCAACAACAACGCAAAATTTCAATGCAAATTAATATATAATCATTTTATTTTGTACATTTAGCAACAAACATCGTTACTAAAAAGTACACAATTACAAACGAAAACCAATTAAGGCAACAAATTTATACTGTTTAGCAACGACAAACATTGTTGGCAAATGTGTATCAAATGCAATGAATTTCATCTTCGTTGAAAAAAATAATCTTTTCTTTGCCAATTAGGCAGATTTTGCAACGAAAGTTATTTTTTAGTAACAATTTCTTAATAAATTTGCTACAAAACATTTCGTTGCTAAAATGATCTATGATTTTACACAAAATCAAAATTTCGTTGCGAAATATATTACTTTCTACAACGAAAACCAAATTTCGTTGCTAGACAATTAGCAACGCTCATTTGCGCAACGAAAAGTCCAACGACCGAAAAATCGTTGCAAATGACATTTGGAAATGAAATTTCACACCTTTAGCAACGAAAATTGTTTGTTGCAAAATCATCATTTTTTTTAGTGTTAAAGCTTTAACACAACAACAGTTCGATCGTCACTTAGAGAAGATGGGTATGAGATACCATGGCGATTGACTTTAGTGCAAGTGAGAGATTAAAAATAATATGCATACCAGATAATCATATTTGATGATAAAGCATATACTTTGTAAACAATCTTATTCATTTATTAATAAAAATATTTATTTACTAAAGGCATTTAATTATCTACATGATCATGTTTTAATAATATGTGATAAACTCATTGTGACGCCCCCAAAATTAGGTATACATCACCAATCTTGGGTCGTCAGATACATAGTACAGAATACAAATACAACTTACTAATACAACTGTCGTGTACAATACGACAAAACATAAACTGTGAGTTTGACTACAAATATTATCTTCTAGAGAGTATTCATACTCAAAAGAAGTCCTCATTACTGTAACATTCCATAATTTTAAAGTGTGATATTAAATATTTATTGATTTATTTAAGTATTTAATGGATATATTTATTGTTGAATAAATAATTGTTCAATTTGAGTGATGTGGTTTATTTAATTATTTGTTGAATAAATAATTAAATATTAAATATTTATTGACAATATTAAATATTTATTGAATTATATGGCAATTTGAGTTGATGTGATTTAATTAATTATTTGTTGAGTAAATAATTAAGGAGCTAAATAAATTAATTATTATGAGATTTTATAATAATGAAGTTTAATTTAATAAGCTAGAGAGCTTATAATGATTTTAAATAAATAATAATATTTAAATGAGAAATTGTAGTTTGAAATATTAGTTGATTAAATGAAATTATAATTGTAAAAAGAATTATAATTGTTTATGTGTTAAAGTAATTTAATAGATTAATGTTTAATTGATTTATTAATTTAATAAATGTGTGACTAATAACCTTGCTATAAAGGAGTTATTAAAATAAATTAAAAATGGTTTAATTTAGTTTTGTCAAACAAGGCTTAATGCATAATAAGTCTTTAATCTATTAGGATTTTAGCAAACAAGGTATAAGGATTAATCTATTATATTTTAATTCAATTTATCAAACAAGGAGTAAGGATTAATAGGTTATTTTATTAAGCTTAACCAAACAAGCCTTATGGCTTTTGATTTTTAAAATAATATAACTGATGTCAGTTAAATTCTATACTAAATATATCTATTATTACATACGTTATGTTATTATACGTAAACTAGAGAAAGACTCAGTGAAAGAAAAGAGAAGAAGAAGAAGAAAAGAGAAAAGGGAAATAAAACTTGAGAGAATTCCTTGAAGGTTTGAGAAAGGAATTGGAGAAAAGTAATTGATAGTCAAAAGTAGCCATCAACTTTTCAATCAAAGGTAGGAGCTTAACCTTTTTCTTTAAAAGTCTAGTTTTCTTCTTCTTCTAAAAAAAAAATAAATAAAAAAATTCTCTGTAAATAATTATGGATGATGAATTTCTTATGTATATAGCTTTAGATGATGATTGTTGTTGTAAAACTATTTTCTTGAATGTATGTATGATTATAATCAATTTTTTTATGTATGTATGCAAATTATGAAGAAAATTTATCACAGTGTTCATATGAAATATATATATGAGTATGGCTATTTTAAAATAGAAATTAAGGTTTTAATTGTTGTTAAATTGATTATAAGAATTACTAGAGTATGAAAAATCATAATCATGATGCTTGGAAATTTCTGTTTTGATTGAATAACAAAATCACAGTGGTAATTTTAATGAAAAATAATATCAATAATGGAGTTTTGCCAAAAACATTAAAATTGGGTGTTGTATAATTGATGTTTGTGCTAATTAATGGATAGAAACATGTTAGGAGTACTCACAATATGTTTATATGATGTCTATATGCAATTTTCATGATAATCAGTCTATTAGATTCGAGCTTTTTGGCCAATTTGGCTTTTTCTTTCAAGGTTGCCGAAGCTGTCAGTCGACGCTGACAGTTCGCGCCGCGGCGCGGCCCAGCAGTTCATTGCTGGCGCCGCAGCGCCATCACCATGACGTAAGCACGGCCTGTTGCACAATCACTGCGTCGCAGCGCCGGCTCATAGTATAATCGCTGCGCCGCAGCACCGACTCAGCGCCGCAGCACCGACTCAGCGCCGCAGCGCTAGCCACAGTACAAACTGTGGCGCCGTGGCGCGGCTTGGCAGAACTGTCTGACAGTTTTGTTTAAATGTACAAAACTTGAAAATAAATGTTATGTGTTTATCATAATAATGTTAAATGGTAATTTCAGTATGATTAGACTATGAGCTATCATGTTATTAAGTATTATCTACTTGAAAAATAATTGATTATGTGAATGGGTAATTCAACCCATATGATGAATGTAATTGTTTATATAAATGTACAATGTTGGTTAGGACTAATTATGTCAATATGACATATGTTTAGGGTATCAATTCAAGTGGTAAAAGTGTAGCTTGTGCTAAAGGCAAGTTTCCTAAACCTGCCTTTTACATTGAGCAAGTTTCTAAGCCTTAACTTTTGATATTTAGCAAGTTCTTTATTGTATAAGTTTTCTAATCATTGGTGTTATTGAACTAATTATTGTTTCAATTTCGATTATCATATAATGGTGTAAATTTATTTGGAGCAAGTTATTCTTGTACTTAACTTGTGGTTTAGCATGTACAATTATATACATGTTGCGGATGTTTATTATTCAATTAACCTTGTCTTATTATTGTTCAAGCAAGGTAGGTTATAATTATTCAAATTGTATGCTATTAGATTATCCCTAAAGCATGATGTCAATTTATAAACATCAATTAAACTATGATTATTCCATAGTATACAGTTATGTCGTTTGTAATCAACTAAACCTTAGTTGATTACCGTTGAATTCTAAATTACCCCATGATGTATCCAAACCAAACTCACTTTGGTACGGACTTGTATTCTAAATACTGAGAAGAACAACTCTTTTATAAGAGGTTACGCTTAGCGTTGAAATGATTGTGCATAATACATTGTACGAAGGGTTGATCCCCCTAAGTACGTGAAGTCCTTATAGTCTTATGACTGTTAAAGTTTAAGTTGAAAAATTACTTATAACTGTGGACATGAATCGCGGTCATTAGACCCTCAGTAAAGGTTAAAGCTTTCCAAAAGTTAATAGAATATACTGTTAAATTCTATTGAGCTTAATGTTGACAAATGATGTAAAAGTTTAATGATTTAATTATTGTTATTTCAAGTGGGCCTTGTTTGCTCACTCTTGCCTGTAAAATTTCTTACAGCTAAGGTTGAAACTGGTAATGTACCTAGTACCAGTAAAGGGAAAGGAAAGACGAAACAATGCTGAAGACTTGTAATAGTTGAATAGTTTATTTTCAGACTTGGTTTAAAGATTGTAATGAAGCTTATTTTAATTTTCCGCATGAATGATTGTTTGTAAAGGTTAGTTAACCTGGGAGATTTATTTAAGTTTAATCCTGTATGGGCAGGTTTTGTTATTCAATTTTACTATAATCGGGTAGTTAGAAATGAATGTTTTGATTACGTGAACACCAAATCCTGAGGAAATGAAGTACCGAGATTTGGGGGTGTTCACGTAATCAAAACATTCATTTCTAACTACCCAATTATAGTAAAATTGAATAACAAAACCTGCCCATACAGGATTAAACTTAAATAAATCTCCCAGGTTAACTAACCTTTACAAACAATCATTCATGCGAAAAATTAAAATAAGCTTCATTACAATCTTTAAACCAAGTCTGAAAATAAACTATTCAACTATTACAAGTCTTCAGCATTGTTTCGTCTTTCCTTTCCCTTTACTGGTACTAGGTACATCACCAGTTACAACCTTAGCTGTAAGAAATTTTATAGGCAAGAGTGAGCAAACAAGGCCCACTTGAAATAACAATAATTAAATCATTAAACTTTTACATCATTTGTCAACATTAAGCTCAATTGAATTTAACAGTATATTCTATTAACTTTTGGAAAGCTTTAACCTTTACTGAGGGTCTAATGATCGTGAATCATGTCTACAGTTATAAGTAATTTTTCAACTTAAACTTTAACAGTCATAAGACTATAAGGACTTCACGTACTTAGGGGGATCAACCCTTCGTACAATGTATTGTGCACAATCATTTCAACGCTAAGCGTAACCTCTTATAAAAGAGTTGTTCTTCTCAGTATTTAGAATACAAGTCCGTACCAAAGTGAGTTTGGTTTGGATACATCATGGGGTAATTTAGAATTCAACGGTAATCAACTAAGGTTTAGTTGATTACAAACGACATAACTGTATACTATGGAATAATCATAGTTTAATTGATGTTTATAAATTGACATCATGCTTTAGGGATAATCTAATAGCATACAATTTGAATAATTATAACCTACCTTGCTTGAACAATAATAAGACAAGGTTAATTGAATAATAAACATCCGCAACATGTATATAATTGTACATGCTAAACCACAAGTTAAGTACAAGAATAACTTGCTCCAAATAAATTTACACCATTATATGATAATCGAAATTGAAACAATAATTAGTTCAATAACACCAATGATTAGAAAACTTATACAATAAAGAACTTGCTAAATATCAAAAGTTAAGGCTTAGAAACTTGCTCAATGTAAAAGGTAGGTTTAGGAAACTTGCCTTTAGCACAAGCTACACTTTTACCACTTGAATTGATACCCTAAACATATGTCATATTGACATAATTAGTCCTAACCAACATTGTACATTTATATAAACAATTACATTCATCATACGGGTTGAATTACCCATTCACATAATCAATTATATTTCAAGTAGATAATACTTAATAACATGATAGTTCATAGTCTAATCATACTGAAATTATCATTTAACATTATTATGATAAACACATAACATTTATTTTCAAGTTTTGTACATTTAAACAAAATTGTCAGACAGTTCTGCCAAGCCGTGCCGCGGCGCCACAGTTTATACTGTGGCTCACGCTACAGCGCTGAGTCTGTGAGCCGGCGCTGCGGCGCAGTGATTGTGCAACAGGCCGTGCTTACGTCATGGTGATGGCGCTGCGGCGCCAACAATGAACTGCTAGGCCGCGCCGCGGCGCGAACTGTCAGCGTCGACTGACAGCTTCGGCAACCATGAAAGAAAAAGCCAAATTGGCCAAAAAGCTCGAATCTAATAGACTAGTTACACTCTATTTTGCACATAAACTTCATACAAACACATTGCGACAATTCCTAACGTGTTTCTATTCATAATTTGTCTAAACATCAACTATAAAACACCTAATTTCAAGGTTTTTGGCAAAACTCCATTATTGATATTATTTTTCATTAAAATTACCACTGTGATTTTGTTATTCAATCAAAATAGAAATTTCTAACTATCATGATTATGATTCTACCTATTCTAACAATTCTAACAATCAATTTATCAAAACACAACCAATTAAACCTTAATTTCCATTTTAAAAATAACCCATTCTCATTCATAAAATTCTCTGTAAAACAATTTCTTCATAAAATATATACATACATGAATTAAACTCTATATAATCATGCATAACTCATGAAACACATCTACAATTGCTAATTATATAAACTTATAACCAAAACAACAAAATTTCTTTTCATAAATTTTTCACAGAGACTTTTTGGGAAGAAAAAACTTTTAGAGTTTTCTAAAGAAGAAGATGGCCTACCTTGGATTATGAAGAAGATGATGGTCCTAACTCTTTGATTATCACTTTTCTCCAAAACCTAAAAAAACAAACACTCAATCTCTCTAAAAATCTCTTATTTTTTCTTCTTTTCTTCTTCTTCTTCGTCTGAGTTTTCTCTTTTTCTCTCCTTTCTCTCTCTTCTATCTTACGTACTAAAATCTAACGCATACAATATAACGTAATATATTAATAATATAATATAAGTACTAATAAATATATCAGTTATAGGAGTTTTGAAATTTAAAAGCCATAAGGCTTGTTTGGTTAGTCTAAATAAAAATAACCTATTAATCCTTACTCCTTGTTTGGTAAATTGAATTAAAATATAATAGATTAATCCTTATACCTTGTTTGCTAAAATTCTAATAGATTAAAGACTTATTATGCATTAAGCCTTGTTTGGCAAAACTAAATTAAACCCTTTTTAATTTATTTTAATAACTCCTTTATAGCAAGGTTATTAGTCACACCTTTATTAAATTAATAAATCAATTAAACATTAATCTATTAAATTACTTTAACACATAAACAATTATAATTCTTTTTACAATTATAATTTCATTTAATCAACTAATATTTCAAACTACAATTTCTCATTTAAATATTATTATTTATTTAAAATCATTATAAGCTCTCTAGCTTATTAAATTAATAAATCTAAAATCTCATAACAACTAATTTATTTAGCTCCTTAACTAATTACACAACAAATAATTAATTAAATCACATCAATTCAAATTAAATAATTATTTAATTAATAATAACATATCCATTAAATATTTAAATAAATCAATAAATATTTAATATCACACTTTAAAATTATGGAAAATCATTATAAGCTCTCTAGCTTATTAAATTAAACTCCATTATTATAAAATCTCATAATAATTAATTTATTATTGAAATTATCAATTTCAATAATAATTGTTCAATTTGATAGTCTCATTATTATTGAAATTATCAATAATAATGGAGTTTTGATTATTATTGATAATATTAGAGGATTATGTGAGCTTATTCAAATTGTATGCTATTAGATTATCCCTAAAGCATGATGTCAATTTAAAAACATCAATTAAACTATGATTATTTCATAGTATACAGTTATGTCGTTTGTAATCAACTAAACCTTAGTTGATTACCGTTGAATTCTAAATTACCACATGATGTATCCAAACCAAACTCACTTTGGTACGGACTTGTATTCTAAATACTGAGAAGAACAACTCTTTTATAAGAGGTTACGCTTAGCGTTGAAATGATTGTGTACAATACATTGTACGAAGGGTTGATCCCCCTAAGTACGTGAAGTCCTTATAGTCTTATGACTGTTAAAGTTTAAGTTAAAAAATTACTTATAACTGTGGACATGATTCGCGGTCATTAGACCCTCAGTAAAGGTTAAAGCTTTCCAAAAGTTAATAGAATATATTGTTAAATTCTATTGAGCTTAATGTTGACAAATGATGTAAAAGTTTAATGATTTAATTATTGTTATTTCAAGTGGGCCTTGTTTGCTCACTCTTGCCTGTAAAATTTCTTACAGCTAAGGTTGAAACTGGTAATGTACCTAGTACCAGTAAAGGGAAAGGAAAGACGAAACAATGCTGAAGACTTGTAATAGTTGAATAGTTTATTTTCAGACTTGGTTTAAAGATTGTAATGAAGTTTATTTTAATTTTCCGCATGAATGACTGTTTGTAAAGGTTAGTTAACCTGTGAGATTTATTTAAGTTTAATCCTGTATGGGCAGGTTTTGTTATTCAATTTTATTATAATTGGGTAGTTAGAAATGAATGTTTTGATTACGTGAACACCAAATACTGAGGAAATGAAGTACCGAGATTTGAGAGTGTCACAGGTTGGTATCAAAG
This sequence comes from Panax notoginseng, assembly GCA_016801055.1. Taxonomy (NCBI): domain Eukaryota; kingdom Viridiplantae; phylum Streptophyta; class Magnoliopsida; order Apiales; family Araliaceae; genus Panax; species Panax notoginseng. Next base: position 122,451,208 of record CM029023.1, read on the forward strand.
CTTTAGGTTATGAACCTTAGGTGGGGGGGAAAAGCCTTAGGAAGTAACAATGAGACTATCAATTCAATTCAAATTTATTTAATATCAATTTATTAATTCTCTAATTAATAATTAAATTAATTAAATAACATTATGCTTAATTAAATAATTCATTTAATTCAATAAGCTCACATAATCACATACTTGAATAATAAAATTCTTCATATTAATTTAATAATATAACACATATGATTAAATTAATCTACCACAATTGCATCAATTAATTATTAAATCTAATAATTAAATCATCGAAAATATTTATTTAATTCAATAAATATTAAAATTAAATTACAAAATTCGTTTATTAATGTCAACTAAACCGTGTAATGTGACACCTTGTTTAATTGATTTATTAATTTAATAAAGGTGTGACTAATAACCTTGCTATAAAGGAGTTACCAAAATAAATTAAAAGAGTTTAATTTAGTTTTGTCAAACATGCCTTATTGCATAATAAGTCTTTAATCTATTAGTATTTTAGCAAACAAGGTATAAGGATTAATCTATTTATTTTAATTCAATTTACCAAACAAGGAGTAAGGATTAAGGGGTTATTTTATTTAGACTAGTCAAACAAGCCTTATGGCTTTGATTTCAAAAACTTTTAACTGATGTCAGTTATGTATTTTATATTTATATTATATAATTAATAGGCATAATATCTAGATACGTTAGATTATTAGTACGCTCTAGAGTTAGAGGAGAGAGGTTAGAGAGAAAAGAAAAACTCAAAGGAAGAAGAAGAAGAAAAGAAGAAAAGTGAGAGAATTCTAGAGAGAATTGAGAGATTATTAACAGGTTTTGGAGAAAAGCTTGACAATCAAAGAGATAGTGTCATCATCTTCATAATCCAAGGTAGGAGTTCCATCTATCTCTTTAAAAACTTTATTTTTCTTCTTCCCAAAAAGTCTCTGTGAAAATTTTATAAAAGAAAAATTGTTGTTATGATTATAATTTTGTATGATTGTCGATTATATATGTGTTTCATGAGTTATGCATGATCATAGAGAATTTAATTCATGTATGTATGTATTCTATGAAGAAATAATTTTACAGAAAGTTTTTATGAATGAGTATGGCTTTAGTTTAAAGTAGAAATTAAGGTTTAGTTAATTGTTAAATTGACAAATTGATTGTTGGAATGACTAGAGTATATAAAATCATAACCATGATGCTTAGAATTTACTGTTTTGGTTGAATAACAAAATCACAGTATTGATTTTCATGGAAGATATAATAAAATGGTGTTTTTGCCAAAAACATTAAAATTGGGTGTTGTATATTTGATGTTTATGCTAAATTATGAATAAAAACATGTTAGGAGTCGTCACAATATGTTTATATGATGTCTATATGCAATTTTCATGATAATCAGTCTATTAGATTCGAGCTTTTTGGCCAATTTGGCTTTTTCTTTCATGGTTGTCGAAGCTGTCAGTCGACGCTGACAGTTCGCGCCGCGGCGCGGTCTAGCAGTTCATTGCTGGCGCCGCAGCGCCATCACCATGACGTAAGCATGGCCTGTTGCACAATCACTGCGCCGCGCGCCGCGGCGCCACAGTTTGTACTGTGGCTAGCGCTACGGCGCTGAGTCGGCGCTGCGGCGCAGCGATTATACTATGAGCCGACGCTGCGGCGCAGTGATTGTGCAACAGGCCGTGCTTACGTCATGGTGATGGCGCTGCGGCGCCAGCAATGAACTGCTGGGCCGCGCCGCGGCGCGAACTGTCAGCGTCGACTGACAGCTTCGGCAACCATGAAAGAAAAAGCCAAATTGGCCAAAAAGCTCGAATCTAATAGACTGATTATCATGAAAATTGCATATAGACATCATATAAACATATTGTGAGTACTCCTAACATGTTTCTATCCATCAATTAGCACAAACATCAATTATACAACACCCAATTTTAATATTTTTGGCAAAAACACCACTTTTTGATATTTTCCATGAAATTCAACACTGTGATTTTGTTATTCAATCAAAACAGAAATTTCCAAGCATCATGATTATGATTTTTCATACTCTAGCAATTCTTATAATCAATTTATCAATTTAACAACAATTAAAACCTTAATTTCTATTTTAAAATAGCCATACTCATATATATATATATATATATATATATATATATATATATATATATATATATATATATATATATATATTTCATATGAACACTGTGATAAATTTTCTTCATAATTTGCATACATACATAAAGAAATTGATTATAATCATACATACATTCAAGAAAATAGTTTTACAACAACAATCATCATCTAAAGCTATTATATACATAAAAAATTCATCATCCATAATTATTTACAGAGGTTTTTTTTTTTAGAAGAAGAAGAAAACTAGACTTTTAAAGAAAAAGGTTAAGCTCCTACCTTTGATTGAAAAGTTGATGGCTACTTTTGACTATCAATTACTTTTCTCCAATTCCTTTCTCAAACCTTCAAGGAATTCTCTCAAGTTTTATTTCCCTTTTCTCGTTTCTTCTTCTTCTTCTCTTTTCTTTCACTGAGTCTTTCTCTAGTTTACGTATAATAACATAACGTATGTAATAATAGATATATTTAGTATAGAATTTAACTGACATCAGTTATATTATTTTGAAAATCAAAAGCCATAAGGCTTGTTTGGTTAAGCTTAATAAAAATAACCTATTAATCCTTACTCCTTGTTTGGTAATTAAATTAAAATATAATATATTAATCCTTATATCTTGTTTGCTAAAATCCTAATAGATTAAAGACTTATTATGCATTAAGCCTTGTTTGACAAAACTAAATTAAACTATTTTTTAATTTATTTTAATAACTCCTTTATAGCAAGGTTATTAGTCACACCTTTATTAAATTAATAAATCAATTAAACATTAATCTATTAAATTACTTTAACACATAAACAATTATAATTCTTTTTACAATTATAATTTCATTTAATCAACTAATATTTCAAACTACAATTTCTCATTTAAATATTATTATTTATTTAAAATCATTATAAGCTCTCTAGCTTATTAAATTAAACTCCATTATTATAAAATCTCATAATAATTAATTTATTTAGCTCCTTAATTATTTACTCAACAAATAATTAATTAAATCACATCAACTCAAATTGCCATATAATTCAATAAATATTTAATATTGCCAATAAATATTTAATATTTAATATTTAATTATTTATTCAACAAATAATTAAATAAACCACATCACTCAAATTGAACAAAACCACATCACTCAAATTGAACAATTATTTATTCAACAATAAACATATCCATTAAATACTTAAATAAATCAATAAATATTTAATATCACACTTTAAAATTATGGAATGTTACATCATTCCCTCCTTACAAGGATTCTGTCCTCAGAATCACAATTCAAACAAATCATTCGTTACATTCTTCCCTACTTACAAAGATTATGTCCCCAGAATCGAAGACACAGATTAAACAAATAACTCAGGGTATTCTTTCAACATTTTCTCTTCGAGTTCCCACGTAGCTTCTTCAGCGTTGTGGTTTCTCCATATCACCTTCACAAAAGGTATCACTTTATTCATGAGCACTTGTTCTTTCCTGTCGACTATCTGGAATGGGACCTCTTCATAAGTCAAATCTTTTTCGATCTGCAAAGGTTCATACTCGATCACATGCTTGTAGTCGGGTTTATATGGTCGTAACACCGAAATGTGAAAAACATTATGAATATTTTCTAACACTGGAGGTAGAGCTACCTCGTAAGCCACTTCTCCCACTCTTCGCAGCACTTCAAAGGGTCCAATAAACCTCGGACTTAGCTTTCCCTTTTTACCGAAATGAATTTTCCCCTTCCAGGGAGAAACTTTTAAGAATACAAAAGTTCCTACGTCAAATGTACGATCTTGTCTGTGTTGATCAGCATACTTTTTATGTCTGTCTTGAGCTGCGACCAGTCTTGTCCTGATGAGTTTGACAACATCAGCAGTTTATTGTACCAGTTCTGGTCCTAACAGTTGGCGTTCACCGACTTCATCCCAACACAGTGGGGTTCTGCACTTTCTGCCGTACAATGCCTCGTAAGGTGGCATGCCGATGCTCGCGTGATAACTGTTGTTGTAAGAAAATTTCACCAATGGTAGTTGATCTTCCCAGCTTCCTTTAAAGTCCATAACACATGCTCTCAGCATATCTTCTAATGTCTGAATTGTTCGTTCGCTTTGGCCATCTGTTTGTGGATGATAAGCCGTACTCATTCGCAACTGTGTTCCCATACATTCTTGTAGTCTCTTCCAGAAATTCGATGTAAACTGCGGATCTCTATCAGACACAATTGATACTGGCAATCCGTACCTCGAAACGATCTCCTTAATGTACAATCTTGCCAACTGATCAAGATTGAATCTAATCTTTATTGGTAAAAAGTGCGCTGATTTCGTCAGTCTGTCCACTATTACCCAAATCGCATCGCATCCTCTCTGAGTAGTTGGAAGACCCACCACAAAATCTATCGTGATGTGTTCCCACTTCCATTCCGGTATTTCTAACGGTTGGAGTAATCTGCTGGGTCTTTGATGTTTGGCTTTTACTCTCTGACATGTCAAGCATTTCGCTACGCATTCAGCAACATCTCTTTTCATATTTGGCCACCAAAAATGTCGGCGCAAATCCTGATACATTTTCGTGCTTCTTGGATGAATTGAATACTTTGAGCTATGAGCTTCGGTCAGAATTTCTTCTTTCAGCTCTAGCACTGCTGGAACCCAAATTCGTCCATCGAACCGTAGTAAACCTTCAGTAACGACCTTGTATTTTACATCTCCGCCTTCACCCAAATTCTCTTTGATTTTTCCACACTCTCCATCTTGTAATTGAGCAATTTTCACTTTGTTCACTAAAGTTAGATCAGCTTCTATCTGGAATAGTTGTTCGTCAGATTCTTTTGGAAATTTGATTTCCAACTCCAATTTTGTCATTGCTGAAATGAGCTCATTTTGAGTTGTTATCAGCATCAACTTCTCCCGACCTTTTCTGCTTAAAGCATCTGCAACTATATTCGCTTTACCCGGATGATAAAAGATCTCACAATCGTAATCTTTTATTAATTCCATCCACCTTCTTTGACGCATGTTCAAATCCTTCTGAGTGAAAATATACTTCAGACTTTTGTGGTCTGTGTAGATCTCACATTTCTCTCCATAAAGATAGTGTCTCCATATTTTTAGAGCAAACACCACTGCAGCCAATTCCAAATCATGAGTCGGATACCCCTTCTCATAATCCTTCAATTGTCTTGATGCATAGGCAATAACTTTGCCGTTCTGCATAAGAACACAACCCAACCCTTTATGTGAGGCATCACTATATACCACAAAATTTCCTGTATTATCTGGCAAAGTCAATACAGGTGCCACACTTAACTTCTTCTTCAAATCTTGGAAACTCTCTTCGCACTTCTCCGTCCAAACGAATTTTACAATTTTTCTTGTCAAATTTGTTAGCGGAGTGGCTATCTTAGAAAAATCTTGAATAAATCTTCTATAATAACCAGCCAGTCCCAAGAAACTCCTCACTTCCGACGGTGTTTTTGGTTGTTCCCAATTGATTACTGCTTCCACTTTCGACGGATCCACTGAGATCCCATCTTTGTCAATCACATGCCCCAAAAATTGTACACGGTCGAGCCAAAATTCACACTTAGAGAACTTCGCGTACAGTTTTTCCTTTCTTAGTGTCTTCCAATGTCAGACGTAAGTGTTCCACGTGTTCTTCTTGAGTTTTGGAATACACTAGAATGTCATCAATGAATACCACTACAAACTTGTCTAGGAATGGTTTAAACACCCTGTTCATCAAATCCATGAACGCAGCAGGTGCATTGGTTAAACCAAAAGACATCACCAGAAACTCGTAATGTCCATACCGAGTTCTGAATGCCGTTCGTGGTATATCCTCCTTTCTTACCTTCAATTGGTGATAACCACTTCTCAAATCTATTTTCAAAAAGTACTTAGCACCCTTCAGTTGATCAAACAAGTCATCTATTCTTGGCAACGGGTATTTGTTTTTAATAGTGACTTTGTTTAACTCCCTATAATCAATGCAAAGATGTATTGACCCGTCCTTCTTCTTCACAAATAAAACTGGCGCTCCCCACGGCGATACGCTTGGTTGAATATATTTCTTGTCCAGCAGCTCTTGCAACTGAACCATTAGTTCCTTCATTTCTACCGGAGCCATTCTGTACGGGGCCTTCGATATCGGTGCTGTTCCCGGTACTAAGTCGATCACGAACTCAATTTCTCTGTCAGGCAGAAGTCCTGGCAAATCCTCTGGAAAAACGTCTTCGAATTCCCTCACTACTGGTATTTCTTCCAGCTTTACCCCCTTCTTTTGAGTATCGACTATGTAAGCTAAATAGCCCACACAACCTTGACTCAACAATTTCTTGGCCTGCATTGTCGTCAGACATTTCATTTGTCTAGGCGACTTGCTACCATAAAATACTACCTTTGACGGAGTCATAAGGTTTACACACTTCTTTTGGCAGTCAATTACCGCTCCGCATTTGAACAACCAATCCATTCCCAAAATTACATCAAATTCCCCCAGTCTAATCGGAATCAAATCTACCAACAAGACATTCTCCTTAATGTTCACCCTACAGTTCTTGTATACGAATCTAACAGGGATTATTTCCTTATTCGCAATTTCTATGTTCAAAGGAAAATTCAGTTCTTCTCTAGGCAATTCTAACCTCTTAGCAAATTCATCAGATATAAACGAGCAAGTAGCACCCGAATCAAATAATACATATGCATCAATATCATTGATTGGGATAATACCTGAAACTACATCCTTTGATTGCACAGCATCTTGCACAGTCATGTTAAAGGTTCTGGCTGTGGGTTTGATTGATGCTGCAGGTCCTGTAATAGCCCACGCACCTCCATTGTTATCTCCTTTGCTTCTGGTTGTCACTCCCTCCTTCTTCTTAGGACATTCACGAGCAAAGTGATCCTTGGATCCGCACGTGAAGCACGCATTCTTCTTTGATTAAGTGCAATTTGGGGCGATGTGACCCTCCTGGCCATAATTGTAGCAAACTCGTTTTCCCATCAAGCACGCACCCTTGTGAAACTTTCCACATGTCGCACATGCTTCAAACTTTTTGTTCTGCTGGTTACCTTGCTGGTTTCCAGTACCCATACCCCCATTCCACTTCCTCTTGTTGTTGTTGTTGTTGTTATCGTTGTTGTTATTGTTGTTGTTTCCACTGCTACTACCACCATTCTTCACCTCATTCTCATTCTTCTTCTTCTTTTGTTCCTGGTTAAATTTTGTCACCGCCTCGCCTCCACCTTCAGCGAGTACTGCTTTCTCCATCACTGCTGCAAACATCTTCAATTGGAACAGGGAAACCCTACTGTACAACCATGGCTTCAGTCCCTGTTCAAACCTCTTCGCCTTACGCTCATCTGTGCTAACCTGATATGGCGCAAACCTCGCCAATTCATTGAATTTTGCGGCATACTCAGATACCGTCATCGTCCCTTGCTTCAGTTCTAGAAACTGTACTTCCAGCTGACTCTTCGAACTCTCCGGGAAATAGGTCTCGAAAAACAACTCCTTGAACCTATCCCAAGTCATCACTCCTGGCCCTTCACGAGTTTTATTAGCCTGTCACCAATAACTAGCTTCTGCTTTCAACATGAACGTTGCGAAAGCAGTCTTCTGATCATCCCCTACCCTAGCGACATCGAACACCTTCTCTATCTCCATAATCCAAGTTTGTGCTTCGACTGGATTCATGGACCCACGGAATTCAGGTGCTCCAACCGCCTTAAACTCCTTAAACGTTGTACCTTGGTTTTGAGGTTGATTCTGCAACGCTCCTGTCAGTAGTGTTACTAGTTGTTGAACGGGATTCGCATCAACATTGTCGTTATTGTTAGTTCCTTCAGTGGTTCTGTAAGACCCCGAATTTTATGAAATAAAAGTATTCAATTTTTCTTATAATTACTATTTAGTAAATGGTTAAATTGATAAAAGTTAATGTTAAAGGTGATATATGAATTTTTTTCAAAATAAGCAAGTGGTTATAAAATAATCATTGTTGTCGGGGAATATTCGTTTGGTCGTGGAATATTCTTTCTGTCGGGGAATATTCGTACGACGGCGCAGCTATTTATGGGCCCCATAACGAATAACTGTCGGGTGAAGGAAAACGACAAATTTGAGTTTTTACAAATAACGACGTAGTTGTTACCGTTAACACTGTTGGAATACCCGGTGGTTAAAATACAGTAATATGCGTTATTGCACAGTAGCACACGGTATTGCATAGTATTTTTGAAATTATTGATTCTTACGTAAGAAGGCACTACTCAATAATTGTTACAGTAATTACTGTTCAATATTTTATTTTATTGATTCAATAATTGCTACGTTGAAATTTTGTATTATTGTTGTTCAATAATTGTTGCTGCACAGTATTTCCCATTATCAGATCAATAATTCATATTATTTGAATAGTATTATTAGATAGCATTATTGGCAATGTCTAGAAAGTTCTGTCTAAGGAGAGGTTTGGTCATCTAATTGCGCGCCAGTAAGGAGAAATCCTTATTGGAAAGCCCCCTCTTTCCTGGGAACGGTCTGGTTGTCATAAATGTGATTCTGTAATATTATTTGTGAATAATTAATTATTGATTTATATGATAAGAAAATATTTATTTTATGTGGATATAAATGAGGGATATATTTTTGTGGTTAAAAATGAAGGAGTTAATGTTGAGGTTTTTATCAGTATTTTTGTCGGAATGGAGGTATTAAAAATCAGGGTTTTTGAGATATTTTGCGGGGGTTATAATTTTTAATCCGACCGTTGGATCGTGGTAATTTTTGGATATGTTATACATATATAAGTTGAGTATATGTCCACAAATTTTGAACCGTTAAAAATGAACGTATGATTTGTTATGAATTTTACGAGATGACTGGTTCAGAAATTGTTGAATTTTCGGAGTTTATCATTTTGGTGGAAAATTCTAGAATTGGTGGGTCCCACTTGTGGTTGGTGAAGAAATGTGCTGAATTATATTTCAAATGTGGTGGGTGAGAATAGTAGCAGGTAAAGCCATCAGGTTGCAGGTCAAACCTACCAAAATTTTCCTATAAATAGAGGGCTAAGTTAGAATTGAAAATCACACCAGAAACATAAGTTTTCTCTCTTTCTCTCTCTAGATTATTGAGTGTATTTTGTGAGTATTTAGATACTCTGTGAGTTTCTATTCATCAGTGCAAGTTTCCTTCAGCCTTATACCGATCAGAAGTACTGCTCTTTTGAGGTAAGGGATTGTAAGGGATATTAAGGGATTTTAAGGGTTGTTATGATTTTCAGTTTCGTAATTTTTCTGATCTTCAAAAATTCTGGAAAAATTTGAAATGATATTTTGATGAGTTTTCTTGATTGTGTCCCAAAAATAGTGATTTTTGGATGTATAGATTGAGAGTTATGAATTTTATGAGAAAAGACTATTTTAAAAGTAACAGCTTATAATTCCTTGTGGTTAACTCCAAAATTGATGAAATTTTTATTGGGAGTACATGTATATGATAGAAGTATACTCTGTAAATTTCAGAATTTTTAGACAAAAGTACAATTTTTGATAAATGTCTAAATATTCGGCTATTTTGGCCATATGAAAAATAGTAAATGACTTTTAAAAATTCTGAGAAAAATATGTGTTCACTATGGGACTATATTATGCTAATTCCCAGAAAAGAAATATTTTTGGAACTGATTTGGTATTTTTCATGAAAATGGTCTAGTTATGAGTAAATGAATTAAATATGTTTTGTGAAGAAAGAAAATTAGAAAATAGGATTTTATGGCTTGAGAATCCTATATGAGGTATATGCAGATTTTTGATGAGGGTTTTGGTTATTGATGATGAAATTGTAAGAGTTGGCATTTTATGATGATTAAATGCATTAATTAGTAAAGTGTAAACAATTAAAATAAATTATTTATAAATTTAAGTAATGTTATTCTTTCAATATCATTATACCGAAATATTGGTATGGATTTTATTGTGGAATTTCTATCTTTTGTGTCGGAGTTACTATTCATGAGTTACTATTCACGATTTACTATTCATGAGTTACGAATATTACTCTTAAGATTAAAACTATATGTTGATCATATTATTTTTATCATCATATATAACATTTTTATAACCCTGATGTTGAAATTCTCTTTCACTGGAGTGTAAAGATGGGTAGATTATTGGTATGATCATGACTAGGGTTCTCTTTGGCCTGTAGTGCAAAGTTGAATTGTGACTGGTATGATCATGACCATTGAATTTATAATTGAATATCTTAAGCTTAAGTGCAAAGGTGAATTGATCAACATGGTTATAATTATTGTTTATATAAATTCTGAAATGATTATATATTTCTTTGAGATATGAATATATTTGGCATGTATTGCAAGTATGAATTGTTGATGAATATCTTTGGCATGTAGTGCAAAGATGGCCTGTTGATGAATATCTTTGGCCTGTAGTGCAAAGATGAACTGTTGTTGAATATCTTTCCGTAGTGCAAAGATGGTTTGTTGATGAATATCTTTGGCCCGTAGTGCAAAGATGGATTTGTTAGTATGATTATAAACAGGAACTGTGATTTGGTATAACCATGATCTTTGATGTTTCAGGTAAAGACAGGTGATAAAAATATTCTTCGTCCTGGGTGCGAAGAAAAATTTATAGTCACAATTATGATTATGAGTTATTCATATGATTGCGGAAAGGAACTGTTGAGTGATGTTACATGGATAAAATATTGTTGGTGGATTTTTAACATGGAGAAGATAATTGACTTTATAGTCTATTTGACTCTTCTAATGGATTGCTCGTTCCGCTGCAACTATGGTTGAAATTTTTATCATTTACCATATGTTCTAAATCTCTGATTTATTGTTGATGAAGGCTATTGATAATTGAATTATCTTTAGTCATGATATTCTTTACTGAGCTAGTTGTGCTCACCCTTTTGCTTCACAATTCCTTTCAGGTAATAAGAGTGTAGCTGGGTCGAGCGGGGGTAACAAGGGAATAGAACGGTGGTCATCATTTAGTAGTTATATTTGGTGAAGAAAATAGGGTGAGGCGAACCCAACGTTGGAAGGGTGTTTTGTCACTATCATACAAGATGTCTAATGACATACAACCTCGTGTCATCATAAGACAGGGATGTGCTCATCCACTTGCTGAGTATATATACGAGCACTACCTATATAATCTTGGTGTTTGTTTGAAGTATAATTCTCAATTAGAGATAGTAGAGATAATGATATGTCAAGAGAAGACTCACCATTGGGAAGAATATGATAGTAATCTTCTCGTTTTTCTTTGGGGTCTATTGGGTCAACCAAGGATAATTCTGTGGCCATATGATATCTATCATAACTTAGACGCGTGGCCTCCCATGTACGAAGGTTTCCTTGAGCACTTCCCAAAGATTCTAATTTCTAAAACAATTTTTGACTATACCTTTATGTAAGGTGTCATTGTGAGGTGATGTCCACGGTTGGAACATGAGTCACATTTGGTATATATTTGTATCCAAACTCACAGCATATGTGTTGTTGTATTTTGCACGGCAATTGTTGTAATAAAGTTATAGTTATTTTCTGTACCATGTATTTGGCGACTCACAATAGGTTGGATGGAATGGATCTATTTTGGGGTTGTCACAGGTTCTCTGTCGTGTTGGCTGACGTCTGGGAGGCATTTTCTGTTAAAATAAAACATCTATTAGACCATTACTCAACTTCTTTAAGTATTTCTAATTAACTTGCCTCTATAAAAGAAATACCCACATAGCACATAACACTTTGAACAAAATAATAACATTTATTTATTCATAAACTTTCTGAAAACATAACACAATAGCATCTCTGATATCTACATTTCTTTCCTGAACTACAAAAGTTTCAGGACAACATCATTATTATCATATCCCATGGTTACTTAACACTAGGGACTTACACATTATTTAATACTTATTACGTACATTACCGACACATTTTCTACGATGATCTATTAAGGTACTTCGTAGCCCTATCACGTTCTTCCTCCATGACTCGAAACATTGTTCTGCGATCTAACACGAATGATGGCAGCGTCTCGAACTGAATCGGATATCCCATGACCCGATCTTGAGCTCGATTAATTGCGGTGTTAAATACTTTATTCATCTCTTCCATCTTCATCCTCTTTGCCTGCGCATCTCTCGCTGCGCTTCCATTTCGTTGATAAGCTTCCTCGTATGCATCTTCAGCTCTTGCCCTCTTAGCAGCTTCTTCTCTCAGCTTGCTCTCCAGTTCAGCAACCATCTCGATCAATTATTCTTTCTCTCCTTCAGTCTGTATTAATTTCTCCTCGGCGTTAGTCAGTCGTTCTTCACGATCCAGGATCTCATCGTCCTTCTGTGTCATTGCAGTCTGTTGTTCAGCTACTATCTCTTGCAATTCCTCAACTGTATCCAGAAGTTCCACGTTGCGGTCATGCACCTCATCGTAAATACGGCCTGTTGTCGAGTTAAGTGGAATCCTTTCTTCCTCATCCTCCTCATCTGTCTCCACATCATCCTCCTCATCTTCAACTACTGTGACCAACGGGGCTAACTCTCGTGGCAGTAGTTGTTCCCAAACTACCTGAATGTCGCGAGGCTCCTCCTCTATAGGCATTTGAGGTCCCTCCTCCCTAGCCTAACTGGATTCTCCGACATTAGTCATCCTGACAACAAAATTTTAAAGTTTTAGTTATTAATCATTCTACTCGACACTCGCGAGCACATAAGTTATAAACACATAAGCACATAAATGTTTTATTACTTCTTTCTTAAAACTCGATAAGAGTTATCTCCACTATCTTTTCAAAGGTTACTTCCTAAGGCTTTTTTTCCCCCCACCTAAGGTTCATAACCTAAAGCTTTGATACCAACCTGTGACACCCCCAAATCCTGGTACTTCATTTCCTCAGGATTTGGTGTTCACGTAATCAAAACATTCATTTCTAACTACCCAATTATAGTAAAATTGCATAACAAAACCTGCCCATACAGGATTAAACTTAAATAAATCTCCCAGGTTAACTAACCTTTACAAACAATCATTCATGCGGAAAAATTAAAATAAACTTCATTACAATCTTTAAACCAAGTCTGAAAATAAACTATTCAACTATTACAAGTCCTCAGCATTGTTTCGTCTTTCCTTTCCCTTTACTGGTACTAGGTACATCACCAGTTTCAACCTTAGCTGTAAGAAATTTTACAGGCAAGAGTGAGCAAACAAGGCCCACTTGAAATAACAATAATTAAATCATTAAACTTTTACATCATTTGTCAACATTAAGCTCAATAGAATTTAACAATATATTCTATTAACTTTTGGAAAGCTTTAACCTTTACTGAGGGTCTAATGACCGCGAATCATGTCCACGGTTATAAGTAATTTTTTAACTTAAACTTTAACAGTCATAAGACTATAAGGACTTCACGTACTTAGGGGGATCAACCCTTCATACAATGTATTGTGCACAATCATTTCAACGCTAAGCGTAACCTCTTATAAAAGAGTTGTTCTTCTCAGTATTTAGAATACAAGTCCGTACCAAAGTGAGTTTGGTTTGGATACATCATGGGGTAATTTAGAATTCAACGGTAATCAACTAAGGTTTAGTTGATTACAAACGACATAACTATATACTATGGAATAATCATAGTTTAATTGATGTTTATAAATTGACATCATGCTTTAGGGATAATCTAATAGCATACAATTTGAATAATTATAACCTACCTTGCTTGAACAATAATAAGACAAGGTTAATTGAAAAATAAACATCCACAACATGTATATAATTGTACATGCTAAACCACAAGTTAAGTACAAGAATAACTTGCTCCAAATAAATTTACACCATTATATGATAATCGAAATTGAAACAATAATTAGTTCAATAACACCAATGATTAGAAAACTTATACAATAAAGAACTTGCTAAATATCAAAAGTTAAGGCTTAGAAACTCGCTCAATGTAAAAGGTAGGTTTAGAAAACTTGCCTTTAGCACAAGCTACACTTTTACCACTTGAATTGATACCCTAAACATATGTCATATTGACATAATTAGTCCTAACCAACATTGTACATTTATATAAACAATTACATTCATCATATGGGTTGAATTACCCATTCACATAATCAATTATTTTTCAAGTAGATAATACTTAATAACATGATAGTTCATAGTCTAATAATACTGAAATTATCATTTAACATTATTATGATAAACACATAACATTTATTTTCAAGTTTTGTACATTTAAACAAAACTGTCAGACAGTTCTGCCAAGCCGCGCCGTGGCGCCACAGTTTGTACTGTGGCTAGCGCTGCGGCGCTGAGTCGGTGAGCCGGCGCTGCGGCGCAGTGATTGTGCAACAGGCCGAGCTTACGTCATGGTGATGGCGCTGCGGCGCCAGCAATGAACTGTTGGGCCGCGCCGCGGCGCGAACTGTCAGCGTCGACTGACAGCTTCGGCAACCATGAAAGAAAAAGCCAAATTGGCCAAAAAGCTCGAATCTAATAGACTAGTTACACTCTATTTTGCACATAAACTTCATACAAACACATTGTGACAATTCCTAACGTGTTTCTATTCATAATTTGTCTAAACATCAACTATAAAACACCTAATTTCAAGGTTTTTGGCAAAACTCCATTATTGATATTATTTTTCATTAAAATTACCACTGTGATTTTGTTATTCAATCAAAATAGAAATTTCTAACTATCATGATTATGATTCTACCTATTCTAACAATTCTAACAATCAATTTATCAAAACACAGCCAATTAAACCTTAATTTGCATTCTAAAAATAACCCATTCTCATTCATAAAATTCTCTGTAAAACAATTTCTTCATAAAATATATACATACATGAATTAAACTCTATATAATCATGCATAACTCATGAAACACATCTACAATTGCTAATTATATAAACTTATAACCAAAACAACAAAATTTCTTTTCATAAATTTTTCACAGAGACTTTTTGGGAAGAAAAAACTTTTAGAGTTTTCTAAAGAAGAAGATGGCCTACCTTGGATTATGAAGAAGATGATGGTCCTAACTCTTTGATTATCACTTTTCTCCAAAACCTGAAAAAACAAACACTCAATCTCTCTAAAAATCTCTTATTTTTTCTTCTTTTCTTCTTCTTCTTCCTCTGAGTTTTCTCTTTTTCTCTCCTTTCTCTCTCTTCTATCTTACGTACTAAAATCTAACGCATACAATATAACGTAATATATTAATAATATAATATAAGTACTGATAAATATATCAGTTATAGGAGTTTTGAAATTTAAAAGCCATAAGGCTTGTTTGGTTAGTCTAAATAAAAATAACCTATTAATCCTTACTCCTTGTTTGGTAAATTGAATTAAAATATAATAGATTAATCCTTATACCTTGTTTGCTAAAATCCTAATAGATTAAAGACTTATTATGCATTAAGCCTTGTTTGGCAAAACTAAATTAAACCCTTTTTAATTTATTTTAATAACTCCTTTATAGCAAGGTTATTAGTCACGCCTTTATTAAATTAATAAATCAATTAAACATTAATCTATTAAATTACTTTAACACATAAACAATTATAATTCTTTTTACAATTATAATTTCATTTAATCAACTAATATTTCAAACTGCAATTTCTCATTTAAATATTATTATTTATTTAAAATCATTATAAGCTCTCTAGCTTATTAAATTAATAAATCTAAAATCTCATAACAACTAATTTATTTAGCTCCATAGTTAATTACACAACAAATAATTAATTAAATCACATCAATTCAAATTAAATAATTATTTAATTAATAATAACATATCCATTAAATATTTAAATAAATCAATAAATATTTAATATCACACTTTAAAATTATGGAATGTTACATCATTCCCTCCTTACAAGGATTCTCAGGTTAACTAACCTTTACAAACAATCATTCATGCGAAAAATTAAAATAAACTTCATTACAATCTTTAAACCAAGTCTGAAAATAAACTATTCAACTATTACAAGTCTTCAGTATTGTTTCGTCTTTCCTTTCCCTTTACTGGTACTAGGTACATCACCAGTTTCAACCTTAGCTGTAAGAAATTTTACAGGTAAGAGTGAGCAAACAAGGCCCACTTGAAATAACAATAATTAAATTATTAAACTTTTACATCATTTGTCAACATTAAGTTCAATAGAATTTAACAATATATTCTATTAACTTTTGGAAAGCTTTAACCTTTATTGAGGGTCTAATGACCGCGAATCATGTCCACAGTTATAAGTAATTTTTCAACTTAAACTTTAACAGTCATAAGACTATAAGGACTTCACGTACTTAGGGAGATCAACCCTTCGTACAATGTATTGTGCACAATCATTTCAACGCTAAGCGTAACCTCTTATAAAAGAGTTGTTCTTCTCAGTATTTAGAATACAAGTCCGTACCAAAGTGAGTTTGGTTTGGATACATCATGGGGTAATTTAGAATTCAACGGTAATCAACTAAGGTTTAGTTGATTATAAACGACATAACTGTATACTATGGAATAATCATAGTTTAATTGATGTTTATAAATTGGCATCATGCTTTAGGGATAATCTAATAGCATACAATTTGAATAATTATAACCTACCTTGCTTGAACAATAATAAGGCAAGGTTAATTGAATTCAAATTATATTTTAATTATTCAAATTATATTCAATTGTTCAAGTATGTGATTATGTGAGCTTATTGAATTAAATGAATTATTTAATTAAGCATAATGTTATTTAATTAATTTAATTATTAATTAGAGAATTTGGGTATCGAAGCTTTAGGTTATGAACCTTAGGTGGGGGAAAAAAAGCCTTAGGAAGTAACCTTTGAAAAGATAGTGGAGATAACTCTTATCGAGTTTTAAGAAAGAAGTAATAAAACATTTATGTGCTTATGTGTTTATAACTTATGTGCTCGCGAGTGTCGAGTAGAATGATTAATAACTAAAACTTTAAAATTTTGTTATCAGGATGACTAATGTCGGAGAATCCAGTCAGGCTAGGGAGGAGGGACCTCAAATGCCTATAGAGGAGGAGCCTCGCGACATTCAGGTAGTTTGGGAACAACTACTGCCACGAGAGTTAGCCCCGTTGGTCACAGTAGTTGAAGATGAGGAGGATGATGTGGAGACAGATGAGGAGGATGATGAAGAAAGGATTCCACTTAACTCGACAACAAGCCGTATTTACGATGAGGTGCATGACCGCAACGTGGAACTTCTGGATACAGTTGAGGAATTGCAAGAGATAGTAGCTGAACAACAGACTTCAATGACACAGAAGGACGATGAGATCCTGGATCGTGAAGAACGACTGACTAACGCCGAGGAGAAATTAATACAGACTGAAGGAGAGAAAGAATAATTGATCGAGATGGTTGCTGAACTGGAGAGCAAGCTGAGAGAAGAAGCTGCTAAGAGGGCAAGAGCTGAAGATGCATACGAGGAAGCTTATCAACGAACTGGAAGCGCAGCGAGAGACGCGCAGGCAAAGAGGATGAAGATGGAAGAGATGAATAAAGTATTTAACACCGCAATTAATCGAGCTCAAGATCGGGTCATGGGATATCCGATTCAGTTCGAGACGCTGCCATCATTCGTGTTAGATCGCAGAACAATGTTTCGAGTCATGGAGGAAGAACGTGATAGGGCTACGAAGTACCTTAATAGATCATCGTAGAAAATGTGTCGGTAATGTACGTAATAAGTATTAAATAATGTGTAAGTCCCTAGTGTTAAGTAACCATGGGATATGATAATAATGATGTTGTCCTGAAACTTTTGTAGTTCAGGAAAGGAATGTAGATAGCAGAGATGCTATTGTGTTATGTTTTCAGAAAGTTTATGAATAAATAAATGTTATTATTTTGTTCAAAGTGTTATGTGCTATGTGGGTATTTCTTTTATAGAGGCAAGTTAATTAGAAATACTTAAAGAAGTTGAGTAATGGTCTAATAGATGTTTTATTTTAACAGAAAATGCCTCCCAGACGTCAGCCAACACGACAGAGAACCACTGAAGGAACTAACAATAACGACAATGTTGATGCGAATCCCGTTCAACAACTAGTAACACTACTGACAGGAACGTTGCAGAATCAACCTCAAAACCAAGGTACAACGTTTAAGGAGTTTAAGGCGGTTGGAGCACCTGAATTCCGTGGGTCCATGAATCCAGTCGAAGCACAAACTTGGATTATGGAGATAGAGAAGGTGTTCGATGTCGCTAGGGTAGGGGATGATCAGAAGACTGCTTTCGCAACGTTCATGTTGAAAGCAGAAGCTAGTTATTGGTGGCAGGCTAATAAAACTCGTGAAGGGCCAGGAGTGATGACTTGGGATAGGTTCAAGGAGTTGTTTTTCGAGACCTATTTCCCGGAGAGTTCGAAGAATCAGCTGGAAGTACAGTTTCTAGAACTGAAGCAAGGGACGATGACGGTATCTGAGTATGCCGCAAAATTCAATGAATTGGCGAGGTTTGCGCCATATCAGGTTAGCACAGATGAGCGTAAGGCGAAGAGGTTTGAACAGGGACTGAAGCCATGGTTGTACAGTAGAGTTTCCCTGTTCCAATTGAAGATGTTTGCAGCAGTGATGGAGAAAGCAGTACTCGCTGAAGGTGGAGGCGAGGCGGTGACAAAATTTAACCAGGAACAAAAGAAGAAGAAGAATGAGAATGAGGTGAAGAATGGTGGTAGTAGCAGTGGAAACAACAACAATAACAACAACGATAACAACAACAACAACAAGAGGAAGTGGAATGGGGGTATGGGTACTGGAAACTAGCAAGGTAACCAGCAGAACAAAAAGTTTGAAGCATGTGCGACATGTGGAAAGTTTCACAAGGGTGCGTGCTTGATGGGAAAACGAGTTTGCTACAATTATGGCCAGGAGGGTCACATCGCCCCAAATTGCACTTAATCAAAGAAGAATGCGTGCTTCACGTGCGGATCCAAGGATCACTTTGCTCGTGAATGTCCTAAGAAGAAGGAGGGAGTGACAACCAGAAGCAAAAGAGATAACAATGGAGGTGTGTGGGCTATTACAGGACCTGCAGCATCAATCAAACCCACAGCCAGAACCTTTAACATGACTGTGCAAGATGCTGTGCAATCAAAGGATGTAGTTTCAGGTATTATCCCAATCAATGATATTGATGCATATGTATTATTTGATTCGGGTGCTACTTGCTCGTTTATATCTGATGAATTTGCTAAGAGGTTAGAATTGCCTAGAGAAGAACTGAATTTTCCTTTGAACATAGAAATTGCGAATAAGGAAATAATCCCTGTTAGATTCGTATACAAGAACTGTAGGGTGAACATTAAGGAGAATGTCTTGTTGGTAGATTTGATTCCGATTAGACTGGGGGAATTTGATGTAATTTTGGGAATGGATTGGTTGTTCAAATGCGGAGCGGTAATTGACTGCCAAAAGAAGTGTGTAAACCTTATGACTCCGTCAAAGGTAGTATTTTATGGTAGCAAGTCGCCTAGACAAATGAAATGTCTGACGACAATGCAGGCCAAGAAATTGTTGAGTCAAGGTTGTGTGGGCTATTTAGCTTACATAGTCGATACTCAAAAGAAGGGGGTAAAGCTGGAAGAAATACCAGTAGTGAGGGAATTCGAAGACGTTTTTCCAGAGGATTTGCCAGGACTTCTGCCTGACAGAGAAATTGAGTTCGTGATCGACTTAGTACCAGGAACAGCACCGATATCGAAGGCCCCGTACAGAATGGCTCCGGTAGAAATGAAGGAACTAATGGTTCAGTTGCAAGAGCTGCTGGACAAGAAATATATTCAACCAAGCGTATCGCCGTGGGGAGCGCCAGTTTTATTTGTGAAGAAGAAGGACGGGTCAATGCGTCTTTGCATTGATTATAGGGAGTTAAACAAAGTCACTATTCAAAACAAATACCCGTTGCCAAGAATAGATGACTTGTTTGATCAACTGAAGGGTGCTAAGTACTTTTCGAAAATAGATTTGAGAAGTGGTTATCACCAATTGAAGGTAAGAAAGGAGGATATACCACGAACGGCATTCAGAACTCGGTATGGACATTACGAGTTTCTGGTGATGTCTTTTGGTTTAACCAATGCACCTGCTGCGTTCATGGATTTGATGAACAGGGTGTTTAAACCATTCCTAGACAAGTTTGTAGTGGTATTCATTGATGACATTCTAGTGTATTCCAAAACTCAAGAAGAACACGTGGAACACTTACGTCTGACATTGGAGACACTAAGAAAGGAAAAACTGTACGCGAAGTTCTCTAAGTGTGAATTTTGGCTCGACCGTGTACAATTTTTGGGGCATGTGATTGACAAAGATGGGATCTCAGTGGATCCGTCGAAAGTGGAAGCAGTAATCAATTGGGAACAACCAAAAACACCGTCGAAAGTGAGGAGTTTCTTGGGACTGGCTGGTTATTATAGAAGATTTATTCAAGATTTTTCTAAGATAGCCACTCCGCTAACAAATTTGACAAGAAAAATTGTAAAATTCGTTTGGACGGAGAAGTGCGAAGAGAGTTTCCAAGATTTGAAGAAGAAGTTAAGTGTGGCACCTGTATTGACTTTGCCAGATAATACAGGAAATTTTGTGGTATATAGTGATGCCTCACATAAAGGGTTGGGTTGTGTTCTTATGCAGAACGGCAAAGTTATTGCCTATGCATCAAGACAATTGAAGGATTATGAGAAGGGGTATCCGACTCATGATTTGTAATTGGCTGCAGTGGTGTTTGCTCTAAAAATATGGAGACACTATCTTTATGGAGAGAAATGTGAGATCTACACAGACCACAAAAGTCTGAAGTATATTTTCACTCAGAAGGATTTGAACATGCGTCAAAGAAGGTGGATGGAATTAATAAAAGATTACGATTGTGAGATCTTTTATCATCCGGGTAAAGCGAATGTAGTTGCAGATGCTTTAAGCAGGAAAGGTCGGGAGAAGTTGATGCTGATAACAACTCAAAAGGAGCTCATTTCAGCAATGACAAAATTGGAGTTGGAAATCAAATTTCCAAAAGAATCTGACGAACAACTATTCCAGATAGAAGCCGATCTAACTTTAGTGAACAAAGTGAAAATTGCTCAATTACAAGATGGAGAGTGTGGAAAAATCAAAGAGAATTTGGGTGAAGGCGGAGATGTAAAATACAAGGTTGATACTGAAGGTTTACTACGGTTCGACGGACGAATTTGGGTTCCAGCAGTGCTAGAGCTGAAAGAAGAAATTCTGACCGAAGCTCATAGCTCAAAGTATTCAATTCATCCAAGAAGCACGAAAATGTATCAGGATTTGCGCCGACATTTTTGGTGGCCAAATATGAAAAGAGATGTTGCTGAATGCGTAGCGAAATGCTTGACATGTCAGAGAGTAAAAGCCAAACATCAAAGACCCAGCAGATTACTCCAACCGTTAGAAATACCAGAATGGAAGTGGGAACACATCACGATAGATTTTGTGGTGGGTCTTCCAACTACTCAGAGAGGATGCGATGCGATTTGGGTAATAGTGGACAGACTGACGAAATCAGCGCACTTTTTACCAATAAAGATTAGATTCAATCTTGATCAGTTGGCAAGATTGTACATTAAGGAGAT
Organism: Panax notoginseng; assembly: GCA_016801055.1. NCBI lineage: Eukaryota > Viridiplantae > Streptophyta > Magnoliopsida > Apiales > Araliaceae > Panax > Panax notoginseng. The sequence goes on from CM029023.1 coordinate 122,473,034, forward strand.
CGTTTCGAGGCACGGATTGCCAGTATCAATTGTGTCTGATAGAGATCCGCAGTTTACATCGAATTTCTGGAAGAGACTACAAGAATGTATGGGAACACAGTTGCGAATGAGTACGACTTATCATCCACAAACAGATGGCCAAAGCGAACGAACAATTCAGACATTGGAAGATAGGCTGAGAGCATGTGTCATGAACTTTAAAGGAAGCTGGGAAGATCAACTACCATTGGTGGAATTTTCTTACAACAACAGTTATCACGCGAGCATCGGCATGCCACCTTACGAGGCATTGTACGGCAGAAAGTGCAGAACCCCACTGTGTTGGGATGAAGTCGGTGAACGCCAACTGTTAGGACCAGAACTGGTACAACAAACTGCTGATGTTGTCAAACTCAACAGGACAAGACTGGTCGCAGCTCAAGACAGACAGAAAAAGTATGCTGATCAACACAGACAAGATCGTACATTTGACGTAGGAACTTTTGTATTCTTAAAAGTTTCTCCCTGGAAGGGGAAAATTCATTTCGGTAAAAAGGGAAAGCTAAGTCCGAGGTTTATTGGACCCTTTGAAGTGCTGCGAAGAGTGGGAGAAGTGGCTTACGAGGTAGCTCTACCTCCAGTGTTGAAAAATATTCATAATGTTTTTCACATTTCGGTGTTACGACCATATAAACCCGACTACAAGCATGTGATCGAGTATGAACCTTTGCAGTTCAAAAAAGATTTGACTTATGAAGAGGTCCCTATCCAGATAGTCGACAGGAAAGAACAAGTGCTCAGGAATAAAGTGATACCTTTTGTGAAGGTGATATGGAGAAACCACAACGCTGAAGAAGCTACGTGGGAACTCGAAGAAAAAATATTGAAGGAATACCTTGAGTTATTTGTTTAATCTGTGTCTTCGATTCTGGGGACAGAATCTTTGTAAGTAGGGAAGAATGTAACGAATGATTTGTTTGAATTGTGATTCTGAGGACAGAATCCTTGTAAGGAGAGAATGATGTAACATTCCATAATTTTAAAGTGTGATATTAAATATTTATTGATTTATTTAAGTATTTAATGGATATGTTTATTGTTGAATAAATAATTGTTCAATTTGAGTGATGTGGTTTATTTAATTATTTGTTGAATAAATAATTAAATATTAAATATTAAATATTTATTGAATTATATGGCAATTTAAGTTGATGTGATTTAATTAATTATTTGTTGAGTAAATAATTAAGGAGCTAAATAAATTAATTATTATGAGATTTTATAATAATGGAGTTTAATTTAATAAGCTAGAGAGCTTATAATGATTTTAAATAAATAATAATATTTAAATGAGAAATTGTAGTTTAAAATATTAGTTGATTAAATGAAATTATAATTGTAAAAAGAAATATAATTGTTTATGTGTTAAAATAATTTAATAGATTAATGTTTAATTGATTTATTAATTCAATAAAGGTGTGACTAATAACCTTGCTATAAATGAGTTATTAAAATAAATTAAAAATGGTTTAATTTAGTTTTGTCAAACAAGGCTTAATGCATAATAAGTCTTTAATCTATTAGAATTTTAGCAAACAAGGTATAAGGATTAATCTATTATATTTTAATTCAATTTACCAAACAAGGAGTAAGGATTAATAGGTTATTTTATTAAGATTAACCAAACAAGCCTTATGGCTTTTGATTTTCAAAATAATATAACTGATGTTAGTTAAATTCTATACTAAATATATCTATTATTACATACGTTATGTTATTATACGTAAACTAGAAAAAGACTCAGTGAAAGAAAAGAGAAGAAGAAGAAGAAAAGAGAAAAGGGAAATAAAACTTGAGAGAATTCCTTGAAGGTTTGAGAAATGAATTGGAGAAAAGTAATTGATAGTCAAAAGTAGCCATCAACTTTTCAATCAAAGGTAGGAGCTTAACATTTTTCTTTAAAAGTCTAGTTTTCTTCTTCTTCTAAAAAAAATAAAAAAATCTCTGTAAATAATTATGGATGATGAATTTCTTATGTATATAGCTTTAGATGATGATTGTTGTTATAAAACTATTTTCTTGAATGTATGTATGATTATAATCAATTTCTTTATGTATGTATGTAAATTATGAAGAAAATTTATCACAGTGTTCATATGAAATATATATATGAGTATGGCTATTTTAAAATAGAAATTAAGGTTTTAATTGTTGTTAAATTGATAAATTGATTATAAGAATTGCTAGAGTATGAAAAATCATAATCATGATGTTTGGAAATTTCTGTTTTGATTGAATAACAAAATCACAGTGTTGAATTTCATGGAAAATATCAAAAAGTGGTATTTTTGCCAAAAACATTAAAATTGGGTGTTGTATAATTGATGTTTGTGCTAATTGATGGATAGAAACATGTTAGGAGTACTCACAATATGTTTATATGATGTCTATATGCAATTTTCATGATAATCAGTCTATTAGATTTGAGTTTTTTGGCCAATTTGGCTTTTTCTTTCATGGTTGCCGAAGCTGTCAGTCGACGCTGACAGTTCGCGCCGCGGCGCGGCCCAGCAGTTCATTGCTGGCGCCGCAGCGCCATCACCATGACGTAAGCACGGCCTGTTGCACAATCACTGCGCCGCAGCGCCGGCTCATAGTATAATCGCTGCGCCGCAGCGCCGACTCAGCGCCGCAGCGCTAGCCACAGTACAAACTGTGGCGCCGCGGCGCGGCTTGGCAGAACTGTCTGACAGTTTTGTTTAAATGTACAAAACTTGAAAATAAATGTTATGTGTTTATCATAATAATGTTAAATGGTAATTTCTGTATGATTAGACTATGAGCTATCATGTTATTAAGTATTATCTACTTGAAAAATAATTGATTATGTGAATGGGTAATTCAACCCATATGATGAATGTAATTGTTTATATAAATGTACAATGTTGGTTAGGACTAATTATGTCAATATGACATATGTTTAGGGTATCAATTCAAGTGGTAAAAGTGTAGCTTGTGCTAAAGGCAAGTTTCCTAAACCTACCTTTTACATTGAGCAAGTTTCTAAGCCTTAACTTTTGATATTTAGCAATTTCTTTATTGTATAAGTTTTCTAATCATTGGTGTTATTGAACTAATTATTGTTTCAATTTCGATTATCATATAATGGTGTAAATTTATTTGGAGCAAGTTATTCTTGTACTTAACTTGTGGTTTAGCATGTACAATTATATACATGTTGTGGATGTTTATTATTCAATTAACCTTGTCTTATTATTGTTCAAGCAAGGTAGGTTATAATTATTCAAATTGTATGCTATTAGATTATCCCTAAAGCATGATGTAAATTTATAAACATCAATTAAACTATGATTATTCCATAGTATACAGTTATGTCATTTGTAATCAACTAAACCTTAGTTGATTACCGTTGAATTCTAAATTACCCCATGATGTATCCAAACCAAACTCACTTTGGTACGGACTTGTATTCTAAATACTGAGAAGAACAACTCTTTTATAAGAGGTTACGCTTAGCGTTGAAATGATTGTGCACAATACATTGTACGAAGGGTTGATCCCCCTAAGTACGTGAAGTCCTTATAGTCTTATGACTGTTAAAGTTTAAGTTGAAAAATTACTTATAACTGTGGACATGATTCGCGGTCATTAGACCCTCAGTAAAGGTTAAAGCTTTCCAAAAGTTAATAGAATATACTATTAAATTCTATTGAGCTTAATGTTGACAAATGATGTAAAAGTTTAATGATTTAATTATTGTTATTTCAAGTGGGCCTTGTTTGCTCACTCTTGCCTGTAAAATTTCTTACAGCTAAGGTTGAAATTGGTGATGTACCTAGTACCAGTAAAGGGAAAGGAAAGACGAAACAATGCTGAAGACTTGTAATAGTTGAATAGTTTATTTTCAGACTTGGTTTAAAGATTGTAATGAAGTTTATTTTAATTTTCCGCATGAATGATTGTTTGTAAAGGTTAGTTAACCTGGGAGATTTATTTAAGTTTAATCCTGTATGGGCAGGTTTTGTTATGCAATTTTACTATAATTGGGTAGTTAGAAATGAATGTTTTGATTACGTGAACACCAAATCCTGAGGAAATGAAGTACCGGGATTTGGGGGTGTCACAATTACATTTATTAACACACCATTACATAGAATAGTGAGGACTACTAACTAATACTATCATTCGGACCATCACTCCGTTCCCCGACTTGTCCCAGCTACGTTCTCATTTCCTGAAGAGAATAGTGAAAGAAAGGGTGAGCTCAACTAGCCCAGTAAGAAATATTATGACCAAGATAATGCAGAATAAATTATCATTAGCCTTCAACAATGTTAAACTGATAAAATATAATAGACATCAAGTTTAACTGTAGCGGAACAAGTAATCCATTAAAAGAGTCAAGTAGAAAATAAATTCTACTATCTTTTATGATTTAAAAAGTTTTTCAACACTGTGATCGCTGGGACTCAGCTTAATAAAATAATCCACATCATCGAATCACCCCTGCACTATGGCCAAGGATATTCGTGTATTCATTAATGGTCATGATCATGCCAACAACTGTCCATCAACGCACTACGGGCCAGTGAGGACTTTTACCACATCATTTGTAACATTACGGTCATGATTATACCGAATAATCCCTGGTCATAATCATACCAAGTCTATCTATGCACTACAGGCCACAAATGACTTTTAACATTTTATAAACATGAGGATGATGACAATGATATAAGAATTCAATAAAACAAGTTCAAGAATTAATTTATCCAAGAATTAAAAACGTCCAAATTGTCAACATGATACTGCTTTGTGGAATAAAATTCAAGAATGCTTAGAAGAATATTTTCATGAAAAGATACTGGATGAAACGCAATTATCAAGGATATTTCGCAAATTTCATAGAGTATAGAAGTCAAAACTTAACCAACTGAGTATAATAAAGAATGGAATAACAAAAGAAATCACCATGCATGCGATAGACCGCACAGATAGGTTATTCCCACAGAATAATAAATAATAGAACCAGGTCCGGCATAAAATGCACAGACAGGATATTCCAACAGAATAATAATAAAGACGGAACCAGGTCCGGTGTAAAACACACAGACAGGATGTTCCAACAGAATAATAATAAACACGGAACCAGGTCCGGCATAAAACGCACAGACAGGATATTCCAACAGAATAATAATAAAGACGGAACCAGGTCCGGTGTAAAACACACAGACAGGATGTTCCAACAGAATAATAATAAAGACGGAACCAGGTCCGGTGTAAAACACACGGACAGGATGTTCCAACAGAATAATAATAAAGACAGAACCAGGTCCGGTGTAAAACACACAGACAGAATGTTCCAACAGAATAATAATAAAAATGGAACTAGGTCCGGTGTAAAACACACAGACAGGATGTTCCAACAGAATAATAGAAGAATGTTACCAAGTATAGGGTAGACCGATTATACAGGTTATTCCAACAGAATAATAAGAAATAGAATAACAACAGTTCTCTTCATGAATAAGAAAGAATAACACCCCTTACCGTTTTAAAGAAGAGCTGAAATAAGGAAGTAGTTAAGTAGCAGAATACTCTTCTTCTCTCTCTCTATAGTTTCTCTCTATAGTTTCTCTCTCTAGAGTTCAGTGAATTCGTAAGAAATAATAAAGGAATGAGCTGCCATTTATAGAAAAATAGAATGCATAGTAACTAATCCATGAACGGTCCAGATTGATTACGTTAATCTGATGGTCCATATTTAAAGAAAAATCTTTTAAATAAAATATAATATATTCTATTTATAGAATAACTTTAATAAAGTATTCTGTTTTATATAAAAAGATGTTTCTGTTTTATTACGTTAATAATACGAATAAAATAAAACGTCATTATCGCTAAATAATTCATATTATTAACTGACAATAATTGAATCAAACTGAGTGACTTCTCACATAAGCATTAATAATCAATACCGTGTGCTACTATGCAACCACACGTATTACTGTACTTTTACTACCGAGTAGTTCAACAGTATCAATGGTAAAACTTCTGCCGTTATTTTTAATAAAATATTTTTGTCGTTTTCTCAATCTGATAATAATTCCGTTATGGAGTCCACCAATGATTGTGTCGTTGTACGAATATTCCCTGTTAAAATGAATATTTCTCGACCAATCGAATATTATATAACAACTTGCGTACTTTCCAAAATTTATAAATATTACCCACAACTATAACATTATATCAAATTAACTCCATAATATTCAAAAATGATATTTATAGAAAATTCATCTTTATTTATAAAAGTTGGGGTCTTACAACCTCCCCTTCTTATGAAATTTTGCCCTCGAAATTAGGGTACATACATGGTATGTCGAAGAGGTAAGGATACCTTGATTTCATTTCAGATTCTAACTCCCAAGTTATTTCCTCAACATCGTGGTTTCTCCACAAAACTTTGACTTGAGGTATAACCTTGGAGCGTAGAATATGTTCCTTCTTACCCAAGATTTGAACGAGAACTTCTTCATACGTCAAATCCTCCGCTATTTCGTCCGGTTCTAACTCAATAATGTGGTTCGGGTCTTTCACATATTTGCGTAACATGGATATGTGAAAAACGTTATGAACACGAGACATACTTGGCGGTAAAGCGAGTCTATAAGCCACAGTTCCTACTCGATCGAGGATTAAAAATGGACCGATGAATCGAGGATTGAGCTTTCCTCTTTTTCCAAATCTCGTAACTCCTTTCCATGGAGAAACACGTAAGAACACATGATCTCCTATATCAAATTCCACGTCCTTTCGATGAAGATCAACATAACTCTTTTGTCGATCTTGTGAGGTTTTTATACGTTGTCGGATCGTTTGAATCTTTTCTGTAGTCATACGTACCAACTCTGGTCCCAACAACGTTGCTTCACCCACCTCATCCCAGCATACTGGAGAACGACATTTTCTTCCATACAATGCTTTGAATGGAGCCATGCCAATACTTGCTTGATAACTGTTGTTGTAGGAAAACTCCACCAATGGTAAGAACTTGTCCCAACTTCCCTTGAAGTCAAAGACACAGAGTCTTAATAAATCTTCTAGAGTTTGAATAGTCCTCTCTGATTGTCCGTCCGTCTGCGGATGATATGCCGAACTAAATCGTAAATCTGTGCCCATTGCTTTTTGTAAACTAACCCAAAATCGTGAAGTGAATCTTGGGTCTCGATCAGAAACTATGGATACTGGCATACCATGCAGTCTTACAATCTCGTTTATGTACATACGAGCAAGACGTTCAAGTGTATAAGTTTCTCGTATCGGTAAGAAATGAGCAGACTTGGTCAATCTATCAACAATGACCCAAATCGCATCTATACCTTGAGAAACCTTAAGAAGACCGGTAACGAAATCCATGGTAATGTGCTCCCACTTCCATTCTGGAATTTCAAGTGGTTGCAATGGACCTTTTGGTACTTGATGCTCCGCTTTGACTCGTTGACAAGTTAGACACCTTGAGATAAATAACGTTATCTCTCTCTTCATATTGCTCCACCAAAATGTATGACGAAGATCATGATACATTTTGGTACCTCCAGGATGGATTGCAAACGGTGTGTTGTGCGCCTCCATCATGATTTCATACTTTAAATCAGGGTTATTAGGAACACAAAGTCTGGAGTTGACTCGAAGTATTCCTTCTTCATCGATTCTTGCTTCCAGCATAGCACCTTCTTGCACTTTCTTCCTCATACGCATCAGCTCCAGGTCTGTAGCTTGAGCAGCTTTAACTTTATCGATTAAAGTTGGTTCTACTCGTATATTCGCCATCATCATATGGGTCCCTGGAGTCTTTAACTCTATCTCCATCCTTTGCAAGTCACACAAAATGGGCCTTTGTGTTGACAATATTGCACTCGTACTTGCATATGATCTTCTACTCAATGCGTCAGCTACCACATTCGCTTTTCCAGGATGGTATTGAATGGTATGATCATAATCTTTCAACAGTTCAAGCCAACGTCGTTGTCGCATGTTGAGTTCCTTTTGAGTGAAGAAATATTTGAGGCTTTTATGATCCGTAAAGATCTCCACCTTCTCCCCATACAAGTAATGCCTCCAAATTTTAAGTGCAAAGACAACAGCTGTCAATTCTAGATCATGAGTAGGATAATTCCTCTCATATTCCTTGAGTTGTCTTGATACATAGGCTATGACTTTTCCATGTTGCATGAGAACGCATCCCAACCCTTTGCTCGAAGCATCACTGTAGATGACAAATCCCTCCGAGCCAGATGGTATTGTTAGAACAGGTGCTGAAATGAGTCTCCTCTTGAGTTCTTGAAAACTCTTCTCACATTCTTCGCTCCAACTGAACTTTGTATCTTTCCGAGTCAGCTGAGTTAATGGAGTAGCGATTCGAGAAAATCCTTCCACGAATCTCTGATAATAACCAGCTAAACCAAGAAAGCTACGTACTTCGGTCACTGATTTAGGTTGCTCCCAGCTTTGAATAGCTTCAATCTTTGCCGGGTCAACCGATATTCCACGACTTGATACTACGTGCCCAAGGAATGCTACCTCCTCCAGCCAGAACTCGCATTTCTTCAATTTGGCATAAAGCTTGTATTCACGATGCTTTTGGAGTACCAGCCTCAAGTGTTGCTCATGATCTTCACGGCTTTTGGAATAAATAAGGATGTCATCAATAAAGACGACCACAAAGTGATCCAAATATTCCTTGAATACCTGGTTCATCATATCCATGAAGGCAACAGGAGCATTAGTCAATCCAAAGGACATGACTAGGAATTCATAATGCCCGTACCGAGTTCTAAAAGTCGTCTTTGGAATATTCTCAGTTCTAACCTTCAGCTGATGATATCCAGAACGAAGATCGATCTTTGAAAAGAATTGTGCTCCTTGCAACTGGTCAAACATGTCATCAATACGTGGCAATGGGTACCTATTTTTGATGGTGACATGATTCAACTCCCGATAATCAATACAAAATTGCATACTTCCATCTTTCTTCTTCACGAATAGCACAGGAGCACCCCAAGGAGAAGTACTAGGACGAATAAAGCCAATGTCTAACAATTCTTGCAGTTGGATCTTTAACTCCTGAAGTTCAATAGGAGCCATTCGATATGGGGCTTTGGAAATGGGTTTTGTACCGGGTTCAAGGTCGATACAAAATTTAATTTCACGCTCTTGGGGTAGGCCAGGAAGTTCTTCAGGGAATGCGTCAGGGAATTTATTAACAATAGAAATATCATTCAAAACTGACTTATTTTTGTTTAGATCCGTGACATGAGCTAAGAAAGCTTGACATCCGTTTTTCAATAAACGAATAGCTTTATGGCTTGAGATGACAGCGATTGATTTTAATGGTTTGGTTGCTTGAATTCACATAATAGGTCGATTAGGAATATGAAAGCTAACAACCTTACTAAAACAATCAATTTTTGCATGATGAGTAGTTAACCAATCAATCCCTAGAATCACGTCAAATGCAAGTATTTTTAATGAAATCAGATCGACAGGTAATGTGTGGGTACCAACTTGAACCAAACAAGACTTATAAATCGTGGATGTAATGAAGGTTTCTCTCAATGGAGTTTCAACAGATAAATCAAAGTCTAATTTCTCCGGAGTCAAATTTAATCGATGAGCGCAAGTAGGAAAAATAAAAGAATGGGTAGAACCGGTATCAAATAAAGTATAGACTTCGTTAGAGTTTATGATAAGCTTACTCGTGATGACCTCATTCAGGTTCCTTGCTTTCTGGGAGGTCACAACAAACGCTCTCCCTTGCACTACTGGTTTTGACTTTTCTGGGACGGCCTTTGGTGTCTCCATCTTGGCTGAACTTATTTTTGGTAAACGACAAAATCGAGCTAAATGACCTTCTCTTTCACAATTATAACATGCTTTAGACGGCATCGCGCAGTTTGGACTGATGTGCCCCTCCCCTCCGCATTTGAAACATATGATAGGTGGTCGTTCTCCTTCCTTAACAACGGGTGCTGGTGCTGATGTCTTTCCATCATTGTTGAATCTCCTCTTCTTGAAATGACCATTCTTATTATTTTGGCCCTGATTACCACCGAAGTGGTTACCATTTCTGGCCTGTTGATTCCCTCCACGCTTGTTGTCACCGCTTCGATGACTGCTCACACTGGTATTATCATTTTGCCGACTGCTCTCTTTTGGTTGCGTTGACTCGTTATCGCGCTCCACTAATTGAGCCCTATTCACAACATCTGAATACAAACACAGTTTATGAGAAATAAGATGTTGACGTATCTCAGGTTTCAAACCTCGCAAAAATATTCGCGTCATTCGCTCTTCATTATCCACGAAGTGGGACGCAAACCGGGACAACTCAGCAAATTTAGCCTCATACTGCGACACGGTCATGTTATTCTGCTCCAATTTGATGAACTCCACCTCCTTCATGTGACGAACACTTTCGGGAAAGTATTTGTCATTGAACAGCTCTTGGAACTTCTCCCAAGACATCTTCAGTGCGGCAGGTTGAGTACGCTTAATCGATTCCCACCAGTAATCTGCCTCTCCTCGCAACATAAAGGCGGCAAAGGGAACCTTTTGCTCCTCGGAGCATCCCAAGACATCAAATATCTTGGTAATCTACTTTATCCATGTTTCCGCTATAAGTGGTTTTGGCTCTCCCTTAAACTCTGGTGGTCCCAGCTCCTTGAACTGTTTAGCGGTGACCGTCCGAGAGTTTTCAGTGTTTCCACCTATATTTTGGACAGGAGCCGCTCTCGCCTGCTGTTGCATGAACTGCATAAAGTTTCTGAACATTCCATCATTCATCATCTGGTCAGTGTTGTTGTTTGCATGAGGATTGTCACCTTCCTGATGCACATTATCCTGATTATTGATATGTGGTGAATCAACAGTCGCCTGTGCTCCATTGCTATTCTCAACATTCTCAGATGCCATTTTCAGATACTGCCACAAAATAAAAGTTAATTGATATGTCATATATTATCCTTATATTATGACCGACCAATTAAATACCATGCAAATAAACTTAGGTAGGTCATACTAGCGAAGGAATTCTCCGTCTCTCCCCTCCTAGTTCTATTCTCACATCTTAGCCAGGGATCATATCCCTAAGCTCTGATACCAACTGTAACGCCCCCAAAATTAGGTATACATCACCAATCTTGGGTCGTCAGATACATAGTATAGAATACAAATACAATTTACTAATACAACTGTCGTGTACAATACGACAAAACATAAACTGTGAGTTTGAATACAAATATTATCTTCTAGAGAGTATTCATACTCAAAAGGAGTCATCATTACATTTATTAACACACCATTACATAGAATAGTGAGGACTACTAACTAATACTATCATTCGGACCATCACTCCGTTCCCCGACTTGTCCCAGCTACGTTCTCATATCTTGAAGAGAATAGTGAAAGAAAGGGTGAGCTCAACTAGCCCAGTAAGAAATATTATGACCAAGATAATGCAGAATAAATTATCATTAGCCTTCAACAATGTTAAACTGGTAAAATATAATAGACATCAAGTTTAACTGCAGCGGAACAAGCAATCCATTAAAAGAGTCAAGTAGAAAATAAATTCTACTATCTTTTATGATTTAAAAGGTTTTTTAACACTGTGATCGCTGGGACTCAGCTTAATAAAATAATCCACATCATTGAATCACCCCTGCACTACGGCCAAGGATATTCGTGTATTCATTAATGGTCATGATCATGCCAACAACTGTCCATCAACGCACTACGGGCCAGTGAGGACTTTTACCACATCATTTGTAACATTACGGTCATGATTATACCGAATAATCCCTGGTCATAATCATACCAAGTCCATCTATGCACTACAGGACACAGATGACTTTTAACATTTTATAAACATGAGGATGATGACAATGATATAAGAATTCAATAAAACAAGTTCAAGAATTAATTTATCCAAGAATTAAGAACGTCCAAATTATCAACATGATACTGCTTTGTGGAGTAAAATTCAAGAATGCTTAGAAGAATATTTTCATGAAAAGATACTGGATGAAACGCAATTATCAAGGATATTCCACAAATTTCATGGAGTATAGAAGTCAAAACTTAACCAACTGAGTATAATAAAGAATGGAATAACAAAAGAAATCACCATGCATGCGATAGACCGCACAGACAGGTTATTCTCACAGAATAATAAATAATGGAACCAGGTCCGGCATAAAACGCACAGACAGGATATTCCAACAGAATAATAACAAGACGGAACTAGGTCCGGTGTAAAACACACAGACAGGATGTTCCAACAGAATAATAATAAAGACAGAACCAGGTCCGGCATAAAACGCACAAACAGGATATTCCAACAGAATAATAATAAAGACGGAACCAGGTCCGGTGTAAAACACACAGACAGGATGTTCCAACAGAATAATAATAAAGACGGAACCAGGTCCGGTGTAAAACACACGGACAGGATGTTCTAACAGAATAATAATAAAGACGGAACCAGGTCCGGTGTAAAACACACAGACAGGATGTTCCAACAGAATAATAGAAGAATGTCACCAAGTATAGGGTAGACCGCGTATACATGTTATTCCAACAAAATAATAAGAATGGAATAACAACAGTTCTCTTCATGAATAAGAAAGAATAACACCCCTTACCGTTTTAAAGAAGAGCTGAAATAACGAAGTAGTTAAGTAGCAGAATACTCTTCTTCTCTCTCTCTATAGTTTCTCTCTATAGTTTCTCTCTCTAGAGTTCAGTGAATTCGTAAGAAATAATAAAGGAATGGGCTGCTATTTATAAAAAAAATAGAATGCATAGTAACAAATCCATGAACGGTCCAGATTGATTACTTTAATCTGACGGTCCATATTTAAAAAAAAATCTTTTAAATAAAATATAATATATTCTATTTATAGAATAACTTTAATAAAGTATTCTGTTTTATATAAAAAGATGTTTCTGTTTTATATAAAAAGATGTTTCTGTTTTATTACGTTAATAATACGAATAAAACAAAACGTCATTATCGCTAAATAATTCATATTATTAACTGACAACAATTGAATCAAACTGAGTGACTTCTCACATAAGCATAATACCGTGTGCTACTATGCAACCACACGTATTACTGTACTTTTACTACCGAGTAGTTCAACAGTATCAATGGTAAAACTTCCGCTGTTATTTTTAATAAAATATTTTTGTCGTTTTCTCAATCCGACAATAATTCCGTTGTGGGGTCCACCAATGATTGTGCCGTTGTACGAATATTCCATGTTAAAACGAATATTCTCCGACCAATCGAATATTATATAACAACTTGCGTACTTTGCAAAATTTATAAATATTACCCACAACTATAACATTATATCAAATTAACTCCATAATATTCAAAAATGATATTTATAAAAAATTCATCTTTATTTATAAAAGTTGGGGTCTTACACTCATAGTTTTAAGAAATACTTTTAGAATCATGATGAGATCATGCTAATGAGATCTAAATTCTTAGATAGCTTACAAACTAAAATATTCCCAATCGATGGATTACTAAAAAGGGAATTAATGAATCCGGATAGATAAATATATACATTGCTTGCTCATTGGATGAGAATGACTGATCTCGTGATCATTTGTGTGGAGACATTAAAGCAAGTATGTAGGTGCTTATTGGAGAATAAGTTCACTGAACGTGGCTCGCTAAGGAACACCTAATGGAGTTTTACTTGTCTGTCAATAGAAATTTCTGAAATGATAGTAGTATAAGTGATCCTTAGACTTGAGATCATCATAATATCTAGTGTATGATAAGTTATACTTTGACATGTCTCGTAAGACCCTTAAGGTATACCAAAGGGTATGCTTGGGTGTAATAAGTTATATATGGAGATAATGAATTATCAACAAAGAATCTACCATTTCTAGTAAAAGAAAAGAAATGTCATATGTGATTCGACAAATGACAACCCAAGAATCCTTGGTCAAGGTGGAATAAAATTAGTAAGGAGTTTCTAATTTGCATTATTTGGAGTTGTGCATTTGTGAATCGAAATACATATGATTTAAAAAATAAGACTTGACAGTAATTTCATGTCTTATTTTAATTGAGACATTGTATGGTGGAAGAATTGAATTGTACGGTAACTATTTATTCAAATGTTCTTTTATAATTAATGTTGAAATCTATATTATTTGAAAAGTCGTTGATCACTAAGGAGACTTATTCTTATTGTCAAATAAATGTTATTTATTTAAATAAATTAATAACTTAGTTTATTTATTTAAATAAGAGTAGAATTGTTCTAATTGATTTATTCACAATCGGTATAATATGGAGAACCTAAAGGGTCACACCATAAAAAAAATATTTATTTAAGAAGTAAATGACATAATCGTAATAATAAGTTAAGTGTATTTAATTTAATCTATGGTGATAAAATAAATTAAATAGCTTGATATTTATTATTTAATATTTTGAAAATATTAAGTATAAATTAATAAGAGAAGTCTTATTATTATTATTATTATTACTACTATTATTATTAATTTAATTCCTAAAGGGTTTGGAAATTAATTAATATAAGTATTCTCATATATTCCTAATAAAATTAGGAGGCTAATTAATTAAAAGAGTTTAATTAATTATTCCTAATAAAATTAGAAAATCTAATTAATTAAAAGAGTTTAATTAATTAAATTAAAAAAAACTCATTCCTAAATAGTTTAGGAGGGTTCCCTACATTTATAAATAAGAGAAGTCTTATTATGGGTAAGGATGATATAAGTTACGCGCTTTATTCCAAAAGTTGGGAGAGTACATATTTTCTATATATATAGAAAATAAGGGTTTTGCCAAATATCATTCCTCTTGATTTTTGTTCTTCTTTGGTGGATTAACTCTAGAGGCCAAACGTTTGGGTTGATAACATTGATCAAAGGAAAGAATCCAATCCCGCGTATTCAAGGAGAATACGAAGGATTAGGAGTTGAACTCGTACCTGAGGAAACTTTATTCTACAAGGGTATGAATCTGATTCTCTTTCTTCTTTGTTTAGATTGATAATTAAGCATAAAGTATGACCATGATAAAAGTTTGTATGAAAATTTTAAATTCCGTTTTTATCGAGCTTCTGCTATATTTATGTGATTTAATTATGTAATCGCGCTATATACAAACCTAACACACAAAATTAGTAGTCAAACACTCCCTCCGTCCCAGGATAAAAGTCCTGGTGGACTTTTCATGCATATTAAGAAGGAGAATAAAATGACAAAATTGCCCATAATTGATCATTTAGTATGCTCAATAAATATTGTTGTGTTTCTATAAAAAGTTGTCATAATCAATTAAACTTCACATTCAATTCTATATTCACTACTTCTAATAAGCTGTGCATGAATATGCCAACTAAAATTAATCATATTTGGCGCAAACTACTTCGGATAATCTCCCCACTCAATGTAATCATAATAGTTTTTGTATAGTTCAACCATTTCTTGATCATCATTTGTTTTCTCATCTTCATCTTCATTTTCCAAAATACCAAGGAGAGCTCGTGCTCGTTTCATCGACTTCTTGGATGGCATTTGAATACTTTTGTCCATCTCATTTTCAAAATTTTTTTTACGTCTTTTTCATTCATCACTGCAATAGCAAAAAACAAAGGCATTAGAAGAAAGAGGACATTAGAAGAAGTTTTATAAGAAAAATAAAAAAATAAAAAGTAAACTATCTTACTTTGGCCAAAAATTCTCAGCAAAACTTGTTCTACAAATTGGTATTCCTGCATATAAACATGCAAATCCCATCCAAGCATGCAAAACGTACTTACTTTTGTTTTATTCCATATATGCATGTAGCTATAGTTTTATACGAGAACAAAAGAGTTTTTAATGCGTTAGGAATAAAAAAATCAATAAACAAATTAAGTGCATGTGAGATTTTCAAGGTAGATGAGATAATGTCTTTTTAGGTTTTCAATTCACAATAATTAATTATATTTATTGAATATGGAGAGAGAATAAGAATAAGAATAAGAAAAATGTGAAATATTTAATGCTAAGGGTATAATAGGAAAAATTGTGAAAAGTTTGGTTATTAAAAGAAAGTGGACATTTAATATGGGACAACCTAATAATAATAAGGACTTTTATTGTGGGACGGAGGGAGTATATATTCTTTTCTATATATAGGATATCTAAGTTAGATCTCCTGTTCTTATGATATTTTTTTATAGAAAAATTTACAATACGTATTTATAGAAAAAATGCAAAAATATGAGAGTACGTTAAATTTTATTTTATTTAAACTTGTGACGCATTGCTATTATAATCATACAAAATAGATATATTTTTTAATGGTGTAATTATTTTCTTTCTAATATTGTATATAAAGGCGTTAACATACGTCACCAAATCCAATGAAAATTTATGTGCTCTAGTATTTTCCCATTCTTTTTGCATAAGGTTGGATTTTTTTTATTAAAAAAAAAACTAAAGAGTACTATGATCCCGAAGGTAGCTAGCTACCTCCCATTTACAAAATTGTGCCTGTACTTTTGACTTCTTATTTAAGGCCAAGAAGTAACAATCAATTTATTTATCTGACAAAAAAAAAATGAGAAACAAGAAGTTTAAGGTTTCCTAATGAAGATGAAAAGGAATAAAAGAGCTCAGAATACTATAATATAAGCTCTTGTTCCCAAGTCAGTCAAAGGACAATTTTGGCTTTTCCACAAGCTATCAGGGAGTGCTCAGAAGGAAAAAATAAAGGTACTACTGTTTTGTATTTTTATTTAATATGAATATGTTTGCTTATTATTTTAGAAAAGACATGTCTATCTGTTTAAATGCACGTGATTAAGAATAATATCTTTTCATCATTAGATATACACATATACGATCCGGATCTTAAGCTCATCTCTTATCCAACTCGTCCGGATTCATCCCTCCTTTAGCCACGGACTCGGCGACGGTTCGGTCATACAACCGTTGTTTATACTTTTAGCGACGCTATATGTTGTCCGTCGCTAAAAGTATAGACGACGGTTGTATGACCGAACCGTCGCCGGGTCCGTCACTAAAGGGGAGTAAACTCGAGTGAGTTAGATAAGGGGTGAGTTTAAGATCCGAACTCTACACATATGTTACTAATTAAGATTGTGTCCATTAGAATAAATATGAATAACTAAAAGATATGATTATTTTGTGAAAGGCTTGTCACTTGTCATTTAATAATTAATATATAGGTTTTTTGACTTATCTTTTCTCAATATCAATGCCTCTTTTTCATCAATTCAAAGTATGTAGAATTGGTTGGGATTATTTTAAAATTTGCTACCTGTAAACATTTCACATATGCGCTTAGTTGTATCTTGAGAGAATTATTCGTTTGAATCTTTAAATTTTATTTACGAGAGTGGACGAATAAATATCTTAAGGACAGTGCATCTAATACGCACATCTAAGCCTTCTATATTCTATTTTATGAGTTATAAATCTATCACAGCAATCTTAAGTTTTTTATTTAGGAAATTGATATTTTCACAATATTTTTTGATATTTACATATGAAAAATGTCGTTATAGATGTATAACGACGGCAAAAACATTCGCTATAAGATATATAATGACAATTTTCATATAAAAATATTATTTTCTGTTGTAGATTTATCATTTTCCATTATTTTTCCCAAGATGGACGCGGTAGAATTTGAGGCTTCATATTTATTAGGAAAGATTATTATCAGTTGATAATAATGAATTATCATGAAGGAGGTTTATTACAAGTTTGTGTCATTAATTCAAGAGGTAACATTCAAATTCATGAGAGGTTCGCAATTTCGAAAACGTATATGAGTATTATATATCATACATTTTGTGCAATTATATACGTGAAGATATTTATGTGCATATATTATGCAAATATGATACACGTGTTATATATCAACATGCATAATATTTTGTGAATGAACATTAAAAGGGATGATTTTAATTTTCTCAATTTAATATAGTTGTGTGATTTTTTTCAAGAGCTTTTTAACCATATAAAGATCATAAAATATAATTAATTAAAAAATGAGAAAATTATGGTCATTTAAAGTTTTCAAAATACTCCCTCCGTCCCAAATTATCTATTTTTCTAGAGTTTCACACACATACCAATATATGTGATAAAAATGCTAAAATGCCCTTATGTATTGACTTTTTTGTTTTATGTGCATGAATCCTTATTGGTGAGAATATGAAAAAATGCTTAAAAAGAGAGGAGGCATGAATGAGAGTAATGACTATCATTAATTAGGGTAAAGGAGCAAACTTCGAAAATAAAGAAAAAAAATGCATTGAAATCTTGAAAAAGCAGATATTATGGGATAAATTTTTTTTACTAAAATAACAGATAATTTGGGACGGAGGGAGTAATTATTATCATATTGATGTTTGAAATTGTTAGATTCTTTTTGGATAGAAACCGTGTTAATGAAAATGAGTGGCTCCAAACCGTTGGGCCAAGTCTAGTCTTGTTATGAAATATTGAAATATGATATAATAATGTGTTAATTACAAAGGGTGCTCATGCATGCATATATTTATATGATATCTTTTATTGAGTATTAGAGAGTAATATCATCCTAAAAATAAGACTTTATTTTTATGTGAGGGTGTTACGTACTACTACTATATTGTAACATGTGATATTATTAAAATATATGCATTAATTGATATTTATAACAAGTGTCTTAATTCATTAAATACGTGGAGGCACCTTTGTTAGCTTAGAATGACTAATAAATACTCCATGTTGATATTATCAGTAAATTATAGATAATATATGTAAAATTTGATAAATTTGTGGGGTATATTTTTGAAGAAAATTGTTGTTTGAAATTTATTACATAAATAAAAATCCACAAGTAGTTGGATATACACTCATAATGATTTTCTGAGCAAACAAGAATATTTGTACAAGTAAATAGAAATAGAAATATACTCGAGCTAGCGGGGTACGTATAATTACTTGAAGTAGCAAGTAAAATTTATTATTTTTATAAAATGAGCTAAGTAAATTGGAATCCAAATTTATTGTTACGACAACAAAAAGTGATACTAAACTTTTTATATTCTATTTTTCGAATTATACGGCCATCTCAAAATTCTCCAACAACTACTCTATCCTTAACTTTATCAGAGAGAGAGAGAGAGAGAGAGAGAGAGAGAGGATATGATCCCTTTGATGAGATGCTATTAGAAGGAAAAGGAAGGACGACACCATCCGAGGACCCAAATGGTACCCAATATATTTTATAGTGGGAACAAAAAAAAAAGTCCGTAGAAATCAATCAGTCAAAAAGAAACAAAGAAAAGAATATATATTATTTATTTACTTATTTTATTTTTTTAAAAAAATTATATTAAGATTGGGATGACATAACCACACTTTGCTTTTGGCTTTCGCCCATGCACTAGTCCTCCCTAGCTATATTGGTAACTTATATGTTTTAAAAAATAAAGTACATTCAGTATATAAAAACATTATGGCGTAATTAATAGATGATGTAAAAGTGTCATCCTTTTTTATAAATAGGTATCCAAAATTAATTTGTAATATAAACATAACGTTGAATGTTTGTGTTCTGCATGATATCGTTTGAGATAATCTTATAATAAACTATGACTTAGTGTTGGGGTATGATTATTTAGGCAGGATGATACGGTGGGCCATGTTTCACGTGGAGGAAGTCTCCCCACGTAGGAACACATTTTGGAAATTTGAGAACTTTAAGGATCCAAAATTTTTAATTATATTTGATTTCTGATTTCTAAGGAAAGTGTTAGGATAAAATCTGACTTTTTTCCTTTAAAGAAATTCAATTCAATCACATTAAAGAATCTAACCTAGTGATCCTATTTATATACGGAGAAGGGCATGTACGGAGGTGTGATCACTATAAATACAAGACTATACTTTGGTTCTCAGGTACACACACAATTAATTATTATTTTCCAATACTAGATACCTCAATTGTTAAATCTTGTTCAACCTGTACTTATTCTCACATCGGAGCTATCCCCCGACGGTCCAAGCCGTCAAGCTTCGCATGTGATTTCGTTTCTGTATAGGATTGTACGTGCTCTTGGTGATTGAGGTGCGTAAACGAATCTTGGCGTTAAGATTGACACTAGAAGGAGGACATTAGTGCTAGGAGTTTTCAATCACAAAAGAATTTGTCCAGGATTAATGGCGACAAGTAAGATAGTTTCTGGACACGAAAAATCAATAGCCGATCTATCTGCTCAGCCTAAGGGTTCGGTTAAGGACAGACTGGTGTTGGGTAATATATAGTTACGTACATCATGCAAGTATACGTGATCAACAAGTAATATAGTAATAAGTAGAGTATCGTTCCCACAGAGAATTGTCTAACAAGAATTACCAAATACCAACCTGTAACCAATTTAATCTTATTTAAACGAATGCTTTAGTATTTTGAATTAAAATAATTAATTAAACTAATACTAACTATCCCTAGAATGAAAAAAATAAAGATTTGAGACTACAATTTCACCTATTATTTCATTTAAATCAATATACTTCCAGTTAAGTCAAATTAATTATACCGGATTGTTAATCAAGAACACGAAGATAAAGTATGGTCATCTCTTGATGTACCATACCCATGTCAAATCAAATTCACAGATGATAGAATCAAGTGGAACACCCTAATTAACTAACCCACTATATCTCTATGTGAATTACAATTGGGCAAATATTCAAAAATGCCCCTGACTTTTATCCCGATGTCTATCGAACACTATACTTTTTTTTGTCCAAAAGTACACTTAACGTTGCATTTTTTGGGTTGCCAGTGCCCCTACCGTTGACAGATCTGCCAACTAGACTAACGGGGTTATAATCTTGATGACGTAGCTGACACATGAAACATTTGCTGAAATTAATGATGGTCAAAATATTCTAAAATACTAATTACATATTTACATCAAATACTAAAAATACTAATTAAAAAAATGCTAAAAATACTAATTAAAAAAATCAAATTAAAAATACTAAAATTCAAAAAAAATACTAAAATACTAAAATTCAAATTTAACGTTAATTTGAGAAGTAGCGGCAATTAATTTTTTTTTTTATTAATATGGCATTTAAAAAATTATTTAAATTTTAGTAAATTCATATTTTAGTGAAATATAATACTAAATATATTTGTATTTTAGTAAATTTTTTTAATAAATATAATGCGTGTGAATTGACATATTAACGTATTTTAGTAAATATTAACAAATTCGTATTTTAGTAAATTGACATATTAACAAATTCGTATTTTAGTAAATTATTAACGTTATTTACTAAAATTTAACGTTAAATTTTAGTAAATTCATATTTTAGTAAAATATAATACTAAATATATTCATATTTTAGTAAAAAAAAATTAGTAATTGAAAAAAATTTAACATTGAATTTTAGTAAATTCGTATTTTAGTAAAATATAATCGTATTTTAGTTAAAAAAAAATTTTAGTAATTGAAAAAAAATTTAGCGTTAACTTTTAGTAAATTCGTATTTTAGTAAAATATAATACTAAATATATTCGTATTTTACTAAATTTTTTTTTTTAGTAATTGAAAAAAAATTAACGTTAATTTGTAATACTAAAATACGAATATATTTAGTATTATATTTTAGTAATTTTACTAAAAATATTTGGCCATTATGTAACGTTAAAGGTATTTTTGAAAAAAAAAATATGTTATGATGTCAATATGATATGTTATACAGCTAATTGATATAATATTTTTAACGTTAATAGTTTTAGTAAAATTACTAAAATATAATACTAAATATATAACGCTAACACTAAAATATTACTAAAATACTAATATTTAGTATTTTGATATGTTATACAATTATGGTAAAATTTTAGAATTTTAGTAAAATTTTAGTATTTGAATTTTAGTATTTTGATTAAATGATGTAAATAAGTTATGATGTAAATATGATGTAAATGATGTAAATATATAAATATTATAATATGTTATGTTATGATATAAATGATGTAAATATGTTATGATTTTAGTATTTTAATGATGTAATTTGAATTTTTGTTATTTTGATTAATTAACAAAATAATTTAAATTTTAGTATTTTAATATTTTTTTGAATTTTTGAATTTGATTTTTTTAGTATTTTAGTATTTTTTTAATTAGTATTTTTGTATTTTTTTTAAATTAGTATTTTTAGTATTTGATGTAAATGTGACGCCCCCAAAATAGGTATACAACACCCATTCTGAGTCGCCAAATACATGGTACAGAAAGCAAACTACAACTGCAATAATACAATTGTCGTGCAAAATACGACAACACATACTGTGAGTTTAAATACAAATATTATCTTCTGGATAATATCCACACTCAAATAAATCTTCATTACAATTATTCAAATACTATTTTACAGAAATAGTGAGGACTGCTAAAACATCTTTCTGGAACCGTCACTCCATACCCCGGCTAGATCCTGCTATGTTCTCACCTCTTGAGAAAAAAAAATAGAACAAAAAGGAAAAGGGTGAGCTCAACTAGCCCAGTAAAGAAAATTATGACTAAGATAATATATAACAAATTATCGTTAGTCTTCAACAGGGAAAAATCTGATAGAATATAATCGACAACAAGTTTTAGATCAACAACTGAAGCGGAAATAACAAACCATTAGAAGAGTCAAGTAGAGAAAGAATTCTACTATCTTCAAAGATTTAAAAGTTCATCATCAATATTTTATCCCTGTAACATCAATTAATAATCATCTTTATCCAAATATTCATCTTTGCACTACAGGCCAAAGATATTCATTTGTATCACCTGTCAGTCATGTTCATCTCAACACTTGTTCATCTTTGCACTACAGGCCAAAGATATTCATCAAGTAATCATACATCTTTGCACTACAGGCCAAAGATATTCAGTAATATCATCATTTAGGACTGAGGATGATGAAAAATATCTTAAAGAGAACGAATCCAGTGAGACAGAAGGACAAATATTAGGGATTCGTATAACAGTTTATCCAAGATCAATAATACTTCATAATAATCAATTGTGAAGCAGAATTCAAAAATAAAGATCAAAACATGGATACAATCAAAGATAGTAACCATAATAGACATCTTGGACAAAAAGAAAAATTTTTTCTTTTTCGGTGAATACTGCCGTATTCGTGAATAGTACCGTATACGTGAATAGTGTCATATACGTGAATAGTAACTCCGACACAAAAAGTTCCAAATTTGATAAAAACTCATATCAATATTTCAGCATAATGATATTGAAGAAAATAATATCATTAAGAAGAAAATAATATCACTTATCTCAAAATATCAGTACTTCTGGTCGGAATACCGGTATAAAGCTGAAAGAAACTTGCTCTGATGAATAGAAACTCTCAAAGTATCTAAATACTCATAAAATACACTCAATAATCTAGAGAAAGAGAGAAAACTTGTTTCTGGTGTGATTTTCAATTCTAACTTAACCCTCTATTTATAGGAAAATGTTAGCACGCCGAAGCAGACTTAACCTGCAACCTGATGGCTTTACCTGCTACTATTCCCACCCACCACATTTGAATAAAAATCTCAGCACATTTCTTCACCAACCAAGAGTGGGGCCCACCAATTCTAGAATTTTCCATCAAAATGATAAACTCCGAAAATTCAATAATTTCTGAACCAGTCATCTCGTAAAATTCATAATAAATCATACGTTCATTTTTAACGGTTCAAAATTTGTGGACATATACTCAACTTATATATGTATAACATATCCAAAAATTACCACGATCCAACGGTCGGATTAAAAATTATAACCCCCGCAAAATATCTCAAAAACTCTGATTTTTAATACCTCCATTCCGATAAAAATACTGATAAAAACCTCAACATTAACTCCTTCATTTTTAACCACAAAAATATATCCCTCATTTATATCCACATAAAATAAATATTTCCTTATCATATGAATCAATAATTAATTATTCACAAATAATATTACAGAATCACATTTATGACAACCAGGCCGTTCCTAGGAAAGAGGGGGCTTTCCAATAAGGATTTCTCCTTACTGGCGCGCAATTAGATGACCAAACCTCTCCTTAGACAGAACTTTTTAGACATTGCCAATAATGTTATCTAATAATATTATTCAAATAATATAAATTATTGATCTGATAAAGGAAAATACTGTGCAGCAATAATTATTGAAACAACAATAATATAAAATATCAACGCAACAATTATTGAATCAATAAAATAAAATATTGAATAATAGCTACTGTAACAATTATTGAGTAGTGCCTTCTTACGTAAAAATCAATAATTGGTGCAATACCGTGTGTTACTGTATTTTAACCACCGGGTATTCCAGCAGTATTAACGGTAACAACTACGCAGTTATTTATAAATAACTTATACTTGTCGTTTTCTTCATCCAATCGCTTTCCATTATGGGGCCCACACAAGGCTGCGCCGTCGTACGAATATTCCCCGACAGCAAGAATATTCCACGACCAAACGAATATTCCCCGACAAAATGAATATTTTATAACCACTTGCTTATTTTGCAAAATTTGCACATTTCACCCATAACCAAAGTATTATATCAAATTAACCCCTTATTATTCACAATAATATTTAGAGAAAATTTGATTTTATTCATTAATAAGTTTGGGTCTTACAACCTCCTCTCCTTATGAAATTTCGTCCTCAAAATTGACATACGTACCTGATGTTTCAAAAAGGTGAGGATACCTCGCTTTCATTTCTGATTCCAACTCCCAGGTCATTTCTTCAATAGCATGGTTTTTCCACAAAACCTTAATTTGTGGTATAACCTTCGTGCATAGGACATGCTCTTTCCTATCCAAGATCTTAACAGGTACCTCCTCGTACGTTAAATCTTCAGCTATCTCGTTTGGTTCTAATGTGACGCCCCCAAAATAGGTCCATTCCATCCAACCCATTTTGAGTCGCCAAATACCTGGTACAGATAACAACTACAACTTTATTACAACAATTGTCGTGCAAAATACAACAACACATATGCTGTGAGTTTGGATACAAATATATATCAACTGTGACTCATGTCCCAACCGTGGACAGCACCTCATAATGACACCTTACATAAAGGTATAGTCGAAAACTGTTTTAGAAATTAGAATATTTGGGAAGTGCTCAAGGAAACATTCGTACATGGGAGGTCATGCTTCTAGGTTATGATAGACATCATATGGCCACAGAATTATCCTTGGTTGATCCAATAGACTCCAAAGAAAAATGAGAAGATTACTATCATATTCTTCCCAATGGCGAGTCTTCTCTTGACATATCATTATCTCCACTGTCTCTAATTGGGAGTTATATTTTAGATAAACTCCAAGATCATATAGGTAGTGCTGGTAGATATACTCAGCAAGTGGATGAGTACAACCTTGTCTTATGATGACACGAGGTTGTATGTCATTATACATCCTGTAAGATAGTGGTAAAACACCCTTCTAACGTTGGATTCGCCTCACCCTAGTTGATTCACCAAATATAACTACTAAATGATGACCACCGTTCTATTCCCTTGTTACCCCCGCTCGACCCAGCTACACTCTTATTACCTGAAAAGAATTGTGAAACAGAAGGGTGAGCACAACTAGCTCAGTAAAGAATATCATGACTAAAGATAATTAAATTATCAATAGCCTTCAACAGAATTAAATCAGAGATTTAGAACATATGGTAGATGATAAAAATTTTCAACCATAGTTGCAGCGGAACGAGCAATCCATTAGAAGAGTCAAATAGACTATAAAGTCTATTATCTTCTCCACGTTAAAAGTCCACCAACAATGTTTTATCCCTGTAACATCAATCAACAGTTCCTTTCCACAATCATATGAATAATTCATAATCATAATTGTGATTCTAAATTTCGCATCCAAGACGAAGATAATTTTCATCACCTGTCTTTATCTGAAACATCAAAGATCATGGTTATACCAAATCACAGTTCCTGTTCATAATCATACTAATAAATTCATCTTTACACCACGGGCCAAAGATATTCATCAAAAGTTCATCTTTACACTACATGCCAAAGATATTCAACAACAAGTCATCTTTGCACTACGGGCCAAGGATATTCATCAACAACTCATAGTGCAAATATCTTGAATCAAATAGTCATCTTTGTACTACGGGCCAAAGATATTCCTCAATAATTCATATTTGCACTACAGGCCAAATATATTATTATCTCAAAGAAATATATAATCAATTCAGAATTTATATAACCAATAATTATAACCATGTTGATCATTTCACCTTTGTACTTAAGCTAAAGATATTCAATTATAAATTCAATGGTCATGATCATACCAGTCAAAAATTCAACTTTGCACTACTGGCCAAAGAGAACCCATAGTCATGATCGTACCAAAAATCTACCCATCTTTACACTCAAGTCGAAGAGAAATATCATCATTAGGGTTATAAAAATGCTATATATAATAATAAAAATAATATGATCAACATCTAGTTTTAATCTCAAGAGTAATATTCGTAAATCAACTATAATTTGGTTAGAAAAAGAAACTAATTTTGTCATGAATAGTAACTCGTGAATAGTAACCCATGAATAGTAACTCGTGAATAGTAACTCATGAATACTAACTCACGAATAATAACTCATGAATAGTAACTCGTGAATAGTAACTCGTGAATAGTAACTCATGAATAGTAACTCATGAATAGTAACCCCGATATGAAAAGTTTCAAATTTGATAAAAATTTCCAACCAATATTTCGGCATAATGATATTGAAGAAATAATATCATTTTCGAATAAAATAACATCCCTTACTATCCCTTACAATCCCTTACAATCCCTTACAATCTCTTACCTTAAAAGAGCAGTACTCCTGACTGGAATAACGCTGAACGAACTTGCACCTTATAGCAACACTCAAAGTATCAAAATACTCACAAGAATACGCTCAATATATCGAGAGAGAAATAGAGAGAAAACTTCAGTTTCTGGTGTGATTTTCAATTCTAACCTAAGCACCCTATTTTATAGGAAATTGCTTAGAACACTAAAGCAGAAAATTTAATAAAATAATAATATAATTATAAATTTTCCTTAGCCCACCTTTGAAAATCTAGATTCAGCCATCAACATGTGCAAGTGGGGCCCACCAAAGTGTAAAAAACATTTTTGTTAATAAAAATAAATAAAACTTTCAAAAATCAATTATTTCGGAACTTCGGAACTTCAATAATTCATAATAAATAGCCTTTTTATCAGAAAATTCAAATCTCGCGATTTTTTTATAGGAAATTCAATTCTCTACAACTTTGCAGAAGAAAGTTTTCCCAAATTCCAAACATAAATTGACCGAAATCCAGAAACGGATGATTTTACAGTCTATAATAAATTTTCGATCAAGAATTGTGTCCACCAACACACAAAACATGTGTTAAACATTTAATCCAACAAAAATACTCTTCCTTCTCATTTATTCATATATCCCACATTCATTGTAAAATATCACCATTAATATATTATTAAAATAATATATTTAAATGAATTATTTTATTAGAAAAAATAAAATATTAATTTTCAACAATAGTCACATTAAAATTTTTTTCCATCTATATCCACATAAAATTGATATTTTCCTCATCATATAAATAAATAATTAATTATTCACAAATAATATTACAGAATCATATTACTGACAACCAGGCAGTTCCCAGGAAAGAGGGGGCTTTCCAATAAGGATCTCTTCCTTACTGGCGCGCAATTAGATGACCAAACCTCTCCTTAGACAGAACTTTGTAGATATTGCCAATAATGTTATCTAATAATATTATTCAGATAATATGAATTATTGCTCCGATAATAGAAAATACTGTGTAGTGACAATTATTAAAACAACAGTAATATAAAATATCAACGCAGTAATTATTGAATCAATAAAATAAAATACTGAACAGTAATTACTGTAACAATTATTGAGTAATGTCTTCTTACGTAAGAATCAATAATTTCAAAAATACTATGCAATACCGTGTGCTACTGTGCAATAACGCGTATTACTGTATTTTAACCACCGGGTATTCCAACAGTGTTAACGGTAACAACTACGCCGTTATTTGTAAAAACTTAAATTTGTCATTTTCTTCACCCGACAGTTATTCGTTATGAGGCCCACAAATAGCTGCGCCGTCGTACTAATATTCCCCGACAGAAAGAATATTCCACGACCAAACAAATATTCCCCGACAATAATGATTATTTTATAACCACTTGCGTATTTTAAAAAATTTTCATATTTCACCCATAACTTTAACTTTTTATCAATTTAACCATATACTGAATTGTAATTATAAGAAAAATTGAATACTTTTATTTCATAAAATTCGGGGTCTTACAATCTCCCCTTCTTATGAAATTTCGTCCCCGAAATTTACGTACCTGGTATTTCGAATATTTGAGAATACCTTCCTTTTATTTCAGATTCTATCTTCCCTGTCATCATAATTTCTCCATTGCTCATCTCCTGTATTTCAGATATCATTCTAGAATACAGCTTCAAAACAAAGGTTAATTGAATAAATTAACATATCACATAATATTCCGATATTATGACTGACCAACAAATAAGCTTAGGTAGGACACACTAGCAAAGAATTTACTCGTCTCTCCCCTCCTAGTTGTATTCCCCGATCTCCGCCAGAGATCATATCCCTAAGCTCTGATACCAACTGTGACGCCCCCAAAACAGGTATACAACACCCATTCTGAGTCGCCAAATACATGGTACAGAAACAACTACAACTTCATTAATACAATTGTCGTGCAAAATACGACAACACATAAACTGTGAGTTTAAATACAAATATATACCAACTGTGACTCATGTCCCAACCTTGGGTAGTACGTCACAATGACACCTTACTTAAAGTTACTCAGCAAGTGGATGAGCACAACCCTGTCTTATGATGACACGAGGTTGTATGTCATTAGACATCTTGTATGATAGTGACAAAACACCCTTCCAACGTTGGGTTCGCCTCACCCTATATGATTCACCAAATATAACTCCTAAAAGATGTATACAACACACTTGTCTATACTGTTTAGGGAGAACTCCACAGCTAGAGACCACCGTTCTATTCCCTTGTTATCCCTCGCTCTACCCAGTTACACTTTTATTACCTGAAAGGAATTGTGAAGCAAAAGGGTGAGCACAACTAGCTCAGTAAAGAATATCATGACTAAAGATAAATAAATTATCAAAAGCCTTCAACAGTAATAAATCAGAGATTTAGAACATATGGTAGATGATAAAACTTTTCAACCATAGTTGCAGCGGAACGAGCAATCCATTAGAAGAGTCACATAGACCATAAAGGTTCAAAACAAAGGTTAATTGAACAAATTAACATATCACATAATATTCCGATATTATGACTGACCAACAAATAAGCTTAGGTAGGACACACTAGCAAAGAATTTACTCGTCTCTCCCCTCCTAGTTGTATTCCCCGATCTCCGCCAGAGATCATATCCCTAAGCTCTGATACCAACTGTGACGCCCCCAAAATAGGTCCATTCCATCCAACCCATTTTGAGTCGCCAAATACCTGGTACAGATAACAACTACAACTTTATTACAACAATTGTCGTGCAAAATATAACAACACATATGCTGTGAGTTTGGATACAAATATATATCAACTGTGACTCATGTCCCAACCATGGACAGCACCTCATAATGACACCTTACATAAAGGTATAGTCGAAAACTGTTTTAGAAATTAGAATTTTTGGGAAGTGCTCAAGGAAACCTTCGTACATGGGAGGTCATGCTTCTAGGTTATGATAGACATCATATGGCCACAGAATTATCCTTGGTTGACCCAATAGACCCCAAAGAAAAATGAGAAGATTACTATCATATTCTTCCCAATGGCGAGTCTTCTCTTGACATATCATTATCTCCACTGTCTCTAATTGGGAGTTATATTTCAGATAGACTCCAAGATCATATAGGTAGTGCTGGTAGATATACTCAGCAAGTGGACGAGTACAACCTTGTCTTATGATGACACGAGGTTGTATGTCATTATACATCCTGTAAGATAGTGGCAAAACACCCTTCTAACGTTGGATTCGCCTCACCCTAGTTGATTAACCAAATATAACTACTAAATGATGACCACCGTTCTATTCCCTTGTTACCCCCGCTCGATCCAGCTACACTCTTATTACCTGGAAGGAATTGTGAAACAGAAGGGTGAGCACAATTAGCTCAGTAAAGAATATCATGACTAAAGATAATTAAATTATCAATAGCCTTCAACAGAATTAAATTAGAGATTTAGAACATATGGTAGATGATAAAATTTTTCAACCATAGTTACAGCGGAACGAGCAATCCATTAGAAGAGTCAAATAGACTATAAAGTCTATTATCTTCTCCACGTTAAAAGTCCACCAACAATGTTTTATCCCTGTAACATCAATCAACAGTTCCTTTCCATAATCATATGAATAATTCATAATCATAATTGTGATTCTAAATTTTGCATCCAAGACGAAGATAATTTTCATCACCTGTCTTTATCTGAAACATCAAAGATCATGGTTATACCAAATCACAGTTCCTGTTCATAATCATACTAATAAATTCATCTTTACACCACGGGCCAAAGATATTCATCAACAGTTCATCTTTACACTACATGCCAAAGATATTCAACAACAAGTCATCTTTGCACTACGGGCCAAGGATATTCATCAACAACTCATAGTGCAAATATCTTGAATCAAATAGTCATCTTTGTACTACGGGCCAAAGATATTCCTCAATAATTCATATTTGCACTACAGGCCAAATATATTATTATCTCAAAGAAATATATAATCAATTCAGAATTTATATAACCAATAATTATAACCATGTTGATCATTTCACCTTTGTACTTAAGCTAAAGATATTCAATTATAAATTCAATGGTCATGATCATACCAGTCAAAAATTCAACTTTGCACTACTGGCCAAAGAGAACCCATAGTCATGATCGTACCAAAAATCTACCCATCTTTACACTCAAGTCGAAGAGAAATATCATCATTAGGGTTATAAAAATGCTATATATAATAATAAAAATAATATGATCAACATCTAGTTTTAATCTCAAGAGTAATATTCGTAAATCAACTATAATTTGGTTAGAAAAAGAAACCAATTTTGTCATGAATAGTAACTCGTGAATAGTAACCCATGAATAGTAACTCGTGAATAGTAACTCATGAATACTAACTCACGAATAATAACTCATGAATAGTAACTCGTGAATAGTAACTCGTGAATAGTAACTCATGAATAGTAACTCATGAATAGTAACCCCGATATGAAAAGTTTCAAATTTGATAAAAATTTCCAACCAATATTTCGGCATAATGATATTGAAGAAATAATATCATTTTCGAATAAAATAACATCCCTTACTATCCCTTACAATCCCTTACAATCCCTTACAATCTCTTACCTTAAAAGAGCAGTACTCCTGACTGGAATAACGCTGAACGAACTTGCACCTTATAGTAACACTCAAAGTATCAAAATACTCACAAGAATACGCTCAATATATCGAGAGAGAAATAGAGAGAAAACTTCAGTTTCTGGTGTGATTTTCAATTCTAACCTAAGCACCCTATTTATAGGAAATTGCTTAGAACACTAAAGCAGAAAATTTAATAAAATAATAATATAATTATAAATTTTCCTTAGCCCACCTTTGAAAATCTAGATTCAGCCATCAACATGTGCAAGTGGGGCCCACCAAAGTGTAAAAAACATTTTTGTTAATAAAAATAAATAAAACTTTCAAAAATCAATTATTTCGGAACTTCGGAACTTCAATAATTCATAATAAATAGCCTTTTTATCAGAAAATTCAAATCTCGCGATTTTTTATAGGAAATTCAATTCTCTACAACTTTGCAGAAGAAAGTTTTCCCAAATTCCAAACATAAATTGACCGAAATCCAGAAACGGATGATTTTACAGTCTATAATAAATTTTCGATCAAGAATTGTGTCCACCAACACACAAAACATGTGTTAAACATTTAATCCAACAAAAATACTCTTCCTTCTCATTTATTCATATATCCCACATTCATTGTAAAATATCACCATTAATATATTATTAAAATAATATATTTAAATGAATTATTTTATCAGAAAAAATAAAATATTAATTTTCAACAATAGTCACATTAAAATTTTTTTCCATCTATATCCACATAAAATTAATATTTTCCTCATCATATAAATAAATAATTAATTATTCACAAATAATATTACAGAATCATATTACTGACAACCAGGCAGTTCCCAGGAAAGAGGGGGCTTTCCAATAAGGATCTCTTCCTTACTGGCGCGCAATTAGATGACCAAACCTCTCCTTAGACAGAACTTTGTAGACATTGCCAATAATGTTATCTAATAATATTATTCAGATAATATGAATTATTGCTCCGATAATAGAAAATACTGTGTAGTGACAATTATTAAAACAACAGTAATATAAAATATCAACGCAGTAATTATTGAATCAATAAAATAAAATACTGAACAGTAATTACTGTAACAATTATTGAGTAATGTCTTCTTACGTAAGAATTAATAATTTCAAAAATAGTATGCAATACCGTGTGCTACTGTGCAATAACGCGCATTACTGTATTTTAACCACCGGGTATTCCAACAGTGTTAACGGTAACAACTACGCTGTTATTTGTAAAAACTCAAATTTATCGTTTTCTTCACCCGAAAGTTATTCGTTATGGGGCCCACAAATAGCTGCGCCGTCGTACGAATATTCCCCGACAGAAAGAATATTCCACGACCAAACAAATATTTCCCGACAACAATGATTATTTTATAACCACTTGCGTATTTTAAAAAATTTTCATATTTCACCCATAACTTTAACTTTTTATCAATTTAACCATATACTGAATTGTAATTATAAGAAAAATTGAATACTTTTATTTCATAAAATTCGGGGTCTTACATCTAACTCAATAATGTGGTTCGGGTCTTTCACATATTTACGAAGCATAGATATGTGAAAAACATTATGAACACGAGACATGCTTGGAGGTAATGCGAGTCTATATGCCACATTTCCTATTCGCTCAAGAATCTCAAATGGACCAACAAATCTTGGATTGAGCTTTCCTCTCTTTCCAAATCTTGTAACTCCCTTCCATGGTGCAACACGTAATAATATATGATCCCCAATATTAAATTCCACGTCCTTCCGATGAAGATCCACATAACTCTTTTGTCGATCCTGTGCCGTTTGTATACGTTGTCGAATCGTTTGGATCTTCTCTGTAGTAATGCATACCAACTCTGGTCCCAACAATGTTGCTTCACTCACATCGTCCCAGCATACTGGAGAACGACATTTTCTTCCATACAACGCCTCGAATGGAGCCACACCTATGCTCGCCTGATAACTGTTGTTATAGGAGAATTCCACCAATGGTAGGTACTTATCCCAACTCCCTTTGAGATCTAGGACACAAAGTCTTAATAGATCTTCAAGAGTTTGAATAGTCCTCTCTGATTGTCCGTCCGTTTGAGGATGGTATGCCGAACTGAATCGTAAATCCATGCCCATAGCTTTCTGCAAGCTAACCCAAAATCGTGAAGTGAATCTTGGGTCACGATCCGAAACTATGGATACTGGCATGCCATGCAATCTCACAATCTCATTCACGTACATACTAGCAAGACGTTCAAGGGAATAAGTCTCACGTATCGGTAAGAAATGAGCAGACTTGGTTAATCTATCAACAAAAACCCAAATCGCATCTATGCCTTGAGAAACCTTGGGAAGACCCGTAGCAAAATCCATAGTAATGTGTTCCCACTTTCATTTCAGAATCTCAAGCGGTTGCAATGGACCCTTTGGTACTTGATGCTCCGCTTTTACACGTTGACAAGTTAAACATCTCGAGATAAACTCTGCGATCTCTCTTTTCATATTGCTCCACCAAAATGTATGTCGAAGATCGTGATACATTTTGGTACACCCAGGATGGATTGCAAACGGTGTGTTGTGTGTCTCCATCATTATTCTATGTTTCAAGTCAAAATTGTTAGGAACACAAAGTCTGGAGTTGACTCGAAGTATTCCTTCTTCATCGATTCTTGCTTCTGGAATAGCACCTTCTTGCACTTTCTTCTTCATACGTATCAGCTTTATGTCCGTAGCTTGAGCAGCTTTAACTTTATCGATTAAAGTCGATTTTACTCGTATATCATCACGTGGATCCCTAGAGTCATTAACTCTATCTCTATCATTTATAAATTATACAAAATAGGTCTTTGTGTTCAACAATATCACACTCGTACTCGTGTACAATCTTCTACTCAACGCGTCAGCTACCACGTTCACTTTTCCAGGATGGTATGGTCAGAACAGGTTCCGAATGAGTCGTCTCTTAAGCTATTAGAAAATCTTCTCGCATTCCTCGCTCCATACGAATTTTGTATCTTTCTGAGTCAGCTAAATTAACGGAATAGTGATTCGAGAAAATCCTTCCACGAATCTCCGATAGTAACCAGCTAAGTCCAGAAAGCTACGTACTTTGGTCACCGACTTCGGTTGCTCTTAATTGTGATTCATATCCCAATCTTGGATAGCACGTCACAATGGCACCTATTGTTTTACCACCACACAAATATAGAGTCCCCTATGGAGAGTCTGACTTTGGTACATTCCACAAGGAAGTCACCAGATAGAGGCTCGGGTATCAACTTCTATAGTTGGGTTTTTAACTCCTGAAGTTCAATAGGAGCTATTCAATATGAGAGTTTAGAAATGGGTTTTGTATCGGGTTGAAGATCAATACAAAAATTTAATATCACGCTCTGGGTTAGGCCAAGAAATTCTTCAGGAAATACGTCAGGAAATTCACTAACAACAGAAATATCATTCAAATCTGACGTATTTTTGTTCAAGTCCATGACATGGGCTAAGAAAGCTTGACATCCGTTTTTCAATAAACGAATAGCTTTGTGGCTTGATATGACAGTGACTGATTTTAGTAGTTTAGTGGTTTGAATTCGTATGACAGGTTGGTTAGGAATATGAAAACTAATAACCTTACGAAAATAATCAATTTTAGCATGATGAGTGGTTAGCCAATCAATTCCTAAAATCACATCAAAAGCAAGTATCTTTAAAGAGATAAGGTCAACAGGTAATGTGATTGTGCCAACTTGGATTAAGCAAGATTTATAAACTGTAGATGTAATGAAAGTTTCTCCTAACGGAGCTCCACAGATAGGTCAAAGTCTAATTTCTCCGGAGTCAAGTTTAAACGTTGAGCACAAGCAGGAGAGATAAAAGAATGGATAAAACCGGTATCTAGTAAGGTATAAACTTCGCAAGAATTCAAGATTAGCTTACCCGTGATCACCTCGTTCGGGTTTCTTGCGTTTTGGCCAGTCACGACAAACGCCCTTCCAGGAACCGCTGATTTCGACTTATCCGGGACAACTTTTGGAGTCACCATCCTCGCTGAACTTGGTTTTGCTATAGAACACTCTCGAGCTATATGACCCTCCTTTCCACAGTTATAACATACCTTGGATTGTTGTGGGCAGTTTGGGCTAATATGTCCCTCTTTCCCACATTTGTAACATACGACCGGTGGTCGTTCTCCTCTCCTAGAAACAGTTGATGTTTGTGCTGACGTCTTCACGTTATCATTGTTGTACATTCTCTTCTTAAAATCTCCTCCCGACTCGCTCCTTCTATTATCACGACCACGATTACCACCAGAGTGGTTACCGCTTTTGTCCGAATATTTTCCTCCCTGCTGGTTTTCATTGCTTCGATGACTGCCGCCACCGGTATGACCCTGGTTGTGGTCCCTCAGTTGCACATACTCATTATCTCGCTCTAATAATTGAGCCCTGTTTACAACATCTGAATATAAAGAAAATTTATGAGAGATAAGATATTGCCGAATCTCGGGTTTTAGACCTCTTAGAAACATCCTTGTCATTCGTTCCTCACTTTCGACCAAATGAGGTGCAAACCTGAATAACTCTGCAAACTTCGCCTCGTACTGGGACACTGTCATGTTGTTTTGTTCCAGTCTGATAAACTCCACCTCCTTCATATAACGAATACTTTCAGGAAAGTACTTGTTATTGAACAGTTTTTGAAATGTTTCCCAGGACATGTTGAGTGCGTCAGGCTGAGTACGCTTCACAGACTCCCACCAGTAGTCTGCCTCACCGCGGAACATAAAGGTGGCGAATGGAACTTTCTGTTCCTCCGTGCATCCCAAGACATCGAATATCTTGGTAATTTGCTTGACCCACGTTTCCGCCATGATCGGATCCGGCTTTCCCTTAAATTCTGGTGGTCCCAATTCTTTGAACTGCTTAGCTGTGACAAACCACGCATTGTTATCATTTCCACCCGTATTTTGCACACGAGTCTCCCTCGTCTGATTTTGCATGAACTGCAAAAAGCTCCTAAACATACCATCATACATCATTTGCTCGGTAACGTTGTTTACAGGAGGAATATTTCCTTCCTGTTGCACGTTCCCCTGGGTGGTGATTTAAGGTGTCTCTATGGTCTGATTTACTCCATTATTAACGTTCTCAGCTGCCATTCTTAAATACTGCCATAAAATAAGGGTTAATAATCATGTCATATATTATCCCTATACTCTGACCGACCAAATAAACACCAAATAAACTTTGTCAGGTCATACTAGAGAAGGAATTCCCCGTCTCTCCCCTCCTAGTTCTTGTCTCACATCTCAGCCAGGGATCATATCCCTAAGCTCTGATACCAACTGTGACGCCCCCAAAATAGGTATACAACACCCATTCTGAGTCGCCAAATACATGGTACAGAAAGCAAACTACAACTGCAATAATACAATTGTCGTGCAAAATACGACAACACATACTGTGAGTTTAAATACAAATATTGTCTTCTGGACAATATCCACACTCAAATAAATCCTCATTATAATTATTCAAATACTATTTTACAGAAATAGTGAGGACTGCTAAAACATCTTTCTAGAACCATCACTCTATACCCCGACTAGATCCTGCTATGTTCTCACCCCCTGAGAAGAAAAATGGAACAAAAAGGAAAAGGGTGAGCTCAACTAGCCTAGTAAAGAATATTATGACTAAGATAATATACAACAAATTATCGTTAGTCTTCAACAGGGAAAAATCTGATAGAATATAATCGACAACAAGTTTTAGATCAACAACTGAAGCGGAAATAACAAACCATTAGAAGAGTCAAGTAGAGAAAGAATTCTACTATCTTCAAAGATTTAAAAGTTCATCATCAATATTTTATCCCTGTAACATCAATTAATAATCATCTTTATCCAAATATTCATCTTTGCACTATAGGCCAAAGATATTCATTTGTATCACCTGTCAGTCATGTTCATCTCAACACTTGTTCATCTTTGCACTACAGGCCAAAGATATTCATCAAGTAATCATACATCTTTGCACTACAGGCCAAAGATATTCAGTAATATCATCATTTAGGACTGAGGATGATGAAAAATATCTTAAAGAGAACGAATCCAGTGAGACAGAAGGACAAATATTAGGGATTCGTATAACAGTTTATCCAAGATCAATAATACTTCATAATAATCAATTGTAAAGCAGAATTCAAAAATAAAGATCAAAACATGGATACAATCAAAGATAGTAACCATAATAGACATCTTGGACAAAAAGGGAAAATTTTTCTTTTTCGGTGAATAGTGCCTTATTCGTGAATAGTACCGTATACGTGAATAGTGTCGTATACATGAATAGTAATCCCGACACAAAAAGTTCTAAATTTGATAAAAACTCATATCAATATTTCAGCATAATGATATTGAAGAAAATAATATCCCTTACCTCAAAATATCAATACTTCTGGTCGGAATACCGGTATAAGGCTGAAAGAAACTTGCTCTGATGAATAGAAACTCTCAAAGTATCTAAATACTCATAAAATATACTCAATAATCTAGAGAGAGAAAGAGAGAAAACTTGTTTCTGGTGTGATTTTCAATTCTAACTTAGCCCTCTATTTATAGGAAA
This sequence comes from Panax notoginseng, assembly GCA_016801055.1. Lineage (NCBI taxonomy): Eukaryota > Viridiplantae > Streptophyta > Magnoliopsida > Apiales > Araliaceae > Panax > Panax notoginseng. The sequence continues at coordinate 122,511,330 of CM029023.1, forward strand.
ATGTTAGCACGCCGAAACAGACTTAACCTGCAACCTGATGGCTTTACCTGCTACTATTCCCACCCACCACATTTGAATAAAAATCTCAGCACATTTCTTCATCAACCAAGAGTGGGGCCCACCAATTCTAGAATTTTTCATCAAAATGATAAACTCCGAAAATTCAACAATTTCTGAACCAGTCATCTCGTAAAATTCATAATAAATCATACGTTCATTTTTAACGGTTCAAAATTTGTGGACATATACTCAACTTATATATGTATAACATATCCAAAAATTATCACGATCCAATGGTCGGATTAAAAATTATAACCCCCACAAAATATCTCAAAACCCCTGATTTTTAATACCTCCATTCCGACAAAGATACTGATAAAAACCTCAATATTAACTCCTTCATTTTTAACCACAAAAATATATCCCTCATTTATATCCACATAAAATAAATATTTCCTTATCATATGAATCAATAATTAATTATTCACAAATAATATTACAGAATCATATTTATGACAACCAGGCCGTTCCCAGGAAAGAGGGGGCTTTCCAATAAGGATTTCTCCTTACTGGCGCGCAATTAGATGACCAAACCTCTCCTTAGACAGAACTTTCTAGACATTGCCAATAATGTTATCTAATAATATTATTCAAATAATATGAATTATTGATCTGATAAAGGAAAATACTATGCAGCAACAATTATTGAAACAACAATAATATAAAATATCAACGCAATAATTATTGAATCAATAAAATAAAATATTGAATAATAACTACTGTAACAATTATTGAGTAGTGCCTTCTTACGTAAGAATCAATAATTGGTGTAATACCGTGTGCTACTGTATTTTAACCACCGGGTATTCCAACAGTATTAACGGTAACAACTACGCCGTTATTTATAAATAACTTATACTTGTCGTTTTCTTCATCCAATCGCTTTTCGTTATGGGGTCCACACAAGGCTACGCCGTCGTACGAATATTTTCCGACAGTAAGAATATTCCACGACCAAACGAATATTCCCCGACAAAATGAATATTTTATAACCACTTGCTTATTTTGCAAAATTTGTACATTTCACCCATAACCAAAGTATTATATCAAATTAACCCCTTATTATTCACAATAATATTTAGAGAAAATTTGATTTTATTCATTAATAAGTTGGGGTCTTACAGTAAATATGTAATTAGTATTTTAATATGTTTTGTCCATCATTAATTTCATCAAATGTTCCATGTGTCTGCCACGTCATCAAGATTGTAACCTCGTTAGTCTACTTGGTAGACCTGTCAACGGCAGGGGCACGTGCGACCCAAAAAAGATAACGTTAAGTGTACTTTTGGACAAAAAAAAGTATAGGGTGCTCGGTAGACATCGGGGTAAAAGTTAGGGGCAATTTTGAACCTTTGCCCAATTACAATTAAAGAGGGTTTAAGTGCAAGTTCTTATCAGACTACATGCGGTGCTTCGGTATATCTCTATCCTAGGCACGAATCATGAAATCCAACGCCATGTAGAACACATAAACACATGCTATTATGATCAAATCTAAACACATAATCCGTTTCTCAATTACATATGGATTATCACGGTAATTGTTAGTTAAGCAATTAAGCAATTAAGGACAAACCATAACAGACAATCCAAGAATAACTAATAAGACTAACAAGGAAGTATATTAAAGTAAACTACACAACAAGATCCATAGTAATCTCAAAATAGAGTTTAATTCATGATTGAACTAGAATCCATGATCCACAATTGATTAAGCATTAAAAGATACAAATAGATAAGAAGAAAATTTAGGGTTGAGTTAAGCAAATCTGAATTCTCTTGCTTCCAATTTGATTCCCCAATGATATTCAAGAGCTTCAATCTTCAGTTCTAATCTAATATAGGGTTCTAATCTAACCTAATCTGAGAAAGAAATTAAAGATGAAATATAAAAGAAATCCATCCCAAAGAGGGATTTATTTAGTTTTAAATCTAGCTCTCCCCATTACAAACTGTAAATATGCCTATATATATGCTAATTCACGAGTGCCTCCTTGCCCAAAAACAAATCCGATTGGCCAAATTAAATGAAAAGTCAACTACTGAAATACAAGGACCGGCAGCTGCGCTACCCACAAGACTCAATGGGGCGTAGCTGCGCTGCAGGATTTCTGGGGTAGGATCTGGCGCATCTGCCCCGTACACCAGATTGTACTTTTTGCTTTCTGCTGCAACAGCATCACTCCTACTGCCATCACTTCAACACTTGTTCCTTTTAGCATCCACATATTCCTTTTAGCTTCAAATGTCACCAAGAGAGTTCCCAAACTTGAAATCTGCAAGATAAATAAAAAATGTATGAAAAACTACTGTAACATAAGGGTTTAAGCAACAATTGAAGTTAGTTGATATTTAGATAAGTAGGTATAAAACTACTTATCAAATACCCCCAATCTTAAACCGTTGCTTGTCCTTAAACAACAAAACAAAATGCAATGCACGATAAGTAAACAGAATGCAATCTAAGCTAAAATGCTAACGAATGCAAATACCAGTCAGATAGAAATTCAAGAGAGTTGCCTCAGAGAAACCTTAAAATCTTCAAATAGAATTTCCAACCAAGAACAAGATAATAAAGTATGTCACTCTGTAAATCAAAACCTGTTGTCATTGATGTAGTGTGTGTGTGCATTTAATAACCATTAAACTTGCTACAAAACAAATACTTCACATAATATGCTTCTTAGAGGGAAAAATACAGCTTTAACTCAAGAAAGGCAGCAAACACATTAAGCTTCAACCAAGACTACGCATCAACTAAGCTAAAAGTCGACAATGGGTTTATTATGCTTTTATTTACTCACGAGGGCGATATTCGCACTTTCCTGCTTCTACACCTGACTGTGCAGTGTCTAGTCCTCTTAGGCTTTTCAGTGATACCCATTAATGAGATTTCGACCAACGACTCTCAAACCAGATGGCTTTAGGGTGCTAGGTGTAGAGACATCCCCTAGGGCGTACTTACTTAAGTATCAAAGGCCACCGAGCTAAACTTGCCAAAATGTTTATTCAACATCATATATTTTCTTTTTCTTTCATTTTTTTAATATTTTTTTTAAAACATGCATACCCCCTATTTTCCCCCAAACTTAAGCTTTTGCGCAATCCTAGTCATTACTAACTGTTTACTCAATCTCTTTCATTAAAACACAAATTTCCCACTAGAAGATAAGTATGTGACCATTTACTCTTAGCAAATCGTAATAGTTACTTTAGAGTGCTAACCGGTTACATCAGATTCAAACAAGTAGAGATTCACATCATGCTATAACATCACAACTATGCCTTAGTTATCAAAACTGTTCAAAGATCATGCAATTCCAATCTCATCAAAAACCAAATGAAAATCAAACTAACTGAAAACTTGGATTCATACAATATGACCTATCTACACTAAATGCAACAAATAAAGCAATTTTTTTTAGTAATCTCAAAATAACTAACAAGTTAAACTAAATGAAACATAAAACTAAACTAGAATGCAAGTATACTAAAACGTAGCTATATGAACTAAACCAAACTGTAAGTTATACTAAACATGTAACTCTATACTAACAATGCAATGCAGCCAATACCCAAACTTAAAAATAACAATGTCCTAATTGGAAGGTAAAGGCTAAAGACACTTCCTTAATTGGACTCGTTATTACCATCCTCCTCTTGCTCAGGTGGTATGTCTGGTGGTGGATATGGAGTGGCGAACCCATATGTAGGAAACTGAACTTTTGCTCCTAGCAGGCCAAATAAATCGGATAATACCCCAAAAAATTCAGCAGTGAAGACCTGGAAATTGGTGTGCATCGCATCGATCCTTCTCTGTAGGCGGCGTATCTCACACTCCTGTCTGTCATAGTAATCTGGAGGTGCCTTTATTGTCTGTGGAATAGCTTTCTCTTCTTCGTCTTTTTCCTCTTCTTCTTCACTTTCAGACTCATCTTCCAGTAAAATGAAACCCAAGCCCCGTGGATGAGACTCTGCACTATTCCAAATACTGTACTTTTGAATTGTTGTATGATTAATGACACGCATCGGCAGCTGTAGAGCTTCATTGTCCCAGTCTACTCCCGCAGCTAAGCATAGATGAGTGATGATTGACACATCCAAGATTCCCCAAAAGTACTTCCCCTCATGTATCTCAGCATGGATTGGTTGATGACAAGCCCTATGTCAATCGATTTCCCTTTGATTATGTCATATAATAGTATGGCTCTGTTAGTAGTGACATCTGCATGATGGCTGCTGGGGAGCACACTAGCACATATAAAACTATACCACGCTTTTGCATAACGACTTAGAGTAGTTTGCGGGAAATGAACTTTTCTGTCTGTTCCTGCTTTGGTTGTCCATTTAGTGCCCGGTTTGCACATTTCCTTTATAAGCATGTCTAAGTCAGTTTCTAAATGCTGGGATTCCACCCAATTTGTGGCACCAGATGGGAGAGTATCTAAGTGAAATAATTCATTGATCACTTGCTTGTTATATAGTACTTTCTTTCCTCTCGCATAGGATATGCCATTCTGCGTTTCTCGAGCATTGGCATAGAATTCTCGAACAATTGACATTGGGGTTGCCAATGGCTTAGCTACCACTAGAGTCCAGCCATGTGTAATAATCTGGTCCTTAAGCTTCCTATCCTCCTTTCTAGGTTTGAAACCCTTCTCTTGCACGAATGATTTTCCTATCAGAACATCCAAGTAATAGTGTTGGGCTGAGAGGTTTATGAATTTGGAGGTGTCCAATACATCTCTGCTGCTTCCTTCGCCCTCAAGATCACTGCTAGATGAAGGAGATGGGGTGCGAATTCTCTTAGGTGCCATGATTTGAGAAACTTGGGCTGATGAATGAATTAACTGATAAATGATACCCCAAACTTCTCTTTGAACCTTGATCGAACGAGTTGTGTGCAAATCTTAAGAACTCCCTTGACTCTGCTCAGAATTTAGGATTTGTACTAAAGAAAAGATGAAGTTAGGGTTTATGTTGGAGAGAGATAGAAGGTGTGTAGATTTTGATATGAAGTTTCGAAGTGCTTGAATTTGATATTGAAGAAGAGTAGTAGAAGGTTGGAGAGAAAACTTGTTGGGTTCTGTTTTGAGAGAGAGAGAGTCGATAATTTGAATAGAATGTATGTTATGTGCTGGTTCGGCTATTTAATTTTTTTTAAAAAAAATTGACTTTAGGCTAGGGCGCAGCTGCGCCGAGTTTGACTTGGGGAAGGGCGCAGATGCACTGTGCCCTGGTCTTCAATTTCTGAACTAGAAGAAAGCGCAACTGCGCTGGATTTAGCTTAGGTATGGGCGCAGCTGCGCTGCCCTGAGCCCAGGCCTGCTTAGCTTTATCCACTTTTCTGTTATGCAATGTGTTGGCCAATCAGATTTGCATCTGAGAATGGTCATAAACATCCTATTAACATAACAAAATCAAACATCTACTTCTAATAAAACTGTAAATGAGAATAAACATAGAGGGAGAAAAGATTGGATTGGATGAGGTGCCTCCCATCAAGTGCTTGGTTTAGAGTCCCTTAGCCAAACTACTTCTCGTCAAAGCTATCCAATTCCCCTACGAAAGTTAAGGATTTCTCCATCCATCAGGAGCAATGTAGTGTTTGGGAGGTTCCCATTATTAATAGTCATGAAATCAAAGCCACCCAACTTATTTTTTTGTAGATAGGGTCCTATTCAAGAACGTCCATCATCTAGGTGTTTTCTCCATTGTGTCTGTGATCACATTGGGGCATGGAAGCTTATCAAACACAATAGGCACTTCTTACGTCATAAGGAGCTTTGTAATTCTGTAATTAAGCACACCTAGAGGTGGGTGAATAGGTGTAAATACCCAAAAGTGATCTACAGTGGTCAATTTTTGAAGTTTATTATTGCAGGCTATAATCGGACGGTCTAACCCTGTCCGTATTAGTTATGTTCTTCGTCTGTTATAAATGGACAGCTAATACCTGTCTATTTTAGTATAAATTTTGGCCACGACTTTAAACTAAAAACTACAGAATATTGAAGCATAAAACAAAAAAAAATAGTAAATCACACCAAGATTTTTACGTAGTTCAGCCCCTATCCTCTAGTCTTGTATCCTAATTCACGTCCAATACCAAAAGGTATTGGAGACTCTTTTTATTAAACTTTAATACACAATTAAGTACAAATAAAAAGAACTCCTTGTTCAAAGTAGCTTCACACTGATGGATACCACTGCCCCTTTGCACCTTTACAACTTTTCTCACCTTTGAGACCTTGAGACTACCTTTGAACAGAATACCTATTACAATGACACCCAAGCCAAAACAGGCTTCCACTCAGATTACAAAGATTATGAAGTATTATAGTGTTTCTTCCAGCTCAAAAAGAATATGACCAATGTCTGGAATCAGACTTAAAACAACTCTCTAAAATATTGAATAAATAACAATGATAGCTTCCAGAGTTCTGAGATAATTATCCGAGCAAGAAGACTATTTATAGGATGAAAGCAACGACTATGAAGACTTGGCTAAACCTGTTAGATAACATCTATAATATCTTTCCAAAATAGTAAGTCAACAAATAGATTAATAAACCAGCCTAAAAATAAGGAGCAATATGAAATGAAAGATAGAGTCCATACTCTACACAAGAGTTCTAAACCAGTTAATACAAAGACTCCTAATTAGAATAACATGCTCAGCTAAACCAACTCCTTAATATATTTCGATTCAAATATTTAAAAAATCTGTTAACATAATAACAACCTAAACAAAATATAATCCAATACAATCCTGCAGATAATATCAATTTAAATAATATAAAATGGGCCACCATAAAAAGAAATAAATTATATTATTTAATCAACCCATTCCATAAACAATTTAGCTTATTTAATAAATCATATAATTATGCATATTGTCATCATTAAGATCACTTCACTATATATGAAATATTTTTCCTTTAAGACCAAACATGCTAAAAAATCACTCCATGCAAAATATAATATATTCATGCAAAGAATAATATTTTTATGCATCATAGAATCAAATAAGACCATTACACAAACTCAAATATATTATCATTATTAAAATCACCAATAATAAAAAATAACAAACTTTGCCGACGACATGACTACCAATCGGGCACGGTTTTGCAAATCTAACCGGATCCTTGAACTTTGGTGGAGAAGGCACTTGGGGCATAAATAACATAAGCACATCATCGTTTGCACTTAAAGCTAGATCTTTGTTGGCCTTGTTTTCCTTATCCCAACTTATCTTCTCTTTTTCAACATCTTGTGGCTCATCCAGTTGTAGATTTGGTTCGGGCACTTCATCAATCTCGGAATCCATGTCATAACACCAATTGTTTTGAGGACAGTTGTTCAAGGCTTTGAACATTTGATCTATCTGGTTCTGAAGATTTTGAATTGACATCTCGTGATTAATCCTCTTCTCCTCATTTGATGCTACAAACTTGGACAACAATTCCTCCAATCTTGAATTATCTGTTTTAGTTTCGGAATCCATGTGTTAAGGACTATTGGTTGAGGTAGTGAAGAGTTGTTTCATCTAGTTCTGGAAATTTTGACTTGATATTTCTTGACTCATCATCATCTTCTCTTGGTTTGCTATGAGCTTCGACATGAATTCCTTCGAATGTGACTTTTCTTCTTGTGGCAATGGAGGTGGATATGAGAATTCCGATGTGTATGTTGGATTTGGAGCGTAGTATTGGTCTTCATAATTTTAGCTCCATGAAGAATTTGGGTGATACCCCCAATCTTGATGATAATTGGCATATGCATAATGGTTGAGGTAATTACCACCATACTGTACCGGCCCAAGACTGACAGTGCATTGATTACTCAGATGATTGTCAGCACAATAATTACAAACTACCGTTATCCTTCGAATATGTTGGGCTGCAACAACGTCAAACCTCCTCGAAAGTGTCTCAAGTTGTGCTGATAATGCAGAAATTCCATTGAGTCCATCAATCCTTGTGTCCCTTGGTTGAGCCATACTCTAACATGGCCATTGATAAGCAAAGTTATCTATGGTACCTAAAAAGAGAGAAATATAGGAAGAGAATTAAATAAAAAGAGAAAAAAAAAGTTTAAATTAAGATTGATTTAATGGAAATTAATATTGGCAAAAATTATTAAACTAATTCCCTAGCAACGACGCCAAAAACTTGTTAGGTAAAATCTAGTTACGCACATCACGCAAGTATACGTGATCAACAAGTAATATAGTAATAAGTAGAGTATCGTTCCCACAGAGAATTGTCTAACAATAATTACCAAGCACTAACCTGTAACCAATTTAATCTTATTTAAATGAATGATTTAGTATTTTGAATTAAAATAATTAATTAAACTAATACTAACTATCCCTAGAATGAAACTAGATAATAAAGACTTGAGACTACAATTTCACCTATTTTTTCATTTAAATTAATACAATTCTTGTTAAGTCAAATTAATTATACCAGATTGTTAATCAAGAACATGAAGATAAAGTATGGCCATCTCTCGATGTACCATACCCATATCAAATCAAATCAGTAGATGATAGAATGAATTTGAACATCCTAATTAACTAACCCACTATATCTCTATGTAAATTATAATTAAAGAGGGTTTAAGTGTAAGTTCTTATCAGAGTACTACATGCGGTGCTTCGATATATATCTATCCTAGGCACAAATCATGAATTCTAAAGTCATGTAGAACACATAAACACATGCTATTATGATCAGATCTAAACCCATAATCCGTTTCTCAATTTCATATGGATTATCACGGTAATTGTTAGCTAGGCTATTAAGCAATTAAGGACAAATCATAATAGACAATCCAAGAATAACTAATAAGATTAACAAGGATGTATATTAAAGTAAACTACACAACAAGAACCATAGTAATCTCAAAATAGAGTTTAATTCTTGATTGAACTAGAATCCATGATCCACAATTGATTAAGCATTAAAAGATACAAATAGATAAGAAGAGAATTTAAGAATAAGTTAAGCAAATCTGAATTCTCTTGCTTCCAATCTGATTCCCTAATGATATTCAAGAGCTTCAATCTTCAGTTCTAATCTAATCTAGGGTTCTAATATAACCTAATCTAAGAAAGAAATTAAAGATGAAATATAAAAGAAATCTATCCCAAAGAGGGATTTATTTAGTTTTAAATCTAGTTTTCCCCATTACAAACTGTAAATATGCCTATATATATGCTAATTCACGAGTGCCTCCTTGCCTAAGAACAAATTTGATTGGCCAAATTAAATGAAAAGTTAACTGCTGAAATACTGGGACCGGCGCAGCTGCGCTACCCACAAGGCTGAATGGAGCGCAGCTGTGCTGCAGGATTTCTGGGGTAGGATCTGGTGCAACTACGCTGTTCACCAGATTATGCTTTCTGCTGTAACAGTATCACTCCTCCTACCATCAGTTCAATACTTGTTCCTTTTAGCATCCACACATTCCTTTTAGCTTCAAACGTCACCAAGAGAGTTCCCAAACATGAAATCTGCAAGATAAATAAAAATTGTATGAAAAACTACTACAACATATAAGTTTATGCAACAATTGAAGTTAGTTGATATTTAGATAAGTAGGTATAAAACTACTTATCAACTGGGGCTGTCAAAAGAAATCATGGACAAACTCAGACCTCGCAACCAATCAGTGGGTCAAAAGAATACTCAGACGGCCGAATTCAAACATCGATTATTTTCAACAGCAAGGAAGGAAAAAGGGCGTAATGGTCGCGTCGAGGAAACCCCATCCCGAATGCGTACCTAGGAGGATAGGGATTCCAATTGAGACAGTCGGGACAACAGGTAGTTGATCTTGGCCAGAAAGGTTCAGGAGAACGAGGACGCCGCCGAAGCCCCCCATCTTTAATAAAAGGAATTGGATGTACAATTGGCATTGTTGAACGGGGATGAGGCGTCCTATACATATGATCGACACAGAGAGATGTCACGTAGGAGCCGATCCAGAACACATCATTGAGACGGTTCATGGTAGGAAAGGAGTAGGCGCCAAAGCTTCTCTCAGGAGAGGACCAAGCAAAGGAGCAGCTCTCAGGACAGAAGTAGGTATGTGAGCCGCTCTCGAGAAATAAATAGTGGAGGCAGAGGAAGGATAGAACGGAGAAGGATAGGCTCTCCAGAGCCTAAAGACCAGGATATGTGAGAGTCATCCCCCGGGAAAAATGAAACCGAGGAACTTTTTCGGAGATTAGAGGAGTTGGAGAAGAGACTTGCGGCCCCCAATCAGGAAGAGACTCTGATTGACCCAACGTCACCATCTCTCTGGAGATAGATCAGGTTCGAGCTGATCTCAGGAAAAAGGCCCCACACATGGAGACTTACGATGGAATGTGAGATCCATATGAGCACAGCTAGGCATATGACTGACTGGTGAGGTACTATGACTATTTAAACACCTCCAAGTGTTAGATATTTATTATAACTCTAAGAAAGAAGGCTCGATAGTTGATGACTTCGTTAAAGCCAAACTCAATCTCATAATAGAAGGAACTATGTGATCAATTCCACAGCCGCTTCGGGAGCAATAAAAGGAGGGGAAAACTCACCGGTTCTCTGCTTCAGATCCGACAATATTCTGATGGGTCCCTCAGGCAATATGTAAAAAGATTTCGTAAAGGGGTAGAACAGGTGAGGCAATTGGATGGACATTTGGCTTTCAGGTATTTCAAGTCCGGATTAAACGTGGTGAGGTAGCAAAAATTAGTGAAAAATTTGATGTTCGACATCCCAAAGGATCTGTAGAGGCTTACGACTAGGCTGAGGAGTTCATCGCGATTAAAGAGGCAATGGGCAGTCTGAAGCCAATCTTTGTGGAGAAACCGCGAGATCGGGACAGAAATAGCAATCATTGACCAGACAACAATGGCAGAATAGACAATCAGAAGAAGGAGTATAACAGCGAGGGTTCGGGAGGAGGTCGTCCACCCTTCTCGAACAGGAGAGTCAATAAGGTGTTCACCCCACTCAATACGAATCGGGCTACTATATTAAAGTAGATAAAAGATAAGCCTTTCTTTGAACCGTGTCCAGACAACACTCGCCAAGAGAGGGGGAACCAAAATAAATACTGTGAGTACCATCAGGCCGTTGAACACACCACATAATCTTCCAAGAACCTAAAAAGGCTGTTTGAGAAGAATGTGCAGAGTGGTGAGCTTGTTCAGTATGTTGTAAGGCATGAAGGTACAGGAACACGACAAAATAATACTCAGAACCCAACCCCCCAGACATAAGCACAACTTGATTAGACCCAGGCAGCTCACCGGGTAGTAGACATGATCACGGGTGGTGGATCAGACGTAAAGCTGGTAGGGAAAAAGAGAAGAGGGGTGCTAGATTTAGTTATAACAGTCTCTAAAAAATCGGCCAGGAGGGATCGGCTTTACCTTGGCACAGTAATTTCTTTCGCCAATGAGGATTACCCATCGAAACCCATTGAGCCACATGAAGGGGCGTTGGCAATCACTGCACAAGCGGGTTCAATAGACATGAGACACATTATGATCGACAATGGCTATTCGGTTGACATACTGTATGCCCATGCATACCAGAGGTTGGATTTGGATGGCATAAAGATGGAGGTCGGGCAGGAACCTCTATTGTACGATTTTAGTAATGATCTAGTTTAGGTAGTAGGGACAATCGGGTTTCCAGTCATCTTTGGGACGGCTCCTCAGCAGGTGAAAATAAATATCAGATTTTTTGTGGTACACGTGGATTCGTCGTACAAAGCCATTTCGGGTCGACCGACGTTACAGCATTGCAGGCAGTGACCTCCATTGTAATGAATGAGAATTTTTATGTAATTAAAAAAAATATTTATTAAATTAAATAAATATTTTAATTAATTTATTTATTCAGATAAATAAATAATTGACGAAATTGTGGTGTAATAATTTAGTTAAAATATGAATGGTAATTTTATGATTTGAACATTTAATTTAGTGAGATAATTAAATTAAATAAGTTATTAAATAATTATAATACCATTCTAATTTAGTAATTAAATTAGATGTATTGTTTAGAAATAATAATGCTGAGTATTGGTGATGTTCTAGTTTAAGTTAATAATTAAATTTGATATGTAATAATTTTCTAAGCATAAGTATGATTATAATGAAAATTATAATTATTATAATTGTAATTGTAAGTTGTTAAAACTAATTAAAAAAAAGAAAATGTGTGATAAATGGAACTATATAATATAATTAATATAAAAATAAATTAGAAACCTAATCTAAGGTGCAACCAAACATGGCCTTGTGGCCTTTGGCATAATTTAACTAATGTAACCTATTGGTTTTTTTAACTAATGAATGTGGGAGAGGCTATATACTTCTGTTTATTTGCTATGTGTATTATTTTCCTAAGGCTAAAGAACAGAGAGGTAGAGAGAAAGAAACACAAAGAAATTGAGAGAGTGCAAGTGAGGTATTAAGAGTGTTGTCTGTAAAATGATAAGGATTAGGGGAGGAATAAGGTTTTATCAGAGCTATTCTATCATCTTGCTAACAAAGGATTAAGGTATAATTTATCATAATTCTAAATTTTGCTTTTTAGTATCTATTCTTTATGATTTGAAATTTTGTTGTATTAGAGTTAAAGTGTTAATTATATGCATGTGTAATCTGATAATTATAATCTGTGAATAGATTTTAGTATTCAAATTCATGGAATTGGGTTGTAGAAGAAAATTTAGTTAAAAGTGTTTTGTGTGTACAAAGTAGCTTATTTAAGGCCAAAATAGATGTTCAATTCTAATTATAATCTGCAAATTGGTTGTGAATTGTGTTAGTATGTAAAGAAACGAAAACAACGCAATTGAAATGGCTTAATTTGGTTAAGAATTGAAGGTTTGGTGATTGAAGCTACTAATTGTGTTGAAATTGAAGGAAATAGCAAAAACATGATTTTATAATCCTCTAGAATGTGGTTTGTGATGTTTGAATTGCTTTATAAATATTTGGTTTTAAGTTTATAAAGCTTATAAACATTTGGGTTTGGTTAATTGGGTGTTGGGTGAAGAAATTGGGATTTTTGACTTAGAACAGAGATTGTATTCGTGTTTTTGGAAAACTGATTCTGGTGTCGAGCGCGGGCGCGCTGCCTCTGGGCGCATGTGTGCTGCCGCGCGGGCGCGCTGGATTCAAGGGTAGCCATGGCATGGCCGCGCCAGTGGTCAGTTAAACCCAGTAATGAACTGTTAACAGCATAGCTTTGGGAATGTTAACTTAACTTATATTTAATGATTGTAGAGGAACCTAAAACATGTTATAAGACGTAATAACATATTGTAATCAAAAAGTTGAAACTACAAGTTTTGAATTAATAAGTGTGAAAGTCCGTAATGTGATGTCATGAGATTTGGTGTTGTTCTACATTCACCATGTCGTGTACTATAATATAATTGAGAGTTCAGATTTATGGTACGTGAATGATTAGGATAATCAAGTCATTAGCTAGAGATTATAGACTTGACTAAAATGAGAAGTAAACCCATGAAGTTAATGTTAATATAACTAATTGGTATTGTGACTCTAATGGTATATATAGGGTATTTGGCGAACGTTTGTAGTAATTGTGTTGCTTAGACACGAGGCAAGTTCTCTAACCCTAATTTTTTATTATGCAAGCTCTTGTATTCTAATTCTTTTACATTGAGAAAGTTTCATATTCCTAACTTAATATCGTTATGCAAGTTCCTAAAACTTTAATCTTTTATTGAGCAAGTTCCTAACTCTTGTTTCTTTCTATTCAAAGTATAAACTGTTCAAGTTCATTGTTCCAAATGAGATTTCCTAACTCTTTTGGATGTAATACTTTGTACGTACAATGTCTATTCAATTGTACATTGCTGATGTTCAATCTTCAACTTAATTATTGTTGTTCAATCTTATATAATTGTGTTGGATCTTCGAATAGCAAATAAACCTTTATTGATTAGACTAATCCATAATTGATGAGTGTTCTAAAATTCTAGAATCACTGTTAAGATATTCCAAACTAAACTTTCTTTAGTGTGGAAATCCTAAAGTCAAACTGAGATGAACAACCCTAATATAGGGGATTAAGTACGCATTAGCATTTAGATGTTTGTAAACAATACATGGTACGCCCCTAAGTACGAAAGTAAAGGTCTGTACAGTCTAATGACTGTTAAAGGTTGAAATAGAAATACTTAATAACTTTGGGAAATAATTCATGGTCTTAAGACCCTCAGATGTAAACCTCGAACTTGTTTACTATTCTTGACTCGAAGAAGAAGTTCTTAATTATTCAATATTCATTCCTTACTCCTATGTTATTACTTTTGTCATCATTATATTAGTGAGCAATTGTTTGCTCACTCTTGCATTTAACACTGCAGCTAAAGTTGAGAAAGTTGATGACCCGTCTTCTAGCAAAGGAAAGGGCAAGATGTCCAAGTGATGAAGACTTATATGAATTTACTTAACCGAATCTATGTTATAAGACTTATGTTATTTTGTAATGTATTCCGTAGACTCATGTAATAGTTTAAGGTTAGATTACCTGGGATTGTTTTAAGTTGATGTACCCCTTTAATGGGGAAGATTATTGTTTAAATTATTTAAGTTATGTCTTTATCCTTGATTATGGGTAGTTAGATGTAATTATTTTGGATAGTGAGCACCAAATTCTGTGGGAATGAAGTACCCAAATTTGGGAGTGTCACAGGTTGGTATCAAAGCCTTAGGTTATGAACCTTAGGTGGGGAAAACCTTAGGAAGTACCCTTTAAGGAGATAGAAAATATAATGGTGTTAAACTCTTATCGAGTTCTAAGGAATGAATTAAGGAATTCATTGAAGATAAAACAAAACCATAAAAGACTTTATGTGCTATATGTTAATAACTTATGTATTCGCGAGTATCGAAGAATGTCACGTAATAAGTAAAACTTAAAAGTATTTAGTTGTCAAGATGTCTAACGTTGAAGGATCCAATCAAGCTAGGGAAGATATACCTCAGATACCTAGAGATGAGGAGCCCCGAGATGTCCATGTTGTTCGGGAGAAGTTGATCCAGAGGGAGCCTTCTCTGTTGGTTGCTGAGGAAGGACAAGAGAATGAGCCTGTGTCAGATCCTAAGGAGGAGGACTCTGAGGAGATAGAGGTAGAGGATGAGGAAGAGGATCTTATGGAGTTTACACCAAACTCCATATCAGCCGAGATGTATGATGCGCTGTATGACCATAATATAGAATTACAGGAATAGATTGAGGAGCTGAAGGAGTTGGCTAACATGCGTCAGGCTACCATAAAGCAGAAGGATGTGGAGATTCAGGAACTTGACTCACGACTCGGTAACACGGAATGGAACCTAGTTCACACAGAGTGTGACGCCCCCAAAATAGGTATACAACACCCATTCTGAGTCGGCAAAATACATGGTACAGAAACAACTACATCTTTACTATTACAACATAAGAACTGTGAGTTTAAATACAAATATTGTCATCTAGACAATATCCACACTCAAATAAGTCCTCACTACAATTATTGATATATTATTTCACAAAAATAGTGAGGACTACTAAAATAACTTCTAGAACCATCATTCCATACCCCGACTAGTACTCGCTACATTCTCGCCTCCTGAGAAAAATGGAACAAAAAGGAAAAGGGTGAGCTCAACTAGCCCAAGTAAAGAATATTATGACTAAGATAATACATAACAAATTATCGTTAGTCTTCAACAGGGAAAAAATCTAATAGAATACAATAGACAACAAGTTTTAAATCAATATTCGCAGCGAAAAATAATAATTCATAGAAGAGTTATGTAGAGAATGAAATCTACTATTATCTATGAATTTAAAAGTCCATCATCAATATTTTATCCCTGTAACATCAATCAATATTCATCTTTGCACTACAAGCCAAAGATATTCATCAGTTGGTCATGTTCATCTCAACACCTGTTCATCTTTGCACTACGGGCCAAAGATATTCATCAGAAATCATTCATCTTTGCACTACAGGCCAAAGATATTCAGTTATATCATCATTTAGGACTGAGGATGATGAAAAATATTTTAAAGGAAACGAATCCAGTGAAGCAAAATAACAAATATTAAGGATTCGTATTTCGATTTATCCATGTCCAAAAATACTTTATAAATAATCATAGTGAAGTAAAATTCAAGAATGATCAAAACATGGATACAATCGAAGCTAGTATCCAGAATAGATATTTTGGACGAAAAGAAGAAAATTTTATTTTTCGGTGAATAGTAACTCGTGAATAGTAACTCATGAATAGTAACCCCGACATGAAAAGTTCTAAATTTGATAAAAAATTTCAACCAATATTTCGGCATAATGATATTAAAGAAATAATATCATTTTTGAATAAAATAACATCCCTTATCTCAAAATAACGGTACTTTTGATCGAAATATCGGATAGAAAGTCGAAGGAAACTTGTACCGAACAACAACTCTCAAAGTATATAAATAGTCACTAAAATACGCTCGACAATATAGAGAGAAAGAAAACTTGTTTCTGGTGTGATTTTTAATTCTAACCTAAGCGTCTATTTATAGGAAAATGCTAAAATGCCATAGGAGACTAAATAATAAATTAATATTATTTTAAACAACCATTCTACGTATGTTAATCAAGACTCAAGACCAGCCCCTCAATGCTAAAAATTTTAGCAGCCCATGTGTTGTCAAACAAGAGTGGGTCCCACCCATAATTTAATAAAAATCATTTTATTTTTCGAAACTTCAACAATTTATAGAAAATAGACCGTTTATCAGAAAAATACGAATTTTATGTCCATTCTGCCTGAAATCGAATTCTCTACAACTTTGTAGCTTTGAGTTTTTTTCAAATTCCAAACATAAAATATTCGAAATCCACAAACGGATAATTTTTAATACCTCTACACCGATAAAATACTAATAAAATACTTCAGCATTAATTCCTTCATTTTTATCCACATAAAAATAAATATATCCATTATTTATATCCACATAAAATAAATATTTCCTTATCATATGAATCAATAATTAATTATTCACAAATAATATTACAGAATCACATTTATGACAACCAGGCCGTTCCTAGGAAAGAGGGGGCTTTCCAATAAGAATTTCTCCTTACTGGCACGTAATTAGGTGACCAAACCTCTCCTTGACAGAACTTTCTAGACATTGCCAATAATGTTATCTAATAATATTATTCCAAATAATATGAATTATTGATCTGATAATGGAGATGCTGTGCAGTGACAATTACTGAGCAACAAAAATATAAAATATCAACGCAGCAATTATTGAAGCAATAAAATAAAATATTGAACAGTAATTACTGTAACAATTATTGAGTAGTGCCTTCTTACGTAAGAATCAATAATTGGTGCAATACAGTGTGCTACTGTGCAACAACGCGTATTACTGTGTTTTAACCACCGGGTATTCCAATAGTATTAACGGTAACAACTACGCCGTTATTTATAAACAACTTATACTTGTCGTTTTCTTCATCCAATCGCTTTCCGTTATGGGGTCCATAAAAGACTGCACCGTCGTACGAATATTCCCCGACAGGAAGAATATTCCACGACCAAACGAATATTCTCCGACAACAATGAATATTTTATAACCACCTGCTTATTTGAAATATTTGCGCATTTTACCCATAACTAACCTCATTAATCAATTTAACCCTTACTATTTCAAAATAATAAATAGAGAAAATTTAAATTTTATTTATTAATAATTTGGGGTCTTACAACCTCCCCTCCTTATGAAATTTTGTCCTCGAAATTGACGTACGTACCTCGTGTTTCGAAAAGATGAGGATACCTCGCTTTCATTTCCGTTTCCAACTCCCAGGTCATTTCGTCAATAGCATGGTTTCTCCACAAAACTTTAACTTGTGGTATGACCTTCGTGCGTAGGACATGCTCCTTCCTATCCAAGATCTTGACAGGTACCTCTTCGTACGTTAAGTTTTCTGCTATCTCGTCCGGTTCTAACTCAATAATGTGGTTTGGGTCTTTCACATATTTACGTAACGCAGATATATAAAAAACATTATGAACACGAGACATACTTGGAGGTAACGCGAGTCTATAGGCCACATTTACTACTCGGTCAAGAATCTGAAATGGACCAATAAATCGTGGATTGAGCTTTCCTCTCTTCCCAAATCTTGTAACTCCTTTCCATAGAGCCACACGCAACCATACATGATCCCCAATGTTAAATTTCACGTCCTTTCGATGAAGATCCACATAACTCTTTTGTCGATCCTGTGCCGTTTGTATACGTTGTCGAATTATTTGGATTTTCTCTGTAGTCATTCGTACCAACTCTGGTCCTAGCAACGTTGCTTCTCCCACCTCATCCCAACATACTGGAGAGCGACACTTTCGTCCATATAATGCTTCAAATGGGGCCACACCTATACTTGCCTGATAACTGTTATTGTAGGAGAATTTCACCAATGGTAGGTACTTATCCCAACTCCCTTTGAAATCTAGGACACAAAGTCTTAATAGATCTTCAAGAGTTTGAATAGTCCTCTCTGATTGTCCATCCGTTTGAGGATGTTATGCCGAACTAAATCGTAAATCTGTGCCCATAAACCCAAAATCTTGAAGTGAATCTTGGGTCACGATCCGAAACTATGGATACTGGCATGCCATGCAGTCTCACAATCTCATCTACGTATATACGAGCAAGACGTTCAAGGGAATAAGTCTCTCGTATCGGCAAGAAATGGGCAGACTTGGTTAATCTATCAACAATAACCCAAATCGCATCTATGCCTTGAGAAACTTTGGGAAGACCTGTAACGAAATCCATGGTAATGTGTTCCCACTTCCATTCCGGAATCTCAAGTGGTTGAAATGGACCTTTTGGCACTTGATGCTCCGCCTTTATACGTTGACAAGTTAAACACCTCGAGATAAACTCTGCGATTTCTCTCTTCATATTGTTCCACCAAAATGTATGTCGAATATCATGATACATTTTGGTACTCCCAGGATGGATTGCAAATGGTGTGTTATGGGCCTCCATCATGATTCTATGCTTCAAATCAGAGTCGTTAGGAACACAAAGTCTGGAGTTGAATCTAAGTATTCCTTCTTCATCGATTCGCACTTCTGGAATAACACCTTCTTGTACTTTCTTCTTCATACGTATCAGCTCCGGGTCTGTGGTTTGAGCAACTTTAACTTTATTGATTAAAGTTGGTTCTATGCGTATACTTGACATCATCGCACTCGTTCCTGCATATGATCTTCTACTCAACGCGTCAGTTACCACGTTTGCTTTTCCAGGATGGTATTGAATAGTGTGGTCGTAATCTTTCAACAACTCGAGCCAACGTCGTTGCCGCATGTTGAGTTCTTTTTGAGTGAAGAAATATTTGAGGCTTTTATGGTCTGAATAAATCTCCATTTTCTCCCCATATAGATAGTGCCTCCAAATTTTTTGCGTGAAAACGACTGCTACCAACTCTAGATCATGAGTAGGATAATTTTTCTCATATTCTTTAAGTTGTCGCGAGGCATAGGCTATAACTTTCCCACGTTGCATGAGAACACATCTTAGCCCTTTGCCTGAAGCATCGCTGTAGATAACAAATCCATTCGAGTCAGATGGTATGGTCAAAACAGGTGCCGAAATGAGTCTCCTCTTAAGCTCTTGAAAACTCTTCTCGCATTCCTCGCTCCATACAAATTTGATATCTTTTCGAGTCAGCTGAGTTAACGGGGTAGCGATTCGAGAAAACCCTTCCACGAATCTCCGATAATAACCAGCTAAGCCCAGAAAGCTACGTACTTCGGTCACCGTCTTTGGTTGCTCCCAACTTTGTATTGCTTCAATCTTCGCCGGGTCAATAGATACTCCATGTTTTGACACCACGTGCCCTAGGAATGCTACTTCCTCAAGCCAGAACTCGCATTTCTTCAACTTAGCATATAACTTATTTTCACGCAGCCTTTGGAGTACCAGCTTTAAATGGTGCTCATGATCTTCACGGCTTTTGGAATATATGAGGATGTCATCAATAAAGACAACAACGAACTGATCCAAATAATCCTTGAATACTCGGTTCATCATATCCATGAAAGCCGCAGGAGCATTAGTCAATCCAAAAGACATGACTAGGAATTCATAATGCCCGTACCGAGTTCTGAAGGCAGTCTTCGAAATATCCTCAGTTTTAACCTTCAGCTGATGATATCCAGAACGAAGATCGATCTTTGAAAAGAATTGTGCTCCTTGTAACTGGTCAAACAGGTCATCAATAAGAGGTAGCAGATACCTATTCTTGATAGCGACATGGTTTAATTCCCAATAATCAATACAAAGTCGCATACTCCCGTCTTTCTTCTTTACGAATAAAACAGGAGCACCCCAAGGAGATGTACTAGGACGAATGAAACCGATGTCTAATAACTCCTGTAGTTGGACTTTTAACTACTGAAGTTCAATAGGAGCCATTCGATATGGGGTTTTAGACATGGGCTTTGTACCCGGTTCAAGGTTAATAAAGAATTCAACATCACGTTCTGGGGGTAGACCAGGAAGCTCTTCAGGAAATACAGCAGGAAAGTCAATAACAACAGGGATATTATTCAAATTTGACGTGTCTTTATTCAAATCCATAACATGGGCTAAGAAAGCTTGACATCCATTTTTTAATAAACGAATGTCTTTATGGCTTGATATAACAGTGATTGATTTTAATGGCTTAGTTTCTTGAATTCGTACAATAGGTTGGTTAGGAATATGAAAACTAACAACCTTACGAAAATAATTAATTTTGGCATGATGAGTAGTTAACCAATCAATCCCTAAGATCACATCAAAAGAAAGTATCTTTAAAGAGATAAGGTCAACAGGTAATGTGATGGTGCCAACTTGGATCAAACAAGATTTATAAACAGTGGATGTGATGAAAGTTTCTCCTAACGGAGTCTCCACAGATAAATCAAAGTCTAACTTCTCCGAAGTCAAGTTTAAACGTTGAGCACAAGCAGGAGAAATAAATGAATGGGTAGCACCAGTATCTAGCAAGGTATAAACTTCGCATAAATTTATGATTAGCTTACCCGTGATCACCTCGTTTGGGTTCCTTGCATGTTGACCAGTCACGACAAACGCTCATCCATGAACCGTTGACTTTATCTTTTCTGGGATAGCTTTTTGAGTCACCATCCCCGCTGGACTTGGTTTCGCTACAGTGCAATCTCGAGCGATATGTCCTTCCTTTCCATAATTATAACATACCTTAAACTGTTGTGGGCAGTTTGGGCTGATATGTCCTTCTTTTATGCACTTATAGCATATAACCGGTGGTCGTTCTCCTCCCTTGGAACCAGTTACTGCTGGTGCTGACGTCTTCGTATTGTCATTATTGAATCTCCTCTTTTTAAAATCTCCTCCCGACTCGCTTCTTCTATTTTTATAGCCACGATTACCACCAGAGTGGTTGCCGTTCTTGTCTGTATTTTTCTTTCTCCGATTGTTATCATTGTTCTGATGACTGCTGTCACCGATATGATCCTAGTTGTGGTCCCTCAGTTGACCGTACTCGTTATCTCGCTCTAATAATTGAGCCCCGTTGACAACATCTGAATAGATAGAAAATTTATGAGAAATGAGATATTGACGTATGCCGGGTTTCAAACCTCTCAGAAATATCCTCGTCATACGTTCCTCATTCTCCACCAAATGAGGTGCAAACCTGGACAACTCTGCAAACTTCACCTCGTACTGAGATACCGTTATGTTATTCAGCTCCAGTCTAATAAACTCTACCTCCTTCATATGACGAATACTTTCAAGAAAGTACTTGTCATTGAATAGTTTCAAAAATGTCTCCCAAGACATGCTGAGTGCGGCTGGATGGGTACGCTTCACAGACTCCCACCAGTAGTCTGCCTCACCACGGAACATAAAGGTGGCGAATGGAACCTTCTGTTCCTCTGTGCATCCCAAGACATCGAATATCTTGGTAATTTGCTTGACCCATGTTTCCGCCATGATCGGATCCGGCTTTCCCTTAAATTCTGGTGGTCCCAATTCTTTGAACTGTTTGGCTGTGACAAACCGTGAATTGCTATCATTTCCTCCTGTATTTTGAACACGAGCCTCCCTCGTCTGGTTTTGTATGAATTGCAAAAAACTTCTAAACATCCCATCGTTCATCATCTGCTCATTGGTGTTGTTCACAGGAGGAACATTGCCAGCCTGTTGCACGTTCTTCTCGTTGGTGAGCACAGGTGTCTACATGGTCTCATTTACTCCACTGTTAACATTCTTAGTCGACATTCTCAAATACTGCCATAAAACAAGGGTTAATTAAATAAATTAACAAATCACATAATACCCCTATATTATGACCAACAAATAAATAAGCTTAGGTAGGACACACTAGCGAAGGATTTACTCGTCTCTCCCCTCCTACTTCTATTCCACGATCTCCGCCAGAGATCATATCCCTAAGATCTGATACCAACTGTGACGCCCCCAAAATAGGTATACAGCACCCATTCTGAGTCGCCAAAATACATGGTACAGAAACAACTACATCTTTACTATTACAACATAAGAACTGTAAGTTTAAATACAAATATTGTCATCTAGACAATAACCACACTCAAATAAGTCCTCATTACAATTATTGATACATTATTCCACAAAAATGGTGAGGACTACTAAAATAACTTCTAGAACCATCATTCCATACCCCGACTAGTACTCGCTATATTCTCGCCTCCTGAGAAAATGGAACAAAAAGGAAAAGGGTGAGCTCAAAAAGCCCAAGTAAAGAATATTATGACTAAGATAATACAGAACAAATTATCGTTAGTCTTCAACAGGGAAAAAATCTAATAGAATACAATAGACAACAAGTTTTAAATCAATATTCGCAGCGGAAAATAATAATTCATAGAAGAGTTACGTAGAGAATGAAATCTACTATTATCTATGAATTTAAAAGTCCATCATCAATATTTTATCCCTGTAACATCAATCAATATTCATATTTGCACTACAAGCCAAAGATATTCATCAGTTGGTCATGTTTATCTCAACACCTGTTCATCTTTTCACTATGGGCCAAAGATATTCATCAAAAATCATTCATCTTTGCACTACAGGCCAAAGATATTCAGTTATATCATCATTTAGGACTGAGGATGATGAAAAATATTTTAAAGGAAACGAATCCAGTGAAGAAAAATAACAAATATTAAGGATTCGTATTTCGATTTATCCATGTCCAAAAATACTTTATAAATAATCATAGTGAAGTAAAATTCAAGAATGATCAAAATATGGATACAATCGAAGCTAGTATCTAGAATAGATATTTTGGACGAAAAGAAGAAAATTTTATTTTTCGGTGAATAGTAACTCGTGAATAGTAACTCATGAATAGTAATCCCGACATGAAAAGTTCTAAATTTGATAAAAAATTTCAACCAATATTTCGGCATAATGATATTAAAGAAATAATATCATTTTTGAATAAAATAACATCCCTTATCTCAAAATAACGGTACTTTTGATCGAAATATCGGATAGAAAGTCGAAGGAAACTTGTACCGAACAACAACTCTCAAAGTATATAAATAGTCACTAAAATACGCTCGACAATATAGAGAGAAAGAAAACTTGTTTCTGGTGTGATTTTTAATTCTAACCTAAGCGTCTATTTATAGGAAAATGCTAAAATGCCATAGGAGACTAAATAATAAATTAATATTATTTTAAACCACCATTCTACGTATGCTAATCAAGACTCAAGACCAGCCCCTCATTGTTGAAAATTTCAGCAGCCCATGTGTTGTCAAACAAGAGTGGGTCCCACCCATAATTTAATAAAAATCATTTTATTTTCCAAAACTTCAATAATTCATAGAAAATAGACCGTTTATCAGAAAAATACGAATTTTATGTCCATTCTGCCTGAAATCGAATTCTCTACAACTTTGTAGCTTTGAGTTTTTTCCAAATTCCAAACATAAAATATCCGAAATCCACAAACGGATGATTTTTAATACCTCTACACCGATAAAATACTAATAAAACACTTCAGCATTAATTTCTTCATTTTTATCCACATAAAAATAAATATATCCATCATTTATATCCACATAAAATAAATATTTCCTTATCATATGAATCAATAATTAATTATTCACAAATAATATTACAGAATCACATTTATGACAACCAGTCCGTTCCCAGGAAAGAGGGGGCTTTCCAATAAGAATTTCTCCTTACTGGGGCGCAATTAGGTGACCAAACCTCTCCTTAACAGAACTTTCTAGATATTGTCAATAATGTTATCTAATAATATTATTCTAAATTGATCTGATAATGGAAATGCTGTGCAGTGACAATTATTGAGCAACAAAAATATAAAATATCAACGCATCAATTATTGAAGCAATAAAATAAAATATTGAACAGTCTGTAACAATTATTGAGTAGTGTCTTCTTACGTAAGAATCAATAATTGGTGCAATACAGTGTGTTACTGTGCAACAACGCGTATTACTGTGTTTTAACCACCGGGTATTCCAAAAGTATTAACGGTAACAACTACGCCGTTATTTATAAACAACTTATACTTGTCGTTTTCTTCATCCAATCGCTTTCCGTTATGGGGCCCACAAAAGACTGCGCCGTCGTATGAATATTCCCCGACAGGAAGAATATTTCACGACCAAACGAATATTCCCCGACAACAATGAATATTTTATAACCACCTGCTTATTTGAAATATTTGTGCATTTTACCCATAACTAACCTCATTAATCAAATAATAAATAGTGGAAATTTAAATTTCATTTATTAATAATTTGGGGTCTTGCACATAGGGTCACCAAGAAGAGCTATTGGCTGAGAATGAGAAGATGAAGACTGAACTGGAAAAACTGAAAGATGATTTGAAGGAGGAGTCAGCTAAGCGTGCGAGAGTAGAGGACGTTTAGATGAAGGCTACTCAACGTGCAGATCGTGCTGAAGCCAAGGTTCAAACGAAGAAGGCTAAGATGAATGAAATGGATTATGCCTTTCATTTTGCGATTGACAGGGCCCAGGATCGAGTCTTTTATTACCCACCTCAATTTGAAGACTTGCCATAGTACATGATGGATCGTAGGACGGCGTATCGTATTATGGAAGATGAGCGTAGAGAAGCCTCTCGCCGTCTTAACATACCAAGATAGGAAGAATAATAATAATATGTGATTGAATATGTGATTAGATAAATTGTAAATCCCTTATTTTGAGATAAATAATGGGGTAAGATGAGTATAATAACCTGAAACTTTTTAAGTTCAGGAGAGTTGATGTAGATAGCAAATATGCTATCCTTATTATGTTTCAAAAATATTATGAAGGAATAAAATGTTGAAGTTTATTAAAATGTTATGTGTTACGCTTTAATCTTAGAATGTTTAAGTTAAACTTTAAATATTCAAGAAATTGAGTAATGAACTATTAAGTGTATATTCTAAACAGAAGATCCCTCTTAGAAGAAGACAATCATGCCAACAACCACCTCCTGAGGGGTCTACTAAAAATAATAATAACGAGGCCAAGGCTTAACTCGGTTCAGTAATTGGTGGCTTTGTTAACGAGAGCACTTACGAATCAATCGCAACCTCAAGTCATGACTTTCCAACACTTCAAAGCAGTTGGACTGCCAAAATTTCAAGGGTCTATGAATCCAGTTGAAGCCCAAACCTAGATCATGAAAATGGAGAAGGTGTTCGACGTTGCCAGAGTTAATGAGGACCAGAAAATCGCTTTTGCGACATTTATGTTGAAGTATGAAGTAAGCTATTGGTGGCAGGCGAATAAGGTTCGTGGGGGACATGGAGTAATAGCATGGGATGGGTTTAAAGAAATGCATTTTGAGATGTATTTCCTGACGAGTTCTCGGAACCAGATGGAAGTTCAATTCTTAGACTTGAAGCAGGGAACCATGATTGTGCCGGAGTATGCTGCAAAGTTTAATGAGCTGGCATGATTTGCTCCATACCAAGTCAATACCGATGAGCGTAAGGCGAGAAGGTTCAAACAAGGCTTGAAGCCTTGGCTGTATAGCAAGGTTTCAATGTTTCAGTTGAATACGTTTGCATCAGTATTGGAAAAGGAAATTATCGTGGAAGATGGTAGCGATGCCTTAACCAAATATAATCAAGAATAGAAGAAGAGAAAGAATGAGAATGGAAACAAGGCTGGTGGAAGCAATAGTGGAAGTAACAACCAGAAAAGGAAATGGAATGAAAATTCAAATGCGGGAGGACAACAAGGAAGCTAACAAAAGAAGAAGTTTGAAGCTTGTGCTACTTGCGGGAAGAACCACACTGGTGTGTGTTTGAAGGGTAAACGAGTGTGTTTCAATTGTGTCCAGGAGGGTCATATTGCAATAAATTGTTTTAGTCCGAGGAAGGGAGGAGCCTGTTTCACTTACGGGTCGAAGGATCACATGGCTCGTGATTACCCTAAGAAGACAGCGAGAGGAGCAAGTGGTGGTAAGGGAAGCAACAGTGGTGGTACGCTAACTATCACTGGGCCAGTGCAATCGAACCTACCTACTGCTAGGACTTTCAATATGACCGTGCAAGATACTGTGCAGTCAAAGGATGTGGTGTCAGGTATCATTCTGATTAATGGTATTAATGCTTATGTGCTATGTGATTCGGGTGCTACTTGTTCATTTATATTCAATGATTTTTCTCAAAACTTAGATTTGCCTCAGGAAGAATTAGATTTCCCTTTAAGCATAGAAATTGTGAATAGGAAAGTGATTCCTGTTAGGTTTATATACAAGAATTGTAGGGTGGATATAAAGGGTCACGAGATGATGGTAGATTTTATACCAATTAAACTTGGAGAGTTTGATGTTATACTGGGAATGGACTGGTTATTCAATTACGGGGCAGTAATTGATTGCCAAACGAAATGTGTAAACCTTATGACTCCGTCAAATATGGTGTTTTATGGCAGTAAGTCACCTCGACAAGTAAGTTGTCTGACGGTGATTTAAGACAAGAAGTTACTGAGACAAGGATGTGTAGGATACTTAGCTTACATAGTCGATACACAGAAGAAGAGTACGAAGTTAGAAGAGATACCGCTCATTAGAGATTTTGCAGACGTATTTCCAGACGATTTGCCTGGACTTCCGCCAGATCGAGAAATCGAGTTCGTGATTGATTTAGCACTAGGAATGACCCCGATATCTAAAGCCCCATATAGAATGGCCCTAGTAGAGATGAAAGAGTTGATGGTATAGTTGTAAGAATTATTATATAAGAAGTATATCCAGCCGAGCGTGTAACCATGGGGAGCGCCGGTGTTGTTTGTTAAAAAGAAAGATGGATCAATGTGGCTTTGCATTGATTACAAGGAGTTGAATAAGGTCATGATTAAAAATAAGTATTCATTACTGAGAATCGATGACTTGTTCGATCAACTGAAGGGAGCGAGATATTTCTCAAAGATAGACTTAAGAAGTCGGTATCATCAGTTGAAAGTAAGAAAGGAAGATGTTCCGAAAACGGCATTCAGAACTCGGTATGATTACGAGTTTCTGGTTATGTCATTTGGTTTAACCAATGCACCTGCAGCGTTCATGGATTTGATGAACAGGGTGTCTAAATCATTCTTAGATAAATTTGTGGTGGTGTTTATTGATGATATATTGGTATATTCTAAGAGTAAGGAGGAACATGTTGAACACTTAAGGGTGACGTTGGAGACATTGAGAAGAGAGAAGTTGTACGCTAAATTCTCGAAATGTGAGTTTTGGTTGGAACGTGTGCAATTTCTTGGGCATGTTATTGATAAAGATGGAATCTCAATAGATCCATCAAAAGTTAAATCTGTAATAAACTATCAGCCGAAGACACCGTCGGAAGTAAGAAGTTTCTTGGGATTAATGGGTTACTATAGGCATTTTATTCAAGACTTTTCTAAGATCACAACTCCGTTGACGAATTTAACTAGGAAGGCAGTTAAGTTTGTTTGGACGGAGAAATGTGAGGAGAGTTTTCAAGAATTAAAGAAGAGATTGAGTTCAACACATGTGTTATCATTGCCTGATGATACAGGGAATTTTGTGGTGTATAGTGACGCATCACATAAAGGACTAGGCTGTGTGCTTATACAGAACGGTAGAGTTATTGCGTATGCATCGCGTCAATTGAAAGATTACGAGAAAGGGTATCCAACTCATGATTTGGAGTTAGCTGCAGTAGTGTTTGCTCTGAAGATTTGGAGGCACTATCTGTATGGAGAGAGATGTGAGATATATATAGACCATAAAAGTCTGAAGTATATCTTTACACAAAAAGATTTGAATATGCAACAGAGAAGATGGTTGGAGCTGATTAACGATTATAACTGCGAGATTCTTTATCATCTCGGAAAGGCGAATGTTGTTGCTGATGCCTTAAGTAGAAAGGGACGGGAGAAATTAATGATGTTGACTACTCAGGAAAAGCTTGTAGGAAAAATGGCCAAGATGGAGTTGGAAATTAAATATTCGACATAATCAAATGAAAAATTATTCCAAATAGGGAGCAATTCAATTTTTGTGGATAAGGTAAAAAATGCACAACTTCAAGATAAAAATTGTGAAAAGATAAAAAGGAAAGTGTCTGAAGGTGAAGAAAATAAGTTTAAAGTCGGTTCGAAGGGAGAATTTGGGTTCCGCTAGTATCAAAAATTAAAGAGGAAATTTTGAGTGAAGCTCATAACTCACGATATTCGATTCACCCTGGAAGTACAAAACTGTACCAGGATCTCAGACGTCATTTTTGGTGGTCGAATATGAAAAAGGATGCAGCTAAATGTGTGGCAAAATGCTTAACTGAACATCAAAGGCCAAGCGAATTGTTGCAACCGTTAGAGATACCAGAATGGAAATGGGAGCATATCATAATGGATTTTGTGGTAGGACTTCCAACGACTTAGTAAGGTTACAATGTAATCTAGGTGATTGTCGATCGATTGACTAAGTCGACACACTTTTTGCCAATCAAGATTAGATTTAACCTAGATTGGTTGGCAAAACTGTATGTGAAAGAAATTATTTCAAGACACGGTGTTTTGGTGTCCATTGTATCAGATAGAGATCCAAGTTTCACATCAAATTTCTGGAAACGACTACAGGAATGCTTGGGAACGCAGTTGAGGATGAGTACATCGTACTCATCCTCAAACTAACGGATAAAGTGAGAGGATAATTCAGACATTGGAGGATATGCTCAGAGCATGCATTATAAATTTTAAAGGGAATTGGGTTGACCATCTATCGTTGGTTGAATTTGCTTATAATAACAGTTACCACGCGAGTATTGGCATGCTGCCTTACGAAGCGTTGTATGGCAGGAAATGCAGAACTTCGTTATGCTGGGGTGAAGTAGGAGAATGACACATGTTAAGTCCATAATTGGTGCAACAAACTATCGAGATCATCAAGGTAATTCGAGCAAGATTGATAGCTGCACAGGATAGGCAGAAGAAATATGTCGATCAACACCGACAAAATCAAGAATTTGAAGCCGGTAGTTTTGTTTTCTTAAAAGTCTCCCTGGAAAGGGAAAATTCGGTTTGGTAAAAAGGTAAAACTAAGCCCAAGGTTTATAGGACCTTTTGAGGTGCTACGACGAGTTGGTGAAGTGGCGTATGAGGCATCTCTACCTCCGAAATTAGAAAACATTCATAACATTTTCCATATTTTGGTATTAAGACCGTATAAGCCAGATTATAAGCATGTTATAGAATATGAACCATTATAGTTTGAAAAAGATATGTCTTATGAAGAACTTCCTGTTCAGATTATTGATAGGAAAGAGCAAGTCCTAAGTAATAAAATAATACCTTCTGTTAAGGTAATTTGGAGGAACCACAATGCTGATGAAGCTACGTGGGAACTTGAAGATGTAATGATGAAAATTTTTTCTCAGTTATTTGTTTAATCTTGTATAGCGATTCTGGGAACAGAATCTTGTTAAGGAGGGAATAATGTAACGAATGAATTTAATGAGTTGTGATTCTGGGGACAGAATCTTTTTAAGTAGGGAAGGATGTAACGAACGAGATTTTTTATGTACTTTAAAAAAATATTTATTGAATTAAATAAATATTTTAATTGATTTATTTATTGAGATAAATAAATAATTGACAAAATTGTGGTGTAATAATTTAGTTAAAATATGAATGGTAATTTTATGATTTGAAGATTTAATTTAATAAGGTAATTAAATTAAATAAGTTATTAAATAATTATAATGCCATTCTAATTTAGTAATTAAATTAGATGTATTGTTTAGAAATAAAAATGCTGAGTATTGGTGATGTTCTAGTTTTAGTTAATAATTAAATTGGATATGTGATAATTTGCTAAGCATAAGTATAATTATAATGAAAATTATAATGATTATAATTATAATTGTAAGTTGTTAAAACTAATTAAAAAAAAGAAAATGTGTGACAAATGGAACTATATAATATAAGTAATATAAAAATAAATTAGAAACCTAATCTAAGGTGCAACCATACATGGCCTTGTGGCCTTTGACATAATTTAACTGTTGTAGCCTATTAGTTTTTTTAACTGATGAATGTGGGAGAGGCTATATACTTCTGTTTATTTGCTATGCATATAATTTTCTTAAGGCTAAAGGATAGAGAGGTAGAGAGAAAGAAACACAGAGAAATTGAGAGAGTGCAAGTGAGGAATTGAGAGTGTTGTCTGTAAATTGATAAGGATTAGGGGAGGAAGGAGGTTTTGTCAGAGCTATTCTACAATCTTGCTAACAAAGGATTAAGGTATAATCTATCCTAATTCCAAATTTTTCTTTTCAGTATCTATTCTCTATGATTTGAAATTTAGTTGTATTAGGGTTAAAGTGTTAATTATATGCATGTGTAATCTGGTAATTATCATCTGTGAATAGATTTTGGTATTCAAATTCATGGAATTGGGTTGTAGAAGAAAATTTAGTTAACAGTGTTTTATGTGTACAAAGTAGCTTATTTGAGGCCAAAATAGATGTTCAATTCTAATTATAATCTGCAAATTGGTTGTGAATTATGTTAGTATGTCAAGAAATGAAAACAACGCAATTGAAATGGCTTAATTTGGTTAAGAATTGAAGGTTTGGTGATTGAAACTACTAAATGTGTTGAAATTGAAGAAAATAGCAAAAACATGATTTTATAATCCTCTAAAATGTGGTTTGTGATGTTAGAATTGCTTTATAAATATTTGGTTTTGAGTTATAAAGCTTATAAACATTTGGGTTTGGTTAATTGGGTGTTGGGTGAAGAAATTGGGATTTTTGGCTTAGAACAGAGACTGTATTCGTGTTTCTGGAAAACTGATTCTGGTGTCGAGCGCGAGCGCGCTATATTCAAGGGTAGCCATGGCGCGGCCGCGCCAGTGGTCAGTTAGACCTAGTAATGAACTGTGAACAACATAGCTTTGGGAATGTTAACTAAACTTATTTTAATGATTATAGAGGAACCTAAAACATGTTATAAGACGTAATAACATATTGTAATCACAAAGTTGAAACTACAAGTTATGAATTAATAAGTGTGAAAGTCCGTAATGTGATGTCATGAGATTTGGTGTTGTTCTACATTCAGCATGTCGTGTACTATAATATAATTGAGAGTTCAGATTTATGGTACGCGAATGATTAGGATAATCAAGTCATTAGCTAGAGATTATAGACTTAACTAAAATGAGAAGTAAACCCATGAAGTTAATGTTAATATAACTAATTGGTATTGTGACTGTGACGAACGAGATTTTTATAAATTAATTTTAATATTTATTGACTTAAATAAATATTTTTTGATGATTTAATTATTGGATTAAATAATTAATTGATGCAATTGTGGTAGATTAATTTAATTATATGTGTTACATTTATTAAATTAATGTAGAGAAATTTTATTATTCAAGTATGTGATTATGTGAGCTTATTGAATTAAATGAAATATTTAAATAAGCATGATGTTATTTAATTAATGTAATTATTAATTAGAGATTTAATAAATTGTCATTATTTATTAATGAGATATTTAGTTATGTGACTATGTGAAATTATGAGAAGTTATTATATTTTATTTATATTAAATTAAATAAGATATATGAATTATTGTGCAAGTGGGTGTGACATGAATTAAACTATATGATAAAGCTTATTAAATTAAATGGTTTTATAATCTTCTCTTGCTAGCCAAACATGGCCTTAGAGGGAGTTGAGAGCAGTTACCCATGATGGGTAACTGACCTTAACGCGTCAGTTCAATTGAATACGACGTCTTCTTTTTATTTCTTATTATTCCTAAGTCTAGAAAACAAACAGAGCATATTTCTTAGAGTTCACAGAGAGAATTGTCAGAGAGAGATTGAGAACTTTAAGAGAAATTTTGAATACTATGATTAAAGGAGAAGAAGTGTGAGAATTTGGGAATTTTTGTCACCCTGTGTAATCTAAGCAGAGCATTCAAGGGTAATCCCTTCTTCCCAAACTTTTAAGTTACGTCTTTTAGTTTTATAGAAAATGGCTTTCAAAGCTTTTGTAAAATCTCTGTGAATTGGTGTTATGATTATGATATGTGTAATAATTCAAGTGGCATAGCATGTTATTTATATATATTACATGATTCCATATCCTAAGTATCGATAATCTAATGACTTGCTATTTCAAAAATTTACAGAGTTTGGGTTTTGGCCTTATGGCCTTATACGTAAAATTTTATATAGAAATCGTATATTATCCCTAAATTTTACACTCGTATGTTGTTATGCATGTTAATACGAAGAGACCAAGCTTTAAATGAATGGATTTGGCCTCATAACGAATCCGTGGCGTTGAATTTTAGGAATTTATGTTAAAAACTTCAAGAACATCAAGAACAGTCCAATTTTACATGATTTAATTCTGTTATTGGGTGTTTTAAATGGTTAAAATCACTTTACAAAGGTTGGGTTATGTTTATGTATAAATTATAACATGTAGGTATGTGTAATTTGGTGAAATTAGTGTTAAAATTTGTTGATTTCGCTGAACTCTGTGTTCTTCACGAACTGGGAAACATATTCTGGGGTCTCGCGCCGCGGTGCCAACTCCAGAACTGAAGTCCCGCGCCACAGCGCCACCGCACCACAGCGTCAGGTGTCAGGCTGTAGCGCCACGGCGCCGCAGCGCCAACAGCCAGTACAAACGTGGCGCCGCAGCGCCACTCCCTAGAAAATTCAGAAATGAGATATTAAAAATGTTTAAGTCTAACAATGTGTTAGTAGATTATTGTAATGAACATGTAAACATGTTAGAGGTATAATGTGATGATAAAAATAGTTGTTTAAACAAGTAAATAACATAATTACATGTGGATTAAATTAATGAACACATAATTAAATTATTATTTATGAAATGATATTATGTGGCGGTAAATGTGATAATTTGACTAAGTATAATCAATAATTAAAGTAGACAAAGAGAATGAGTTTATGATGATTAGTTAAGTTATAATTAACTGGTATTGTCTATGTGAATTGTATGCATGATTTAATTCAAAGAACGTGCTTAGTTAATGTGTAATCTACGCACGAGGCAAGTTTCCTAAACTTAAACTCTTAAATTTGAGCAAGTTTCCTAACCCTACTTGTCATTATTGTTCAAGTTTATTATTTACCTCGAGTAAATTATCAATTCTATTATTCAAGTTCAAATATTATATTAAAGATTGATTATCGTTTCAAAGCATGATTTAGTTATACAATAATTGTCCTATTGTATACGTTTTGAGATTATTATTCAAATTGAATATCATTATTGTTGAACCTTATTAGACTAGTGAACCCTTAATGATTCAACTAGTCCATAGTTGATGAGCGTTCTAAATTTTAGAACCCTTAAAGAATTATCCAAACCAAACTTCCTTTGGTGCGGACTCGAATGTCAAACTGAGATGAACAACCCTGTATAGGGTATTATTTACGCTTTAGCGTTAAGATATTGTGCACACTATGGTACTAAGGGCTGATCCCCCTAAGTACGAGA
The DNA here is from genome assembly GCA_016801055.1 of Panax notoginseng. Classification (NCBI taxonomy): domain Eukaryota; kingdom Viridiplantae; phylum Streptophyta; class Magnoliopsida; order Apiales; family Araliaceae; genus Panax; species Panax notoginseng. Next base: position 122,545,549 of record CM029023.1, read on the forward strand.
AGAAGGTCCATAGTCTTATGACTGTTAAAGGTTTCAAGTATAACCCTTGTTAACGTAGGACATAGTTCAAGGTCTTATGACCCTCAGAATTCTTTTGATTCTTGTTATTCACTCTTGATTCAAAAGTTGAGCTTTTATTCAGATGTCTTTGATTTATTCGCATGTTATTATACTGTTATTTCATTTTTATACTTGTGGGCATTTGTGCTCACTCTTGCTTAATAATAACATTGCAGTTAAGAACGAAAGAGCTGACGAACCTTCCACTAGTAAGGGCAAGGGCAAAGTTAACAAATGATGGAGACTTGTTATTTGATATGACTTGTTATTTTATATGATGTATTTGTTTAAGACTTAAGTTAAAGATGTTGTTTAAGACTTATTTATTTATAATTCCGCACAGATGTTTAAGGTTAGTTTAACCTGGGATTGTATTATTATTCAGATGTTGTAACCCTTAAGGGAAAGATTTTATTTCTATTGAATGCATGGTTGCATTTATTATGGGTAGATAGATAGACGATATTTGTGCAATGAACACCAAATCCTGTGGAACTGGAAGTACCGGATTTGGGGGTGTCATAGGTTGGTATCAGAGCTGTAGGTTATGAACCTTAGGTGGGGGATCAACCTTAGGTAGTAACCTTATAGAAAGAAGATAGTAAAGAAAAACTCTTATCGAGTCTTAAGAAATGAATTTTTGGGTAATTCATTGAAGATAATAAAATACATTATGTGTTTATGTGTTAATTTATGTGCTCGTTAGTACGACTTAGTAACTAAAACTTAAAATTTTGTTGTCAGGATGACGAATGTTGGAGAAGCTAGTCAAGCTGGGGAGGAAGAACCCCGATTACCTATAGTACCTACAAAGGAGGAGCCCCGAGACATACATGTTGTTAGGGAACAGTTAGTTCAGAGGGAGTTATCTCCATTGATCACCGTTGTTGGTCAGGAGCATGAGCCCGAGACTGATCCTGAGGAGAATCCTGAGGAGGAGTTTGATGAGGAAGAGGAAGAAGAGGAGTTACCACGGTACACCATTGATGCAGAGATGTATGACACATTATACGATCGTAGCGTGGAATTACAAGATGAGGTTCAGGAATTGACTGAGCGAGCGACTATTCAGTAGTCTACTTTAGAGGAGAAGGAGAGGGAGATTTCGACTCTTCACACACGACTGGGAAATGTAGAATGGGATTTGGTCCATAAGAAGGGTCAAACCGAAGATAAGACTGAGGAGATAGAGAAGCTGAAGAAGGAACTGAAAGAAACCTCCGGAAGACTGAAAATAGCAGAGGAAGGATGGGTAAGAGAATCACGTCGAGCTGATCGTGTAGAAGATGATAGTCGTGCAAAGAAGGCAAAGCTTGAAGAGACATACTCCACACTTAATCATGCAATAGATGAGGCTCAGGAATGAGTTTTGAGATACCCCATCCAGTTCAAAGGACTTCTGTCGTATATGCTAGATCGCAGGACGATGTCTCGTATCATGGATGAGGAGCGTGGCAAGGCTATTCAGCACCTTGATAGACAGGATTAGAATCTGTTTAATTATGTGAAAGACTTAATTAGTTTTTATATGTAAGTTCCGATGTTTTTATGAACGAAGGAATATGCTAATATTTTAAATCCTGTGGATTCTTTATTCCAGGATAGTTGATGTAAATAGCAGTTATGCTATAGTTTGATGTTAAAAATTTGAGTTGAATTAAATATATTAAGTTGTTTGAGATGATGTGATAAATGAGTATGTCAAATTGTTGAGTAATGCCTTAACTATTTAGAGAAATAAATAAAGTCCTAATAAGGGTTTATTTTATCAGAAATATGCCGCCAAGGAGAAGACAACAACGTCAACCGGCTCAGGAAGAGTCAACAAATAATAACAATAACGCCAACGCTAATCCTGTTCAGCAGTTGGTGAACTTACTGACGGGAGCAATGAACAATCAACCTCAAGCTCCACCAAACACAACATTTAAAGACTTCAAGGCAGTGGGACCGCCAGAATTCAAAGGTTTCAGGAACCCAATCGAGGCTCAAATGGTTGTCATGGAAATGGAGAAAGTATTCGACGCTGCTAGGGTTAGAGAGGACCAGAAGACCGCTTTCGCAACGTTTATGCTGAAGTCTGAGGCTAGCTACTGGTGGCAAGCAAACAAAGTGCGAGGAGGTGAAGGTGTAATTATGTGGGAGAGATTTAAAGAAATATTTTTCAAAATGTACTTCCCAACTAGTTCGCAGAATATGATGGAAATTCAATTTCTGGAACTGAAACAAGGAAACATGAGCGTACCTGAATACGCAGCTAAATTCGATGAGTTGGCAAGGTTTGCCCCATACCAAGTACACACTGACGAAAGAAAGGCCAGAATATTTGAACAAGGACTAAAGCCTAGGGTTTACAGTAAGGTGTCAATGTTTCAGATAAACACATTTTTTGGAGTACTGGAAAAGGCCATCCTCGCTGAAGGTGGGAGCGATGCGGTGACCAAGTACAATCAAGAGCAGAAGAAGAAGAAGAGTGAAGGTGAAGGAAATAACAAGACTGGTGGGAGTAACACCGGGGGTAGTCATAATCAGAAGAGGAAGTGGACGGATAACTCGTCAGCGGGAAGTCAACAAGGAGGGCAGAAGAAGAAAATTGAAGTGTGCTCAAACTGTGGAAAAGCTCATCTGGGAGTTTGCATGAAAGGGAAGCGAGTGTGCTACAATTGTGGTCAGGAAGGCTACATAGCACCAAACTGTCCAAACCCAAAGAAGGGTGCTTGTTTTAACTGTAGTTCTAAGGATCATCTAGCAAGAGACTGCCCTAAGAAGGGATCAGGAGGAGCAGTACCAGGAGGTAACCGTGGAAATAACAGTGGAAATGCCTTAACCATCACCGGACCAGCCGCAACAAACCGATCGACCGCCAGAAATTTCAATATGAAAGTACAGGACGCAATCCAGTCTCGTGAGGTGGTGTCAGGTATCATTCCGATCAATGAAATTAATGCTTGTGTTTTATTTGATTCGGGTGCAACTTGTTCCTTTATATCTGAAGACTTTGCTAATAGTTTAGATTTGCTTATGGATGAGTTGGAATATCCCATGAATATAAAAATTGCGAATAGAGAGATAATTCCTGTTAAGTACGTGTTTAAGAACTTTAGAGTGAATATTAAGGGTAATATCATGAATGTAGATCTTATCCCTATTCGGCTGGGGGAATTTTACGTTATTTTGGGTATGGATTGGTTATCCAAATGTGGGGCGGTAATTGATTGCCAGAAGAAGCGTATTAACCTTATGACTCCATCAAAGGTTGTGTTTTATGGTAGCAAGTCGCCTAGACAAGCGAGTTGTCTGACAATGATGCAGGCCAGAAGGTTGTTAAGATAAGGCTGTGTAGGATACTTAGCTTACATAGTCGACAGTCGAAAAGAGAATCCGAAAGTACAAGAAATACCGATTGTGAGGGACTTCGTCGACGTATTTCCAGATGATTTGCCAGGACTTCCACCAGATAGAGAGGTAGAGTTCGTGATCGATTTGGCGCCAGGAACTGCTCCAATATCGAAGGCACCATACCGAATGGCACCAGTAGAGATGAAAGAACTGATGGTCCAACTACAAGAATTGTTGGATAAGAAGTACATTCAACCGAGCGTATCGCCGTGGGGAGCGCCGGTATTATTCGTGAAAAAGAAGGATGGATCGATGCGGCTCTGCATTGACTACAGAGAACTGAACAAGGTCACGATTAAGAATAGATATCCATTACCAAGAATTGACGATCTGTTTGATCAATTAAAGGGAGCAAGATACTTTTCCAAGTTAGATTTGAGGAGTGGTTATCACCAACTGAAGGTGAGGCCAGAGGATGTACCGAAGACAGCATTCAGAACGCGATACGGTCACTACAAATTTTTAGTAATGTCATTTGGTCTAACGAATGCTCCTGCAGCATTTATGGGACTAATGAATGGTGTGTTCAAGCCGTTTTTGGACAAATTCGTAGTGGTATTTATAGACGACATTTTGGTATATTCTAAAACTAAAGAAGAACACGAAGAGCATTTGAGATTAACATTGGAAGTATTGAGAAGGGAGAAGTTGTACGCTAAATTTTTGAAATGCGAATTCTGGATCGAGCGAGTACAATTTCTTGGTCACGTGATTGATAAAAACGGAATTTCGGTAGATCCATCCAAAGTAGAAGCCGTGATTAACTGGGAACAGCCGAGAACGCCGTCAGAAGTAAGAAGTTTTCTTGGATTGGCGGGATATTATAGAAGATTCATTCAAGATTTTTCCAAGATCGCAACTCCGTTAACGAATTTAACTCGAAAAGCTGTGAAATTTGTTTGGACGGAGAAGTGTGAGGAAAGCTTTCAAGAATTAAAGAAGAGGTTGAGTATGGCACCTGTGTTATCTCTTCCGGATGATACATGCAATTTTGTTGTTTTTAGTGATGCGTCGCATAAAGGACTTGACTGTGTGCTAATGCAAAACGGTAAAGTCATCGCGTATGCATCACGACAGTTGAAGGATTACGAGAAGGGATACCCGAATCATGATTTGGAGTTAGCTGCAGTGGTTTTTGCTTTAAAAATTTGGAGGCACTATCTCTACGGGGAGAAGTGTGAGATATATACGGATCACAAGAGTCTGAAATATATTTTCACACAGAAGGATTTGAATATGAGTCAAAGAAGATGGTTAGAATTAATTAAGGATTACGACTGTGAGATTTTATACCATTCGGGTAAAGCGAATGTAGTTGCCGACGCCTTAAGCAGAAATGGTCGTGAGAAATTGATGATGTTAACTGCTCAAGAAGAGCTAATTGTGGAAATGGAGAAACTGGAATTGAAAGTGAAGTATCCAATGGAGATTGATGAGAAGCTATATCATATGCAATCTGGTACAACTCTACTAGATAAAGTGAAGGAGGCTCAACTTCAGGATGATGAATGCAAAAAGGTGACAAAGAAGATATCTGAAGGAACTGAACCGAGATTTAAGATGGATAAGGAAGGAATACTGAGATTTGAGAGTAGAATTTGGGTACCGCCAGTACAAGAGATTAAGGAGGATATTTTAACCGAGGCTCATAGTTCACGATATTCGATTCACCCTGGTAGTACCAAAATGTACCAAGATCTTCGACAACATTTCTGGTGGCCGAATTTGAAGCGTGATATTACAGAATGTGTTGCCAAGTGTCTGACCTGTCAGAAAGTGAAAGCGGAACATCAGAGACCAAGTGGATTACTTCAACCGTTGGAAATCCCAGAATGGAAATGGGAGCATATTACAATGGATTTCGTGGTTGGACTTCCGACGACTCAGAAAGGCTACGACGCAGTATGGGTTATCGTTGACCGACTGACAAAATCTGCACACTTCCTTCCGATCAAAATAAGATTTAACTTAGATCAGTTGGCCAGGCTATATATGAAAGAGATTGTTTCGAGGCACGGAGTTCCGGTATCAATTATTTCAGATAGGGATCCGCGCTTCACATCAAATTTCTGGAAACGTCTTCAGGAATGCATGGGTACGCAATTGCGAATGAGTACAACTTACCACCCTCAAACAGATGGACAGAGTGAGAGAACGATTCAGACATTTGAAGATATGCTAAGAGCCTGTGTGATGGACTTTAAAGGAAATTGGGATGATCACCTACCGTTAGTAGAGTTCGGCTACAACAACAGTTACCACGCTAGTATTGGCATGCCGCCTTATGAAGCTTTATACGGCAGAAAGTGCAGAACTCCGCTTTACTAGGATGAAGTTGGTGAGAGACAATTACTAGGGCCAGAATTGGTACAGCAGACAGTAGAAATAGTCAAAGTGATCCGAGCACGACTGGTAGTGGCTCAAAATCGATAGAAGAAATACGCTGACCCACATCGTAAAAATATTGAGTTTGAATCAGGTAGTTATGTTTTCTTGAAGGTTTCTCCCTGGAAAGGAAAGATCAGGTTCGGAAAGAAAGGAAAATTGAGCCCAAGATTCATTGGACCTTTTGAAGTACTAAGAAGAATTGGAGAAGTCGCGTACGAGGTAGCCTTACCTCCAGCACTCGAGAATGTCCACAACGTTTTCCATGTTTCTGTGTTACGACCCTACAAGCCTGATTACAAGCATGTAATTGAATATGAACCCCTACATTTTGAGAAAGACTTATCTTACGAAGAAATTCCTGTCCAAATTGTCGACCGAAAAGAACAAGTTCTCAAAAATAAAGTTATACCTTCTGTTAAGGTAATTTGGAGGAACCACAACGCTGAAGAAGCTACGTGGGAACTCGAAGAGAATATGATGAAGGATTACCCTCATTTATTTACTTAATTATGTATATACGATTCTGGGGACAGAATCTTTGTAGGGGGGGGGGGGAGAATGTAACGGGTCGAATTTATTGAGTCGTGATTCTGGGGACAGAATCCTTTTAAGGGAGAAAGATGTGACGAACGAGATTTTTGTAAATTAATTTTAATATTTATTGAATTAAATAAATATTTTTTGATGATTTAATTATTGGATTAAATAATTAATTGATGCAATTGTGGTAGATTAATTTAATTATATGTGTTACATTTATTAAATTAATGTAGAAAAATTTTATTATTCAAGTATGTGATTATGTGAGCTTATTGAATTAAATGAAATATTTAATTAAGCATGATGTTATTTAATTAATGTAATTATTAATTAGAGATTTAATAAATTGTCATTATTTATTAATGAGATATTTAGTTATGTGACTATGTAAAATTATGAGAAATTATTATATTTTATTTATATTAAATTAAATAAGATATATGAATTATTGTGCAAGCGGGTGTGACATGAATTAAACTATATGATAAAGCTTTATTAAATTAAATGGTTTTATAATCTTCTCTTGCTAGCCAAACATGGCCTTAGAGGGAGTTGAGAGCAGTTACCCATGATGGGTAACTGACCTTAACGCGTCAGTTCAATTGAATACGACGTCTTCTTTTTATTTCTTATTATTCCTAAGTCTAGAAAACAAACAGAGCATATTTCTTAGAGTTCACAGAGAGAATTGTCAGAGAGAGTTTGAGAACTTTGAGAGAAATTTTGAATACTGTGATTAAAGGAGAAGAAGTGTGAGAATTTGAGAATTTTTGTCACCCTGTGTAATCTAAGCAGAGCATTCAAGGGTAATCCCTTCTTCCCAAATTTTTAAGTTACGTCTTTTAGTTTTATAGAAAATGGCTTTCAAAGCTTTTGTAAAATCTTTGTGAATTGGTGTTATGATTATGATATGTGTAATAATTCAAGTGGCATAGCATGTTATTTATATATATTACATGATTCCATATCCTAAGTATCGATAATCTAATGACTTGCTATTTCAAAAATATACAGAGTTTGGGTTTTGGCCTTATGGCCTTATACGTGAAATTTTATGTAGTAATCATATATTATCCCTAAATTTTACACTTGTATGTTGTTATGCATGTTAATACGAAGAGAACAAGCTTTAAATGAATGGATTTGGCCTTATAACGAATCCGTGGCGTTGAATTTTAGGAATTTATGTTAAAAACTTCAAGAACATCAAGAACAGTCCAATTTTACATGATTTAATTCTGTTATTGGGTGTTTTAAATGGTTAAAATCACTTTACAAAGGTTGGGTTATGTTTATGTATAAATTATAACATGTGGGTATGTGTAATTTGGTGAAATTAGTGTTAAAAATGTGTTGATTTCGCTGAACTCTGTGTTCTTCGCGAACTGGGGAAACATATTCTGGGGTCTCGCGTCGCAGCGCCTACTCCAGAACTGAAGTCCCGTGCCGCAGCGCCACCGCACCACAGCGTCAGGTGCCAGGCTGTAGCGCCACGGCGTCGCAGCGCCAAGAGCCAGTACAAACGTGGCGCCGCAGCGCCACTCCCTAGAAAATTCAGAAATGAGATATTAAAAATGTTTAAGTTTAACAATGTGTTAGTAGATTAATGTAATGAACATGTAAACATGTTAGAGGTATAATGTGATGATAAAAATAGTTGTTTAAATATGTAAATAACATAATTACATGTGGATTAAATTATTGAACACATAATTAAATTATTATTTATGAAGTGATATTATGTGGCAGTAAATGTGATAATTTGACTAAGTATAATCAATAATTAAAGTAGACAAAGAGAATGAGTTTATGGTGATTAGTTAAGTTATAATTAACTGGTATTGTCTATGTGAATGGTATGTAGGATTTAATTCAAAGAACGTGCTTAGTTAAAGTGTAATCTACGCACGAGGCAAGTTTTCTAAACTTAAACTCTTAAATTTGAGCAAGTTTCCTAACCCTACTAGTCATTATTGTTCAAGTTTATTATTTACCTCGAGTAAATTATCAATTCTATTATTCAAGTTCAAATGTTATATTAAAGATTGATTATCTTTTCAAAGCATGATTCAGTTATACAATAATTGTCCTATTGTATACGTTTTGAGATTATTATTATTCAAATTGAATATCATTATTGTTGAACCTTATTAGACTCGTGAACCCTTAATGATTCAACTAGTCCATAGTTGATGAGCATTCTCAATTTTAGAACCCTTGAAGAATTATCCAAACTAAACTTCCTTTGGTGCGGACTCGAATGTCAAACTGAGATGAACAACCCTGTATAGGGTATTATTTACGCTTTAGCGTTAAGATATTGTGCACAGTATGGTACTAAGGGCTGATCCCCCTAAGTACGAGAAGAAGGTCCATAGTCTTATGACTGTTAAAGGTTTCAAGTATAACCCTTGTTAACGTAGGACATAGTTCAAGGTCTTATGACCCTCAGAATTCTTTTGATTCTTGTTATTCACTCTTGATTCAAAAGTTGAGCTTTTATTCAGATGTCTTTGATTTATTCGCATGTTATTATACTGTTATTTCATTTTTATACTTGTGGGCATTTGTGCTCACTCTTGCTTAATAATAACATTGCAGTTAAGAACGAAAGAGCTGACGAACCTTCCACTAGTAAGGGCAAGGGCAAAGTTAACAAATGATGGAGACTTGTTATTTGATATGACTTGTTATTTTATATGATGTATTTGTTTAAGACTTAAGTTAAAGATGTTGTTTAAGACTTATTTATTTATAATTCCGCACAGATGTTTAAGGTTAGTTTAACCTGGGATTGTATTATTATTCAGATGTTGTAACCCTTAAGGGAAAGATTTTATTTCTATTGAATGCATGGTTGCATTTATTATGGGTAGATAGATAGACGATATTTGTGCAGTGAACACCAAATCCTGTGGAACTGGAAGTACCGGATTTGGGGGTGTCACACTGACTCTAATGGTATATGTAGGGTATTTGGCGAACGTTTGTAGTAATTGTGTAGCTTAGACACGAGGCAAGTTCTCTAACCCTAATTTTTTATTATGCAAGCTCTTGTATTCCAATTCTTTTACATTGAGAAAGTTTCATATTCCTAACTTAATATCATTATGCAAGTTCCAAAAACTTTAATCTTTTATTGAGCAAGTTCTTAACTCTTGTTTCTTGCTATTCAAAGTATAAACTGTTCAAGTTCATTGTTCCAAATAAGATTTCCTAACTCTTTTGGATGTAATACTTTGTACGTACAATGTTTATTCAATTGTACATTGCTGATATTTAATCTTCGACTTAATTATTGTTGTTCAATCTTATATAATTGTGTTGAACCTTCGAATAGCAAATAAACCTTTATTGATTGGATTAATCCATAATTGATGAGTGTCCTAAAATTTTAGAATCACTGTTAAGCTATTTCAAACTAAACTTTTTTTAGTGTGGAAATCCTAAAGTCAAACTGAGATGAACAACCCTAATATAGGGGATTAAGTACGCATTAGCGTTTAGATGTTTGTGCACAATACATGGTACGAATGGCTGATCCCCATAAGTACGAAAGTAAAGGTCTGTACAGTCTAATGACTGTTAAAGGTTGAAGTAGAAATACTTAATAACCTTGGGACATAGTTCATGGTCTTAAGACTCTCAGATGTAAACCTCGAAGTTGTTTACTAATCTTGACTCGAAGAACATGTTTATTCAGTATTCATTGCTTACTCCTATGTTATTGCTTTTGTCATCATTATATTAGTGAGCAATTGTTTGCTCACTCTTGCATTTAACACTGCAGCTAAAGTTGAGAAAGTTGATGAGCCATATTTTAGCAAAGGAAAACGCAAGATGTCCAAGTGATGAAGGAATATTTGAATTTACTTAACCGAATCTATGTTATACGACTTATGTTATTTTGTGATGTATTATGCAGGCGCATGTAATAGTTTAAGGTTAGATTACCTGGGATTATTTTAAGTTGATGTATCCCTTTAATGGGTAAGATTATTGTTTAAATTATTTAAGTTATGTTTTTATCCTTGATTATGGGTAGTTAGATGTAATTGTTTTGGATAGTGAGCACCAAATCCTGTGGGAATGAAGTACCCAGATTTGGGAGTGTCACATCCATTCCCCACTTTAAATTGAAGTTCCCCACGCCGAAATGGGTTGGCGAGGTCAAAGGAGAACCGAATATGTTCATAAGGTGTTACTAGAACTTACTAATATCTTCTGGGTTCAGAGTCAGTATGCAAAGGCAGGCAATGGCAATCGAAGTGGAACCATTTATCGAAGGTAGTAAAGAACCTCTCGCCTTACCGGCCGAAGAGATGAAAGACAATGAGTTGGTCCCAGGGAAGGACAAAATAGTTAAGATTAACACAGGCTTACAGGAGCCCTTTCAGATAAGATTGATTGAACTGCTCTGGGTGTATGCAAATATTTTTGCTTGGGTTCCCAGTGATATGCCAGAAGTTGATGAAGTTGTCGTTGTGTACAAGTTGCACGTGGATCCTGCTAAGAAACTGGTTTAGCTGAAGAGAAGCCCAAAGAGGTAAAAGATTATAAATGACAAGGAGACCGAGTTGTTAGCGGCCGACTTAATATTTGAGATTGACTATCCTGAGTGGTTGGCGAATGTGGTTGATGTCCGAAAATAGAATAAGAAGTGGAGAATTTGCATCGATTATACAGACTTGAACAAGGCTTGTCTGTAGGATTTCTCTTCGCTTCCCCATATTGATCAGCTGATAGACACCACATCAGGGTATGCATTTTTGAATTTCATGGATGCATTTTTGGGATACAATCAGATTTTGATGCATAAGGAGGAGATCCCGAAGACAGATTTTATGACGTATCGAGCAATCTATGCTTATAAGAAGATGACATTTGGACTGTTGAATGCCGGTGCCAGTTATCAGAGGATGATGAACTATGTGTTTTGGAATCAGTTAGGCTGGAGCATGAAGGTTTACATGGACGATATAATGGTCAAAAGCATATCAGTTTGAAATCATTTAGATGACTTGGAAGATTGCTTCGGGACCGTTCGATACTATAAAATTCTGTTGATCCTGACAAATTGAACTTTTGGCCTCGGCTCGGGTAAATTTTTGGGTTATCTGGTGAGTAAGAGAGGAATACAAGCCAATCTAGAGAAGATCAGGGATATCCTAAATATGAAGTTCTGTAAGTCCCTAATTTTTTTTTAATAAAGATGAATTTTCTATAAATATCATTTTTAAATATTATGGAATGAATTGGATATAATGTTATAGTTGTGGGTAATATTTATAAATTTTGCAAAGCAAGTTGTTGTATAATATTCGATTGGTCGGGGAATATTCGTTTGAACAGGGAATATTCGTACGACGGCACAATCATTGATGGACCCCACAATGAAATTATTGTCGGATTGAGAAAACAAAAAAAGTATTTTATGAAAATAACGGCGGAAGTTTTACCGTTAATACTGTTAAACAACTCGGTAGTAAAAGTACAGTAATACACGTGGTTGCATAGTAGCACACGGTATTGATTATTAATACTTATGTGATAAGTCACTCAGTTTTGTTTTATTAGTATTATTAAGGTAATAAAACAGAAATATTTTTTATATAAAACAGAATACTTTTATAAAGTTATATGTTTTATTAGACTATAAATAGAATATATTATATTCTATTATGCATAGTATTTTGCATAGTAAATTTTTTTAAATAAAACAGAATACTTTTATAAAGTTATTTATTTTATTAGATTTTAAATAGAATATATTATATTTTGTTATGCATAGTGTTGCATAGTGCCTTCATAGTGTTTTGCATAGTAAAATCTTTTTATATAAAACAGAATACTTTTAAAAAGTTATTCGTTTTATTAGATTATAAATAGAATATATTATATTTTATTTAAAAGATTTTGCTTTAAATATGGATCGTCCGATTAAAAGTAAATTAATCTGGACCGTTCATGAATTAGTTACTATGCAATCCATTCTTCTATAAATAGAAGCTCATTCCTTCATTATTTCTTACGAATTCACTAAAACTCTAGATAGAGAAATTATAGAGAGAAAGAAGAAAAGTATTCTGCTACTTCACTACTCCTATATCCAGTACTCTTCTTCTTAAGGTAATGGATATTATTTCTTTTGTATTCATGAAGAGAACATCTGTTATTCCATTATTTATTATTCTGTTGGAATAACCTGTATACGCGGGCTACCCTATACTTGTGAAATTCTTCTGTTATTCCATTCTTTATTATTCTGTTGGAATATCATGTCTGTGCGTTTTATGCCGGGCCTGGTTCCTTCTTTATTATTTTGTTGGAATATCCTGTCTGTGCATTTTAAGTCGGACCTGGTTCCGTCTTTATTATTCTGTTCGAATATCCTGTCTGTGCATTTTACGCCGGACCTGGTTCCATTATTTATTATTCTGTTGGAATAACCTGCCTGTGCGGTCTATCGCATGCCTGGTGATTTCTTTTGTTATTCCATTCTTTATTATACTCAGTTGGTTAAAGTTTTAGCTTCTATACTCCATGAAATTAGTGGAATATCGTTGATATTTGTGCTTCATCCAGTATCTTTTCATTGAAATATTCTTCTGAGCATTCTTGAATTTTACTCTACAAAGAAGTATCATGTTGACAATTTGGACGTTATTAGTTCCTGGATAAATTAATTCTTAAACTTGTTTTATTGAATTCTTATATCATTGTCATCATCCACATGTTTATATTTTGGTGAAAGTCATCTGTGGCCTGTAGTGCATAGATGAACTTGGTATGATTATGACCAGGGATTATTCGGTGTAATCATGACCGTAATGTTACAAATGATGTGGTAAAAGTCCTCATTGGCCCGTAGTGTATTGATGAACAGTTGTTGGCATGATCATGACCATTGATGAATACACGAATATCCTTGGCCCATAGTGCATGGATAATTTGTGGTTGTGATACTAATGAATATCCTTGGCCGTAGTGCAGGGATGATGTGGATTATTTATTAAGCTGAGTCCCAGCGATAAAAATGATGAAAAACTTTTTAAATCATAAAAGATAGTAGATTTTATTCTCTACTTGACTCTTTTAATGGATTGCTTGTTTCGCTGCAGTTAAACTTGATGTTTGTTATATTTTATCAGTTTAACACTGTTGAAGGCTAACGATAATTTATTCTGCATTATCTTAGTCATAATATTTCTTACTGGGTAGTTGAGCTCACCATTTTACTTTCATTGTTCTCTTCAGGAAATGAGAACGTAGCGGGGACTAGTCGGGGAACGGAGTGACGGTTCAGATGATAGCATTAGTAGTCCTCACTATTCTATGAAATACTGTGAAAATAAATGTATTGAGAACTTATTTTGAGTTTGAATCCTATTTAGAAGAAAGTGTTGTATTTAAATCACAGCTTATGTTTTGTCGTATTTTACACGACAGTTGTATAATTAAGTTTTATTTATATTTTGTACCATGTATTTGACGATTGAGAATAGGTGATGTATACCTATTTTGGGGGCGTCACAGTTGGTATCAAAGCTTAGGGATATGATCCCTGGCTAAGATGTGAGACTAGAACTAGGAGGGGAGAGACGGGAAATTCCTTCGCTAGTATGACCTACCTAAGTTTATTTGGTATTTAATTGGTCGGTCAGAGTATAGGGATATTATGTTACATGTTAATTAACCTTTGTTTTGTGGCAGTATCTGAAAATGACATCCGAAAATGTTGAGAATAGCAATGGAGCACAGGAGACCGTTGAGGTTCCACATATCAATAATCAGGATAATGTGCATCAGGAAGGCGACAATTCTCATGCAAACAACAACACTGACCAAATGATGAATGATGGAATGTTCAGAGACTTTATGCAATTCATGCAACGTCAGGCGAGAGAGGCTCCTGTCCAAAATGTAGGTGGAAACACTGAAAACTCTCGGACGGTCACCGCTAAGCAGTTCAAGGAGCTGGGACCACCGGAGTTTATTGGAGAGCCAAAATCACTTAAGGAGGAAACGTGGATCAAGCAGATCACCAAGATATTTGATGTCTTGGGATGCGCCGAGGAGCAAAAGGTTCCCTTTGCCACCTTTTTGTTGCGAAGAGAGGTAGATTACTGGTGGAAATCGGTAAAACGTACTCAACCTGCCGCATTGAAGATGTCTTGGGAAAAGTTTCAAGAACTGTTCAATGATAAGTACTTTTCCGAAAGTATTCGTCACATGAAGGAGGTAGAGTTCATCAAGTTGGAGCAGAATAATATGACCGTGTCGCAGTACGAAGCTAAGTTTGCCGAGTTATCCCGGTTTACATCCCATTTGGTTGATAATGAGGAAAGAATGACGCGGATGTTTTTAAGAGGTTTGAAACCGGAGATACGTCAATATCTTATTTCTTATATACTGTGTTTGTATTCAGATGTTGTAAAATGGCTCAGTTTTTGGAGTGCGATAACGAGTCAACGCAACAAGGAGAAAGCAACCGACAGAATGAAAATACCAGTGGTAACAGTCATCGAAGCGGTGACAACAAACGTGGAGAAAATCAACATGCCAGAAATGGTAACCACTTTGGTGGTAATCATGGCCAAGGCAATAAAAGTGGACATTTCAAGAAGAGGAGATTCAACAATGATGGAAAGACGTCAGCACCAACACCCGTTGATAAGGAAGAAGAACGACCACCTATCATATGCTTCAAATGCGGAGGGGAGGGACATATCAGTCCAAACTGCGTGATGCCATCCAAAGCGTGTTATAATTATGGAAGAGAAGGTCACTAAGCCCAATTTTATCGTGCACCGAAGATAAGTCCAGTTGGAACGGTGACACAAAATACCGTCCCAGACAAGTCAAAACCAGTAGTTCAAGGGAGAACGTTTGTTGTGACCTTCCAAAAAGTAAGAAAACCGAACGAGGTCATCACGGGTAAGCATATCATAAACTCTTGCGAAGTCTATACCTTATTTGATACCGGTTCTACCCATTCTTTTATTTCTCCTACTTGTGCTCAACGATTAAATTTGACTTTGGAGAAATTAGACTTTGACTTATCTGTGGAAACTCCGTTGGGAGAAACCTTTATTACATCCACTGTTTATAAGTCTTGTTTAGTTTAAATCAGTACCCTCAGATTACCTGTTGATTTTATTTCATTGAAAATACTTGCATTTGATGTGATTCTAGGGATTGATTGGTTAACTACTCATCATGCTAAAATTGATTGTTTTCATAAGGTTGTTAGCTTTCATATTCCTAATCAGCCTATTAAGCGAATTCAAGTGACTAAACCATTAAAATCAATCACGGTCATCTCAAGCCATAAAGCTATTCGTTTATTGAAAAACGGATGTCAAGCTTTCTTAGCTCATGTCACAGATCTAAACAAAAATACATCAGTTTTGAATGATATTTCTATTGTTAATGAATTTCCTGACGTATTCCCTAAAAAACTTCCTGGCCTACCCCCAGAGCGTGAAATTAAATTTTATATTGACCTTGAACCCGGTACACAACCCATTTTCAAAGCCCCATATCGGATGGCTCCTATTGAACTTCAGAAGTTAAAGTCCCAATTACAGGAATTGTTAGATATCAGTTACATTCGACCTAGTACTTCTCCTTGGGGTGCTCCTATTCTATTTGTGAAGAATAAAGATAGAAGTATGCGATTTTGTATTGATTATCAGGAGTTGAATCATGTCACCATTAAAAATAAGTACCCGTTGCCTCGCATTGATGACCTATTTGACCAGTTGCAAGGAGCACAATTCTTTTCAAAGATCGATCTTCGTTCTGGATATCATCAGCTGAAGGTTAGAACTGAGGATATTCCAAAGACTGCCTTCAGAACTCGGTACGGGCATTATAAATTCTTAGTCATGTCTTTTAGATTGACTAATGCCCATGCTGCCTTCATAGATATGATGAACCGAGTATTCAAGGAATATTTGGATCACTTTGTGGTTGTCTTTATTGATGACATCCTTATTTAATCCAAAAGCTGTAAAGATCATGAGCAACACTTGAGGCTGATACTCCAAAAGCTTCGTGAAAACAAGCTTTATGCCAAGTTAAAGAAATGCGAGTTCTGGCTTGAAGAAGTGGCATTCCTTGGGCACGTAGTATCAAGTCATGGAATATCTGTTGACCCGGCAAAGATTGAAGCTATTCAAAGCTGGGAGCAACCCAAATCAGTGACCGAAGTACGTAGCTTTCTCGGCTTAGCTGGTTATTATCGAAGATTCGTGGAAGGATTTTTTCGAATCGCTACTCCACTGACTCAGTTGACTCGAAAAGATATAAAATTTAGTTGGAGCGAGGAATGTGAGAATAATTTTCAAGAACTCAAGAGAAGACTCATTTCAGCACCTATTTTGACCATACCATCTGGCTCGGAGGGATTTGTCATCTACAGTGATGCTTCGGGCAAAGGGTTAGGATGTGTTCTCATGTAACATGGGAAAGTTATAGCCTATGCCTCTCGACAACTCAAAGAATATGAGAGAAATTATCCTACTCATGATCTAGAATTGGCAGCAGTCATTTTTGCACTAAAGATTTAGAGGCATTACTTGTATGGGGGAGAAAGTGGAGATCTTTACGGATCATAAAAGCCTTAAATATTTCTTCACCCAAAAAGAACTTAACATGCGGCAACGACGTTGGCTTGAAATGTTAAAAGATTATGATCATACCCTCTAATACCATCCTGGAAAAACGAACGTGATAGTTGACGCATTGAGTAGAAGATCATATGCGAGCACGAGTGCGATATTGTCAACACAAAGGCCCATTTTGTGTGACTTGCAAAAGATGGAGATAGAGTTAAAGACTTCGGGGGCCCATGTGATGATGGCGAATATATGAGTAGAACCGACTTTAATTGATAAAGTTAAAACTACTCAAGCTACAGACCTGGAGCTGATGCGTATGAGGAGGAAAGTGCAAGAAGGTGCTATGCCGAAAGCAAAAATCGATGAGGAAGGAATACTTCAAGTCAACTCCAGACTTTGTGTTCCTAACGACCCTGATTTAAAGTATAACATCATGATGGAGGCGCGCAACACACCGTTTGCAATCCATCCTGGGAGTACCAAAATATATCATGATCTTCGACATACATTTTGGTGGGGAAATATGAAGAGAGAGATAGCGCTGTTTATCTCAAGGTGTCTAATGTGTCAACAAGTCAAGGCGGAGCATCAAGTATCAAAAGGTCCATTGCAACCACTTGAAATTCTAGAATGGAAGTGGGAGCACATTACCATGGATTTCGTTACCGGTCTTCCCAAGGTTTCTCAAGGCATAGATGCAATTTGGGTCATTATTGATAGATTGACCAAGTCGGCTCATTTCCTACCTATATGAGAAATTTATACACTTGAGCGTCTTACTCGTATATACATAAACGAGATTGTAAGATTGCATGGTATGTCAGTATCCATAGTTTCTGATCGAGACCCAAGATTCACTTCACAATTTTGGGTTAGTTTGCAGAAAGCTATGGGCACGGATTTACGGTTTAGTTCGGCATATCATCCTCAAAAGGACGGGCAATCGGAGAGGACTATTCAAACTCTTGAAGATCTATTAAGACTCTGTGTCCTTAATTTCAAGGGAAGCTGGGACAAGTTCTTACCATTGGTGGAGTTTTCCTACAACAACAGCTATCAAGCAAGTATTAGCATGGCTCCATTCGAAGCGTTGTATGGAAGAAAGTGTCGTTCTCCAGTATGCTGGGATGAGGTGGGTGAAGCAACGTTGTTGGGACCAGAGTTGGTACGTATGACTACGAAAAAGATTCAAACGATCCGGCAACGTATAAAAACCTCACAAGATCGACAAAAAAGTTATGATGATCTTCATCGAAAGGACGTAGAATTCGATATTGGAGATCATGTGTTGTTACGTGTTGCTCCATGGAAAGGAGTTACGAGATTTGGAAAGAAAGGAAAGCTCAATCCTCGATTCATTGGCCCATTTTTAATTCTCGATCGAGTAGGAACTGTGGCTTATAGACTCGCTTTACCGCCAAGTATGTCTCGCGTTCATAACATTTTTCACATATCTATGTTACGTAAATATGTGAAAGTCCCGCACCACATTATTGAGTTAGAACCGGACGAAATAGCGAAAGATTTAACGTATGAAGAGGTTCCTGTTAAAATCTTGGATAAGAAGGATCATGTGCTACAGTCTAAGGTTATACCTCAAGTCAAAGTTTTGTGGAGGAACCACGATGTTGAGGAAATGACTTGGGAGTTAGAATCTGAAATGAAATCAAGGTATCCTTACCTCTTCGTCATATCAGGTACGTACCCTAATTTCGAGGGAGAAATTTCATAAGAAGGGGAGATTGTAATACCCCAATTTTTTTTAATAGAGATGAATTTTCTATAAATATCATTTTTAAATATTATGGAATGAATTGGATATAATGTTATAGTTATGGGTAATATTTATAAATTTTGCAAAGTACGCAAGTTGTTGTATAATATTCGATTGGTCGGGAAATATTCGTTTGAACATGGAATATTCGTAGGATGGCACAATCATTGGTGGACCCCACAACAGAATTATTGTCGGATTGAGAAAATGACAAAAATATTTTATAAAAATAACGGCGGAAGTTTTACCGTTAATACTGTTGAACTACTCGGTAGTAAAAGTACAGTAATACGCGTGGTTGCATAGTAGCACATGGTATTGATTATTGATGCTTATGTGATAAGTTACTCAGTTTTGTTTTATTAGTATTATTAAGGTAATAAAACAGAAACGCTTTTTATATAAAACAGAATACTTTTATAAAGTTATCTGTTTTGTTAGACTATAAATAGAATATATTATATTCTATTATGCATAGTATTTTGCATAGTAAAATATTTTTATATAAAAAAATACTTTTATAAAGTTATTTGTTTTATTAGATTTTAAATAGAATATATTATATTTTATTATGCACAGTATTGCATAGTGCCTGCATAGTATTTTGCATAGTAAAATCTTTTTATATAAAACAGAATACTTTTAGAAAGTTATTCGTTTTATTAGATTATAAATAGAATATATTATATTTTATTTAAAAGATTTTGCTTTAAATATGGATCGTCCGATTAAAAGTAAATCAATCTGGACCGTTCATGAATTAATTATTATGCAGTCCATTCTTCTATAAACAGAAGCTCATTCCTTCATTATTTCTTACGAATTCACTGAAACACTAGAGAGAGAAATTATAGAGAGAAAGAAGAAAAGTATTCTGCTACTTCACTACTCCTATATCCAGTACTCTTCTTCTTAAGGTAAGGGGTATTATTTCTTTTGTATTCATGAAGAGAACTTCTGTTATTCCATTATTTATTATTCTGTTGGAATAACCTGTATATGTGGGCTACCCTATACTTGGTGAAATTCTTCTGTTATTCCATTCTTTATTATTCTGTTGGAATATCCCGTGTGTACGTTTTATGTCGGACCTAGTTTCGTCTTTATTATTTTGTTGGAATATCCTGTTTGTGCGTTTTATGCCGGACCTGGTTTCGTCTTTATTATTCTGTTGGAATATCCTGTCTGTGCGTTTAATGCCGGACCTGGTTCCGTCTTTATTATTCTGTTAGAATATCATGTCTGTGCATTTTACACCGGACTTGGTTCCATTATTTATTATTCTATTGGAATAACCTACCCGTGCGGTCTATCGCATGCCTGGTGATTTCTTTTGTTATTCCATTCTTTATTATACTCAATTGGTTAAAGTTTTGGCTTCTATACTCCATGAAATTAGTGAAATATCCTTGATATTTGTGTTTCATTCAGTATCTTTTTATGAAAATATTCTTCTGAGCATTCTTGAATTTTACTCTACAAAAAAGTATCATGTTGAAAATTTGGACGTTATTAGTTCCTGGATAAATTAATTATTGAACTTGTTTTATTAAATTCTTATATCTGTGGCCTGTAGTGCATAGATGGACTTGGTATGATTATGACCAGGGATTATTCGGTGTAATCATGACCGTAATGTTACAAATGATGTGGTAAAAGTCTTCATTGGCCCGTAGTGCATTGATGAACAGTTATTGGCATGATCATGACCATTGATGAATACACGAATATCCTTGGCCCATAGTACATGGATAATTTGTGGTTGTGATACTAATGAATATCCTTGGTCGTAGTGCAGGGATGATGTGGATTATTTATTAAGCTGAGTCCCAGCGATAAAAGTGATGAAAAACCTTTTAAATCATAAAAGATAGTAGATTTTATTCTCTACTTAACTCTTTTAATGGATTGTTTGTTCCGCTGTAGTTAAACTTGATGTTTGTTATATTTTATCAGTTTAACACTGTTGAAGGCTAACGATAATTTATTCTGCATTATCTTAGTCATAATATTTCTTGCTGGGCTAGTTGAGCTCACCCTTTTGCTTTCATTGTTCTCTTCAGGAAATGAGAACGTAGCGGGGACTAGTTGGGGAACGGAGTGACGGTTCAGATGATAGCATTAGTAGTCCTCACTATTCTATGAAATAGTGTAAAAATAAATGTATTAAGGACTTATTTTGAGTTTGAATCCTGTTTAGAAGAAGGTGTTGTATTTAAACTTACAGCTTATGTTTTGTCGTATTTTACACGACAGTTGTGTAATTAAGTTTTATTTGTATTTTGTACCATGTATTTGACGACTGAGAATAGGTGATGTATACGTATTTTGGGGGCGTCACAAGTTCCCCCAATCATTTAAGGATGTTCAGCCACTAACAGGTCGGATTGCGGCATTGAGGAGATTCATGTCCAAGTCAACTGAAAGGTGTCTACCTTTTTTGACACATTGAAGGGCCCGAAGAATGGGAAAAAATTTTAGTGGACCTCATAGTGCGAGGATTCTTTTAAGGGGATTAAATAGTATTTGTCGTCGGCACCTCTACTGGTGAAGCCGGTGCCCATAGACCCTCTATATTTATATTTAACAATTATTTCATTTACAGTCGAAGCGGTCTTGATTCAGGAGATGGGAGGAAAGCAGTTTCTGGTCTATTATATCAATCATGATCTTCGAGATTGAGAGACTAGATATCTGAATTTGGAAAAATTTGCTCATGCCTTAATAATTGCTAGTCAAAAGCTTTGCAATTACTTTTAGGGGCGGTTGATTGTGGTGTATACGGATCAACCTTTGAAGAAGATTTTAAATAATCCCGACATATCGGGGCGACTTGTAGCTTGGGCTATGAAGTTGACCCAGTTTATTTTGGAGTTTCATCCTCACACGATGATTAAAGGTTAGACCTTGACCGACTTCGTAGTGGAGTGTTCTTTTTCTAAACTAGATTAGGTTAATGTACCAGAAGTGGTGGGTTCGGTCTCGAATATTCAGCCAGTTCAGGCCTTATGGACTTTGTACATGGATGGTTTGGCAATATCAGATGTCAACGGTGCAAGGGTAATATTAAGAAGTCCAGAGGGGTTTAATGTACAATAGGTTATTCACTTTATATTTAAAGTGACAATTAATGAAGTCGAATATGAGGCAATTTTAGCGGGCTTTGCGGTTGGTGAAGAGTGTTGAGGTACAAAGGTTGGTGATTTTCAGTGACTCCCAGCTACTGGTCAAACAAATTTTAGGGGAGTATGAGGCTCGGGGGGCAAGGATGACTAAGTACCTTACCGAAGTCAGAAATCAGTTGCACGTCTTCAACTTCTATACTTTTTAGGGTGTCGACAGGTCAAACAACACTATTTCCGATGGTCTGGCTCTACTCGCCATGACGGATGCGAACCCTTTCACATATCAAATAAAGATTAAGTTCCATAACCCAATCAAAGACCCAAAATACTGCTACAACATGTAATATTATAATAATGCACCCGAGACCATGCATGCCGCTACAACATGTAGCGACTAGATTATTCTTGCAACATTGTAATATTATATTATTAATATATTTCTTCCGACTCGGTCCAGGGTCCATATTATTAATATATTTCAATCCTCATTTTGCTTCCTCCTTGGTTCTCGGTCCTTGTATAAATATATTATTATTTTACTTCCTCCTTTTGCTTTTTCATTATTATTTGAGCTCTTCTATGTGGACAAATTTTTTTGACATGAGTGTAATTGAATTTCACCTATTTATATTTTTATCCTCATTGGGGGTCAAAATACAAATAGGTAAAATTCAAATACACACATGTCCAATTTTCCTGTCCACATAGAGTTTTTGTTATTATTTTGCTTCCTCCTTGGTTCTCGGTTCAAATTCAATGCAATTCCATGCCGCTACAACATGTAGCGGCTATCTCTTTATTAATTATTTAATTATTATATTTACTCTCTTGGTCAAACGGTCAAACGATCCACTCAATGTAATATTAATTTTTTAAGCTCGCGTACATGCCCCTACATGGCTTTTTCCTCTTTTTATTCTCTTGCAGCTTGGTCTTTTCTTAAGTTACCTTCCTATCATTTCCTTCCTACATCTCCTGCGGCTTGGTTTCCTCACTCAGATATTCTTTTCCTTTTTCTAGATCTCCTTATCTGTGTTTGATCTCGTTGCCCACTTTAACTCCCAAGTTCAACCTAAAGTTCTAATCTGGTGATTCTTTCTTCTTATTCATAAGTAAGTTTTTCAAAATGACACATAATATCAATAAGAAATTATTTTTATCTAGTTCTTCAAATTATGTTGCTAGTTTAGATTGTGAAAATACATCTGAGTTTGTAAGTGAAGTTAAAAGTATTAAATCTGAAATGGTTCCATATGTTGGTCAATATATTGTTCTCTAAGTTGGAAGAAGTTGAAAAATTTATAGATCATATGCTCAAAAAAATGGATTTGAGAAGAATTACAACTAGCACTACAACAAAAAGGCTTATCAGCGACCGCCTATCAGCGACCGCGTATGGTCGCAGATGAGTATTAGCGACCGAATGTGATCGCTGATATTAGTCGCAGGTAATCTGGTCGCTGGATGGACATCAGCGACAGCTAATAGCGACCGACTTATTAGCGACCGCAGTCAGCGACCGCATTAGTTGCTATTCTGACTCATGCTGAGTCATCTGTCAGGTGTGACGTGGCACACGTGTCAGCGATCGGTAAAAGTGACCACATCGGTCACTAAGTTCCAAGAAGGTAACACGGTCGCTGTTACTATATTAGCAACCACATGCGGTGGCTGATGTGTGTTTTTTTATAAAAGTTTTTCCTGTTTTATTAATTTCCCAAAAATAATCTGCTTTGTACCTGCTTTCTATCTCAACACACAACAGTATATATGAATAATATCCATAGTAACATCCATCCATGATAATTAACTACTATATGATAAACATTCATCTATGAATAAACAAGTCTAGCTCTTCATCCAACACACCATTCATCCAACACAATACAATCGTAAACATCCATATAAACCAATACAATTATAAACATCCATATAAACCAATACAATTGTCCAAATAATGAATCTAAAAGAGTACAAGGCTTTAAAAATCTAAAACACAAGTCTAGGCGCTCTTCATGGATCATCCAAATTAGGACTCTGTAATTAACAAAAGAATAAAACATATATGTTACATGTGTTGATACTGCTATATGACTTAGGGAAAGCTAAACAATAGACAATATGTAGTGAAACATATAAGTAAGACAGTGACTCAGAGACTATACTCATATAAGACAATGTAGTTAAACAATAAACGATATATACCTGGTCGCCATCCTGATGTTGTGCTGCTGCTGCTGCTACCGCCACTGCATCTGCGAACTCATCAAGACTCAGAGACTGCAGATGTTCACCCAGTATACGAAGAAGATCACGATCCTGACAGATTGCTCTCACACAGTCAGAAGGAGTATGATAGGCTGGATTACCTGATGACTGTGTAGACTGGGTGGCAGAGCTGCCTGTGCCACTGATGGTCGGGCGCCGTTTTTGTCCTTGGCCTTTAACATAGTTTTTTTTTCATGACGAATGCCCTCTCCCATAATTCTTGTAACGCCCCAAATTCAGGTACTTGAAACCTGAACTCGGTGTTTTATTATACCATTTCTATGAGCGGAATAATATTAATAATAATAACAATAACATGAATATCAAACTTATCTTACATTTATCAGAGTCTAATTCCAAGTACGCAAACTTTACTATATATAATACATATCTAATACATATCATTATATTAACACAGTCTAACTATTACAAAAGATACCACTAAACAGATTCTGTTTACTTTCCTTTTCACTTGTTCTTGGCCGAACCTTCTACCTTTTCATACTTAGCTGAAAACATTTAAATTAAACAAGGGTGAGCATTTGAGTGCACAGCAAGTAATAACAATTATAAATATAATTAGCTGAAAGAATTAAATGTTTTCTTTATACATCACTTCTACAACAAATCTATAGTTGTGAAGTAAACTGAACCGATAATAATAACATAACAATTCTATCTCAAATTTTTGAAACTACGTAATGACTATATATGGAGTTTAGTTGACATACTATGAACATTGTTTTTAATTTTTGAATAGGTTTAGCAGAACTTCATCCGCAAACCGTCATAACTTACGGGCGCAAGGGTGTACATCCCATGGACCATGTATTGATCAATACTACATTACAAGAACGATGTGATCGTTCACTCTGTCCGCCTTGGGCGCATAAAAGTTTTTCCTTGATCGGGATGTTCATACTAGTCTGAAATCCGAACCAAAACAATTTGATTAGATACAAAGAAGTTTTATCATATTCAACGATATTTCTAAATCTGCGTCTAGCTGGTCAAATAGCTTAGACGGCTTATATATATATATATATATATATATATATATATATATATATATATATATATATATATATATATATATATCAACATGCGATTAAATACAATGATTATCCAAGTGAGGACACTTGTATAACCATATATAGAAATTAACGAACAGAATATATATATCTGAATTACCATATACTAACATGTTGATAAACAATGATCGAATATAGAATATATACGACAATAAGGTTAATAATATAGTATAATAATAATAATTCTGAAACTTCTTACTCATGTCCATTGCATAAAGGAAATGCAAAGGTAAGATACTTTCCTGGTCTGCTACTTACAATACGCAACTTAGTTTTATCTTTTATATCACAACCAATCATTTATAAAATCATTTTACTGATTAGAACAACATACTATAACACATAGCACTACTTATTGCAGTCAGCACATAACCTAATCACATTGTCACACATATTCCACAATCATTGAATCACAAACAAACACATATACAGATAAATTATACAAGTCCAGATCAATTTTTGAAACATGTCGGTGTACCGACGGCTTTATCGGGTAATTATCGAGTCTAAGACACTATCCTGTTGTTCAATATCTGTAAGTATTAGTCATATTATTTTTAACTGACTTATAGTAATTTTTAAACATTTATTATAATTTATCATGAATTTTCAAACACCGAAATCATTATTAAATGATTTAAATATTAAATACTTCTATTATCATTAATATTTAATTAATATTAAACTATTAATGAAACCATTGCCAAAATATTAAAGTTATTTATAATAACTCAAAATATTTTTAAAGTATTAATATTACCCTTAAATGATTTTTAAAAGAATTAAAATTATTTTTAAATAATTATCATTAATATTAAAGTATTAATGTATTATTTATCAAAATATTAAAAGTCATTAATCATAACTTAAAATATTTTTAATTCATTTATATCCTATTTAAATGATTTTTAAATATATAAAACCATTTTTAAACTATTTATTTAATATTATTATTAAATAAATTTAATATCATTAATAATAAGTTAATAATCATTAATATAGAATTATTAATTAAATTATCCTTTTAATATTAAAAGTTATATTTTATAACTTAAAATATCTTTAAACACTTTATTTTCATTTAAAATGATTTTTCAAACTTTAAAATCATTTTTAAACTAATTTATTTAATATAAGTATTAAATAAATCTAATATCATTAATATTAAATATTAATATTCTTCATAACAAAATATCAAAAGTTATATTTTATAACTTAAAATATTTTTATAACCTTTATATAATTTTTATATAATTTTTAAATCATTAATTCTATTTTTTTATCATTTATTTAATACATTTATTAAATAATTTAAATATCATTAATATTAATTTATTAATGAAATTTCATCACAAAATATTAAAAGTTATCAAAACTAACTTAATTTATTTTCTTATTCCATGATATATTTTTAAATGATTTTTCATGTATTAAAATCATTTTTAAATAATTCATTTAATATTATAATTAAATAAATTAAATACATTTAATATCCAAAAAATATTAAATATTTATGAAATATATTTAAAATAATTAAAAACTAATTTTTGGATTTTAAAATAATTTTTAAGAATTTATTTTGTATTTTTAATAATTAAAAACTAATTTTTTTATTTATTTAATTAATTTTAGAAATGAACTGTCGCTATAGGTGTTCTTCGTGTTCTTGAGCTTAACTCAGACATTCATAGCAGTTAACGAGATGGCATGTTTGACCAGTGATAACTTTTAATCCTTGATGTTTCTAGGAAAGATAATTCATTGATATTGTAGTATACATGTAGGACTACAAATAACACTAACAGACTAAGCCATAATACAACACAACAAAAATATCTGAGCGTTCAAAGTCTCTGCCAAAATGTTCCTGGGTTTTCTGGGTAACCCAGAAACCCAGGCAGTCTCATGGTGCCATTTGCTAGCTCAATTTTCTCAATGTTCTGGTCATTAAATGGTTGATCTAATGATTCTAACATGTAGTACTAATTACAAGGAACATATATAAGCCAAGATAGCAGTCCAACAACATCAAAATCAACAGATACAGCTCGGTCAAAGGCTATCAGAAAATGCGTTCTTCATGTTTCTGGGAATTCCAGAAAAGGTAATCGTGGCCGAGTTGCTCAGTTTGACCACCCACTATTACCAACATATGTGTTGTTTAAGAGACCTAATAGCATGGATCTAGAGTACACATATCAGGCTCCATTACAACAACAAGCACAAAATATCAAACCGAAACAAGATCAAAGCCACAGAAAGGCCTGTCAGATATTTCTGGGTAACAATTTGGGTTACCCAGATCAGTTTGGTCATGGCCGGTCAACGGCCTTTGACTGACTATAACTTTTAATCCATAACAGATATGGACCTGATTCAAACTTCAGAACAAAGATCTAATGACATACTACAAATATAAAACATAAAACACCCGAAATCATTAACAACCAAAGATTTAAAGGGTCTAACATTTGGTTGTCAGACTCATTTTAAAAATTTTCCAGATTTGCAAAAACACTAGATCCGAGCTTATAGATGTTATTGATCCAACATCTATCAACCCAGATCACTTAATAACACTATAAACAACATATTCTAACACAAAAACACAACATCTAACAGAGGATCAAGGGTCAAAATTTTGGTTAGGGTTTTATACCTTTATGCATGAATTCTTGATTCTGATCTTGTGATTTGTTAGTGATAAATGTGGGGCTGTGTTTTGGGACTAATATACTACAACATTTTGAAGCTTTTGAGAGAGAGAGAGAGAGAGCTGAAGTCGGGTGTTTGGTGTACAAATGAGCTAATTTTGTGACATTTCTCTCTCATGATCTATATATAGATGTCATGTAATGAAGTAGCTGAGTGTATAGGCTGATATGTATGTATAATTCAGTCACATGGGGTTAGTGAGAGTTGGTCAACCACTCCAAATCTTAGCAAGATTTGCAAGCAAGCCTCAATTATGCAATAAGGGCAAAATGGTCTTTTGATTTTTCAATTTAATGGTACTTTGGTCACTTGGCAAACCCTTAGGGTTTGACCCCTAGGGTTCAACCCTAAGGTTAAGCACTAAAATTATAGGATTTCTAGGATTTTGCAAAATATGTTAAAATAAAATTTTAGTTTCTTAAACTTTGTAATTTGGGTTTTCTTAATTAGTTTAGGTTTCTAATTATATAAAATTACATATTAGGTTTAAAGACTTACTAATTAGCATTAAAATGACTAAATTAGCAATTAACTTTTCCATTTGAAAATTAGGGTTTCAAACATAGGAATTAGGGTTTATAAATATTAATTAGGATTTTCAAAAAATTAGGGTTTCCCTAATTTGAGTTAATATCTATAACTCCGATCGTTAATCACATTATCACGATTACATAACGACTTAACAAATTCATAGAGTCATATATAGCCTTCGAATTAGGGTTTCAAATCAAATAGGGTTTAATTATAATTTAAATATTAGGGTTTCCAATATAAATATTAGGATTTCTAGAATTTCATATTTCTAACTATTAATTAGGATTTACCTAATTAATCATAGAATTATATAATACACACATAAATCGCATAACACAGTTATATAACACAATCTTGAATCTCTCATCTGAATTTCAAAATAGGGTGAAATAAATTAATGTTAGGGTTTTGACATTAAACACCATAATTGACCAACCATTTTCCATACACACATACAGTACATAATTATAGCATTGAAAAATTAAAATATAATTAATATTATAATAAATATTATTAATCACATAACATAACTACTAGACATATTTTAAAGTCTCATTTGACTTCAAACTAGGGTTTATCAGTAACATTAAAATTGTTCCATCAAAAATGATCCTCACATAGCATACCTAATTATAACACTGACAAATAATAATATAATATTATTATTCTCATTCCTTGATAAAAATCTAAAATTAGGGTTTTGGATTCCATATCTGATTTTAACTGTCATATATAACATTAATAATTAAGTTAAAAATAAATAACTTAATTAATCTGAAATAAATTCATATAATAAAATAAAATAATTATTACAATAATTCTATAATCCTTTCATATATTATTTAAATAATATAATAATCATGTTCTCATGAAAAATAATTAATAAAAATATTTTTACTGTAAAATTAATTATTATAAGAATATAATTTATAATGATAAATAATTCTAAAATAAAATTATTTGCAAACATTCATGTAATAAATGTATTTTTATTTATTACAATAATTACATAAGCTTTATCTTGTACAAATCCTCATCCTTAAAAAAAAAAAAATTATACGTAAAATTTCTGATTTAATTATATAGAAAATATCGAGTTATTACAATTCTTGATCAATCGACGGACGCGGGGTGCTTTTAGGATAGCGCTCATTCATTAAGCCCTTATAGGTGTCCTGTTAGAAGGTCAACAATTAAATAGTTAAAAATAAATAAAAAATTGCTAAAAAGGTCGTCACAATTTATAAACAACATATTAGTATAAAGTGAACTTATTACCGCTATCTGAACAGCCTCAGGCAGACCATTATGGGTGGCCACATACATATCCAACCAATTGATAGGTTGACCTTGAGATTGAGACTCCTACAGTTCATTTTCTCATATTAATATGTAAACATATGATATTTTAGCTACAAAAGATGACTGTAAACATAACATACGTACCCTGGCAGCAAGATGATGCAGCTGTGATATATTGTCGCCCCGATACGTGCCTTTTCCCTTTTTGCCGTCTGATACACCTGAGGATCTGTTCGAGGCGGTAGTCTTGCGCCTCTTGACCCAGCTCTCAGCTCTCCACTGGTCACACATCTGCACCCATATGGGATGTGCGCACCACCAAGGGCTATGCTCATGCATATACTCCTGGATGGTCAATCCCAACATTATGCAAGGCTTTCTGCCGTTCCTTGTTCAGATTGTCTTTAGTTCGGACAGCACACTTTTGCCAGAACAGAGTTTGAATAACTGATGCCTACGCATTGTCCCATCTATACCGTTTCTGCAAATAAAACAACAATAATAATATTAAAACTATTATATTACCATAATCTAACATTACTAAACAAAGAGAAAGCTAAAGGAAATCTCTAATAAGAGTTCCTAGCCTATGTACTTCACATATAAAAGGTTAGAGACTCTAATACATCTTTTGAATTGTTGTTTTGGTGTTTTGTTCAATTATCAAATGATGAGCTAGATGTCTTTAATATTATTTGATTATTTATTTATGTTCTAGTATGAATCTTAAATATTACGATCTGAATATGATGTTCAAGTTTAAGTTGTTCATGATTATGAGTTTATTAGAGTTTACTCTAATGATTTGGTAAAGTAGATGTGTCATGTTAGTAAAAGAAAGCATTACAAAGGATGTATATAAAGCAAAAGTTTTAACCAGTCCTGGTTTTTATGGTATGTTCCAAGATTCTTTTAGAAATATCTAACCGTTAACTTTCCATGAAACTTTTATATGCTAACATAGATAAGTCTAGTTTGTCCCTACCAAAAATCAGCTTAATTGGAAGTATATATGAATTTCTCCAACAAAATTAGTTACTATCAAAATATGAATTTCTTCATATCAGCTACCCAAAATCAGTTACTAACAAAATATGAATTTCTTCATATTCATAAGGAAATATGAACTTCTCCAACAAAATCAGTCTCCAACAAAATATGAGCTACCCATAATATACCCATAATTTTGGAACGAATATACCCATAATATACAATAAAGTAAATCAGTCTTCATATCAGCTACCCGTAATTTTGGAATGAAGAAAGTAATAAATTGTGAAAGGAAAATTGTAATATACAATAAATTGTGAAAAGAAGATTAAAGGGGTTACCTGTAACGACCCCAAAATAGGTCCATTCCATCCAACCTATTCTGAGTCGCTAAATACATGGTATAGAAAATAACTACAACTTTATTACAACAATTGTCGTGCAAAATACAACAACAAATATGCTGTGAGTTTGGATACAAATATATACCAACTGAGACTCGTGTCCCAACCGTAATGTGACAAATGTCCCATCAGTGGACAACACCTCACAGTGATACATACATAAAGGTATAGTCAAAAACTGTTTTAGAAATTAGAATCTTTGGAAAGTGCTCAAGAAAACCTTCGTACATGGGAGGCCATGCTTCCAGGTTATGATAGATATCATATGGCCAAAGAATTATCCTTGGTTGACCCAATAAACCCCAAAGAAAAATGAGAAGATTACTATCATATTCTTCCCAATGGCGAGTCTTCTCTTGACATATCATTATATCCACTGTCTCTAATTGAGAATTATACTTCAAACAAACACCAAGATTATATAGGTAGTGCTCGTAAATATACTCAGCAAGTGGATGAGCACATCCCTGTCTTATGATGACACGAGGTTGTATGTCATTAGACATCTTGTATGATAGTGGCAAAACACCCTTCTAACGTTAGGTTCGCCTCACCCTATTTGATTCACCAAATATAACTACTAAATGATGTATACAACACTTTTCTATACTGCTTAGGGAGAACCTCCACAGCTAGAGACCACCGTTTTATTTCCCCGTTACCCTCGCTCGACCCAGCTACACTCTTATTACCTGAAAAGGAATTGTGAAGCAAAAGGGTGAGCACAACTAGCCCAGTAAAGAATATCATGACTAAAGATAAATAAATTATCAATAGCCTTCAACAGTAATAAATCAGAGATTTAGAACATATGGTAGATGATAAAAATTTTTAACCATAGTTGCAGCGGAACGAGCAATCCATTAGAAGAGTCAAATAGACTATAAAGTCTATTATCTTCTCCACGTTAAAAATCCACCAACAATGTTTTATCCCTATAACATCACTCAACAGTTCCTTTCCACAATCATATGAATAACTCATAATCATAATTGTGATTATAAATTTTTCTTCGCACCCAAGACGAAGGATATTTTCATCACATGTCTTTACCTGAAACATCAAAGATCATGGTTATACCAAATCACAGTTCCTGTTCATAATTATGCTAATAAATCCATCTTCGCACTACGGCCAAAGATATTCATCAACAAACCATCTTTGCACTACGGGCCAAAGATATTCAACAGCAGTTCATCTTCGCACTACAGGCTAAAGATATTCATCAATAATTCATCTTTGCACAACAGGCCAAAGATATTCATCAACAGTTCATCTTTGCACTACAGGCCAAAGATATTCATCAATAATTCATCTTTGCACTACAGGCCAAAGATATTCATCAACAGTTCATCTTTGCACTACAGGCCAAATATATTAATATCTCAAAGAAATACATAATCATTTCAGAATTGTATAAACAATAATTATAACCATGTTGATCAATTCACCTTTACACTTAAGCTAAAGATATTCAGTTATAAATTCAATGGTCATGATCATACCAGTCAACAATTCAACTTTGCACTACTGGCCAAAGAGAACCAATAGTCATGATCATACCAACAATCTACCCATCTTTACACTTAAGTGAAAGAGAATTTCAACATCAGGGTTATAAAAATGTTATATATGATAATAAAAACAATATGATCAACAACTGCATTTATTTTCAAGAGCAACAATCATAAATCAACAATAATTTGGTCAGAAAAAGAAACTAATTTTTGTCATGAATAGTAACTCATGAATAGTAACTCGTGAATAGTAACTCATGAATAGTAACTGATGAATAGTAACTCGTGAATAATACTCTATATTCGTACATGGTACCGTATACATAAATAATGTCATATACATAAATAGTGTCATATACATGAATAGTGCCGTATACGTGAATAGTGTCGTATACGTGAATAGTAATCCCGACTCAAAGAGGTAAAAATTATACAATAAAATCCATACCAATATTTCAGTATAATGATATTGAAAGAATAACATCATTATGAAGAATATAACATCCCTGAATATCCCTTACTATCCCTTACCTCAAAAGTGCAGTATTTCTGACTGGAATGCAAAGCCGAAAGAAACTTGCACTGAATAGCAACTCTCAAAGTATCTAAATACTCACAAAATATGCTTCATAATATAGAGAGAGAGAAAGAGAGAAAACTTATGTTTCTGGTGTGATTTTCAATTCTAACTTAGCCCTCTATTTATAGGAAAATGTTAGCACGCCGAAGCAGACTTAACTTGCAACCTGATGGCTTTACTTGTTACTATTCCCACCCACCACATTTGATTAAAAATCTCAGCACATTTCTTCACCAGCCAAGAGTGGGGCCCACCAATTCCAGAATTTTTCACCAAAATGATAAATTTCGAAACTTCAACAATTTCTAAACCAGTAATCTCTTAAAATTCATAACAAATCATACGTTCATTTTTAACGGTTCAAAATTTGTGGACATATACTCAACTTATATATGTATAACATATCCAAAAATTACCACGATCCAACGGTTGGATTAAAAATTATAACCCTCGTAAAATATCTCAAAAACCCTAATTTAATTTTCAATACCTCCGTTCCGACAAAAATACAGATAAAACACCGCAACATTAACTTCTTCATTTTTAACCACAAAAATATATCCCTCATTTATATCCACAATAAATATTTCCTTATCATATGAATCAATAATTAATTATTCACAAATAATATTACAGAATCACATTTATGACAATCAGGCCTTTCCCAGGAAAGAGGGGGCTTTCCAATAAGGATTTCTCCTTACTGGCGCGCAATTAGATGACCAAACCTCTCCTTAAATAGAACTTTCTAGACATTGCCAATAATGTTATCTAATAATATTATTCAAATAATATAAATTATTGATCTGATAATGAGAAATACTGTG
Source organism: Panax notoginseng (assembly GCA_016801055.1). NCBI lineage: Eukaryota > Viridiplantae > Streptophyta > Magnoliopsida > Apiales > Araliaceae > Panax > Panax notoginseng. The sequence goes on from CM029023.1 coordinate 122,579,688, forward strand.
CAGCAACAATTATTAAAATAACAATAATATAAAATATCAACGCAGCAATTATTGAATCAATAAAATAAAATATTGAACAGTAATTACTGTGACAATTATTCAGTAGTGCCTTCTTACGTAAGAATCAATAATTTCAATATTGTGCAATAACGCGTATTACTGTATTTTAACCACCGGGTATTCCAACAGTGTTAACGGTAACAACTACGCCGTTAATTATAAAAACTCAATTTTTGTCGTTATCTTCATCAGACCGTTTTTCGTTATGGGGCCCACAAATAGCTGCGCCGTCGTACGAATATTCTCCGACAGAAAGAATATTCCACGACCAACGAATATTCCCCGACAATAATGATTATTTTATAACCACTTGTTTATTTTGAAAAAATTTCACATTTCACCCATTACTTTAACTTTTTATCGATTTAACCATTTACCGAATTGTAATTATAAGAAAAATTGAATACTTTTATTTCATAAAATTTGGGTTCTTACAATCTCCCCTCCTTATGAAATTTCGTCCCTGAAATTTACGTACCTGGTATTTCAAAGAGTTGAGAATACCTTCCTTTAATTTCAGATTCCATCTTTCCTGTCATCATAATTTCTCCATTACTCATCTCCTGTATTTTAAATATCATTCTAGAATACAGCTTCAAAACAAGGGTTAATTTAACAAACTAACATATCACATAATATCCCGAAATTATGACTGATTAACAAATAAGCTTAGGTAGGACACACTAGCGAAGGATTTACTCATCTCTCCCCTCTTAGTTATATTTCCCGATCTCCGCCAGAGGCCATATCCCTAAGCTCTGATACCAAAATGTAACGACCCCAAAATAGGTCCATTCCATCCAACCTATTCTGAGTCGCCAAATACATGGTATAGAAAATAACTACAACTTTATTACAACAATTATCGTGCAAAATACAACAACACATATGCTGTGAGTTTGGATACAAATATATACCAACTGAGACTCGTGTCCCAACCGTAATGTGACAAATGTCCCATCAGTGGACAGCACCTCACAGTGATACCTACATAAAGGTATAGTCAAAAACTGTTTTAGAAATTAGAATCTTTGGGAAGTGCTCAAGGAAACCTTCGTACATGGAAGGCCATGCTTCCAGGTTATGATAGATATCATATGGCCAAAGAATTATCCTTGGTTGACCCAATAGACCCCAAAGAAAAATGAGAAGATTACAATCATATTCTTCCCAATGGCGAGTCTTCTCTTGGCATATCATTATCTCCACTGTCTCTAATTTAGAATTATACTTCAAACAAACACCAAGATTATATAGGTAGTGCTCGTAAATATACTCAGCAAGTGGATGAGCACATCCCTGTCTTATGATGACACGAGGTTGTATGTCATTAGACATCTTGTATGATAGTGGCAAAACACCCTTCCAACATTGGGTTCGCCTCACCCTATTTGATTCACCAAATATAACTACTAAATGATGTATACAACACTTTTCTATACTGCTTAGGGAGAACCTCCACAGCTAGAGACCACCGTTCTATTTTCCCGTTACCCTCGCTCGACCCAGCTACACTCTTATTACCTGAAAAGGAATTATGAAACAAAAGGGTGAGCACAACTAGCCCAGTAAAGAATATCATGACTAAAGATAAATAAATTATCAATAACCTTCAACAGTAATAAATCAGAGATTTAGAACATATGGTAGATGATAAAAAATTTCAACCATAATTGCAGCGGAATGAGCAATCCATTAGAAGAGTCAAATAAACTATAAAGTCAATTATCTTCCCCACGTTAAAAATCCTCGAACAATGTTTTATCCCTGTAACATCACTCAACAGTTCCTTTCCACAATCATATGAATAACTCATAATCATAATTGTGATTCTAAATTTTTATTCGCACCCAGGACGAAGGATATTTTCATCACCTATCTTTACCTGAAACATCAAAGATCATGGTTATACCAAGTCACAGTTCCTGTTCATAATCATGCTAATAAATCCATCTTCGCACTACGGCCAAAGATATTCATCAACAAACCATCTTTACACTACGGGCCAAAGATATTCAACAACAGTTCATCTTCGCACTACAGGCCAAAGATATTCATCAATAATTCATCTTTGCACTACAGGCCAAAGATATTCATCAACAGTTCATCTTTGAACTACAGGCCAAAGATATTCATCAATAATTCATCTTTGCACTACAGGCCAAAGATATTCATTAACAGTTCATCTTTGCACTACAGGCCAAATATATTAACGTCTCAAAGAAATATATAATCATTTCAGAATTGTATAAACAATAATTATAACCATGTTGATCAATTCACCTTTACACTTAAGCTAAAAATATTCAGTTATAAATTCAATAGTCATGATCATACCAGTCAACAATTCAACTTTTCACTACTGGCCAAAGAGAACCCATAGTCATGATCATACCAACAATCTACCCATCTTTACACTTAAGTGAAAGAGAATTTCAATATCAGGGTTATAAAAATGTTATATATGATAATAAAAACAATATGATCAACAACTGCATTTATTTTCAAGAGCAACAATCATAAATCAACGATAATTTGGTCAGAAAAAGAAACCAATTTTTGTCATGAATAGTAACTCGTGAATAGTAACTCATGAATAGTAACTCGTGAATAGTACTCCGTATTCATACATGGTACCGTATACGTAAATAATGTCATATACGTAAATAGTGCCATATACATGAATAGTGTCGTATACGTGAATAGTGTCGTATACGTGAATAGTAATCCCGACTCAAAGAGGTAAAAATTATACAATAAAATACATACCAATATTTCAGTATAATGATATTGAAAGAATAACATCATTATGAAGAATATAACATCCCTTAATATCCCTTACTATCCCTTACCTCAAAAGTGCAGTATTTCTGACTGGAATGCAAAGCCGAAGGAAACTTGCACTGAATAGCAACTCTCAAAGTATCTAAATACTCACAAAATATGCTTCATAATATAGAGAGAGAAAGAGAGAAAACTTATGTTTCTGGTGTGATTTTTAATTCTAACTTAGCCCTCTATTTATAGGAAAATGTTAGCACGCCGAAGCAGACTTAACCTGCAACCTGATGGCTTTACCTGCTACTATTCCCACCTACCATATTTGAATAAAAATCTCAGCATATTTCTTCACCAACCAAGAGTGGGGCTCACCAATTCTAGAATTTTCTATCAAAATGATAAATTCCGAAACTTCAACAATTTCTAAACCATTCATCTCTTAAAATTCATAACAAATCATATGTTCATTTTTAACGGTTAAAAATTTGTGGGCATATACTCAACTTATATATGTATAACATATCCAAAAATTACCACGATCCAACGGTCGGATTAAAAATTATAATCCTCGCAAAATATCTCAAAAACCCTAATTTGATTTTTAATACCTCCGTTCCGACAAAAATACAGGTAAAACACCTCAACATTAACTCCTTCATTTTTAACCACAAAAATATATCCCTCATTTATATCCATAATAAATATTTCCTTATCATATGAATCAATAATTAATTATTCACAAATAATATTACAGAATCACATTTATGACAACCAGGCCGTTCCCAGGAAAGATGAGGCTTTCCAATAAGGATTTCTCTTTACTGGCGCGCAATTAGATGACCAAACCTCTCCTTAGACAGAACTTTCTAGATATTGCCAGTAATGTTATCTAATAATATTATTCAAATAATATGAATTATTGATCTAATAATGAGAAATATTGTGCAGCAATAATTATTGAAAAAAAAATAATATAAAATATCAACGCAGCAATTATTGAATCAATAAAATAAAATATTGAACAGTAATTACTGTGGCAATTATTCAGTAGTGCCTTCTTACGTAAGAATCAATAATTTCAAAAATACTGTGCAATAACGCGTATTACTGTATTTTAACCATCGGGTATTCCAACAGTGTTAACGGTAACAACTACGCTGTTAATTATAAAAACTCAATTTTTGTCGTTATCTTCATCCCGACCATTTTTCGTTATGGGGCCCACAAATAGCTGCGCCGTCGTACGAATATTCTCCGACAGAAAGAATATTCCACGACCAACGAATATTCCCCGACAACAATGATTATTTTATAACCACTTGTTTATTTTGAAAAAATTTCACATTTCACCCATAACTTTAACTTTTTATCAATTTAACCATTTACCGAATTGTAATTATATAAAAAATTGAATACTTTTATTTCATAAAATTCGGGGTCTTACATTACCGGTGGTGGTGAAGGCGTCAGCCGGCCGGATGTTGGTGGTTCCTCTTCTCTTCTCCCCCTACTCCCTCTTCTCCCTCGTCTGAGTTTCTCCCTCTATTTTTTTCCTTGTCGACTGGTTCGAGCAAATGCCTGAATTTGATTAAGGTTATGAGAATCAGCGACCGCCATCAGCGACCGCATGCGGTCGCTAGTTTTTAATGATGTCGACATATCAGCGACCGCTAGTGGTCGCTGATATATATTGGTCGTCGCGCCAAAGTTTTGCACCAAATTTTGGGAGGGAAATTCTTCTCAGTGACCGATCAGCGACCGCGTGCGGTCGCTGATATATACTAGCGACTAGATTTCTTGGCGATCGTAGATAGCGGTGGCTAATACTATTATCAGCGAATGTATAGGGTGATCACTGATATTATTGGTCACAGATGGCCCTTTTTCTTGTAGTGTAGTCATAAACATGCTCATACGAATTGTGACGCCCCCAAAACAGGTATACATCACCTATCTTGAGTCGCCAGATACATGGTACATAACTCAACTACAAACTTAATTATACAATTGTCGTGCAAAATACAACAAAACATAGCTGAAAGTTTAAACACGAGTATTGCCTTCTAGACAATATCTACACTCAATGATATATATTTCAAGAAATTTAAATCTTTATTCATAAAATTTGGGGTCTCATACGAATGATGTGTCAGCTAAGTTGTATGTATGTAAAAAAGTCGGTACACCAACTACTGTAAAGAGTTTACTTGATGATGAAGATGGTAGTAATAAAATAACTAGACAGTGAGACTCTATAGGACATATATTATGCAAAGCTAGAATATATGTGTCCGTAATAAGAAAGAAGACAATTGGCGTATTTCTATTTTTTTGTGTGAAACCCGGTGAAAACAATCTCATAGCTTGTATTTTGTGGGTTAACGCCCAATCAAGGTTTACGTATCAACGGTTCAGAGATGTTATGACATTTAACAGTACGTATAAGACAAATAACTATGACATGTCATTTGTTCCATTTACCAGGGTCAACCACCATTACCAGTCTATATTGTTTGGATTTGCATTGTTAAGGGACGAGACATATGACACTTTTGTTTGGGTATTAGAGACATGGCTCGAAGCCATGGACTACAAGGCACCTATAATCATCATCACTGACCAAGATAATGCCATGAGTAATGCTATTGCTATGTTACTCCCTTCTAGTTATCATTTATTGTGTTCTTGGCATATTAGCAATAAATTTTCTGAGATATTGCATCATGTTTATCCTGAGCACACAATTGTGTGTATAATTTATTGTCCATTGGCGAGTTTGAATAGCGTTGGCAGATTCTGATAAAGAATTATGAATTGTATAACAATGAGTGGCTTAGAAGTTTTTCTAATGTACAAGATAAATGGATTCCTGCGTATACAAAAAGATATTTTGCCGCGGGTGTAAGACCCCAACTTCTATTGAATAAAATCTAATTTTTCTACTTATAATCATTATGCTAAATAGTGAGGTGTTAAATTGGTAAACTAATATAGTTAAGGAAGATATATGCAAATTATAAAATAAAAAGTATGTCGGGAAATATTCCTTCTGCTGGGGAATATTCGGTAAAGTACGACGGCGCCGAAGCAACCAATCATTTGTGGGCCCCACAATAACATAATTATCAGATATAGAAAATAACATAAATAACCTTTTAATAAAAATTCTCAACGGTACTATCACTTTTAACAGTTTAAATACTTGGTGATAAAAGAACATTAACACGCGCGCAATACTCTATAGTAGCACGCAATGTTAAACGGTAGCACACAGTATTACACTGTAACGACCCCAAAAATTCATACAATTTAATTCTCAACTTTGGTCGTTAATTACACGTCTACCTTCTGATTTTACATCATTATTCGATGTTAAACTTTATAAAATGTAGAATAATTTAAACTTTTATGTATGTTTACTTTAATTCCATGAATCAAAACCTTTATCATTTACATGTCTTTGAATCATTCTTATTTTATGATTCACTTTATCAATGTTATTATATAAAATTTTACATTTCAATCCGATAACCTTTATATATCAGATAACTCTAACTTTAGCTTTACAACTCAACATAAAACTATACATCATAAAATATTTAATACATCTCATGAATCTTAAGCATGGTATAAAGAAATAACAACTTTAGCTAAAATATTCATCTTCGTATATTACTTCTGATCCACGTCATTCAAGTAGCAGATAGTGTTACCTTCAATTCTTAACCTGCAAAAATGGTTATTTGCAAGTTTGAGCTCGACATCCCAGCAAAATCTAATAGTTTTCATGCATCACATAGCACATAATAACATGCTCAACATATATCTCGTAAACATTGGACTAACATAGCATACATGCTACAGTTCATATAACAAGTATAACGATTGAGTTCCTTACTCAATTAGCATGCTTTACTCAATCAACGTAGTCATAAGTTGACTTTAATATTTCATACATTCAACATATATATAACACATCATACTCTTTGCAATAAAGATTTAATACAGTTAATTATCAAATTCACATAGCAAATAGGAACTGAAAGACTTACCTTGATCGTTGTTTACCAATAACAGTTTAACAGCTTGCAGATATCTGCACTTCACGTGCCCTACACAATTATATAATCATTCACATTAACTATTAGCCACATAGCAACGCATAGTAGTTGTAATGTAAACTTTACTCTACGTCTCATAACCCTTCCTATCATAAATACACAATGTTCAATTTGATTGTGTTAACTTTCAACTTATATCTCACTGCATTTCATATTTGAAGTTCATTCAAATGTTTAAGTCTTGCTAGGTGTGAAACCCAAGATTTTATGAATAAAGATTTAATTTTTTTGAAATATTTTTTTAAATATTATGGTGTGAATTTGAGATAATGTTATAGTTGTGGGTAGTATTTATAAATTTTGTAAAGTATGCAAGTTGTTATATTATATTCGATTGGTCGAGAAATATTATTTTTGTCGGGAATTATTCGTACAACGGCACAATTATTGGTGGACCCCACTACGCAATTATTATCGGATTGAGAAAACGACAAAAAATATTTTATGAAAATAACGGCGAAAATTTTACCGTTAATACTATTGAACTACTCGGTAGTAAAAGTACAGTAATGCATGTGGTTGCATAGTAGCACACGGTATTGATTATTAAGGCTTACGTGATAAGTCACTCAGTTTTGTTTTATTAGTATTATTAACGTAATAAAATAGAAAAACTTGTTATATAAAACAGAATACTTTTATAAAGTTATTCGTTTTATTAGGCTAATAGTAAAATCTTTTTATATAAAACAGAACACTTTTATAAAGTTTTTCGTTTTATTAGACAATAATTAGAATATATTATATTTTATTATACATAGTGTTTGCATAGTGCCTGCAGAGTATTTACATAGTAAATCTTTTATAAAGTTATTCGTTTTATTAGATTATAAATAGAATATATTATATTTTATTTAAAAGATTTTGCTTTAAATATGGACCGTCGGATTAAAAGTAAATCAATCTGGACCATTCATGAATTAGTTACTATTCAGTCTATTTTCCTATAAATAGAATCTCATTCCTTCATTATTTCTTACGAATTCACTGAAACTTTAGAGACAAAGAAGAAAAGTGTTCTACTACTTCACTACTCCAATATCCAGTTTCTTATAAGGTAAGGGATATTATTTATTGTACCTGTAAGGGGTATTATTTCTTTTGTATTCATGAAGAGAACTTCTGTTATTCCATTCTTTATTATTCTGTTGGAATAACCTGTATATGCGGGCTACCCTATACTTGATGAAATTCTTCTGTTATTCCATTCTTTATTATTATGTTGGAATATCCTGTCTGTGCGTTTTACGCCGGACCTGGTTCCGTTTTTATTATTCTGTTGGAATATCCTGTCTGTGCGTTTTACGCCGGACCTGGTTCCGTCTTAATTATTCTGTTAGAATATCCTGTCTGTACGTTTTACATCGGACATGGTTCCGTTATTTAGTATTCTGTTGGAATAACCTGTCTATGCGAAGTTACGCATACATGGTGATTTTTGTTGTTATTCCATTCTTTATTATTCTGTTGAAACATCATGTCGGTGCGAATTTCGCCTGACCTGGATCCATTACTTATTATTATGTTGGAATAACCTGTCTATGCGAAGTACCGCATGCATGGTGATTTCTTTTGTTATTCTATTCTTTATTATACTCAGTTGGTTAAAGTTTTGACTTCTATACTCCATGAAATTAGTGGAATATCCTTGATATTTGCGCTTCATCCAGTATCTTTTCATGAAAATATTCTTCTGAGCATTCTTGAATTTTACTCTATAAATCAGTATCATGTTGACAATTTGGACGTTATCAATTTCTAGATAAATTAATTCTTGAACTTGTTTTATTGAATTCTTATATCATTGTCATCATCCTCATGTTTATATTTTGTTGAAAGTCATCTATGGCCTGTAGTGCATAGATGAACTTGGTATGATAATGACCAGGGATTATTCGGTGTAATCATGACCGTAATATTACAAATGATGTGAAAAAAGTCCTCATTGGCCCGTAGTGCATCGATGGACAGTTTTTGGTATGATTATGGCTATGGATTCTCTTTAGCCGTAGTGTAAAGATGAATTATTTTATGACATGATCAGGACCGTTGATGAAAACATGATTATCTTTAGCCGTAGTGCATGGATAATTCGTGGTCGTGATACTAAAGAATATCCTTGGCCTGTAGTGCAGGGATGATTTAATGATGTGAATTATTTATTGAGCTGAGTCTCAGCGATAAAAGTGATGAAAAACCTTTTAAATCATAAAAGATAGTAGATTTTATTCTCTACTTAACTGTTTTAATGGATTGCTTGATCCGTTGTAGTTAAACTTGATGTCTATTACAATTTTATCAGTTTAACATTGTTGAAGACTAATGATAATTTATTTTGCATTATCTTAGTCATAATATTTCTTACTGGGCTAGTTGAGCTCACCCTTTCTTTCACTGTTCTCTTCAGGAAATGAGAACGTAGCTGGGACTAGTCGGGGAACAGAGTGATGATCCTAGATGTGTGCATTAGTAGTCCTCACTATTCTGTAAAATAGTGTAATAATAAATGTAATAAGTACTCCATTGAGTATGGATATTGTCTAGATGACAATATTTATATTAAAACTTACAGCTCATGTTGTATATTTAAGATTGTATTTGTATTCTGTACCATGTATTTGGCGACCCAAGATGGGTGATGTATACCTATTTTTTGGGGGCGTCACAGTTGGTATCAAAGCTTAGGGATATGATCCCTGACTGAGATGTGAGATAAGAACTAGGAGGGGAGAGACGGGGAATTCCTTCGCTAGTATGACCTACCTAAGTTTATTTGGTATTTAATTGGTCGGTCAGAGTATATTGATAATATGTGGTATGTCAATTAACCCTTATTTTGTGGCAGTATTTGAAAATGACATTTGAAAATGTTGAGATAAGCAATAGAGCACAGGAGACCGTTGAGTCTCCACAGATCAATAATCAGGACAATATGTAACAGGATGGCGATAATCCTCCTGTAAACAACAACATTGATCAATTGACGAACGACGGTACGTTTAGGAGTTTTTTAGAATTCATGCAACATCAGGCGAAGGCGGCTCCTGTTCATAATGCAGGTAAAAATAATGGCAACCCATGGTTGGTCACCGCTAAGCAGTTCAAGGAGCTGGGACCACCGGAGTTTTTGGAAAAGCCAGAACCACTTAAGGTGGAGATGTGGTTAAAGCAGATCACCAAGATATTTGATGTCTTGGGATGCTCAGAGGAGCAAACGGTTCCCTTTGCCACCTTTATGTTGCGTGAAGAGGCAGATTACTGGTAGAAATCTATAAAACGTACCCAGCCTGACGCACTCAAGATGTCTTGAGAGAAGTTCCAAGAGCTGTTCAATGACAAGTACTTTCCTGAAAGCATTCGTCACATGAAGGAGGTGGAATTTATCAAGTTGGAGCAAAAAAATATAACCGTGTCGCAGTAAGAAGCCAAGTTTGCCGAGTTATCCCGATATGCGTCCCATTTGGTTGATAAAAAGGAGAGAATGACGCAAATATTTCTAAGAGGTTTGAAACCTGAGATACGTCAATATCTTATCTCTCATAAACTGTGTTTGTATTCAGATGTTGTTAATAGGGCTCAGTTATTGGAGCGCGATAACGAGTCAACCCAACCAAATGAGAGCAGCCGATAAATGATAATACCGGTGATAACAGTCATCAAAGAATTGACAATAAGCATTGAGGGAATTAACATGCCAGAAATTGTAACTACTTCGGTGGTAATCATGGCCAAAATAATAAGAATGGACATTTCAAGAAGAGAAGGTTCAACAATGACGTGAAGACGTCGGCACCAGCACAGTTTCAAAGGAAGAAGAACGACCATCGGTCGTATGTTTCAAATGCGGACAGGAGGGACACATCCATCCAAACTGTACGCAGTAATCCAAAGCGTGTTTTAATTACGGAAGAGATGGTCACCTAGCTCGATTTGTCGTATGGTGAAGTCAAGTCCAGCTGAGATAGTGATGCCAAAGGATGTCCCAGACAAGCCAAAGCCGGTAGTTTAAGAGAGAGCATTTTTTTTCGTAACAAGGAACCTGAATAAAATTAGCATGGGTATGTTAGTTATAAACTCTTGTGAAGTCTATACCGTGTTAGATACCGGTTCTACTCACTCTTTTATTTCACCTAGTTGTGTTCAATGTTTCAACTTAACTCCGGAGAAGTTAGACTTTGATTTATCTGTTGAAATTCTGTTGGGAGAAACCTTCGTTACCTCCACTATTTATAAATCTTGTTTGATTCAAATCGACACTTTCACGTTACCTGTCGATCTTACCTCTTTGAAAATACTTGACTTTGATGTAATTTTACGAATCGACTGGTTAACTACTCATTATACTTTTCGTAAGGTTGTTAGCTTTCATACTCCTAACCAACCTGTTATGCGAATTCAAGCAACCAAACCACTAAAATCAATCATTGTCAGATCAAGCCATAAGTAAAGAGCCCCGGTCCTTTCGTTGTTGACTTTCTTGTGTGGAATGCACCGAAGCCAGACTTTCTGTAGGCGATGTTGTGAATGACGATGGCAAGTTGATAGGTATCAATGTGACGTGCTATCCAAGTCTTGGATGAGGGTCACAGTTTTGAACGATATTTCTATTATTAATAAAGTTCCTGACGTATTCTTGAATGTAAGACCCCAACTTATTAATGAATAAAATCAAATTTACTCTAAATATTATTGTGAATAATAAGGGGTTAATTTGATATAATACTTTGGTTATGGGTGAAATGTGCAAATTTTGCAAAATAAGCAAGTGGTTATAAAATATTTATTTTTGGTCGGTGAATATTCGGTTGGTCGTGGAATATTCTTGCTGTCGGGGAATATTCGTACGACGACGCAGCCTTGTGTGGGCCCCATAACGGAAAGCGATTGGATAAAGAAAACGACAAGTATAAGTTGTTTATTAATAATGGCGTAATTGTTACCGTTAACACTGTTTAAATACCCGGTGGTTAAAAATACAGTAATAACGCGTGGTTGCACAGTAGCACACGGATTGCACAGTATAGTTGAATTATTGATTCGTACGTAAGAAGGCACTACTCAATAATTGTTACAGTGATTACTGTTCAATATTTTATTTTATTGGTTCAATAATTGCTGCATTGATATTTCATATTATTGTTGTTTCAATAATTGTTACTTCACAGTATTTCCCATTATCAGATCAATAATTCATATTATTTGAATAATATTATTAGATAACATTATTGGCAATGTCTAGAAAGTTCTATCTAAAGAGAGGTTTGGTCATCTAATTGCGCGCCAGTAAGGAGAAATCCTTATTGGAAAGCCCCCTCTTTCCTGGGAACGGCCTGGTTGTCATAAATGTGATTCTGTAATATTATTTATGAATAATTAATTATTGATTCATATGATAAGGAAATATTTATTTTATGTGGATATAAATGAGGAATATATTTTTGTGGTTAAAAATGAAGGAGTTAATGTTGAGATTTTTATCCGTATTTTTGTCAGAATGGAGGTATTAAAAATCAGGGTTTTTGAGATATTTTGCGGGGGTTATAATTTTTAATCCGACCGTTGGATCGTGGTAATTTTTGGATATGTTATACATATATAAGTTGAGTATATGCCCACAAATTTTGAACCGTTAAAAATGAACGTATGATTTATTACGAATTTTACAAGATGACTGGTTCAGAAATTGTTGAATTTTCGGAGTTTATCATTTTGGTGGAAAATTCTAGAATTGGTGGGCCCCACTTGTGGTTGGTGAAGAAATGTGCTGAATTATATTTCAAATGTGGTAGGTGGGAATAGTAGCAGGTAAAGCCATCAGGTTGCAGGTCAAACCTACCAAAATTTTCCTATAAATAGAGGGCTAAGTTAGAATTGAAAATTACACCAGAAACAAGTTTTCTCTCTTTCTCTCTCTAGATTATTGAGTGTATTTTGTGAGTATTTAGATACTTTGAGAGTTTCTATTCATCAGAGCAAGTTTCTTTCAGCCTTATACCGGTATTCCGACCAAAAGTACTGATATTTTGAGGTAAGGGATATTATTTTCTTCTTAATGATATTATTTTCTTCAATATCATTATGCTGAAATATTGATATGAGTTTTTATCAAATTTGGAACTTTTTGTGTCGGGGGTTACTATTCACGTATACGGCACTATTCACGTATACGGCACTATTCACGAATACGGCACTATTCACCGAAAAATAAAATTTTCTCTTTTTGTCCAAGATGTCTATTATGGTTACTATCTTTGATTGTATCCATGTTTTGATCTTTATTTTTGAATTCTGCTTCACAATTGATTATTATGAAGTATTATTGATCTTGGATAAACTGTTATACGAATCCCTACTATTTGTCCTTCTGTCTCATTGGATTCGTTCTCTTTAAGATATTTTTCATCATCCTCAGTCCTAAATGATGATATTACTGAATATCTTTGGCCTGTTGTGCAAAGATGTATAATTACTTGATGAATATCTTTGGCCTGTAGTGCAAAGATGAACAGGTGTTGAGATGAACATGACCGACTGATGATACAAATGAATATCTTTGGCCTGTAGTGCAAAGATGAATATTTGGTTAAAGATGATTATTAATTGATGTTACAGGGATAAAATATTGATGATGGACTTTTAAATCTTAGAAGATAGTAGAATTCTTTCTCTACTTGACTCTTCTAATGGTTTGCTGTTTCCGCTGCAGTTGTTGATCTAAAACTTGTTGTCGATTATATTTTATCAGATTTTTTCCCTGTTGAAGACTAACGATAATTTGTTGTATATTATCTTAGTCATAATATTCTTTACTGGGCTAGTTGAGCTCACCCTTTTCCTTTTTGTTCCATTTTTCTTCTCAGGAGGTGAGAACATAGCAGGATCTAGTCGGGGTATGGAGTGATGGTTCTAGAAAGATGTATTAGCAGTCCTCACTATTTCTGTAAAATAGTGTTTGAATAATTGTAATGAGGATTTATTTGAGTGTGGATATTGTCTAGAAGACAATATTTGTATTTAAACTCACAGTATGTGTTGTCGTATTTTGCACGACAATTGTATTATTGAAGTTGTAGTTTGCTTTCTGTACCATGTATTTGGCGACTCAGAATGGGTGTTGTATACCTATTCTGGGGGCGTCACAGTTGGTATCAGAGCTTAGGGATATGATCCCTGGCTGAGATGTGAGACAAGAACTAGGAGGGGAGAGACGGGGAATTCCTTCGCTAGTATGACCTGACTAAGTTTATTTGGTGTTTATTTGGTCGGTCAGAGTATAGGGATAATATATGACATGACTATTAACCCTTGTTTTATGGCAGTATTTAAGAATGGCAGCTGAGAACGTTAATAATGGAGTAAATCAGACCGTGGAGACACCTTTGATCACTACCCAGGGGAACGTGCAACAGGAAGGCAATATTCCTCCTGTAAACAACGTTACCGAGCAAACGATGAATGATGGAATGTTTAGGAGCTTTTTGCAGTTCATGCAAAATCAGACGAGGGAGACTCGTGTGCAGAATACGGGTGGAAATGATAACAACGCGCGGTTTGTCACAGCTAAGCAGTTCAAAGAATTGGGACCACCAGAATTTAAGGGAAAGCCGGATCCGATCATGGCGGAAACGTGGGTCAAGCAAATTACCAAGATATTTGATGTCTTGGGATGCACGGAGGAACAGAAGGTTCCATTCGCCACATTTATGTTCCGCGGTGAGGCAGACTACTGGTGGGAGTCTGTGAAGCGTACCCAGCCTGACGCACTCAACATGTCCTGGGAAACATTTCAAAAACTGTTCAATGACAAGTACTTTCCTGAAAGTATTCGTCATATGAAGGAGGTTGAGTTTATTAGACTGGAACAAAACAACATGACGGTGTCCCAGTACGAGGCGAAGTTTGCAGAGTTATCCAGGTTTGCACCTCATTTGGTCGAAAATGAGGAACGAATGACAAGGATGTTTCTGAGAGGTTTAAAACCTGAGATTCGTCAATACCTTATCTCTCATAAATTTTCTCTGTATTCAGACGTTGTCAACAGGGCCCAATTATTAGAGAGAGATAATGAGTATACTCAACCGAGGGACCACAACCAGGGTCATACCGGTGACAGCAATCATCAGAGCGATGATAACCAACGAGGAGGGAAAAATACGAACAAAGGCGGTAACCACTCGGGTGGTCATCGTGGCCATGATAATAGGAGAGGTGAGTCAAGTGGAAATTTCAGAAAGAGGAGATTCAACAATGACGGGAAGACATCAGCACCAGCACCAGCACCAACAACAAATTTTAGGGGAGGAGAACGACCGCCAGTTAGATGTTACAAATGCGGGAAAGAGGGACATATCAGCCCAAACTGTCCACAACAATCCAAGGTGTGTTACAACTGTGGGAAGGAAGGCCACATCGCTCGAGATTGTACTATAGCGAAACCAAGTTCAGCGGGAGTGGTGATTCCAAGGGCTGTCCCGGATAAGGCGAAATCAGCGGTTCCTGGAAGAGCGTTTGTCGTAACTGGCCAAAACGCGAGAAACCCGAACGAGGTGATCACGGGTAAGCTAATCTTGAATTCTTGCGAAGTTTATACTTTACTAGATACCGGTTCTACCCATTCTTTTATCTCTCCTGCTTGTGCTCAACGTTTAAACTTGACTCCGGAGAAATTGGACTTTAACTTATCTGTTGAAACTCCGTTGGGTGAAACCTTCGTTACATCTACAGTTTATAAATCTTGCATGATCCAAGTTGGCACTATCACATTACCTGTTGATCTTATCTCTTTAAAGATACTTGCTTTTGATGTGATTTTAGGAATTGATTGGTTAACCACTCATCATGCTAAAATTGATTGTTTTCGTAAGGTTGTTAGTTTTCATATTCCTAACCAACCTGTCATACGAATTCAAACTACTAAACCACTAAAATCAGTCACTGTCATATCAAGCCACAAAGCTATTCGTTTATTGAAAAACGGATGTCAAGCTTTCTTAGCCCATGTTATGGATTTGAACAAAGACAAGTCAGATTTGAATAATATTTCTATTGTTAGAGAATTTTCCGATGTATTTCCTGAAGAACTTCCCGGTCTACCCCCGGAACGAGAAATTGAATTCTTTATTGACCTTGAACCCGGTACAAAGCCCATTTCTAAAACCCCATATCGAATGGCTCCTATTGAACTTCAGGAGTTAAAAGTCCAACTACAGGAGTTGTTGGACATCGGTTTTATTCGTCCTAGTACGTCTCCTTGGGGTGCTCCTGTTTTATTCGTAAAGAAGAAAGACGGGAGTATGCGACTTTGTATTGACTATCGAGAATTGAACCATGTCACCATCAAGAATAGGTATCCGCTACCTCGCATTGATGACCTGTTTGACCAGTTGCAAGGAGCACAATTCTTTTCAAAGATCGATCTTCGTTCTGGATATCATCAGCTGAAGATTAAAACTGAGGATATTCCAAAGACTGCCTTCAGAACTCGGTACGGGCATTATGAATTCTTAGTAATGTCTTTTGGATTGACTAATGCTCCTGCTGCCTTCATGGATATGATGAACCGTGTATTCAAAGAATATTTGGATCAGTTCGTTGTTGTCTTTATTGATGACATCCTCATCTATTCCAAAAGCCGTGAAGATCATGAGCGCCATTTGAAGCTGGTACTGCAAAGGCTTCGTGAAAACAAGCTATATGCCAAACTGAAGAAATGCGAGTTCTGGCTTGAGGAAGTAGCATTCCTTGGGCACGTGGTGTCAAAACATGGAGTATCTGTCGACCCGGCGAAGATTGAAGCCATACAAAGTTGGGAGCAACCGAAGTCGGTAACCGAAGTACGTAGCTTTCTGGGCTTAGCTGGTTATTATCGGAGATTTGTGGAAGGATTTTCTCGAATCGCTACTCCGTTAACTCAGCTGACTCGGAAAGATACAAAATTCGTATGGAGTGAGGAATGCGAGAAGAGTTTCCAAGAACTCAAGAGGAGACTCATTTCGGCACCTGTTTTGACAATACCATCTGGTTCGGATGGATTTGTTATCTACAGCGATGCTTCAGGCAAAGGGTTAGGATGTGTTCTCATGCAACATGGGAAAGTCATAGCCTATGCCTCACGACAACTCAAAGAATATGAGAGGAATTATCCTACTCATGATTTGGAGTTGGCAGCAGTCGTTTTTGCGTTGAAGATCTGGAGACACTACCTGTATGGGGAGAAAGTGGAGATCTATACAGATCATAAAAGCCTCAAATATTTCTTCACCCAAAAGGAACTCAACATGCGGCAACGACGTTGGCTTGAGCTGTTGAAAGATTACGATCATACCATCCAATACCATCCTGGAAAAGCAAACGTAGTAGCTGACGCATTGAGTAGAAGATCATATGCGGGTACGAGTGCAATGTTTTTAACACAAAGGCCCATTTTGTATGACTTGCAAAGGATGGAGATAGAGATGAAGGCTCCAAGTACCCACATGATGATATCAAATATACGAGTAGAACCGACTTTAATCGATAAAGTTAAAGCTGCTCAAGCTACGGATATAGAGCTGATGCGTATGAAGAAGAAAGTGCAAGAAGGTGCTATTCCAGAAGCAAGAATCGATGAAGAAGGAATACTTCGAGTCAACTCCAGACTTTGTGTTCCTAACGATTTTGACTTGAAGCATAGAATAATGATGGAGGCACACAACACACCGTTTGCAATCCATCCTGGGAGTACCAAAATGTATCACGATCTTCGACATACATTTTGGTGGAGCAATATGAAAAGAGAGATCGCGGAGTTTATCTCGAGGTGTTTAACTTGTCAACGTGTAAAGGCGGAGCATCAAGTGCCAAAGGGTCCATTGCAACCACTTGAGATCCCGAAATGGAAGTGGGAACACATTACTATGGATTTTGTTACGGGTCTTCCCAAGGTTTCTCAAGGCATAGATGCGATTTGGGTTATTGTTGATAGATTAACCAAGTCCGCTCATTTCTTGCCGATACGTGAGACTTATTCCCTTGAACGTCTTGCTAGTATGTACGTGAACGAGATTGTGAGATTGCATGGCATGCCAGTATCCATAGTTTCGGATCGTGACCCAAGATTCACTTCACGATTTTGGGTTAGCTTGCAGAAAGCTATGGGCACGGATTTACGATTCAGTTCAGCATACCATCCTCAAACGGACGGACAATCAGAGAGGACTATTCAAACTCTTGAAGATCTATTAAGACTTTGTGTCTTAGATCTCAAAGGGAGTTGGGATAAGTACCTACCATTGGTGGAATTCTCCTACAACAACAGTTATCAGGCGAGCATAGGTATGGCTCCATTTGAGGCGTTGTATGGAAGAAAATGTCGTTCTCCAGTATGCTGGGACGAGGTGGGTGAAGCAACATTGTTGGGACCAGAATTGGTACGCATTACTACAGAGAAGATCCAAACGATTCGACAACGTATACAAACGGCACAGGATCGACAAAAGAGTTATGCGGATCTTCATCGGAAGGACGTGGAATTTAATATTGGGGATCATGTATTGTTACGTGTTGCACCATGGAAGGGAGTTACAAGATTTGGGAAGAGAGGAAAGCTCAATCCAAGATTTGTTGGTCCATTTGAGATTCTTGAGCGAATAGGAAATGTGGCATATAGACTCGCATTACCTCCAAGCATGTCTCGTGTTCATAATGTTTTTCACATATCTATGCTTCGTAAATATGTTAAAGACCCGAACCACATTATTGAGTTAGAACCAGACGAGATAGCTGAAGATTTAACGTACGAGGAGGTACCTGTTAAGATCTTGGATAGGAAAGAGCATGTCCTACGCACGAAGGTTATACCACAAGTTAAGGTTTTGTGGAAAAACCATGCTATTGAAGAAATGACCTGGGAGTTGGAATCAGAAATGAAAGCGAGGTATCCTCACCTTTTTGAAACATCAGGTACGTACGTCAATTTCGAGGACGAAATTTCATAAGGAGGGGAGGTTGTAAGACCCCAACTTATTAATGAATAAAATCAAATTTTCTCTAAATATTATTGTGAATAATAAGGGGTTAATTTGATATAATACTTTGGTTATGGGTGAAATGTGCAAATTTTGCAAAATAAGCAAGTGGTTATAAAATATTTATTTTTGGTCGGTGAATATTCGGTTGGTCGTGGAATATTCTTGCTGTCGGGGAATATTCGTACGACGACGCAGCCTTGTGTGGGCCCCATAACGGAAAGCGATTGGATGAAGAAAACGACAAGTATAAGTTGTTTATTAATAATGGCGTAGTTGTTACCGTTAACACTGTTTAAATACCCGGTGGTTAAAAATACAGTAATAACGCGTGGTTGCACAGTAGCACACGGATTGCACAGTATAGTTGAATTATTGATTCGTACGTAAGAAGGCACTACTCAATAATTGTTATAGTGATTACTGTTCAATATTTTATTTTATTGATTCAATAATTGCTGCATTGATATTTTATATTATTGTTGTTTCAATAATTGTTGCTGCACAGTATTTCCCATTATCAGATCAATAATTCATATTATTTGAATAATATTATTAGATAACATTATTGGCAATGTCTAGAAAGTTCTGTCTAAGGAGAGGTTTGGTCATCTAATTGCGCGCCAGTAAGGAGAAATCCTTATTGGAAAGCCCCCTCTTTCCTGGGAACGGCCTGGTTGTCATAAATGTGATTCTGTAATATTATTTATGAATAATTAATTATTGATTCATATGATAAGGAAATATTTATTTTATGTGGATATAAATGAGGATATATTTTTGTGGTTAAAAATGAAGGAGTTAATGTTGAGATTTTTATCCGTATTTTTGTCGGAATGGAGGTATTAAAAATCAGGGTTTTTGAGATATTTTGCGGGGGTTATAATTTTTAATCCGACCGTTGGATCGTGGTAATTTTTGGATATGTTATACATATATAAGTTGAGTATATGCCCACAAATTTTGAACCGTTAAAAATGAACGTATGATTTATTACGAATTTTACAAGATGACTGGTTCAGAAATTGTTGAATTTTCGGAGTTTATCATTTTGGTGGAAAATTCTAGAATTGGTGGGCCCCACTTGTGGTTGGTGAAGAAATGTGCTGAATTATATTTCAAATGTGGTAGGTGGGAATAGTAGCAGGTAAAGCCATCAGGTTGCAGGTCAAACCTACCAAAATTTTCCTATAAATAGAGGGCTAAGTTAGAATTGAAAATTACACCAGAAACAAGTTTTCTCTCTTTCTCTCTCTAGATTATTGAGTGTATTTTGTGAGTATTTAGATACTTTGAGAGTTTCTATTCATCAGAGCAAGTTTCTTTCAGCCTTATACCGGTATTCCGACCAAAAGTACTGATATTTTGAGGTAAGGGATATTATTTTCTTCTTAATGATATTATTTTCTTCAATATCATTATGCTGAAATATTGATATGAGTTTTTATCAAATTTGGAACTTTTTGTGTCGGGGGTTACTATTCACGTATACGGCACTATTCACGTATACGGCACTATTCACGAATACGGCACTATTCACCGAAAAATAAAATTTTCTCTTTTTGTCCAAGATGTCTATTATGGTTACTATCTTTGATTGTATCCATGTTTTGATCTTTATTTTTGAATTCTGCTTCACAATTGATTATTATGAAGTATTATTGATCTTGGATAAACTGTTATACGAATCCCTACTATTTGTCCTTCTGTCTCATTGGATTCGTTCTCTTTAAGATATTTTTCATCATCCTCAGTCCTAAATGATGATATTACTGAATATCTTTGGCCTGTTGTGCAAAGATGTATAATTACTTGATGAATATCTTTGGCCTGTAGTGCAAAGATGAACAGGTGTTGAGATGAACATGACCGACTGATGATACAAATGAATATCTTTGGCCTGTAGTGCAAAGATGAATATTTGGTTAAAGATGATTATTAATTGATGTTACAGGGATAAAATATTGATGATGGACTTTTAAATCTTAGAAGATAGTAGAATTCTTTCTCTACTTGACTCTTCTAATGGTTTGCTGTTTCCGCTGCAGTTGTTGATCTAAAACTTGTTGTCGATTATATTTTATCAGATTTTTTCCCTGTTGAAGACTAACGATAATTTGTTGTATATTATCTTAGTCATAATATTCTTTACTGGGCTAGTTGAGCTCACCCTTTTCCTTTTTGTTCCATTTTTCTTCTCAGGAGGTGAGAACATAGCAGGATCTAGTCGGGGTATGGAGTGATGGTTCTAGAAAGATGTATTAGCAGTCCTCACTATTTCTGTAAAATAGTGTTTGAATAATTGTAATGAGGATTTATTTGAGTGTGGATATTGTCTAGAAGACAATATTTGTATTTAAACTCACAGTATGTGTTGTCGTATCTTGCACGACAATTGTATTATTGAAGTTGTAGTTTGCTTTCTGTACCATGTATTTGGCGACTCAGAATGGGTGTTGTATACCTATTCTGGGGGCGTCACATTGAAGACTTCTTAGCCTACCCCAGAGCGTGAAATCGAATTTTGTATTGACCCCAATACAAAACCCGTTTCTTAAACCCTCAAATATTTCTTCAACTAAAACGAACGTATTATGCGCCAAAGACGTTGGCTCGAGCTGTTGAAGATTACGATCGTACCATTCAATATCATCGTGAAAGTGCGAACGTGGTAGTTGACGCGTTGAGTAGAAGATCGTATGTGAGTGAGATGTTGTTAACACAAAGACCCATTTCGTATAACTTACAAATGATGAAAATAGAGTTAAAGACTCTAGGGACCCACGTGAAGATAACGAATATACGATTAGAATCGACTTTAATCGATAAAGTTAAAGTCGATCAAGCTACATACTTAGAGCTGATGAATGTGAAGAAGAAGGTTCAAGAGGGCGTTATTCTAGAAGCAAGAATCGATGAAGAGAGGAAATCTCAACCCTCGATTTAATTGACCTATTTGAAATCCTCGATCGAGTAGGAACTGTGGCTTATAGACTCGTTTTACCGCCAAGTATGTCGCGTGTTCATAAAGTTTTTAATGTATTGATGTTACGTAAATATATGGACGACCCGAACCACATTATTGATTTTGAACCGAACGAGATAGCGGATAATTTAACGTATGAAGATGTACCTGTTAAAATCTTGGAATGTATTCAACACTCAAAGGTTATACCTCAAGAGTTAGAATCTGACGAAGTGTCCTCATCTGTTCGGCATACCAGGTAAGTAGGTAAATTTTGAGGACGAAATTTTATAAGGAGGGGAGATTGTGAAACCCCGGATTTTATGAATAAAGATTTAATTTTTTTAAAATATTTTTTTAAATATTATGGTGTGAATTTGAGATAATGTTATAGTTGTGAGTAGTATTTATAAATTTTGTAAAGTATGCAAGTTGTTGTATTATATTCGATTGGTCGGGGAATATTATTTTTGTCGGGGAATATTCGTACGACGGCATAATTATTAGTGGACCCCACAACATAATTATTGTCGGATTGAGAAAACGACAAAAATATTTTATGAAAATAACGGCGGAAGTTTTACCGTTAATACTGTTGAACTACTCGGTAGTAAAAGTACAGTAATGCGTGTGGTTGCATAGTAGCACACAGTATTGATTATTGAGACTTACATGATAAGTCACTCAGTTTTGTTTTATTAGTATTATTAACATAATAAAACAGAAAAACTTTTTATATAAAACAGAATACTTTTATAAAGTTATTCATTTTATTAGGCTAATAGTAAAATCTTTTTATATAAAACAGAATACTTGTATAAAGTTATTCGTTTTAATAAACAATAATTAGAATATATTATATTTTATTAGGCATAGTGTTTATATAGTACCTGCATAGTATATGCATAGTAAAAATTTTTATAAAGTAATTCGTTTTATTAGATTATAAATAGAATATATTATATTTTATTTAAAAGATTTTACTTTAAATATGGACCGTCCGATTAAAAGTAAATCAATCTGGACCGTTAATGAATTAGTTACTATTCAGTCCATTTTCCTATAAATAAAAGCTCATTCCTTCGTTATTTCTTACGAATTCACTGAAACTCTAGAGAGAGAAAAAAGAAAAGTATTCTGCTACTTCACTACTCCAATATCTAGTTTCTTATAAGGTAAGGGATATTATTTGTTGTACCTGTAAGGGGTGTTATTTCTTTTGTATTCATGAAGAGAACTTCTGTTATTCCATTCTTTATTATTCTGTTAGAATAACCTGTATACGTGGGCTACCCTATACTTGGTGAAATTCTTCTGTTATTCCATTCTTTATTATTCTGTTGGAATATCCTGTCTGTGCATTTTACGCCGGACATGGTTCTATTTTTATTATTCTGTTGGAATATCTTGTCTGTGCGTTTTACGCCAGACCTGGTTCCGTTATTTAGTATTCTGTTGGAATAACCTGTCTATGCGAAGTACCGCATGCATAGTGATTTTTGTTGTTATTCCATTCTTTATTATTCTGTTGAAACATCCTGTCGGTGCGAATTTCGCCTGACCTGGTTCCATTATTTATTATTCTGTTGGAATAACCTATCTATGCGAAGTACCGCATGCATGGTGATTTCTTTTGTTATTCCATTCTTTATTAAACTCAGTTAGTTAAAGTTTTGAATTCTATACTCCATGAAATTAGTGGAATATCCTTGATATTTGCGCTTCAACCAGTATCTTTTCATGAAAATATTCTTCTGAGCATTCTTGAATTTTACTCTATAAATCAGTATCATGTTGACAATTTAGACGTTATCAGTTTCTAGATAAATGAATTCTTGAACTTGTTTTAATGAATTCTTATATCATTGTCATCATCCTCATGTTTATATTTTGTTGAAAGTCATCTATGTCCTGTAGTGCATAGATGGACTTGGTATGATTATGACCAGGGATTATTCGATGTAATCATGACCGTAATGTTACAAATGATGTAGAAAAAGTCCTCATTGGCCCGTAGTGCATTGATGGACAGTTTTTGGTATGATTATGGCTATGGATTCTCTTTGACCATAGTGCAAAGATGAATTATTTTATGACATGATCAGGACCGTTGATGAAAACATGATTATCTTTAGCCGTAGTGCATGAATAATTCGTGGTCGCGATACTAAAGAATTTTCTTGGCCTGTAGTGCAGGGATGATTTAATGATGTGAATTATTTATTGAGCTGAGTCTCAGCGATAAAAGTGATGTAAAACCTTTTAAATCATAAAAGATAGTAGATTTTATTCTCTACTTGACTCTTTTAATGGATTGCTTGATCCGCTGCAGTTAAACTTGATGTCTATTTTATTTTATCAGTTTAACATTGTTGAAGACTAATGATAATTTATTTTGCATTATCTTAGTCATAATATTTCTTATTGGGCTAGTTGAGCTCACCCTTTCTTTCACTGTTCTCTTCAGGAAATGAGAACGTAGCTGGGACTAGTCGGGAAACAGAGTGATGATCCTAGATGTTTGCATTAGTAGTCTTCACTATTCTGTGAAATAGTATAATAATAAATGTAATGAGTACTCTATTGAGTGTGGATATTGTCTAGATGACAATATTTGTATTAAAACTCACAGCTCATGTTGTATATTTAAGATTGTATTTGTATTCTGTACCATGTATTTGGCGACCCAAGATAGGTGATGTATCCTATTTTTGGGGGCGTCACACTAGGACTAATTATTGGTTTATATTAACACTATTCAATATCTTATAATATTCATTTCATTTGATTTAAAACACTTTTTACGTTCATTATCACTTATCACGGCGTTTCGACGTTTATTCGTCACACGCCCAATTTGTTTCTCTTGTGTGTACTTAGTATGCGTATACAACTTATCTAATACATCATTTATTAATGTTAAGCATCATTATACTTCATAATATTCATGTTCTATAATTTAGAACAACATCTTTTATCGTCAAGAGCACTACACTTACATACGTGCATGCCCGACGCCCTCCGATTGCCTCTGAAAACACAACAGTCCTAAACATGACTATTTTGACCCTACCTAAAGACCTCCAATTGAAAAACTGAAAGAATAAAAGTTGTAGGTCTATTCGTCCTCGTTCCGGATCATCTTGAATCACCTCAATCGGAGTTCGTATGAAAACGTTATGACCGTTTTACCAAAACATGTCAAAACAGTCACACCAATCACACTTTGGGCGCGCGCGCGCCCGCGCCAATTCTAGCGTGCCCATACACGTGCCCGTGCTCCTGGGCGGCGCGCCCATGCTTGGCCTCGCCCAGTTTACAGTTTTTGACATACCTTTCTCATTTTAAGTCTGGATTAGTTGGTTTTCGATTCGTTAGACTCGTTAAACTCTTAGCTACTCATCTAGAGAATAATTATAACACTTCAAATATATTAAAAAATAATTTTAAGGGTTCCAATTCAGTGTTCATGATATATTTTCATGTTTTAAACACATTTAGCGAATTCAATCGCCACGACTTCGTTTCTTAACCAATTGACATGATTCAAACTACGCCGTTTTCGTTTCTTCACATACTAACATAATCCAATACTAATTTACAGATTATAACACATATTAGACATAAAATTTCTTACTTTCTTAAGCCATTTTTTATACATAAACACTGTTATCCCAATTTCTTCCTACAATCCCAATTTCACGTGTTTGATACTCAAACAATCACTCATATATGATGATTAACAGATTATAAACCCTATATACAAGTATTTGTATCAATCCTACATAATTATCAATAGAAATTTCAAAAATAAAAATTAAGATTAGAGTATATTATACCTTGAATCTTTGTTTGTTGGGAAGAGGATTGTTTTCCCTTGATATTCCAACTCCCTAGCAAAATCTACATAGAATTTCTCTCTTCCTACCAAGCTCTCTCTATACTCTGTTCTTCACTGATATCTAACCTTAGGGAAAGAAATAATATACGTAGGAATAAACTGATATGGCTTTTACGTCTGCGTCAGTTACAATAAGCCAAAGGTCACAAGGCTTTGTTTTGCTACACACAATTCCCCTCATTCCAATTTATTTTGATAAGATTATATTATATAGTTTTTATTTGTGACACCTGTAACCATTTGACATAACTTACAATAAATATTATAATTTTTTATTATAATTCCTCTGATGATTAATAAATAATCATATATCTAATTTAATTAATAAATTAGATTTAAACAACTCTTTATTTAATTTACTTATTTCATTTAATATTAAACAACTCATTTAATTTAATTAATTCATTAAATTAAATCTTCAAAGAATAAAATTTATCTTTGCTTTAATTTAATTATCAGACACACATAACTAAATTATTATATCACAATTTCATAAATTATTTATTTTTCTCTATAAATAAATTATTTAAAATATTTATTTAATTCAATAAATATTTAAAATTAATTACCAAATTCATTTAATTCCTTCAATAGTAACTCAACTATTAAACCTCAATTTTCCAATATATGAGTATATATTTCTCTTCACACCAGATCACATATTTCAAAATATATAGCACGTATATATACATATTCAAACTCAAAACATCTCATAATAAGAATTTTAATTATTAAATTCCTATTTTAATAACTTATAAAAATTCGGGTTGTCACATCCTTCCCTCCTTATAAGGATTCTGTCCCCAGAATCATAACTCAAACAATTCATTCATCACATTCTTCCCTCCTTATAAGGATTCTGTCCTCGGAATCACCGAAATCCTACCTTACTCAGGTTTTCACCAAATCTCTTTTCAAAATTTATCATCGAATATCTTAAACACATTACCTTAATATAAGTTTTATATTTCCTACTGCATTCATTTTTTTTTCAACAAATTCTAGGTTTTATTTCATAACCTTTACTTAGACTCAATTATATTTGAGTATTACATATTCTTTAACCAATTCATTTCCTTTTCTAAGGATCGTTATCATAAACACTAAGGATATTACATTCACTCATTCTTCTAAGAATTTCGTCCTCGAAATTTTATTTATTAATCTTCATTCATTCAATCTATCAAAATAGATTTTACGTTAATACTTTATTCATTTCTCGGGTTCTATAACCACTTTCTTCCACAAAGATCTTTCTACAATTATTAAACTTTTCTATTAAAAGTTTTACATTATTCTTTAATAACTCATCTCCTTCTCATTTCAAAATTTCTTTTCCCACTTATTCAACAAATTCATCATTCAGTGTCGCCTTTTACGACTTACTTCTTTCTAAGGAATATCATCCTTACCACCTTCACCTTTTAGAATAGCAAGAATCTTCCACAATTGCTCAATAATTAGGAAGCAGTATGAATAACTCAGGAATTTAAAAGATTCCAAATCATGCTGAGGGGTCATATGACCTTGAACTACGTCCACGGTTATAAGTACTCTTTCAACTCAAACCTTAACAGTCATTAGACAATAGGGACTCCCGTACTTAGGGTGTTAAGCCCTTCGTACGATGTATTGTGCACAAACATTTAAACGCTATACGTATGTCCATAGTTATAAGTAATCTTTCAACTTAAACTTTAACAGTCATAAGACTATAGGGATTCCCGTACCTAGGGGGATCAGCCCTTCGTACAATATATTGTGCACAAACATCTAGACGCCTCCGCGTAATCCCCTTTAAAAGGGTTGTTCATCTCAGCTTTTCAACATTTGAATTCGCACCAAAATAATTTGGTTTGGCATAACATCTCAAGAAACGCTTGAATTTCATAAACATTTATCTAGCTGAATCAAATAGCTTAGACTCATACCAATAATTCGAATATCAATCGAAACATGTCTGCCCAAATTCAATTGGCAATAATTTATCTTTAAAATTTTGAAAATCATTTTATGACGTCATGATACCGCATTGTATTTACAGTCCGTTGAGGATTCCGTCATTTTGTGATTTTGTCATACTACATCATACAATGGTGGGCTGACGATCCTTAGATCACATCCAACACTAAGTAATATTGCATTGATGACTCCATCATTTTTATCATCTTTGCACCAGGTTCCATGATACATTGATAATATATAAAAAAATACATTTTGATATATTTCAAATCATTTTTGTCTAGCCGAAGCAATTAGCATAGACATACGATTAACGTTATTATTTTTAAAAATCATTGGTTCTATCATTTGATCCAATGTTTTTTTTTCTTCAAAAAAATAGAAGTGCAAACATCAGCACGAAGTCAATAAATTTTGAAAGTCTAGCATAGCTAGTAGATTTAGAAAACCTATGTCTCCACCATCAACTTCACTTTCTATAATGATCCATTGCTTAATCAGTTTATCTTTTCCTATCATCCTCAATACTCCATTCACACTTATCTATACCCCAGTTCATCAAACTTACCACACTTTGGAAGTTCAGGAACTTGCCACAATAATATGAGTTTAAGAACTTATCCAAGTTAGACCATAGGCGTCCATTCGATGAGGGGTTCAAAAATATACCATATTATTATGAGTCACAAACTTACCATATGCATTAGTTTTAAGAATCGCACCTAATCCTAATAATTTCTGACTACTCTTAATAGTTTCTAACTATCAAATATACACATAAGAAAAGAATCACCTTTTCACCACATATACATTGATAGCGCGACACCGACATTCCAATGATTATCAACGTGATAAACTAAGTGCAAGAATAAAATCCTCGCCCATACAAAGGTTTGTACAACTCAGTCATCACATGAGTCCTCAATTGAAATCCCACCTAACTCTATCTTACCTATAACTTGCTCTTTGCTCGATACGAATTTCTCGTATCACATCATTTATAGCGAGTTTATCTCGTACTATATCATAGTACATCATCTTCATAGCATCAAGCTATAACTATTCAAACATTACAGACCATCTTCCTTTTATAACTTAAACAAATCACGTCGTGATCTTATTCTATAATCATCTTCCTTAAAATTCTTTTCTTAACTCGTGATCGTTTTGTTTTACGATCCCTTTTCTTTCCTTTTTCATCATTTACGACATTATTCGTTATCTTGGCTATTGGAGTTAGGTAACTCTCATTTCTTATCTTTATATCTCTTCAAGATTTTTCTTTGAATTTTTCTTGTTTATATAATAATTCTTCCTTTAAGAATTTCTAACTTCATTTACATTGCTCAACATTCCATTCAAGTTCTACATTTTCATCATACGTATCCATTTTCTATACTTTATACACATCGAGTCTCTAACAGTTTCAATGTGGTACGCTGAGTGGTTTCCCACAAACAACCAACAAACTAGGTTCTAAGTTGTTAGTTCGTATATACCACCGCTCTATGAAGGAATCGTTTAGCCTAGATACCATACATCAACTATTAAAGAGTACAATTGTGTCATACTTAAATATAACTTCCTATTCTTAACTTCTTTATCATTCTCTTCTTATAGACATTGTCTATTTATTATCACCTTACATTCTTATCATTGGAGTTGGGTAACCCCACATTCAAATTCCTTATAACTCTGCGAGATTATTCTTTGAATCCTTTCACGCATGTTTTAATCCCTTCTATATAAATTTCTTAAATTACTTCTTATTGTTCAAACTCTATTTGAGCTTATTCTTTCATCATCTTCACCTTCCTTCTTTAAGGTTATAGCCTACGGTACTCCTGCCTAAGATTTATAACTTACAGCTTTGATATCAATTGTAACGACCCCAAAATTCATACAATTTAATTCTCAACTTGGGTCGTTAATAACACGTCTACCTTCTGATTTTACATCATTATTCGATGTTAAACTTTATAAAATGCGGAATAATTTAAACTTTTATGTCTTTTTACTTTAATTCCCTGAATCAAAACCTTTATCATCTACATGTCTTTGAATCAATCTTATTTTATGATTCACTTTATCACTATATTATATAAAATTTTACATTTCAATCCGATAACCTTTACATATCAGATAACTCTAACTTTAGCTTTACAACTCAACACAAAACTATACATCATAAAACATTTAATACATCTCATGAATCTTAAGCATGGTATAAAGAAATAACAACTTTAGCTAAAATATTCATCTTCGTGTATTACTTCTGATCCACGTCATTCAAGTAGCTCATAGTGTTACCTTCAATTCTTAACCTGCAAAAATGGTTATTTGCAAGGTTGAGCTTGACAGTCCAGTAAAATCTAACAGTTTTCATGCATCACGTAGCACATAATAACATGCTCAACATATATCTCGTAAACATTGGACTAACATAACATACATGCTACAGTTCATATACTAAGTATAATGATTGAGTTCCTTACTCAATCAGCATGCTTTACTCAATCAACGTAGTCATAAGTTGACTTTAATGTTTCATACATTCAACATATATATAACACATCATACTCTTTGCAATAAATATTTAAAACAGTTAATCATCAAGTTCACATAGCAAATAGGAACTGAAAGACTTGCCTTAATCGTTGTTTACCAATAACAGTTTAACAGCTTACAGATATCTGCACTTCACGTGCCCTACACAATTATATAATCATTCACAGTAACTATTAGCCATATAGCAATGCATAGTAGTTGTAATGTAAACTTTACTCTACGTCTCATGACCCTTCCTATCATAAATATACAATGTTCAATTTAATTGTGTTAACTTTTAACTTATATCTCACTGTATTTCATATTTGAAGTTCATTCAAATGTTTAAGTCTTGCTAGGACTAATTATTGGTTTTATATTAACACTATTCAATATCTTATAATAATCATTTCATTTGATTTAAAACACTTTTTACGTTCATTATCACTTATCACAGCGTTTCGACGTTTATTCGTCACACGCCCGATTTGTTTCTCTTGTGTGTGCTTAGTATGCGTATACAACTTATCTAATACATCATTTATTAATGTTAAGCATCATTATACTTCATAATATTCATGTTCTATAATTTATAAAAACATCTTTAATCGTCAAGAGCACTACACTTGCATACGTGCATGTCTGACGCCCTCCGATTGCCTCTGAAAATACAATAGTCCTAAAAATAACCATTTTGACCCTACCTAATGACCTCCAATTGAACAACTTAAAGAATAAAAGTTGTAGGTCTATTCGTCCTCGTTCCGGATCATCTTGAATCACCTCAATCGGAGTTCGTATGAAAAAGTTATGACCGTTTTACCAAAACATGTCAAAACAGTTACACCAGTCACACTTTGGGCGCGCGCCCACGCCAATTCTAGCATGCCCATACGCGCGCCCGCGCTCCTGGGCGGCGCGCCCGCGCTTGGCCTCGCCCAGTTTATAGTTTTTGACATAACTTTCTCATTTTAAGTCCGAATTAGTTGGTTTTCTATTCGTTGGACTCGTTAAACTCTTAGCTACTCATCTAGAGAATAATTATAACACTTCAAATATATTAACAAATCATTTTAAGGGTTCCAATTCAGTGTTCATGCTATATTTTTATGTTTTAAACACATTTAGCGAATTCAATCGCCACGACTTCGTTTCTTAACCAATTGACATGATTCAAACTACGCCGTTTTCGTTTCTTCACATACTAACATAATCCAATACCAATTTACAGATTATAACATATATTAGACATAAAATTTTGTACTTTCTTAAGTCATTTTTCATACATAAACACTGTTATCCCAATTTCTTCCTACAATCCCAATTTCACGTGTTTGATACTCAAACAATCACTCATATATAATGATTAACAGATTATAAACCCTATATACAAGTATTTGTATCAATCCCACATAATTATCAATAGAAATTTTAAAGATAAAAGTTAAGATTAGAGTAGATTATACCTTGAATCTTTGTTTGTTGGGAAGAGGATTGTTTTCCCTTGATATTCCAACTCCCTACCAAAATCTACAGAGAATTTCCATAAATCAATTAGGGAAGTTTACGTGAAGGAAATCGTTTTATGACATGAAGTACCGGTGTCAACTATTTCTGACCTAGACTCGCGCGTCACGTTGAAATTTGAAAGAGCTTACAAGAAGGAACGGGAACACAATTTAGGCAGAGTACTACTTATTATCCTCAAACCGACAGGCAGAGTGAACGAACCATACAAATGCTTAAAGAAATGCTTAGAGCTTATGTGATGGATTTCAAAGGTAACTGAGACGATCACTTACCCTTAGTAGAATTCACTTATAATAATAGTATCGATATACCGCCGTACGAAGCTCTTTACGAAAGAAAGTGTAGAACACCGCTATGTTGGGATGAGGTAGGAGAACGACGACTTTTGGGGCTGGAGTTAGTTCAACAAACGGCTGATGTGGTAACCACAATAAGAGTTAGATTTGTAACAGCGTAAAATCGACAAAAGAAAAACGTAGATTTTCACCGTCAAATCCGAGATTTTAAAGTCTTTAGTTTTGTGTTTATTTTTGAAAGTGTCTCCTTGGAAAGGAAAAGATAAGATTATGTAAGAAAGGAAAATTGAGTCCGACGATCATAGAACCATTCAAAGTATTGAAGCGAGTAGGCGAAATGGCATAGAAGGTAGCTTTTCCACTTGAACTGGAACACATCCACAACGTATTTCATGTTCATGTATTACTACTATATAAGCCCGACTATAAGCACATGATATCTTATGAGGTCGAAGAACGACGACTTTTGGGGCCGGAGTTAGTTCAACAAACAGCTGATGTGGTAACCACAATAAGACCTAGATTAGTAACAGCGCAAGATCGACAGAAGAAATACACAGATTTTCACAGTCAAATCCGAGATTTTAAAGTCTTTAGTTTCGTGTTTTTTTTGAAAGTGTCTCCTTGGAAAGGAAAAGATAAGATTAGGTAAGAAAGGAAAATTGAGTCCGAGGTTCATAGAACCATTCGAAGTATTGAAGCGAGTAGGCGAAATGGCATAGAAGGTAGCTTTATCGTTTGAACTGGAACACATCCATAACATATTTCATGTTCCTGTATTACGACCATATAAGCCCGATTATAAACACGTGATATCTTATGAACTCATTCAAATCTTATAGAGTTTCTTCTTGGCCATCTTCAAAATTGAGTTTGTTAGCCCTTTCGTATGAATCATCCTCCCAAGGGGAGACCATTTGAAAAGGTTTTATTAAACTCGTCTGCCATCTCTGGAGGATGCTCTGTCGAGAATATATATTTTTCATGGATATTGTCCTATAACAGAACCAGATTTGTTAATCATATGGGCATTTATATATTAACACATGTGTACATATATACAAATGAAAATATGTAAGGAATCGTATAATGTACTTCCCTTGATTTGAAAAGTTGGAATTATGGAGTCTTTATTCCCCCAATTTTCTTTACCTTGAGAAATCGAAAGTAAAGAAAACTTCTTGAAATAATTCCTCAATTTTTTTGTTTGGTTGTTTTAATCAGTAGACTTTTGATTTCTTATTTTAAAAGTTCTCGTTTTCAATAACTTTTGTTGGTAAGACCTTTTTAGCTCTAGTAGCATTCACCGATGAAGTCTTTGTTAGCTTTCTATTGTTGTCGGCGAAACTTTTCCTGTAGTTCTCCCACTTCGAGTTGTGGGCATACCCTTCATGAATTTTACACCTCCCTAGCAGAGTTGCCAAATAAATGTGGGTAAGGAAATCGAACCTTGCTAGAGTTAGGGTTTTGTGTTTGCTGAGTAGGAAAGAATTCCACGAAGAGTACGAAATTGATTGGCGAATTGAAGAGGAGAGAAGAACAGGTGAGTATTTACTCCAATGACTCGTGGCAGAACTCTTAGGATATGAGAACCTTGTTAGGGTATCATGTATCGAGAGAGCCTTCTTGAGTGTCTGGAGTTGAGAGAGAATCTTCAAATCTTCCAATCTTCCAAGAGTCCTTTCTTCATAGAATAGAAGGAGTATTTATAGAATTTCCTGTAAACTGGTCATGTGCTAGGCACATTATCTCGACAAAATTCCAGAACTACCCTTAATCACCATAGTAATGCCCTGATCATCCTGTCCTTTTAGTCATCAATCCAATCTCTCAATCAATTCTTAAAATGAGTCGTCTCCACGAGTCTTCTGCCTCGGGACATGTAAAGGCTTCTCTCGGGTCTCGCACATTTATTTATGACTTTTCTGTTTGTCATTCAATTCTTTTATGTCACACGTGAACCGTAATTTATACTTGAACTCACAACCTTCTTTATCCTATTCATCTATTTATACATGTTTCTTATATGGAAAGCATTTTATCAGTGATTATAATAAACGAATTAGAATTCTCTCCGTTTCAAATGAAATGAAGACTCCAAAATATTAGACTTTGACACTCTGCAACCTCCTTAATATTATTCCTTTGGGTATTGGGCATCCAACCTAATGAAATAGCGAAACTAGGCTTTTAACCCGATCACACTCCCTAACGCAATATATACCCGACTGATCACAAGAGGGAGCTAACTAATTTTATATCTATCTCATTATTACCTTTGTAGTCTTATTATTTTGTGTAGGCTTGACTTTAGAAGCATAAATAAATGAACTATTTAATTAATGTGACCGGACCCAGTGTCTCCTATCTAGCATTTGCCTGGGTCCACGAAATATAAACAGAAGTCAATCTAGAAGCAATGTCTTATAAGCTCCTACCTCCACATTATTGCAGCCCTACCAAAGAGGTCAAACCATGCTATTAAATGGTTTATTCTTTAAGTAACATGACATGCAAAGAATACATGATCATGGTCCTCATGAATAAGAAGCCTACAAAACAAATAACTCTGTGGAAGAAAAACTAAAAAATAATCTTCTTTATTTTGACAACTAACAAGTTAGATATATTAGTATAAAGACCCAAGAAATTTTGAATAATTAAGCAGCTTCCACAAAAATTAAGTGTCATATATGCTTCATTTGGAGGTACGTTTTATTTCTAGGCTCTTCCTTTATATTGTAAAGCAATCTCTCTAAATATACATATTGCATCAAATATTACAAATCAAATATCACTGTTGTAATATTAGCTGCATGACTACATATTAGAACCTTGTTATTTATTTTCATTGGGGATAAATGATCTTATAATACTTTTCAAAATTCTGTTATTCAATTGTTGAAGTATATCTATAATGAATTTATTACAAGAAACATAATAATTATATAGAGTTACATATTGTTAAGGCCATACATATTCAAAGGCCATACATTATTGAATCAAATTTGTTGAAGAAACTAGCTAACAAGTAGCTAGCTAAGATCCTACATGTTTGACTTTTATGAAAGAGGAGGTATGCTTTGTTCGTGTCTAAAAAAATTATCCGGATCAACTCTCATCTTCACTTGAATCAATCTGTCAAAATTATTCTTGAAGTAACTTTTACCCCACTTGTTCGCTTTTGCATAGCTCGTACTACCTTGTAGATTGTTCGCTCCCAAATCAAGATCATTATAATTCACATATGCAGTTCTCGGAGACTTAGTAGCGTACGGGGTCAAATACTTGTACAACCCTCTAATCCATTTCATACGTTTTGTTCTATCTTGATCCATAAGCACCCTCATGTACATCATGTACAATGTTCCTGCCCTATGTGGAAATGGAATCGCGGATTCTGAAATCTCATCCATTTTTCCACCGTATGATGTCAAGATCATACTAGTAGTTCCTGGTTCTTCTTTGAGAAGTATGTCCCATATCCCATTTAGACCTTTTCTTGAAATTGGCTTATTCACAAAGCCTGATTTCGCCTTAAAAGGAATCTTAAATGAAGTTCTATTCAACAAAACATCAAGAGACTCTTCGGCAGAGAATAGCGAAAAAAGTAGCACAGATTGGATATAACTAACTTCTACACAATCTTCTTTCACTAAACCTAACTCGGGGAACCTTTTTCCCATCAACGGAATTAGTTTATCCATTCGGCCAAGGAACAAGGCGACGAATCTTAAACGTAATGTCTTATCATCTTCACGAGTACTTGAATAGTCGTTAAGTGTTGTTTTAAGATCTTGATTGACTTTATTTTTCCATATGCTTCGTACCTCAATTCGAATTTCTAGGTCTTTAGGCAGCTTAGGGGCTACAGTTTGCCATCGATGAACAATTTCAGTTGCATTTTGTTCCAAAGTTCTGTCCACTTGAAAAACAGTCACAATTTTCGGAACAGAAACTAGCCTTAGTTTCCAAGAAACAATAATGCCAAAGCTAGAAGCACCGCCTCCTCTAATAGCCCAAAAGAGATCTTCACCCATCGATTTTCTATCTAGAATTCTTCCATTAGCGTCCACCAGACGAGCATCAATAACATTATCAGCAGCAATACCATATTTTCGTCTTAACGTGCCATACCCTCCACCACTAATAAGTCCACCAACACCAACGGTTGACCAAACGCCAGCCGGAAACCCTAGTGTGTTACTTTTCTCAGCAATCTTATAATAAAGTTCACCTAGAGTTGCACCGCCTTGAACCCATGCAGTTGCAGATACGAGGTCCACATTGATTGATCGAAGGTTAATCATATCAAGTAAAACAAATGGGACATGTGATACATAAGAAAGACCCTCAAAATCATGACCACCGCCTCGAATCCTCATTTGAATGCCATATTTCTTGGAGCAATAAATGACCGTTTGGATTTGTGATTCGTCCACGGGTTTAACAATGACTAGGGGTTTAGGGGTTTTAGGCGATGAAAATCGGAGGTTGTTTATGCTGAATTCCAAGACAGATGAGTAGGAAGTGTTGCTTGGGGTATAAGTAACTTTGGATATTAAAGCTGAGTTATGAGAAAATCTTGTTAGGCATTGAACAAAATCTTCATGCGTTTGATCAGCCCATGAAAAATTTGATAAAAGAAGAACAAAAAGGAAAGTAAGCTGGGAAATAGTTGGAGTCTTCATTCTTGTTGCTTTGCTATTTTGGTATATGAAATGACCATTATTATGGTTGATATTTATAGTGCATTTTAAGACAGAAAGAACCTGTTTGAGTCGAATATAGAAAGATATAATTAAGCATGGAAATGGTCCAAACACATTGAAAAGTATATAGATATATTATTTGGACGCGCTCCCGAAGAAAAACATTTAGTTTTCTGAAAAGGATTGAATAGGTTTTGATTGACTTTCTTTGGTGGGCTGGAAATTCATTATGCTTTACAAGTTCTTTCATTATCATTTCATAAACAAAAAAAAATGTTAAAAAAATAAATAAATACTGTTTTATCAATATCCATTGGATTCATATTTTGTAATTAGAATTAATGTGTGATTTTCTCTCATTAACGGTCTTATTCTATGTATTGAAATCATATAATCGTTACACACCTACAAAATTAACTGTAAATAAAAAAATAAAAACCACTTGATAAAAATAAATAGAGTGAGATAACAAATGAGACGACAAAGAAAATTTAAACTTTCTTCATATTCTTCGACTAAGTGATACAGCTGATTGAAGCGTCTTTATTTTTTTGATTGAACTTTCAAAATATTTAATCTATATATATGGGTATGAATGTTCAAACTTCTATCATTTTCCTTTAATTGACATTATAGGAACTTCGTTTTGGTAGAACAATAAAAAAAAAGGTACTTGGCAATATAAAAAAGTTGGTAAATAATTAATTTTACCTATAGATTGACATTTGACTATTTCCGGAAAATAAAATATTTGTTAAAATTTGGTTTTCTGAAACTACTTAAACTACAGTTTCAGGTATCATTTATAGTAAACTTACAACTATCATCGATCTTGGAATATGTAACTTGGCTAAATTTTCTATATCTTTAGATATACTATTATTTTATTTTTTTAATTAAAATTTTTTATATCTTTTTATTTATTCCTCCATATTTATAAAATTATATATATATATATATATATATATATATATATATATATATATATATATATATATATATATATAAACATTGGAGTTCCTATTAAAGGCCTATTATTCGAGTAATCCATAATTAGACACCGTCATTTTGTATCCCACTTCCACTTTTGTAACTATTACTTAGTCATCCAAGTATTTTTGTTAATACGGTCCTACTTTTGCTTCTTTCGTTATTTTTTAAACATTAAAACTTTATTTCATTTTTCTTTATCATTGTATTAACTTTTTGCATAGTAGACATTCTAATCATATTAAGCTATGAACTTTTACCTATGGTCTTACATGCTTAAAGTTGATCATGCCTCGCATACAAGAAATTAAATGTATATATATATATATATATATATATATATATATATATATATATATATATATATATATTATCGAGAAGGAATCAAACATATAACTAATATAAAAATTAATGTCAACATAGCACGACTTTGAATGCAAGCTAAAATGTTAATATGTTACTGAAGAAAAGTTGTTAACATGTGATCACAGTTAAAATGTTAACACGACTTTGAATGCAAGCTAAAATGTTAACTCATGTTTGGAACTTAGAAAATGTCAGAGAAAAAAAAGGAAGAAAAAACTGTACGAGTAAAGAAAATAAAGAAAAGTACTATCTCAATGTAAAACTCTAGTTTCCACGATACCCTAAATGAACCTTTTTCTGATTATTTTGAACTAGTTTTCAAGTTTGTGTTTAAAACACAAGAATTAGTTTTTACAAGTTCAATTTTATTTTGAAGACTTGAAGTTGTATGACTAAATAAAATATAAAAAGGAGTCGATTTGTTGCATTTGGACCGCGTTTTCTATTGGAACATTTTTTTATAACAATTCTTGAAAGACTAGAAAAATGGGTTTGATTAGTGTCTGCTCTATAGACAACATTTTGGTAAACACGGTAATCCAAAATTGTATTTGCATATTTTGGCAAGCAATTGACATAAAATATCACAAAATTATTCTTTAACTTAATTTAATTTTTAGATTTTTCATCTATTCGACTCTGAATATTAAGAAGAATAAGACTAATTTATATCAGGTGTAGTAGTGATATCTTAATTAACAGTTACAACCTTTGATATATACTACTCCATGCGTGGACACTTTTCAAAATTATTAATTAAGAAAAGTATTTAAATATTTAATTATTTTCTTTTTGCATATACCTAAAAAAAGAGATCGAATATAATTTCTTGATTCTAAAAATAGTCAATTCAATTAGAATAAACAAATGGGAATTGTTAAATCTACAACAGAAAATGTTATTTCCACAACAAAAGTGTTGCTATAACGACGGTTTTTACCGTCGCTACACATCTACAGCTAAGACTGTAAACGAGCCAACACAGTTCGAGCTCGATTCGGGCTCGACTTGAAAAAATACGAGCGAGACTCAGATTCGTTAATAATATGATCTAACTCTGAGTATTAAAAATAGTTCGAATAAAAATATGAGTAGAATCTGAGCAAGGTTATACACGACTCGTTTAAGATTCAAACTACTCGAATTCTTGATTGTGATTCGATACATACTCGGTTAATACATATTCGATTAGATGTTCGATACATTCTCTTATAATATATACAAATTTAAATTAAATTAGGATAATTAGTTATTATTTTATTTTGTTTTTAATTTTAATTGTGATTTTATATTTGTAAAGTGTAATAATAAATATATTTTCTCATTTTTAAGTAAAATACCAAATTCAATTTATAATTATATTTATTATAAAACTAGTTATTATGTAGAGACTCGAATTCAAGCTTGAATTTGAAGCTCACGAGTAGTTTGAATAAATATTCGAGTCGAGTCGGATCGAATTTGAGTAATAAATATTCGAGTCGAGTCGAATCTGAGTAGGATTTTTCAAATATAATTCGAATTCGAGCCGAGTTCGAGTACGAATTTAGCATTTCGAGTCGAATTCGAGTAGCTCTCTGTTCGCTCCGGTTCGACTCGTTTACACCCTTATCTACAGCGATACTTTTATTGTGGAAATAACAAAAAATATTGTGAATTTAACAATTTCCTAAATAAATTGGAATAACATTCTCCTTGTACTCCATTCCAAACAGGTACTAAAATTCATATATATATATATATATATATATATATATATATATATATATATATATATATATATATATATATCCACAGCTGTGTAGTAAACAGTCGTGCTATGGCGACGATTTTTTTGGACTATAGTGACAGTTTAACCGTCGTCATAGACCAGAATATCTATGGCGTCGCCATAGCCTAAAAAACTGTCGCCATAGACGACTGTGTACTACATAGTTGTATTTATACATTTTTTCTATATATATATATAATACAATATATATCCAATTTAATATAAGAATTGAAACAAAAAATTGAAGGGAAGACAAAGTACCTTTAAATTCGTTAGCGAAACAGATAAAATACATGTAAGTAAATTTTTTAATCCAATTGAAGGGAATAATAGGTCTATTATGAGAGGAATTGAAAATAAGAAGTATCGAGACTTGAGCATTAATTGAGATTGGATTATGTTATAAATGAAAATTTTGGTTTTTTCACTATGTTATGTAATTAATTAATAATTTATTTGTTGCAAATACTA
Organism: Panax notoginseng; assembly: GCA_016801055.1. NCBI lineage: Eukaryota > Viridiplantae > Streptophyta > Magnoliopsida > Apiales > Araliaceae > Panax > Panax notoginseng. Next base: position 122,620,166 of record CM029023.1, read on the forward strand.
CTACCTTCATAAAAAACAAATTAAAAAAATATATCAAAGATACTATTATCGCTAAGCAATGTAATTCGTCAATTTTCCTATGACACTATATATATTGTCCACGTCGGGAAAAAATTTCTTTTTTACAATTCTTCTTTTAAATATTTCTTACTTTTTATGTTTTCTATTTGGTTCAAATTTGATGTGAAAGGGTGAAATTGATAAAAGAGTCCGACATGAAATATCGACAATTTGAAAATATTGATTTTTTACAGAGCTGCCAGTTGATAGGAGTGAAAAGTTGAAAAGTTGATTTTTTACAGAGCTGCCAACTCAACCGAGCTTATGAAAAGTTTTACAAAAAGACTCAATTATTGAACTCTGTTTAACAGGGCTTGGAAACCGAGATTCATAGAGTTCGGGGGCTTGCTTAAGCGGGGGGAAGGTATTAGGCACCCCCCGACTTCCGTGAAAACACGGTTACTGTGTCTTTTCAATTCCCTAATTTATTTGAAATGTGTGTATGTGTTGCAGTTAATTGGGCCTAAGTGCTTTATTTGGAAGTAATGTTATGCCTCTTTTGCACTTTTATACAAAAGCTTTAATTTGTATAAAAGTTCAATTTTAAGAAAAATATACAGAAATGTTAGTTTTGAAAACAAGTTTTCAAATCCTTATGCTCACATAGTGATTGAGGCATTTGATACTTCCATTTTATTCCGTATTCGACTTATTTTGATTTTATTCTTGAGATGCGATGTATCTTCGACAAAATAATATACATATAAATGTCGGGCTCCTTATGGGCATGAAAGCCATCAAAGTATATCCGAGCACCACACATATGATTTGCAAGCTAGCTGTACAACTAAAAATGGTCCATCATGAGAACCAGATCTAGATCCGTCAGCTGGATCTTAGATCGTTTGGCTCCTAGGCTCACATAATATCATATGAATAGCATGCATCACAAATATACTGAAATAAAACAGATATTTAATCTAAACGTCGCAAAGCAAAGGATTCATCAGTTAAATTATTGCATGCGCGTAGCCAAAGCTTCCAGCTTCCTCTAGATACATCAGTCACTTAATATTTACAAAACTAGAAAGAAAACTAGATTTAAATAAATCTTAGCCATTCTAGCTCAACGGTTTCAGTTTTATAACTTTTGAACTGATTAAAAGTTAGCTATGGCTAGATTTAGATAAATCTAGTCCACGAATTTAAATATTACAACTTTACATTGAATGAACAGTAAAAAATTGATATTTAATCACAGTAAACAATTAACATATATATATTAAAGCTAATAAAAGCTTCAGATCGGAAAATATTTTACAGTGTGTAGCGAGAAAGACTTTAAACTACTTTTGAAGCTTGAAAACTCAGTTTCTAGCAGTTAAAACTTGATATGTTGTAATATATTTTGTATACAAGTGTTTACAAAGAAGAATATCAAAGTTTGGAACACTGTAGGAGGGGTTCACTAAAACAAAAAGGATTATTTCCAACGGAATATTCCGTCGGAATTAAGTATAATCCGTCGAGCTTATGCTTAATTCCGACGGAATATTCGGTCGGCAATTCAGTCGGATATAAGCACGTCGAAATTAAGTCCTATCTATCCTCGATCGAACTAAACTCGACGGAATGTTCGGTCGAGATTAAGATATTATCGACTGAATTGTATCTGTCGATAATATTCTGTCGAGTCTAAATCTACCACGTGGCATCTCATAAAAATAGAAGGGACTTAATTTCAATGGAATTTCGTCGAGGATATACTAATTCCGTCGAGGTTAGTCTTTTTTTTTTAATATTTATTCTGTTTTGGCAATATCCAGGGTAATAACCCACATTTTTTGTACATGTAAACCTATTTTTTCCCAACAGCACATAAAACATAACTATAACTCACAACGAGATACTCAGTACCAACCCGGAGATAACACCGGGAGGACATGCACACCTCAGAGATGACACTGAGGACCTTCAACACTTGCAGCAGTCCAATCTCAGCGATAACTCTCAGCAACATCTGCTTTATCAGCCCAACCAGCGATAACCCCGGTGAGGGGAAAAGTCGTCATCTCGCCACCATGACGCCACACCGTACCATCTCAACGCTTTGATACATACACAATATCCCACAAAAGCCAAGAAAAATCAATCCCGAGTGACTATTGTGCAGGATAACGGATAGAATTTAAAGATAAAGACCGAAGGGCAACGTCCCATCTTCATGACTTCGTACAACCTCTAATCACATGTCATTGCGTAACTCTCGACAACGGCGGTCCGAAATAGGTCCTATATACCTCAGTCGGATGCCCGAATTGTAATTCTGAAAGTTTGGCACGTTGCATGCGTACACGTACTTCGAGACGGCGGGACCCCCGAAGCCCGAGGCACCCCGGGCAGCCTCTGGTACACCTGTGGCCCAACCGCAGGTACACCTGTGGCTCCACCCTCTATAAATAGAGGGATTGGGGTGACCATTTTAAGAGAGGAGACAGCGAGGAAGCCCTGCCCAATTTGCTCTGTACTCACCCTATACTGAGTGCTTTCTCATTTTAAACACTTGTGAGCTCACATATAACTATTTCTGTACCTGTGGAAGCTAGTGTTTATCTACTTTAAAGATATAGAAGTCTTCTTTGGCAGCCCACTGTAAACCTTCTCACACACTTTAAAGCACTTCTCTTCATCTGTGCACACACCGTTCTTCACGTTGAGAGTCGTGTCGCGTTTGTTTGCCCGGACTTCGGTCCGTGGTTTTATTTCAATTTGTATATACATATATATATTTATATATATTTATATATATGGACTAACATCTCGAGTTATGCCTCGATTGAGCCTAGATTTCGATCTGGAGCGTTTACTTGCTTTTGTATATATATACGTTTATATATATGAACTGCGTGTCGAACTCTGTTCGATGAGCCTAGACTTTGGTCTGGAGCGTTTACTGCTTTAATATATATATATATATATATATATATATATATATATATATATATATATATTAACTGTTGTTGGACTTTGTCCGATGAGTCTGTATTTTATTTTCTGTGTAGATAGCTTTTACAACTTTATTTACATTTCTGATCCCCCATGGAGGTGCTTCGTGGTTGGTGATCATGTCTGTATATATATATTAATAGCTTATATATATATATACCTGCTTACTGTGTTTATATCAACTGCGGCATCATGTGAGCCTAAGAATCATGTGATCACAGATTCAGTCCACTGAATCTAGATTCGGTTCCCGTGATGAACATTTTCAGCTGTAAGCAGCTTGTAATTTTATCTGTGATGTTTGGATCTCCTCAGATGGTTATCATACCCACGAGGAATTCAGCAACTTTTTGTACATTATTTTCTTACAGATGCCTCGCACCTGGAAAATAAAATCAACCAAGCCGAATATTGAATAAAATGGGAGTGTAAAAGGTCTCAATTACTATTGAGCACTGGGTTTGAAAAACCTCTTTTAAAACATCACTGCCATATCTTGTTTAAAACTGAATTTGTATATAAATTCAAATCCTGTGTATATAGGTGCGAACGAGGCCTCGCATTACTTCCAAATAAAAGCACATTGACCCACACACACACACATATTCGTATACCAGTTTCTTGAAAAGTGGCGGTCAACGTGGCAACACGGATGTCGGGGGGTGCCTAACACCTTCCCTCCGCATAAGCAAGTCCCTGGACCCTAATAGAATCTCGGTTTCACCGACCCGTTTAGCAGTGTCACATCACTGGGTCAATGTGCAAACCTTTTCTAGGTTGCGTTGGTACAACCAGTTAAAAAACCAACTGGCGACTCTTACAGTCCAATCATCAACATTACACATGTCGGACCTTTTTCACTTATTTTTTCAAACAAATCTCACATAAAATGAGAACACAAAAAAATAGGTAACGAAAAGGGACAGATAAAAATCCCGAGACGTCGACACATCGACCTTCTCAACTTTAGCTGTAATAGTTATATAAGCAAGAGTGAGCAAACAAGGCTCACTTGAAATAACAATGAATAAAACTTCATAACAAATGCCAAATAATAGGCTCAATAGAACTAAATAATATGCTCTATCAATGATAATCAAAATCTAAAAATATATATTTGAGGGTCATAGGACCACGAACTATGTCCATAGTTATAAGTAATCTTTCAACTTAAACTTTAATAGTCATAAGACTATAGGGACTCCTCGTACTTAGGGGGATCAGCACATCGTACAATGTATTGTGCACAAATATTTCAACGTTATGCGTAAATTATCCCCTATAATAGGGTTGTTCATCTCAGCATTTAGAATACGAGTACGCACCAAAGTAAGTTTGGTTTGGATAAGTTTCAAGGTAATTTAGGTTTAACGAACATCAACTAAGGATTAGTTGAATAAAAAGGTAATAACATTATGATATGGAATAAATCATAAGTGAATCAACATTGTATACTAATGTCATGCTTTAGGAATAATCTAATAGCATAAACATTGAATAACATAACATACCTTGCTTGAACAATATTAAGCTAAGGTTATTTAGAATTTAGTACTGAGCATGCATAACAATTAGTAAATTGAATAATAAAACTTGTTCAATATTAATACATCAGAATGTAGAAACTTGCATGCTAAATAACAAGTTAAAGATTAGGGAAACTTGTTCAATATCAAGAGGTAAGGTTTTAGAAACTTGCACAATGTAATTAGAGTTAAGAACTTGCTCAACGAAAGAATAAGGTTTAGGAAACTTGCCTTGCGTGTAAGCTAAACCGTAATAATTTGATTCACAATATCCTATACACATATCATCATGACATAATTAGTCATTACAAATACTCTATATATAAATAAGTATCTACATCATGTATGGATGGGTTTTAATCACATAGTCAAGTTACATTAGTAATAAGACTCGTTAATTATTAATAATATGTTCATTCTTAGTATAGTAATACCAAAATCACCTCCTAACAGTCATACTATTTCACTTAACTTTTTCAGACTTTGTGTAACTAAAACACATTGTCTGACCATTCTGCTAATTCGCGCTGCGGTGCCACAGTTTACACTATGGCGCGGCGTTGACGCTGTTACGTGAGACACAGGCCAATACTTGGCGCTACGGCATGGCGCTGGCGCTGGCGCTGCGGCGCGAGACTTGTACTGCGAAGCCGCGCTGCGGTGCCGAACTACAGTCCCCAGCGACCAACTTCGGCAACAACATAACCCAAGCCAATTTTAGCCTATAAGCTACTTTTTAACAACTGAATTAACAAATAATACATATATAGACTTCACACAAACATAATTTAAGTACTCTTAACATGATTTTACCTATATAACAATATAAACATCGAATTTAAAACCTCTAATTTCACTGTTTTAGCTAAAACTTCACTTTTTGACATTTTTAGTGAAAATCATCACTATGATTTTGTTTTTCAACCAAAACAGTTAATTCAAAAATTTGATTTAGTTTTTTCATCTTCTTTCAAAATCAATAGTCAATTGATATGTTATACAAAGAATTAAACCTCAATTTTACTTTAAACTAAGCCATATTCATATATTTTCATACAAATTCACTATAACATGATTTCTTTCACAAATAAATACATAACATGAATTAATTTACTATAACTCATCTATAAACTTATGAAAACAATTTTATAACAACAAATTATCATATAGAAACTATATATAACAAATAATTATCCATCACACAAATTTTTATAGAGAATTCTTTTGAATAGAATAAAACTAAAACTTTTTGAAAAGTAAGAGTAAGATGATACCTTTGTTTTAGAAGATGATGGTTACCCTTTGATTAGCAAGCTTTCTTTCCACAATTCTTCTCTCAAAATCTCTTTAGACTTCTCCCAATTCTCTCTCAATTTTTCTCTGCAACTTTTTTCTTCTCTGTGTTCTTCCTCCCTATTCTAATCTTACATACTAACAATATAACATAAATAATAATATAGGTATTAATTATATACTCCCTCCGTCCCATAGTTATTGACTGATTTTCTATTTTGAGATGTCCCAATATATAGGCTACTTACTATTTATAAAATTTAGTTGGTTCATTGCTTTACTTTTATGCCCTTATAATAAATATTCAACCATTACTCTTTTTTTGAAGAAACAACATTCAATGTCATTATTTTTATCACCACATTTAATGTTGTTGTATTCTCTTTGGTTAAAGTTCTATGGTTATGGACTTTAAAGGTCAATACACGTCAATCAATGAAGTTGAGAGTTCCAGTGTGATAAGTAAGGAGTAATTAATTTATTCATTAACTTAAACTGATTTTCTTAAACTATGTGCCAAAAGAAATCAACCTATAACTATGGGACGGAGTGAGTAATATAAATATATCTATTAACTGACATCAGTTATTTTATTTTTGAAACTCAAAAGCCATAAGGCTTGTTTGGCTAACTACCTTAAAATTAACCAATTAATCCTTATGCCTTGTTTGGTAAAACATATTTAAATTAAAGACTTAACATTTATTAAGCCTTGTTTGGCAAAACTGAATTAACCTCCCTTAACTTATTTTAATAACCCCTTTATAGTATAGTTTATGGCCACACTTTATTTAATTAAGTTTTAATACTTAATTTAATTAATTCTAATAACAATTTATTAAGTAAATTTACCACATAAATCAATACAACAAAATTATAATTTTCTTTATAATTATAATTTTATTTAATAATTTAACACATCATTTTAATTACAAAAAATCAAATTAAAATATCATTATAATAATTCATTTAGTCATTATAAACTCTCTAATTTAATTTATTTATTTAAATTAATATATTATCTCATGATGATCAATTTCCTTAACACATAAATTATTTATTTAACAAATAAATAATTAAATCAACTCACCTTAAATAAATATTTATTCAACAATAAACACATCAATTAAAATATTTATATAACTCCATAAATATTTTGAATTACAATTTAAAATAAAATTCTGAATTGTTACAGACGATTTTGAAAAAAATGAGTAAGTGGGGTTCCATATAATAAGCAAAACTTACAACAAATACTTCATTAAATACCCCTCTATTTATCTCAATTCGCTTGGCTTCACTAAACACATTTTTAATAACATGTATTCATCATTAATATTATAACTCACAATATTAACAACCAGATCATTCCCAGGAAAGAGGGGGCTTTCTGATAAGGACTTCTCCTTATTGACGTGCAATTAGATGATCAAACCCCTTTCCTCGACAGAATTTTCTAGACATCGTCAATAATGCAAATAATAATATGAATAACTTTGTCGTCTCAATTATTGATTTAATAATATAAAATATTGTGTAGATGATACTGTTACAATAATTGAATCAATAATGTGAGATACTATGCTGCAATTACTGTGGCAATAATTGAATAAAACTGAGTGACTTCTTACGTAAGCATCAATAATCAATACTTTTGCCGTTATTTTTATAAAAAATTATTTATGTCGTTTTCTAACTCTGACAGTAATTCCGTTGTGGGGTCCACCAATGATTGTGTCGTCGTACAAATATTCTTTGATAAAACGAATATTCCCCGACCAAACGAATATTTTATGACAACTTGCTTACTTTGCAAAATTTATAAATATTACTTACAACTATAACATTATATCAAATCCACACCATAATATTAAAAATAATATTTAGAGAAAAATTAATTTTTATTTATAAAAGTTGGGGTCTTATAAGTTGGGCTAGAGTTTTTTTCTTCTTTAATGATAGTGTGGTCTAAAGATAAGTTTCAAGGTAAGGCTTTATAAGATTAACATTGTAAGATTAACATTATCCTTACAACAGATCGTGATTGTCCATTAGCGGATCTGATGGTGAAAATAATACCCCGTCCACACCTTAATATATGGGAGCCCGTAGAACTAAGCAGCGGATTGCAAAATAGCCAAAGTGCCACCCAGGCTCCGCAGTTTAATTATGCGACGTTGACTTTACTAAATATTGTATTTTAATATATAATAATCAAAATGGCTTGATTTTTCTCGTCCGCACAACTAAAGTGCGGACAGTGAGTTCTCAAGCTCTCAAATTCTCTTTATCTCTCTCGACATATAAACACAAACAAATTTGCAATCTTTGTTGAATTATGGAGGTATTATGGTTTCCATAAAAGTTGTCGAACTTGGCTCCATGACCTACAAGAGTATATGTAATATAGTTATTTGTTTTCCTTGACTTGGGTTCTTTTATGAGATTTTTCCATTCGAGTAATCTCCCAACCCCTCATATTTTGATTTTTAGATTATGGGCATATGCATGTGTTTGCCTAAATTTATACTTAGCAAATATACGCAAGTATACTGATGTCTTAAAATTATGTATTGCAAGTACACATTGTCGAATTGAAGAATTGACAAATACAGGTCGAAACCACAAAGACTAGATTAATTTTAATGTATCCTTAATATCTAATTTAGGTAAATTAGAAATAAAGATTGAAAATTGATTAACTAGAATATGAAAACTAATAATGAGGAAACAATCTAGGAATCCAAATCCATTAAATAATAAACATAACATATAATTCAATCTCTTCTATTTTTATAACTCAACAATGATTTTGATCTCCCTTCCTTTTAATTTAGTAATTTATAATTAACTTGAGCAAACATAGACTATAAAAATTTAAGGATTAACTATAACCCATCAAAACTTCTTTGAGCAAGTATGGATTATGAAAAACTCATATCTTAACAATAATCTATTAAAATCTCTTAATTAATTTAAAATCACATAAGAACTATTAAACAAATGTATTTCAATAACGAAAAATGAAGGCGAAATCAATTAAACATAAAAGCATAAATAATAGAAGAGATGAAAAACAGTATCATGAATAATTATTTAATTTCATCTTCATCCTAGATTAAAGAAATTAGCTAGACATGAAAAATAATTAAACTAACTAAAACAAAGAAAAGAAGAAGATTAAAAATGAATAAGAAAACTCCCTTTAATTAACGATCATCCAACGAACGTATAATGAAGAAGTAATTTAATCTACTCCTACTCCTAACCTAAACTAATACAATACCTAATAATCCTTCTCTCTAAAATAAGAGACCTATTTATAGGGAAAATAAATTTGTGCCCTAATTTTGATTCATTGAACTTAGACACTTTTGTTCCTTTTGTCCCTCTTCTTTCCTTCTTGACTTCAATCTCTATATGATAATCCTCCAAGAGTCCCTTTCCATTTTTAAAAATTGGAAATAAATCCTTTATTTGCTCCTCATGAAAAATAAATGTTATTTCCTACAAAACAAAATAAAATGTATTAATTAAATAAAATAAGCATATAAAATAATAAATATGGGAATATTAAAATGTATTAATTTTGTGTCTATCAAATACCCTCATACCTAGCTTTTTCTCATCCTCGAGTAAAATAAAAATAAAATAAAACAAAAATTATACTACCTCATTTTCGTAGGAAACACGATTGCACTTAACATGTGTAATAAGCCTTTAAACCCCAAGGTTTCCCCAAGTGGACGAGTTGTGTCTCGTGAGGGTTTGCAGTGAATATACCCATAAATTTAAAAATAAAATCTTTTTGAGTTCAATAATTTATGAAATTAAAAGAAAACTTCTAAATATCCCTAGGCATTATATATAAGCAAGATTAAATTTAAAATCATACTTTTACCTTATCAAAAATACTCAATCTTCATTTTAAACACCATCCTTCATTAAATTAATTTCATGTGATGCATGCATGTGTATATGATATAACTCTTAGTAAGGATTTTTACCATGAAAATCAAGCAAACTCATTTTTCTTTTTCTTTTTTTTCCATTATTTTTTTGATTTTTTTTTTCTTGACTTGTGCAATGTCTAATTTTTTTAGGCTTTTTAGAGTTACCCATGTAGCGAGCGTTGGACCAATGACTCTCAAACAAGTCGGCTTTAAGACACTAGGTGTAAAGACACCCCTAAGGGTTTACTAACTCGAGTAACAAAAGCCTCAAAATTAGACTAGTCAAGATGCTTTTATCCATCACACTTTTCAGCGTGAATATCGATGCTTCCTGATGCTTAGATACCCAATTATTTCGTTCAATGGAAATTGAAGCAGTTATTTATTTATTTATTTTTCAATTTTTTTCCAACTTCTCTTTTCTATTTTTTTTGAAATTATTTGAATCATAGTTTATACCCCACAACTAAGAATTAGTGCAAACGTGAAGTGCAAAAATGCTTGTGCAATCAATTTTATTACAGATGGTATTTCAAACTAAGATTTTGTACCTTATCAAAGATTCAAGAGTTCTAAATCTTTCAATCTTACTCATGAGTTTTGCTCCACGGACACTTACTAGAATAAATTCAATTCATAAAAAGTTGAACAAAATTTTTAATAATTTCAATTTTTTATACTTTTTATTATTTTTTTACTATATTTTCCTAAAAAGAAAAAAAATCTAATACAATAATACAAACAAACTCTTCCCCCCCCCCCCCAATACCTAAATCATGCATTGTCCTCAATGTATACAAATAAAAAATAGATATGAAAGGTATGAAAGAATTATACCTTATACGTGGGGTTTTTATTCTGCAAGAAAACGCGGTGAGAAAAAAAACAAATGTACATATCTACAAATTTCATAAATCTTAAAAATTATGTGACTATACATGAATGATACAAAGGGGTAAGTGAGTGTGAACTTTTCATTATTTTCAGGAGGTCTAGAAAATTGAAAATAGTCAAAATTTTCGTCACAGTTATGCTTAAAATTTACCTCAAGAAAACTTTAACTAACATGTTCAAATGATGGAAGAAATGATTCAAATACATGTTCTACTTTAGTTGACTTATTTGTAGCGAATCTCAACAGCTCATTGATTTTATCTAAATATTCGAATTCATTCCAATTTTGGTCAAGGTGATTTAAGAAAAAAATAATTGGATCTTTTTCAATCAAGAGTGTATTTTCAATTATTTCTTGGGTCATTGACAACTCTTGGATCATGTTTACTTTAATGGGTTGGTCCAAAAAATCACTAGGTGGTTTTTTAGGAATAAGTCTTTCAGGGTATGGAGCTTTAGGCTTATAGACTTTTTCAATCGACTCATTAAAAGTGACATGATCAATTTTAGGCATAGACTCATAATTTTTAGACTCCTCAAATTGGCTTGACTCAAACTATTTAGAATTGAATACAAAATTTTAATTTTCCTCATCATTTCCACAACCATCAAGATTTTCAAAATTAACCACAGAGTTACTAGAAAATTCACTTACCTTTTGTTCATTTATTATGGTGGCTAACCAACTCATTTGAATTTCTAGACGAGTTATAGCTTGATTCGTGTTTTGCATGAAATCTTCCATAATTTTCTCTAAGGTGTTGAATCTTTCCTCTTCTTCATTTGAAAATTCTTGTGGATATTGAGGTTCAGGATCCAAATATGGATATGAATATGAACATGGATATAAACTTAGATAAGAATTTTTATAAGTTAAAAAAATTTGATTTACTTGGTGTGCATTAAAATTTTCATAGGGTTCTTGATTCCAAGCAAAATTATTATTCCAACTATAATAAGATTTCATCTTTTCACAAATCACAAAAAAATATACAACTAACCACGAAAGTCACAAAAAAATAAAATAAAAATAAAATAAATAAAAATAAAAATCCTAATTCTACGGTTAACCTAAATAAAATCTAGACAGCTCCTAACTGTTCCAAGTTACACCGCAAGGTTCACCAAATTCGAAATTAATCACACCACTAGTCAAGTAAGTGTAAGAAATGTGGGAGTCTCTCCGTGGGTACGATAACTAATTGAATAACCACACATCCTTTAGGTGTTTGCCTTTTGAACCACTTGCATAGACACCAGTAGTTAGATTAATTTAAAATTTAGCCTCCTCTTGGAGTCCCTTGTCCTAATTGAGCTCGAGTGTCCTACGGGCAAGCGTCTACTTGATTTTATTAAGGCAAGGTTATGCAAAATGAATGGGTGGTTTGTGGGCCAAGGAAGGGTGATGAAATCCCCACCTTATCATATTACAGGTAGTGCCCTTAATGTTAGATTAAATATGAAAATGCATAAATTAATAAATAAAAACTATAAACAAATAAAATGTCCTAAAACTATGTGAATTACGAAAGAATGAGAAGTTTTGACGTACCTCAATCCTCCAGCAATAACGATAGTTTATATTTGACAAACAATAAAAATAAAAACCTAACAGGATGTGCTATACGTGAGTGAATGCATGAATGCGACGATTAATTTTCTAACTAACAAAAAAAACTAAGCTACTTATTTTTTTTAATTTTTGAGTTAAGATACAAAATACCAGGAAAAACGCAGCAATAATCTTGTCTTTTAGCACTGTTGATCCGCTTCGATAATCCTGGAAAAAAATATTAGAAGAAAAAAAACTAATTCTAATAAATAAAAATTAAGGAATATAAAATTAAGTCTAGTCCCCGGCAACGGCGCCAAAAACTTATTTGTTAAAATTATGTACTGCAAGTGCACAGTGTTGAATTGAAGAACTGGCAAGTATAAGTCGAACCCACAGAGACTAAATTAATTTTAATGTATCTTTAATAACTACTTTAGGTGAATTAGAAATAAAGATTATAAATTGATTAACTAGAATATGAAAACTAATAATGAGGAAACAATCTAGGAATCTAGGAATCCAAATCCATTAAATAATAAACATAACATATAATTCAATCTTTTCTATTTTTGTAACTCAACTATGATTTTGATCTCACTTTCCTTTAATTTAGTAATTTTACAATTAACGTGGGCAGGGATAGACTATAAAATTTTAAGGATTAATTATAACCCATCAAAATTTCTTTGAGCAAGCATGGATTATGAAAAAAATCATATCTTAATAATAATCTATTAAAAACTCTTAATTAATTTAAAATCACATAAGAACTATTAAACGAAGGTATTTCAATAACGAAACATGAATGCGAAATCAATTAAATATAAAAGCATAAATAATAGAAGATATAAAAATTATTATCATGAATAATTATTTAATTTCATCTTCATCGTAGATTAAAGAAATTAGTTAGACATGAAAAATAATTAAACTAACTAAAATAAAGAAAAGAAGATTAAAAATAAATAAGAAAACTCCCTTTAATTAACGATCATCCAACGAACGTACAATGAAGAAATAATTTAATATACTCCTACTCCTAACCTAAACTAATACAATACCTAATAATCCTTCTCTCTAAAACTTGTTCCTTTTGTCCCTCTTCTTTCCTTATTGACTTCAATCTCTATATGGTAATCCTCCAAGAGTCCATTTCCATCTTTAAAAGTTGGATATAAATCCTTTATTTGCTCCCCAAGAAAAAAATATGTTATTTCCTACAAAACAAAATAAAATATATTAGTTAAATAAAATAAGCATATAAAATAATAAATACGGTGCTAAAAGGAAACAATAATCAGAATAGACTATCAAATATTGTACAATACTCACTAGTTATTTTCTTCCATATCTTTATAAATAATTAGGCTTGATTATAGGTAATAGATTAAGATCTTGATGTATTATTATTAGTATAAAGTTGTAGCCATCTATTCATATTTGATATACAAGAAAATAAATTCACTCTCTGTTTATTTTTATGGTATCAAAGCTCCAGCATTGACCTGTGCATCAAACAAAACACCAGCACCAAATCTTAGTTGACCACCATGGGTGACGATAAACCAAAAGGCGCAGCTTCAGGTACCAAATGGGAAAACCCCAATCATCAACTCTATCTCCACCATTCAAATCAGCCTGGTGCTGTACTTGTCCCGCAACCTCTGGTCGAAGATAACTATAGCACATGGAGTCAATCCATGACTATGGCCTTAACAGTCAAAAACAAAATTGGATTTATAGATGGTTCAATTAAGAAGCCTGATGATAAAAATCCAGAAGAATCGCAGCAATGGAATTGCTGCAACAACTTAATCAAGACTTGGTTGTTGGGGTCGATGTCCAAAGAGATTGCTAGCAGCGTCATCAATTATAAGGATGCCAGACAGATGTGGCTCGATTTGCATAAACGATTCTCACACATGAACATCGTTCAATTGTTCCATGTCGAGAACGACATCCACGACTGCAAGCAAGGTGACATGTCTGTGGGATCTTATTTCACAAAGCTGAAAAGTCTATGGGATGAGAGGGATGCGCTGTGCACTTTCCCAACCTGTACTTGCGGAACAAGCAAAGAAGTGGTTGCGTATCTAGAGAAACAGAAAACCATGAAGTTCCTTATGGGACTTAATGAATCTTACACGCGTGTTCGCAGCAATGCCCTTTTACAGGAATCGCTACCCACTGTGAATAAAGCTTATTCACTGGTTCTTCGTTATGAAAAATAGTCGGAGGTGACGACCGGGAAAAGTCATGCCCAACCAGATGCTGTTGTCTTTACTGTGAAAAATTCAAGTCGCGAGTATGAAAGAGAAAGGGGTGAACTTAAATGTTCCAAATGCAACAAACCGAACCACATTGCCAGAAATTGTCGTGCTCATCTTATATGCACTTTTTGCGGTCGTAATGGGCACATAGTCGACTACTGTCGCAAAAAAAGGCTACAGAGGGTGAGTTCCACACAATAATGTCCAAAGGGAATCAAGTTGCTTCCCACACAATTGGCAGGAAGGGGCTGAACTTTCCCTTCACACCAGACAAGTGCAAACATATTCTAAGTATGCTGAAGAATAAATCTTCATCCGTTAACCAAGCTGGTAATTGTTCGACTCATGATGATCTTTTAGGTAAAACTTTCATGCTTATTTCTAGTAGCAAGAAAAATATATAGATTTTGGACAGTGGATGCACTGATCATATGGTTTCTAGTCCTAATTTACTCACACATTCAAAACCTGTTACTAATCACACTATGGAATTGCCAAATGGTTCAGTAGTACAAGTGACCCATATAGGCAAAATTATTCTCTCTCCCGATCTGACTCTTGACAATGTTTTATGTGTCCCATACTTCCGTTAGAAATTTAATCTCAATTAGCAAATTGGCCCTTGATTCATCTTGCATTACTATTTTTCTAAGCCAATTTTATGTTATTTAGGACCAATGCTCGGGGAAGATGATTGGGATGGGAATTGAACGGGAGGGTCTCTACTATTTCGACCAATCCAAGAAAGGAACATGCAACCATATTCGAATCTCCAATCCGACTCTTTGGCATCAACGTCTTGGGCATCCTTCGTCTAAAGTTTCTTTATTATTTTCTTTTCCAGAATTCAAAAATAAATCTTGTGATATCGATAAGTGCTTAATTTGTCCATTGGCTAAACAAACAAGACTTCTATTTCATTCAAGTTCTACTTCTACTGCATCTTGTTTTGATTTAATTCATGTTGACATTTGAGGTGGTTATAAGGTTGCTTCTATTTCGAGTGCAAAGTACTTCCTTACTATTGTTGATGATCATACTAGATGCACATAAATTTATCTCATGAAACATAAATTTGATACCAGGGAACTTCTAGTCAAGTTTGTTAACATGGCTAAAACTTAATTTAATTCCAAGGTCAAAATCATTCGTAGTGATAATCGGCCAGAATTTAAACTTGAAAATTTCTATGCTCTCAAGGGCATTGTTCATCAACCTAGTCGTGTGGACATACCACAACAAAATGGAGTCACCGTACAGAAACATAGGCATTTGTTAAATATGGCATATGCGTTACTCATTCAAGCTGGTCTTCCTAAACGATTTTGGGGGGATGCTATTCTCACTTCTGCATACCTCATAAATCTAACACCCACTCCTCTTCTCCAAGGAAAAACTCTATATGAAAAGTTGTTCAACAAAGTTCCCAATTATTCACACCTACAAATATTTGGTTGATTATGTTTTGTTTCCACTCATGCACAACACCCTTCTAAGTTTGATCCTCGAGCATCTCAATGCATTTTCCTTGGATATCCGTATGGACAAAAAGGGTATCGTGTTTATGACATTGCTCAAAAAAAGGGCATGGTGTCACGGGATGTTGTCTTCTTTGAAGACTTGTTCCCTTTTCATCATCACTCACAATCCGTTGCACCAACAATTACCTCTGACACACCACAAATTCCAGTGCTAAACAATGCACCATTTTTAAACTTTGACATGGACTCCTTGTCAGAGCCTATTTCTCCATCTTCTTCTCATGGACCTACTACCACCATAAATAGCCCTCCCATTCTTACCATCCCATATGAGCAGCCCACTCTTGTGATAACCCAAAAATTTATAAAATCTTGAATGATTAGAATAAAGGTTAAAGAATAAAACCTAGATAAGAATTTGAGGAATGAGGAATTAAGTTAATGATATAAGGATCAAGATAAAACTATGTTAGTAATTAACATAGCTTGAACGTTGGCCTTGATTGGTAAATAAGAATTTGAATAAGTATAAAGTCGTTAGTTAATACGATTATCAATAAGAAGGGAGTAATTTAAAATTTAAAATTTAATTTAGAGATAGAATTTTGAAGCACGGACTGCTCGGTTGCGTCCGAAACGTCAAATTTAGTCAGAATGGACAACAAACACAAAATGTGTAAGGATTGACTTTTTGGTCAAAGTCAACAGTTGATTTTTTATGGAGAAATGTCAAAATTGGAGTTAGAAGTGAAATATGTTATTATTATGTGAATTATGTATATGATTAAATAAATATACATTATATAATGGGTATACATTTATTTTGTATGTAAAAGTGAATTAAGAATTAAATTATGTAACCTAATATATATATTAGGTGTATTAATTAAATAACCTAAGAGGTTATAATATGGTAGAATATTAGTATATAAATACCAATTTTAAGAGATTTATTTTATACATCTCAATTAATTAATTTTATAACCTAATTATAGCAAGTCTAATTGGGTTAATGATATAAATGTGCATGAGTAAGGATTTATGTTATAATTGAGGAAATAAAAACCCTAATTAAATAATTAGGGAGTGGTAATATTAAGAGTGTTAGAAATATGATATTTTGTTATGGCCCAAAGAAATTAAATTAGAAGCCCAAAAGAATTAATTGGGAGCCCAAAACATAGCCTAATGGAAGAGGGACTTTTTGGACATTTAGTAAGCTAAATAATGGAATAAAAGCAAAATAAAAAGTGGCAAAATGAAGGCCACATGGCCGGACATGTGAAGAGGAAAAAGGAGGGGGGAGAATGTGGTTAATTACTTTAGTGGTTCACCCACTGTAAAACCAGGTAAAAAAATAATAATAAAGAAATAAGTAAATAAATAATATTTAAATCCATAATTTTAATTGGGCTTTTTTTATGTTGGGTCAAATTGTATTTAATTTGTGTGAACTATAATAAGTATGTGATTACATTAATTTGGGCTTTTATACTAATTGAGTCTATTTTGTATTTGGGTAATATTAAAATCCAATTAAAATTAGGAGACACAATAAGTTATATAAATAAAGAAGTAAAACCTAATTAGTCTCTCATATGCTTTATACGCAACTGAAGGAGAAGAAGGGAAAAAGCGGCTGTGGAAGAACAAAACAAAACAGAAGAAGATTCTTTCAGTAAGATAATATTATTACTTTGTGAATCAGTATACTTTATTTTGTAAATTAATATATATATAGTATTACATCAAGTGACCAATTGGTGAATCAGGCGAGGAGCCAATTAATGGATTAATAGTTAATTTAATATAATCCTTATATATTTTATTAGATTGGTTTAGGTGTAGTTATCAATTTAATTAGATCTATATTTTTAGTAAAGTTTGATTTTTGCAACAGAGGATGTGAAGTTCTAATTAAATTTTGCAAGTTGAGATTTGCTTCAGGAATTAAGTTTATGCAAGTTTAAAAAAAAGATGATAATAGAGTAATTAAGATCGGTAATTTGGAGGACAAATAAAGTTCGATCGGAGGGAGTATTTAATTATTGATATGTGATTTAATTTATGTTTTTGCTATGCAATACAATCTGAAATATATATCGTAATAACATGTGCAGTCAACATGAAGAATTGTGAATCCTAATAGAGACTTGCTCATTAAGTTTGGCTTAGTCATATTTTTCAATGTATTAATGTGGGGATGCTACGTAAATAGTTTGAAAGCTCTATCATCTCTACAAGCCACAGTGACAAACTTTGCTACCAACTTTTTATCTGCGGGTTTAGCTGGATTTTTTTTCTTCTTTTTTTTAAGAAGCACTATCATATCAACTCAGACGAAAGAGAATTATCAATAGATGTATATAGTTATAGAATTTATAAATTTACAGATTTTGACTATATTAATATGATTAATAATAATATGAGTTTAAAAAAAATAAAAAAAAATTAGTAATTAATAATTTAACGCATAGTTTATTAATTTATTTTAATAATTTGTGTAATTAGTTCGATCGGAGGGAATTTAAAGAGTTATACTTAGTGTATAAATTTTGGAGTATTAATAATTGATTTAAGGCGATGATTAAAGGCATATTCAATAGAATATGAATTATTTTAGAATTATTAGTTTGGATTGTTTTTAATTTGAGGTGAATATGTTTAGGTTGCGAATAGCGTTTCGTATTTGATATCGTTGGCACTTAAGGGTAAGATTTTGTGGAGTGTGCTATAAATGGTTTGGAAGTATCAGGTACGGATTCCGTACTCTTTCAGCGATACTCTTGTTAAATTTGATTTGTTCGTTTTGTCGCTTGTTCGAATTTCGTTATTATTTCACATAATTGTTTCCTGTGAAATAAATATATTAGTTTCATTTTGGGAGTTGATACATATGACTCATATTTGTATTCTTTGAATTAGGATATCATGTTTAGTATTTATTTTGATAATTATAGAGCGGAACATGTTGCTACCTTTTTTTTGAGACCTTGTGACTATAATTTGATTTGGTTCAACATGTACATATAGAACCCTTTTGTTGGTATTATGTCACATGTGTTGTGACATGGTATTTTTGTTAGAATATACCGTAGGGTATACCTGAGCTATAACCACCTGTGGGGGTACCACAGGCATGTCGTCTTGGCACGAGAGACATGACACTTTCCGTGGCGGTGTGATTAGTCCACGGCGTCTCCGTTTGGGCTTCGGAGGAAGTGGGCCATTTGGTGTTTTATTGTGCGAGGCGTATGGGTTAACCCTAGTTTTCTGTTTTGCGGATTGGTGATATTGTGCCAAACACACCTATCCGATTTGCATACATTTGGATTCGCGGTCCAATGTGTAAGTGCATGTGTGGCATCATTTGATTTGCTTGTGTGGTATTATTTTGACTTACCCGTGTGGTATTGTTTTGATTTACCTATATATGCGGCATTAGTTTGACTTGCCTGTGTGGCAAGATATATTTTTGAGCTCAATCGGTATGAAATAACCCCAGCCATTTGTTTCAGCCTATTATTTTATTGTATTAGTTTTGTTGGTTTCTGTTCAGTTCGATTTATTGGGTTAGTTACTTCAATTCGTTATTTATTTACTATTCTGTTTGGGTTCGTTAATTCTGTTGGTTTAAATATATTCGATTCAAATCTTCAGAGATTTTATTTTTGTCAGAGGCAATATTTTGTATCTATTGATTTCGTATTTCAGTTGTATATCTTTGTTATCTTTATATCCGTACTGGGCAATTGGCTCATGTTGTGTTTTTCTTCCGGCAGGGTTGTAGGGGTGATTCAGGGCTAGTGTGATGAGAGTGTTGCCTTTGACCATCTAGATTGATTCGAATTTTAAGTTTTGATTATTTTGACCCTGTTTGGAGAATTGTATTTAGTACTTTATTAATGGATCACCACTTTTAATATTTTGAGATTGTTAGTGCTCTGTTTATTTATTTTGAGGTTCGTTGTGCTTTTTGCGTGACCTCCCTTTCCTTTTTGGGAAGGGGGTGTTATAGAGATGGTATCAGAGCTTAGCTTCTTTCTTGTAGAAAATCTATTTAGGCTTGACCTGTGAGTTGTGGGTAAATCACTGGGTAGACGTCGTAGGAATTTTATACGATTTTGTTCTTTGATTGGTTGGTCTTGATTTTGACCAGGTGTCATTCTCTCCTCGAGTTGTAGTTGATTTGAGAAATGTGAGATATATTGTTAAGATTGTTATTGTTATGCACTGGAGCAATAATATTAGTTAAGGATTGTGATTGGATATCATTAAGGAGAATAAATATGTGATTATGATTGTGATTGGATATTTTGTACCGTTAAGAAAGGATTATATGATTATGATATGAGCATTTGTATCAGCGAGTTTTAATATTGGAGAATTATTTGTTAGAGTTATTTCAGGTAATTACAAATTATTATGATTTTGGAATTGAGGATTTGATTTGGGTTAGATTTTGATTTTTGTTAAGTTGTGGATAATTTGAGGCATGGGTATTGATGGGATACTATGATAAAGTGAAAACTATTATGTATAGAGAATTTCTTGTAATTTAAGTTGTTGATATTTGAGGTAATTAGATTAATCTTTTTGAGTTAATGATCAATTTTGTGGTTATTTCCTAGTAGTATATTGGAGTTATGTCCTATGAAGTTTAATTGTGATAGTATGAGGTGACATTAAAATTTATTGGATTATGATTTGCAATAAGGGATGATTGATTTATTATATGATTAGATAGTAAGTGATGAAATTCAATTAATTTGGAGAGATCTTGAATAGTTATAGTTGCTTATGCAGATTGTAGAATATGTTATTTTGAGTTTGATACGGTGTTGAAGAGATCTTCATATTTTTATTATTTGGTGTAATAATATTTGAAAACTAACTTGGATTGATGTTTGAATATTTTGAAATTCTTGAGGATTCAGGAAGAGATATAATTTGTAGAGTTATTTTGTTTATTTCGACATCCTTAAAGTTTTGCAAGAATTTATGTAAAATAAATAAAACAAAAATAATTTGTTAGATCCTTGTCATGTGTGAAATATAAACATTTTACGAATTAAAAATAATTTTAAATATTTTGGGTATTCGAATCGTATTTAGATGAAGAGAAATTTTTGTGATTTCAAATTATGTTCCGAAGAGTACGTTTACAAGAATTAAACTCAAAGATATTAGCGACAGCCGCACCAACGGTGGATCAGGTAATCTAATTTGATGCAACACGAACAACCTTACCGAGGCTTGACACGATAGTTGGTGAATCTTTTACGAGTACATTGATAATTACGTGGACCGATGACTAATCCGCGTTGATGGTTACAAATGGCGACGCTACGTCGTAACTAAATTTATTTATTTTTTTGTAGCTTATTTGAATTCCGAGGACGGAATTATTTTTAAGGGGTGAAAAATGTAATAACCCATATTTTTTTTAAAATTAGATATTAATTAATTTTATTGTATACAATTGTATTTAAATTGGAAAAGGTAAATGATTTCCCCCCCCCCTATTTTCTTCCTTGTTATGTTTGGAAAATTAAATTCTTTTAGTAGATAATTAATTAACTGATTAAATTAAAATTTAGGAAGATAATTCTTTTTTTTTAAAAGTCTTGTGGTAAAATCATTCGGAGCGGGAAGCTACTTGGAAGATAGAGGATTCTATTCGAGCGGAGTATCCGCATCTTTTGATAATTAGCTACGTTCATTCTTTTGATTCTGGGGACGAAATCCTTTTTAAGGGATAGGTGATGTAATACCCGGTAAAAAAAATTAATAATAAAGAAATAAGTAAATAAATAATATTTAAATTCATATATTTAGTTGGGCTTTTCTTATGTTGGGTCAAATTGTATTTAATTTGTGTGAACTATAATAAGTATGTGATTACATTAATTTGGGCTTTTACACTAATTGGGTCTATTTTGTATTTGGGTAATATTAAAATCCTATTAAAATTAGGAGACACAATAAGTTATATAAATAAACAAGTAAAACTTAATTAGACTCTCATACGCTTTATACGCAACTGAAGGAGAAGAAGGGAGAAAAACGACTGTGGAAGAACAAAACAAAACGGAAGAAGATTCTTTCAGTAAGATAATATTATTACTTTGTGAATCAGTATACTTTATTTTGTGAATTAATATATATATAGTATTACATCAAGTGACCAATTGGTGAATCAGGCGAGGAGCCAATTAATGGATCAATAGTTAATTTAATATAATCCTTATATATTTTATTAGATTGGTTTAGGTGTAGTTATCAATTTAATTAGATCTATATTTTTAGTAAAGTTTGATTTTTGCAACAGAGGATGTGAAGTTCTAATTAAATTTTGTAAGTTGAGATTTGCTTCAGGAATTAAGTTTATGCAAGTTTAAAAAAAGAAGAAGATGATAATAGAGTAATTAAGATCGGTAATTTGGAGGACAAATAAAGTTCGATCGGAGGGAGTATTTAATTATTGATATTCGATTTAATTTATGTTTTTGCTATGCAATACAATCTGAAATATATATCGTAATAACATGTGCAGTCAACATGAAGAATTGTGAATCCTAATAGAGACTTGCTCATTAAGTTTGGCTTAGTCATATTTTTCAATGTATTAATGTGGGGATGCTACGTAGATAGTCTGAAAGCTCTATCATCTCTACAAGCCACAGTGACAAACTTTGCTACCAACTTTTTATCTTCGAGCTTAGCTGGATTTTTTTTCTTCTTTTTTTTAAGAAGCACTATCATATCAATTCAGACGGAAGAGAATTATCAATAGATGTATATAGTTATAGAATTTATAAATTTACAGATTTTGACTATATTAATATGATTAATAATAATATGAGTTTAAAAAAAATAAAAAAAATAATAATTAGTAATTAATAATTTAACGCATAGTTTATTAATTTATTTTAATAATTTGTGTAATTAGTTTGATCGGAGGGAATTTAAAGAGTTATACTTAGTGTATAAATTTTGGAGTATTAATAATTGATTTAAGGCGATGATTAAAGGCATATTCAATAGATTATGAATTATTTTAGAATTATTAGTTTGGATTGTTTTTAATTTGAGGTGAATATGTTTAGGTTGCGAATAGCGTTTCGTATTTGATATCGTTGGCACTTAAGGGTAAGATTTTGTGGAGTGTGCTATAAATGGTTTGGAAGTATCAGGTACGGATTCCGTACTCTTTCAGCGATACTCTTGTTAAATTTGATTTGTTCATTTTGTCGCTTGTTCGAATTTCGTTATTATTTCACATAATTGTTTCCTGTGAAATAAATATATTAGTTTCATTTTGGGAGTTGATACATATGACTCGTATTTGTATTCTTTGAATTAGGATATCATGTTTAGTATTTATTTTGATAATTATAGAGCGGTACATGTTGCTACCTTTTTTTTGAGACCTTGTGACTATAATTTGATTTGGTTCAACATGTACATATAGAACCCTTTTGTTGGTATTATGTCGCATGTGTTGTGACATGGTATTTTTGTTAGAATATACCGTAGGGTATACCTGAGCTATAACCACCTGTGGGGGTACCACAGGCATGTCATCTTGGCACGAGAGACATGACACTTTCCGTGGCGGTGTGATTAGTCCACGGCGTCTCCGTTTGGGCTCCGGAGGAAGTGGGCCATTTGGTGTTTTATTGTGCGAGGCGTATGGGTTAACCCTAGTTTTCTGTTCTGCGGATTGGTGATATTGTGCCAAACACACCTATCCGATTTGTATACATTTGGATTCGCGGTCCAATGTGTAAGTGCATGTGTGGCATCATTTGATTTGCTTGTGTGGTATTATTTTGACTTACCCGTGTGGTATTGTTTTGATTTACCTATATATGCGGCATTAGTTTGACTTGCCTGTGTGGCAAGATATATTTTTGAGCTCAATCGGTATGAAATAACCCCAGCCATTTGTTTCAGCCTATTATTTTATTGTATTAGTTTTGTTGGCTTCTGTTCAGTTCAATTTATTGGGTTAGTTACTTCAGTTCGTTATTTATTTACTATTTTGTTTGGGTTCGTTAATTCTGTTGGTTTAAATATATTCGATTCAAATCTTCAGAGATTTTATTTTTGTCAGAGGCAATATTTTGTATCTGTTGATTTCGTATTTCAGTTGTATATCTTTTGTATCTTTATATCCGTACAGGGAAATTGGCTCATGTTGTGTTTTTCTTCCGGCAGGGTTGTAGGGGAGATTCAGGGCTAGTGTGATGAGAGTGTTGCCTTTGACCATCTAGATTGATTCGAATTCAAGTTTTGATTATTTTGACCCTGTTTGGAGAATTGTATTTAGTACTTTATTAATGGATCACCACTTTTAATATTTTGAGATTGTTAGTGCTCTGTTTATTTATTTTGAGGTTCGTTGTGCTTTTTGCGTGACCTCCCTTTCCTTTTCGGGAAGGGGGTGTTACACCCACTCCCACCTACTCCTCCTATGTGTCATTTTTTTATTTATCCAACATCTTTGTTCATTCTTGTAAGCAAGCTCTTGGTAATGAGAGAAAGAGAGAGAATTAGTGGGAGCAATGGAAGCGACCACATGGCCGGATGGTTTATGGAAGAGAAAAAGGAGTGGAGCATGTGAAGCTTTTACTAAAATAAAGCTATCTTAATTTTCTCTTTCATCTCCTTCATCTAGCTAACACCAAGAAAAACCAAATAGAGGGAGAGAGAAGGGAGGCCATTCGGCAACCATGGAGGAGAGAAAGGGGAGTCTTTGGTAAGACATCAAATCTCCATAATCAAACAATGTAGAAGAAGAAGAAGGAGAGCATGGTAATCAAAGGTATAAATATATTTTGTTATGTAATTTTTGATTATTGTAAATCAAATCTTGAAACTATGTTTCTAAACTTAAAAACCATGAATATACTTGTTAATGAGTGTTTCATGTTTAGATTTACCCATATTGGGTGTTGTTTTAGTTGGAAATCAAAAGTAAAGAAAAAGTTATTTTCTAGTATATAAGCCCTAAAATTTATATGTACTTTGGATTTCAACCGTTTTTTATCTACACCTTCTTTTTACGATCCGTCAAAGAGAGGTGCTAGATATGTAAGCTAACTACTAAAACCAAGTGGTAGCTCTCAAATATGTTGATTACACAGTCCGTAGTGACTGATTTAGGAAAAATAGTTTTGTGTCATTTAAGGAAAAATAGACTGTTTATGAACAGTCAGTTCCAGGGGTAGTTTTGTCATTTATCTGACATTCAAAAATTTTGGAAAAATTTGGGATGATAATATGATAAGTTTTATAACATCTCCAAGTGGAATCACTGAAAAAGGAGTTGTAGATTTTCGTATGAAATATTTTTAACAAAGCACGAAAAACTGCAAAATGGCAAATAGCTACTGTCCAAGATTTTGTGTGGACTGTTTCGGTCACTTAATTTGTGAGCAAAATTCTGGCCTTTTGAGACATGAAAATATATGGTATTAAGTACCTCCTGTCCAAAAATGAGCTCATTCCGACTTAAAATGATCAAGTTATGACCATTTCAATATTTGGATTTTTCGGACGAAAATTGCTATAACTGGAGTTCTATAACTCCGAAGGCCACGGAATTTAAACTAGAGGCTCACATTAACACGTATAAGATTGTGTCAAGAGATGAGAATTTTTGGAGTTAAGCACGAGGTAGCTAATTTCTTAAGGAATTAACT
The DNA here is from genome assembly GCA_016801055.1 of Panax notoginseng. Lineage (NCBI taxonomy): Eukaryota > Viridiplantae > Streptophyta > Magnoliopsida > Apiales > Araliaceae > Panax > Panax notoginseng. Next base: position 122,645,854 of record CM029023.1, read on the forward strand.
AAAAATGATTTTTGGAAAATACTAAAGGAAGTTAGAAAATTTTGGAAAAATACTTTTTGTGTATGAAATATATGTATATATGTTTGGATAAAAGATAGAAAAATAATAAGTTGATTTGGTATTTTCGTGAAAGGATATGGAATCCAACTTACAAATTTCTACATGATTTCCCAACTAATTTTATCCTCAAAATAGACCAAAATACATATATTACCATATAGCTCAAATTTCTTTTTCATCTTTTTGATGAAAACTCAAGAGAACATAACTACAGTTAGGGCAAAATTATTACCTCTTGATCTTTCTATGACTTGGCAAATCATGAAGAATTCCTTGATCATTCTTCTTCTTCCTTTTTATTTCCAAGACTTCTTCTAATTTCTTAGAGAATTCTTCTATTTTTCTCTCAACTTTCTTTGAACTCTTCTCTATTTCTCTCCCTCTCTCCCTCTCTCCCTCTCTCTACCTTAGTAAATAAAACTGACCACCAACTTTAACGTGGTTTAGTCAATAATCAAAACCATAGACTCAGCAGTTACAAATACAAAAGGTCATAAAGGCTTGTTTGGGCTAACTCCAAATAACTTCCTTTCTAATTTATTTTTATAACTTCCTATTATATAGTGCACAATCGTCACACTTTATTTAATTTAATTACTTAATCAATACACTTCCAAAATTTTTAGCCCTGTAATTATTTAATTAAATTAGGACATCACCAACACATTAGCGAAATAAAATACGCACAAATTATAAAATTATTCATCATCAATTTATTTAATATCATCATACTTAAATAAACTATTCCATAATAATTTTCAACTAAAATATTCATTTTAATTTTCATAAATATTCCAACGAAAATATTTATTTTATTCGATAAATATTTTAACTATTTACAATATTGATAATCGTATTACTTTAACATATCACACTCATATGTAATATTCTACTTCCTTATTTATTAAAACAAATATGCTTACACCAATTCACTATTTAAACTAAGTGAATTACTTGCTTTATTTACTAGATTTAATTCATAATAATTTTATTACCAACAAGGCACACCAAATAAATTATATTATTCCATAATATAATTTTTCATCTTAATTAACTAATATTATTTGGTTAATTTACTTTTCATAACAATTACATTTAATTTCTTCAATAGTTTAATTAACTATTAAACCTCTTTTCCCAATCCATGAATATATATAATTCTCTTCGCACCAAATTACATATTTCAAAATATATACATATCATAATAGTAATTTTAACTATTAAATTCTTATTTTAATAACTTATAAAAATTCGGGTTGTCACACCCACTTACTGTTTGAAATCGGGTAGATGATACCCGCTTCCAACCATTTCAGGATTTCTTTCTTCACTACTTCATTCATGATTGGGTTGAGCCGTCTTTGTTGCTCCACTGTCGGTCTTGCGGCCTCTTCCATCAGAATTTTGTGCATGCAAAAGGATGGGCTGATTCTCTTGATATCCGCTATTGTCCATCCTATGACCGATTTGTGGTCCCTAAGCACTCTCAGCAACTTTTCTTCCTGCAATTCGTTAAGTGCAGCAGAAATAATAACAGGTAAAGAATTAGAATTGCCTAAATAAGCATACCTGAGGTGTTTAGGGAGTGGCTTAAGTTCAAGAATAGGTGGCTCCTCCAATGACGGTTTCATCCTTGTTGTGGCTCTTTCCTCCGTGTGCAATGGTTCAAAGGGTGCTCTAAATCTGCTAACTTGTGGCAGGGAGTCTTGCATCTGCAAGTAGTCCATAAATTTCGGATCATCTAATTCTTCATCTCCCAATAATGTCGTTTCCAATGGATCGTTAGCCAAATTCTTGCCCATGTCTTCGCTGATTATCTGATCAATGATATTCATCCTGAAACACTCTTCTTCATCCGTAGGGAATTTCATGGCCTTGAAAACATTAAATTTTACTTCTTGATCTTGAACCCTCATCATTAGTTCTCCTTTTTGTACGTCGATGAGTGTCCTACCCGTAGCCAAAAACGGTCTCCCTAGGATAATTGGGATGTTCTTATCTTCCTCAAAATCCAGAATTATGAAATTCGCAGGGAAAATAAACTTGTCAACCCTTACCAATATGTCCTCCACAATGCCTCTCGGGTATGTGACTGACCTATCTGCCAACTGTAATGAGATGTTCGTAGGCTATGGAGTGGGCAAACCCAATTCTGTATAAACTGATAGCGGCATAAGGTTCACACTTCCCCTAAATCACACAAACATTTGTTGAGCGCCATATTCCCAATCGTGCACGGAATGGTGAAACTCCCCGGATCTTTCAACTTCGGTGGCAACTTTCGCTGTAAAACTGCACTACACTCCTCTGTTAATGTCACTGTCTCGAAATCTTCCAACTTCTTTTTCCTGGACAAAATCCCTTTCATGAATTTCGCACAACTCGGCATCTGCTCTAGGGCTTCTGCGAACGGGATGTTAATATGAAGTTTCTTAAAAACTTCCAAAAATTTTGCAAACTGCTTATCTAATTTCTGATTTTGAACTCTTTGCTGAAAAGGTAAGGGAGGATAAACAATCGGTTCGTTAACTGGTTTGTTCTTTTCTACTTATTTTTCTTCCCCCAGTCTGTCCTCAACCACTTTATTCTCACTGTCTGACTCAACTTCTTTTGTAACCGAATTTTCTGGTTTCTGACCCTCAAGCTATTTTCCACTTCGCAACATAATTGCCTGACATTGCTCGTGATTACCTTTGGAATTTTTCTCTGTATCACTTGGTAATGTTCCTTGAGGCCTATTATTCAATGCCAACGCTATCTGCCCCATATGATTTTCTAAATTCTTAATGGCTATTGCTTGGTTTTTTATGGCAACCTCGTTGCTTGTTATATACTTCGATAGCAACTCCTCTAAATTTGATTTCTTCTCCTGAAATTGAACTGGGTGTTGATTCTGAAATCCTAGGGGATACGATGGTCGTGGAGCTTGCTGATTCTGATTATTATTCCATGACAAATTTGGATGATTCATATTCCCCTAATTATATGTATTTTGGTACATATTATGTGGAATTATGTTGTAGCTACTCAAAATTGTACTGATTCTGGGTTGATTGCACATTGATCCGTAGGATGTTCACCCGCGCACAATTCACAAATAACTACAACTTGTTGTGTCTGTACCCCTAACCAAACATCAAACTTCTTAGAGAGTGCTGAAATCTGCACTGTTATTGCCGTTACTCAATCTACCTCTAACACTCTAGCTACCGTCGGTTGTGTCATTCTTGCAGTGGGCCACTGATAGTTGTTCGCTGCCATTGTCTCTATCAACTGATACGCATCCTCATAATTCTTTGCCATAAAAGCTCCCCCCGATGCTGCATCAATAATTGTCCTGAGATTCCCATGTAGGCCGTTGTAAAATGTGTTCATCTGCAACCACTTAGGCAATCCGTGATGTGGGCATTTTTTGAGTAATTCTTTGTATCTCTCCCATGCCTCGTACAGTGATTCCCCATGTTACTGTTCGAACATAGTTATCTCATTCCTCATTTTTACATTTTTCGCTGGTGGGAAAATTTTTGAAAGAAATTTCTGAGCGAGGTCTTCCCATGTAGTTATCGATCCAGGCGGTAGAGAATGTAACTAACTCTTCGCCTTGTCCCGCAGAGTGAATGGGAACAAGCGATGTAAGACCCCAACTTTTTATAAATGAAATTGAATTTCCTCTATTTATTATAGTAAGGGTTGATTTGATTAATGTGGTTTGTTATGGGTAAAATGCACAAATATTTTAAATAAGTAGGTGGTTATAAAATATTCATTGTCGTTGGGGAATATTCGTTTGGTCATGGAATATTCTTACTGTCGGGAAATATTCGTACAACGGCGCAACCTTGTGTGGGCCCCATAACGTAAAGCGATTGGATGAAAAAAACGACAAGTATGCATTTTTATGAATAACGACGTAGTTGTTACCGTTAACACTGTTGGAATACTCTGTGGTTAAAACACAGTAATACGCGGTGTTGCACAGTAGCACACAGTATTGCACCAATTATTGATTCTTACGTAAAAAAGCATTACTCAATAATTGTTACAGTAATTACTGTTCAATATTTTATTTTATTGATTTAATAATTGCTAAGTTGATATTTTATATTATTGTTATTTTAATAATTGTCACTACACAGTATTTTCTATTATCAGATCAATAATTCATATTATTTTAATAATATTATTAGATAGCATTATTGGTAATGTCTAGAAAGTTCTGTCTAAGGAGAGGTTTGGTCACCAAATTGCGCGCTAGTATGGAGAAATCCTTATTGGAAAGCCCCCTCTTTCCTAGGAACAGTCTGGTTGTCAGTATTGTGATTCTGTAATATTATTTGTGAATAATTAATTATTTATTTATATGATAAGGAAAATATTTATTTTATGTTGTTATAAATGGAGAAATTTTTAGAAAAGTGACAATTGTTGAAAATTGATATTTTATCTTTTCTGATAAAATAATTTATTTAAATATATTATTATATTATAATAATATAATAATGATGATATTTTTATGATGAATGTGTGATATATGAATAAATGAGGAGGAAGAGTATTTTTATTATAATAAATGATAAAAACATGTTAAACATGTCGGTGGGCCCCATTTTTCACTGAAATTTGATTATAGCCTGTAAAATCGTCTGTGTGTGGATTTCAGTCAATTTCTGTTTGGAATTTGGAAAACTTAAACTTACAAAGTTGTAGAGAATTGAATTTTCTATGGAATGGACATAAGATTTGAATTTATCTGATAAAAGGGCTATTTATTATGAATTATTGAAGTTCCGGAATCATTGATTTTTGAAGTTTTAAATATTTTTTAATAAAAATGATTTTTGCAATTGGGTGGGCCCCACAGCTATTGTAAACATGTTGAAATCAGTTTGTCTAAGGTGGGCGTGAAATTTTTTTAATTATATTAATATTTTATTAAATTTTCTGCTGTGGTGTTCTAAGTATTTTCCTATAAATAGGGTGCTTAGGTTAGAATTGAAAATCACACCAGAAACTGAAGTTTTCTCTCTCTATATTATCGAGCGTATTTTTGTGAGTATTTTAATACTTTGAGTATTTCTATACGGTGCAAGTTTCCTTCAACACTATATCCGGTATTCCAGTCAAAAGTACTGTCCTTTTGAGGTAAGGGATGTTATTATTATTTTTTTTGTAAATGATGGTATTTCTTTTAATATCATTATACCAGAATATTGGTAAGATTCTTCTTGTGAAATTCTTGTCTTTTTGTGTCGGAGTTACTATTCACGTATATGGCACTATTCACGTATACGGCACTATTCACAGAAAAATTAAATTTTTTTTTTCTTTTTCAAGTTGTTTATTATGGTTACTAACCTTGATTGTATCCATATTTTGATCCTCATTCTTAAATTTTGCTCCACAATGGATATCTTATGAACTCATTCAAATCTTATAGAGTTTCTTCTTGGCCATCTTCAAAATTGAGTTTGTTAGCCCTTTCGTATGAATCATCCTCCCAAGGGGAGACCATTTGAAAATGTTTTATTAAACTCGTCTGCCATCTCTGGAGGATGCTCTGTCGAGAATATATATTTTTCATGGATATTGTCCTATAACAGAACCAGATTTGTTAATCATATGGGCATTTATATATTAACACATGTGTCATATATACAAATGAAAATATGTAAGGAATCGTATAATGTACTTCCCTTGATTTGAAAAGTTGGAATTATGGAGTCTTTATTCCCCCAGTTTTCTTTACCTTGAGAAATCGAAAGTAAAGAAAACTTCTTGAAATAATTCCTTAATTTTTTTTGTTTGGTTGTTTTAATCAGTAGACTTTTGATTTCTTATTTTAAAAGTTCTCGTTTTCAATAACTTTTGTTGGTAAGACCTCTTTAGCTCTAGTAGCATTCACCGATGAAGTCTTTGTTAGCTTTCTATTGTTGTCGGCGAAACTTTTCTTGTAGTTCTCCCACTTCGAGTTGTGGGCATACCCTTCATGAATTTTACACCTCCCTAGCAGAGTTGCCAAATAAATGTGGGTAAGAAAATCGAACCTTGCTAGGGTTAGGGTTTCGTGTTTACTGAGTAGGAAAGAATTCTACGAAGAGTACGAAATTGATTGGCGAATTGAAGAGGAGAGAAGAACAGGTGAGTGATTACTCCAATGACTCGTGGCAGAACTCTTAGGATCTAAGAACCTTGTTAGGGTATCATGTATCGAGAGATCCTTCTTGAGTGTCTGGAGTTGAGAGAGAATATTCAAATCTTCCAATCTTCCAAAAGTCCTTTATTTATAGAATAGAAGGAGTATTCATAGAATTTCCTGTAAAGTGGTCATGTGCTAGACACATTATCTCGACAAAATTCCAGAACTACCCTTAATCACCATAGTAATGCCCTGATCATCCTGTCCTTTTAGTCATCAATCCAATCCCTCAATCAATTCCTAAAATGAGTCGTCTCCACGAGTCTTCTGCCTCGGGACATGTAGAGGCTTCTCTCGGGTCTCGCACATTTATTTATGACTTTTCTGTTTGTCATTCAATTCTTTTATGTCACACGTGAACCGTAATTTATACTTTGACTCACAACCTTCTTTATCCTATTCATCTATTTATACATGTTTCTTATATGGAAAGCATTTTATCAGTGATTATAATAAACGAATTAGAATTCTCTCCATTTCAAATGAAATGAAGACTCCAAAATATTACACTTTGACACTCTGCAACCTCCTTAATATTATTCCTTGGGTATTGGGCATCCAACCTAATGAAATAGCGAAACTAGGCTTTTAACCCGATCACACTCCCTAACGCAATATATACCCGACTGATCACAAGAGGGAGCTAACTAATTTTATATCTATCTCATTATTACCTTTGTAGTCTTATTATTTTGTGTAGGCTTGACTTTAGAAGCATAAATAAATGAACTATTTAATTAATGTGACCGGACCCAGTGTCTCCTATCTAGCATTTGCCTGGGTCCACGAAATATAAACAGAAGTCAATCTAGAAGCAATGTCTTATAAGCTCCTACCTCCACATTATTGCAGCCCTACCAAAGAGGTCAAACCATGCTATTAAATGGTTTATTCTTTGAGTAACATGACATGCAAAGAATACATGATCATGGTCCTCATGAATAAGAAGCCTACAAAACAAATAACTCTGTGGAAGAAAAACTAAAAAATAATCTTCTTTATTTTGACAACTAACAAGTTAGATATATTAGTATAAAGACCCAAGAAATTTTGAATAATTAAGCAGCTTCCACAAAAATTAAGTGTCATATATGCTTCATTTGGAGGTACGTTTTATTTCTAGGCTCTTCCTTTATATTGTAAAACAATCTCTCTAAATATACATATTGCATCAAATATTACAAATCAAATATCACTGTTGTAATATTAGCTGCATGACTACATATTAGAACCTTGTTATTTATTTTCATTGGGGATAAATGATCTTATAATACTTTTCAAAATTCTGTTATTCAATTGTCGAAGTATATCTATAATGAATTTATTACAAGAAACATAATAATTATATGGAGTTACATATTGTTAAGGCCATACATATTCAAAGGCCATACATTATTGAATCAAATTTGTTGAAGAAACTAGCTAACAAGTAGCTAGCTAGGATCCTACATGTTTGACTTTTATGAAAGAGGAGGTATGCTTTGTTCGTGTCTAAAAAAATTATCCGGATCAACTCTCATCTTCACTTGAATCAATCTGTCAAAATTATTCTTGAAGTAACTTTTACCCCACTTGTTCACTTTTGCATAGCTCGTACTACCTTGTAGATTGTTCGCTCCCAAATCAAGATCATTATAATTCACATATGCAGTTCTCGGAGACTTAGTAGCATACGGGGTCAAATACTTGTACAACCCTCTAATCCATTTCATACGTTTTGTTCTATCTTGATCCATAAGCACCCTCATGTACATCATGTACAATGTTCCTGCCCTATGTGGAAATGGAATCGCGGATTCTGAAATCTCATCCATTTTTCCACCGTACGATGTCAAGATCATACTAGTAGTTCCTGGTTCTTCTTTGAGAAGTATGTCCCATATCCCATTTAGACCTTTTCTTGAAATTGGCTTATTCACAAAGCCTGATTTCGCCTTAAAAGGAATCTTAAATGAAGTTCTATTCAACAAAACATCAAGAGACTCTTCGGCAGAGAATAGCGAGAAAAGTAGCACAGATTGGATATAACTAACTTCTACACAATCTTCTTTCACTAAACCTAACTCGGGGAACCTTTTTCCCATCAACGGAATTAGTTTATCCATTCGGCCAAGGAACAAGGCGACGAATCTTAAATGTAATGTCTTATCATCTTCACGAGTACTTGAATAGTCGTTAAGTGTTGTTTTAAGATCTTGATTGACTTTATTTTTCCATATGCTTCGTACCTCAATTCGAATTTCTAGGTCTTTAGGCAGCTTAGGGGCTACAATTTGCCATCGATGAACAATTTCAGTTGCATTTTGTTCCAAAGTTCTGTCCACTTGAAAAACAGTCACAATTTTCGGAACATGAACTAGCCTTAGTTTCCAAGAAACAATAATGCCAAAGCTAGAAGCACCGCCTCCTCTAATAGCCCAAAAGAGATCTTCACCCATCGATTTTCTATCTAGAATTCTTCCATTAGCGTCCACCAAACGAGCATCAATAACATTATCAGCAGCAAGACCATATTTTCGTCTTAACGTGCCATACCCTCCACCACTAATAAGTCCACCAACACCAACGGTTGACCAAACGCCAGCCGGAAACCCTAGTGTGTTACTTTTCTCAGCAATCTTATAATAAAGTTCACCTAGAGTTGCACCGCCTTGAACCCATGCAGTTGCAGATACGAGGTCCACATTGATTGATCGAAGGTTAATCATATCAAGTAAAACAAATGGGACATGTGATACATAAGAAAGACCCTCAAAATCATGACCACCGCCTCGAATCCTCATTTGAATGCCATATTTCTTGGAGCAATAAATGACCGTTTGGATTTGTGATTCGTCCACGGGTTTTACAATGACTAGGGGTTTAGGGGTTTTAGGCGATGAAAATCGGAGGTTGTTTATGCTGAATTCCAAGACAGATGAGTAGGAAGTGTTGCTTGGGGTATAAGTAACTTTGGATATAAAAGCTGAGTTATGAGAAAATCTTGTTAGGCATTGAACAAAATCTTCATGCGTATGATCAGCCCATGAAAAATTTGATAAAAGAAGAACAAAAAGGAAAGTAAGCTGGGAAATAGTTGGAGTCTTCATTCTTGTTGCTTTGCTATTTTGGTATATGAAATGACCCTTATTATGGTTGATATTTATAGTGCATTTTAAGACAGAAAGAACCTGTTTGAGTCGAATATAGAAAGATATAATTAAGCATGGAAATGGTCCAAACACATTGAAAAGTATATAGATATATTATTTGGACCCGCTCCCGAAGAAAAACATTTAGTTTTCTGAAAAGGATTGAATAGGTTTTGATTGACTTTCTTTGGTGGGCTGGAAATTCATTATGCTTTACAAGTTCTTTCATTATCATTTCATAAACAAAAAAAAAATGTTAAAACAATAAATAAATACTGTTTTATCAATATCCATTGGATTCATATTTTGTAATTAGAATTAATGTGTGATTTTCTCTCATTAACGGTCTTATTCTATGTATTGAAATCATATAATCGTTACACACCTACAAAATTAACTGTAAATAAAAAAATAAAAAACACTTGATAAAAATAAATAGAGTGAGATAACAAATGAGACGACAAAGAAAATTTAAACTTTCTTCATATTCTTCGACTAAGTGATACAGCTGATTGAAGCGTCTTTATTTTTTTAATAGAACTTTCAAAATATTTAATCTATATATATGGGTATGAATGTTCAAACTTCTTTCATTTTCCTTTAATTGACATTATAGCAACTTCGTTTTGGTAGAACAATAAAAAAAAGGTACTTGACAATATAAAAAAGTTGGTAAATAATTAATTTTACCTATAGATTGACATTTGACTATGTCCGGAAAATAAAATATTTGTTAAATTTTGGTTTTCTGAAACTACTTAAACTACAGTTTCAGGTATCATTTATAGTAAACTTACAACTATTATTGATCTTGGAATATGTAACTTGGCTAAATTTTCTATATCTTTAGATATACTATTATTTTATTTTTTTAATTAAAATTTTTTATATCTTTTTATTTATTCCTCCATATTTATAAAATTCTATAATCATATATATATATATATATATATATATATATATATATATATATATATATATATGAGAAAATGGCTATACACAGCCGTGTAAGTTTTTGTTTGTACACAGTCTCCAAAACGACGTCGTTTTGGATACTTGTTTTTAAAAAAAAAAAATCACGCGTTCTTTCCTCCCAACCCAAATCAGGGATTTTGCCACTTCTTCTCCTTCTTCCTCTCACTCCACCTTCTTCTGAATTCCATTAGAACCTTTTACTTCATCATCCATGGCACAAATCTTCTACGACGACGAGGGAGCGCAGGCCAAGTTCCAGGAGGAGTAGCCGTGGGTGAATGACACTCACTTCTTCAAGAGGGTCGAGATCTCTGCACTCGCGCTTCTCAAGATGGTTGTGCACGTGTGCTCGGGCGGCACCTTTGAAGTCATGGGGCTGATGCAGGGGAAGACGGATGGGGATGCGATTATTGTAATGGATGCCTCTGCGCTATTGGTGGAAGGGACTGAAACTAGAATTAATGCTCAGGCGGATGCTTATGAGTATATGGTTGATTATTCCCAGACCAACAAGCAGGTAAATTATTTCACTTTTTTCTTAATTTGTTTTTTGGGCATTCTTTTTCGAAAACTCTTAAACCCTAATTGTACTATTTTAGTTCTGTTTAGCGCATAGTTTGGGTTTTGGAGAATAATTTAAATTGGTTATGTAGGGAAAAACATAATTCCTTATGTTATAGCCCAACTGTGTTGTCATAGTTTAGTTGAGTATGTTTAAAATTGTGTGCAAATATGTGATTTGATTGTTAAAATCATTCATATTCTATTTTCATATTGTAAGCACTTATTTGGAGGATTTATGTAGAGATAATGTACTAAAAGTTATTTATTCAAATAATTAATAACAACTGTAGTTAAATATTCTAAGGATTAGTTTTGTGTTGGTGTAAGCACACATTTGTGGGTGTGCATGTGGAATTTCTGTATGTGTTCTTCACTCCAGAACCATGTGTGTGGAATTTCTATATGTGTCTTTCATACCACAACCATGTATTGGTTGTAAATATTTCTAAGACGATTATATCTCTTACTTGGGATGTCATGTGTTAGGTGTGTGTTGGTGAGAGCAAGAATTCTTGCATTTTCATGTGGAACTTCTGTATAGGTCCTTAATTATGAAGTGTGAACACTTCTTGGAGAGCGCAGATATTTCAAATTTCAGATACTGTCGGATACTCTAGTGATACTTCCAGATACGCTAGGGTACTTGGATGCTATTGGCTTGTTTAGTGATAGGACTAGCTTTCTTCATCTTGTTTTAGTTTACATGTTTTGTGTGTTATGACTTGGAGATGATTATGGTCTTGATGTAATGTTTGGCTTCTACCTTTTGGTCATGTTAATTTTAGGTGCTAGTATTTTAAATGATCTTACACTTTGAAGTGAATTACTTGCTTATGTTATATAATTAATTTATTATGCACATATATGTATATCAAAAAAATTATATAAAATTTCAACGTATCCCAACGTTACTTTTTTTTTAAATGTAGTGTCACATTAAATTTTTATTTTTAACAATCACTATTCAATCAGAATAAATTAGCAATATCTAACTGCTCCCACAGTTAAGTTACCATTATCAATGTTTACCTAGACAAAGTGCATAAAAGATACTTCCTCCATCCCATAATAACTGTCGTTTTAGCTTGATGCACATGGATTAAGAAAGTCATTTAGTGCTATCATTTATTAATTAAAATTAGTGTGAAATTTCATCACTACCCCTTTATGGGAAGTTGAAAACTATTAATACAAGGGAAAAATTTCTTGGGACAATGAGAGAAGGTAGGGGTGATATAGGAAAGTAAATAATTGTTTCTCCTAGAAAGTTGTAAACGACAAATAAATTGGAAAAAAAAATTTCTTCTAAAACGACAGTTATTATGGGATGGAGGTAGTAACTGGGAGACAGATGTAAGTTTGTGCTGCACTAAGTAGTTGCTTTAAGGGACAACCCGACATTCTTATGCTGCTCAGCAGTCTGTAAATACCATTGAATCAACACGACTCTGTACTTGATAGTTTTGTTTGTGATGCTTAAGCCACTGCATTTTTTTTTAATTGTATAGATCTCTTTGACAGAGAGCTCTCATGTGCTATTTTTGTTCATAGTTCCCCTTATCCTATTGCTTCTATTTATTAATTTCAGGAAGAATCTCAACTTGCCAAGATCACGCGGGACAGTGCAACGATTACTGTCGAGCAGGTCCATGGTTTAATGTCGCAGGTAACTTTCTGTTTCTATTCCAAACATGTAGTCTTTCTAGCAGTTGTTTTTGTGGTCATAATTTGCATCTTCTTATACACGTCTCTTCCTCTGTTCCAGGTTATCAAGGACATTCTTTTCAATTCTGTTCGCCAGTCCAACGGATCTCAACCAGAGTCATCACGTCTTGAACCTATGGTTGAAACCTGATGTTGGGCAACTTTTTCATCTGATGTTTCGGTTAAGTCAATACTCCAAGCTATAGGCTCACAGAATTTTGTTACTTATGCTACTCATTGATTATTTTTATAAATTTAATTGAGAGCTAGATTTACTTATTTTTTGGTTGTAACAAATATATATGGCTTGGACCGATTATCTTTTGGGGTGAACACGAAAGAGGAAATTAGTGATATTCCTGCAGTGGTCAACACCACAGTAGATCCTCTTAGGGATGCTCGAAGGAAGGTTCAGAAAGAGATAAGTAAAGAATATGATGGCATCATGGCAAGTGGGACCTTGCGCGCCAGTGAGGGTGCTGCACTTGCAACTCGGAGAGTGATGCAAAGATATGGACAGACACACTGCACAAAGCTAGAATAAGACTTTATTTCTCTTGTAGTATTGCTGTGAGATATATGGGTTTTGTTCTTCCTGCTGGAATTTGTGGAGCCTTCATATATTTGATCAGACTACAAATTGTTGTTGTACGAGATATCGCAAGTATTGGCTTTTGAGCTCAAACTATTCAACAAATTCTTAGAACACATATATTTTTATTGTTCGATTAATCCATACAAAAAAGCCACAATCTACACCTATTTAAACAGTGCTTCCACAACAATATTCCTTTCAATATTCTCATGGATAATATTCATCTTAAATGAAAAAGAAAAGATAATGTACAAAGAAACAACGCCAATGTGACAAGTTTCCAACTCAATAAACTTAGCATGAGCAGTAACCAAATCTCTTGAGAACAAATGAGTCATCTTTGACATTTATCGTCTCACCTTTGGATGGGAGGGAGGAAACTTCTTTGGATGGGAGGGAAACTTCTTTGGATGGGAGGGACGGGTGACATCATACACAAGTAAAGCACCAACAGCTCCGCGGTAGTAAGCACTACTAATGGCACTAAGCACTAGTAATGGCACGATATCTGTCAAAACAGAAAATTGTCCATTTAAAAGCATAAATACTCATTTAAAATGGGGCCAAAAATGCTCTCACAATGACAATCATCTTCACTTTTACAAAAATAAAAAATAAAGGTAGAGATTTTTCTACTTTAAAATTTAAAGCACCAATAGGAGGAAGGTAACTCAACCATTAGGTCTTAGAAACAAAATATATCATTAGTGTTAATATGAAGTTCAAAGGCTAATGGAACTTTTGAGCAAATTTCCAGGGATATGTGGGCACAGTAACCAAAAACCTTTGAACAATGAAAACCAACAATCTTTTAATTAAATCTTACAGATTTTATCACTAAAAAGACAAAGAATACCAATGCTGGTAGAAACACAAAGATGCAATAACCCAAGAAAAATCCAAGTTCAATCAACCTCAAGCATTAAAATTTCCTTCATTTTTTTAAAAAAATGGAAAAAAAATTTGGAAGCAATATTAAGCTTTTGAACAACCTGTACATTTACCCTAGCAAAGTACTTGCTACATGTTGAGCCAATATCAAGCATAAAACCTATATTTACTTGCTTCCATTGGGCATTCCCTCATCCTCTTCCACAAATGAAAATGCAAGAATTCTTGCTCTCACCAACACACACCTAACACATGACATCCCAAGTAAGAGACATAATCGTCTTAGAAATATTTACAACCAATACATGGTTGTGGTATGAAAGACACATAGAAATTCCACACACATGGTTCTGGAGTGAAGAACACATACAGAAATTCCACATACACACCCACAAATGTGTGCTTACACCAACACAAAACTAAATCTTAGAATATTTAACTACAGTTGTTATTAATTATTTGAATAAATAACTTTTAGTACATTATCTCTACATAAATCCTCCAAATAAGTGCTTACAATATGAAAATAGAATATGAATGATTTTAACAATCAAATCACATATTTGCACACAATTTTAAACATACTCAACTAAACTATGACAACACAGTTGGGCTATAACATAAGGAATTATGTTTTTCCCTACATAACCAATTTAAATTATTCTCCAAAACCCAAACTATGCGCTAAACAGAACTAAAATAGTACAATTAGGGTTTAAGAGTTTTCGAAAAAGAATGCCCAAAAAACAAATTAAGAAAAAAGTGAAATAATTTACCTGCTTGTTGGTCTGGGAATAATCAACCATATACTCATAAGCATCCGCCTGAGCATTAATTCTAGTTTCAGTCCCTTCCACCAATAGCGCAGAGGCATCCATTACAATAATCGCATCCCCATCCGTCTTCCCCTGCATCAGCCCCATGACTTCAAAGGTGCCACCCGAGCGCACGTGCACAACCATCTTGAGAAGCGCGAGTGCAGAGATCTCGACCCTCTTGAAGAAGTGAGTGTCATTCACCCACGGCTTCTCCTCCTGGAACTTGGCCTGCGCTCCCTCGTCGTTGTAGAAGATTTGTGCCATGGATGATGAAGTAAAAGGTTCTAATGGAATTCAGAAGAAGGTGGAGTGAGAGGAAGAAGGAGAAGAAGTGGCAAAATCCCTGATTTGGGTTGGGAGGAAAGAACGCGTGATTTTTTTTTTTAAAACAAGTATCCAAAACGACGTCGTTTTGGAGACTGTGTACAAACAAAAACTTACACGGCTGTGTATAGCCATTTTCTCATATATATATATATATATATATATATATATATATATATATATATATATATATATATATATATATATATAAACATTGGAGTTCCTATTAAAGGCCTATTATTCCAGTAATCCATAATTAGACACAGTCATTTTGTATCCCACTTCCACTTTTGTAACTATTACTTAGTCATCCAAGTATTTTTGTTAATACGGTCCTACTTTTGCTTCTTTCGTTATTTTTTAAACATCAAAACTTTATTTCATTTTTCTTTATCGTTGTATTAACCTTTTGCATAGTAGACATTCTAATCATATTAAGCTATGAACTTTTACCTATGGTCTTACATGCTTAAAGTTGATCATGCCTCGCATACAAGAAATTAAATGTATGGATATATATATATTATCGAGAAGGAATCAAACATATAACTAATATAAAAATTAATGTCAACATAGCACGACTTTGAATGCAAGCTAAAATGTTACTCCCTCCATCCCATAATAACTGTCGCTTTAGCTTGATGCACATGGATTAAGAAAGTCATTTAGTACTATCATTTATTAATTAAAATTGGAGTGAAATTTCATCACTACCCCTTTATGGGAAGTTGAAAACTATTAATACAAGTGAAAAATTTCTTGGGACAATGAGAGAAGGTACGGGTGATATAGGAAAGTAAATAATTGTTTCTCCTAGAAAGTTGTAAACGACAAATAAATTGAGAAAAAAAATTTCTTCTAAAACGACAGTTATTATGGGATGGAGGTAGTAATATGTTATTGAAGAAAAGTTGTTAACATGTGATCACAGTTAAAATGTTAACACAACTTTGAATGCAAGCTAAAATGTTATGATAAAACACAAAGAGAATATAATTTTCTGATATTTTATTCATCAATGTAGCAGATATATATACAAGAGTATTTTGCTAAACTTATGCTACTGTTACAACAAGATATTCTATTGCTATATTTGAATGATCATAATTGCACAATTCTTGCCTGATATTATGGAGATAATCACTCCATTATTATAGGAGAAGATTACTCCCAATCACATATTCTAACATCCCTCCTCAAGTTGGTGGATGGATGTCACACATGCTCAGCTTGTCAAGACAACTTGTAAACACTTTGTTCGATACTACTTTTGTAAGAATATCAGCAAGTTGAAATTCTGACCTTACAAAAGGAAAATGGATAATGTCGGCTTCAAGCTTCTCTTTGATGAAATGTCTATCAACTTCTACATGCTTTGTCCTATCATGTTGAACAGGATTATGGGCAATCTCTATAGCTGATGTATTATCACAATAGAGATTCATTGCAGTTCTTTGAGAGAATCCCAAATCTTTCATCAAGTTTTTTAACCACAATAATTCGCATACTCCAATTGCCATTCCTCGATATTCAGCTTCAGCACTTGATCTAGACACCACAGACTGTTTTTTACTTCTCCAAGTCACAAGGTTGCCACCTACATAAGTGAAATAACCGGATGTAGAACGCCGGTCGTCAGCTGAACCAGCCCAATCAGCATCAGTATACCCTTCAACATCTAGGTGTCCATGTTTGGAGAATAATAGACCTTTGCCTGGAGAAGATTTTAAATATCGCAAAATACGTTCTACAGCATCCATGTGAGGATTACGTGGATCATGCATAAATTGACTTACCACACTCACAGCATAAGCAATGTCAGGTCGAGTGTGGGATAAATAAATTAATTTTCCCACAAGTCTCTGATATCTCCCTTTATCTGTAGAACTAGCACGAGAACATTTAAAAAGGTTATGATTTTGCTCCATTGGATTATCAACTGGTTTACATCCAAGCATCCCTGTTTCAGACAATAAATCGAGAGTATATTTACGTTGTGACATAAATATACCATGCTTGGATCGAGCTATCTCAATCTTGAGGAAATATTTAAGATCTCCAAGATTTTTCATTTCAAATTCGGATGCCAAATGTTGTTGTAAGCACTGAATTTCCTCAGTATCATCACCTGTCACTATCATATCATCAACATATATAATTAAGGCAGTGAGTTTACCCATGTTATGCTTTATAAACAAGGTATGATCCGAATTGCTTTGAGTGTAACCAAACTTTTTCATGACTTGAGTAAATCTACCAAACCAAGCTCTAGGAGATTGTTTCAAGCCATATAAAGCCTTCTTGAGTTTGCAAACTCGAGTGATACCTTCATATTCTGAAATACCAGGAGGTGGATCCATATACACATCTTCTGTAAGGTCTCCATGAAAAAAATGCATTTTTGACATCGAATTGGAGTAAAGGCCAATCTTTATTAGCCGCTAAAGACAGAAGAACTCTCACAGTATTGAGTTTAGCAACTGGAGCAAAAGTTTCTTGATAATCAATCCCATAAGATTGTGTGTACCCTTTGGCGACAAGTCTCGCCTTGTATCTTTCAATAGTTCCATCTGCATTATTTTTGACAGCAAAGACCCATCGACATCCCACAGTTTTTTTTCATGTTGGAAGGATAACAAGATCCCATGTACCATTTCTTTTTAGAGCCTCCATTTCCTCTGCCATAGCTGCTGTAAGTAGTGTGCCTACTTACTTGTGGTCTTGCCGTGGATTAGTCCTTCTAGTGGCCATAGCAGTACCATCAGTAGATATTCCGCCCATCATGACATCTTGACGGTTTGCCTCAGCACAAACCATAGCATAAACAACATGAATATTTGGAAGAGGTATAGTGGCAAGTACCCGTCCACGGACCCCATCCAATAATGAGTCCAAACCAGCCAAGAAAATATAAACACGTTGAGAATTAACCTTAGTGGTATATATCTCAATGTCATCTTTGCACTTCATTGCACAATCATCTATGACATCAATCTCCTGCCAAAGTTTTTGTAATTTTCCCCAATAAGAAATAATAGAACCACCATTTTGACGAACAGAGATTACCTCACAGTACAATTGATATGATTTTGAGGCATCTTGACTGACTGAATATGTTTGCTTAGCCATATCCCAAATTTTCTTTGCTGTGGACAAGCGCAAAAAAATGGATCTGATGTCTTTGTTCATTGCATCGAGTAACCAGGATTTAATCATGCAATTTTCATCTTCCCATGTTTCATATTCTTCAGAATTGGTATTCTCAGGTGCAACCTTTGAACCTGAAATAAATCCCCAACGTTTTCGACCGCGAATTTTATTTTGTGCATTCAACGCCCATTCCACATAATTGGTGCCATCAAGTTTTTCTGGAGTAAGCGAAGAAGAGACGTCTTGCATATGTAGTGCTGGTAAAGCTGGGTAATTAGTTTTTGCATTCCCAACAACAACACCATCATCAATGGTAGGAGTAGTCATGATGGGTGAGTAGAAAAAAAAAATTATGATCAGAAAAAAAAAAGAAAAAAAAACAACCTCCGGTTCCTAGGATAGATGAAGAAAAAACGGAGTTGGCTCTGATACCATGATAAAACACAAAGAGAATATAATTTTTTGATATTTTATTCATCAATGTAGCAGATATATATACAAGAGTATTTTGCTAAACTTATGCTACTGTTACAACAAGATATTCTATTGCTATATTTGAATGATCATAATTGCACAATTCTTGCCTGATATTATGGAGATAATCACTCCATTATTATAGGAGAAGATTACTCCCAATCACATATTCTAACATGTTAGCTCATGTTTGGAACTTAGAAAATGTCAGAGAAAAAAAAGGAAGAAAAAACTGTACGAGTAAAGAAAATAAAGAAAAGTACTATCTCAATGTAAAACTCTAGTTTCCACGATACCCTAAATGAACCTTTTTCCGATTATTTTGAACTAGTTTTCAAGTTTGTGTTTAAAACACAAGAATTAGTTTTTACAAGTTCAATTTTATTTTGAAGACTTGAAGTTGTATGACTAAATAAAATATAAAAAGGAGTCGATTTGTTGCATTTGGACCGCGTTTTCTATTGGAACATTTTTTTATAACAATTCTTGAAAGACTAGAAAAATGGGTTTGATTAGTGTCTGCTCTATAGACAACATTTTGGTAAACACGGTAATCCAAAATTGTATTTGCATATTTTGGCAAGCAATTGACATAAAATAACACAAAATTATTCTTTAACTTAATTTAATTTTTAGATTTTTCATCTATTCGACTCTGAATATTAAGAAGAATAAGACTAATTTATATCAGGTGTAGTAGTGATATCTTAATTAACAGTTACAACCTTTGATATATACTACTCCATGCGTGGACACTTTTCAAAATTATTAATTAAGAAAAGTATTTAAATATTTAATTATTTTCTTTTTGCATATACCTAAAAAAAGAGATCGAATATAATTTCTTGATTCTAAAAATAGTCAATTCAATTAGAATAAATAAATAAGAATTGTTAAATCTACAACAGAAAATGTTATTTCCACAACAAAAGTGTTGCTATAGATCCTATAACGACGGTTTTTACCGTCGCTATACATCTACAGCTAAGGCTGTAAACGAGCCAACACAGTTCGAGCTCGATTCGGGCTCGACTTGAAAAAATACGAGCGAGACTCAGATTCGTTAATAATATGATCTAAATCTGAGTATTAAAAATAGTTCGAATAAAAATATGAGTAGAATCTGAGCAAGGTTATACACGACTCGTTTAAGATTCAAACTACTCGAATTCTTGATTGTGATTTGATACATACTCGGTTAATACATATTCGATTAGATGTTCGATACATTCTCTTATAATATATACAAATTTAAATTAAATTAGGATAATTAGTTATTATTATTTTTTTTTTAATTTTAATTGTGATTTTATATTTGTAAAGTGTAATAATAAATATATTTTCTCATTTTTAAGTAAAATACCAAATTCAATTTATAATTATATTTATTATAAAACTAGTTATTATGTAGAGACTCGAATTCGAGATTGAATTTGAAGCTCACGAGTAGTTTGAATAAATATTCGAGTCGAGTCGGATCGAATTTGAGTAATAAATATTCGAGTCGAGTCGAATCTGAGTAGGATTTTTCAAATATAATTCGAATTTGAGCCGAGTTCGAGTACGAATTTAACATTTCGAGTCGAATTCGAGTAGCTCTCTGTTCACTCCGGTTCGACTCGTTTACACCCTTATCTACAGCGATACTTTTATTGTGAAAATAACAAAAAATATTGTGAATTTAACAATTTCCTAAATAAATTGGAATAACATTCTCCTTGTACTCCATTCCAAACAGGTACTAAAATTCATATATATATATATATATATATATATATATATATTCACAGCTGTGTAGTAAACAGTCGTGCTATGACGACGATTTTTTTGGACTATAGTGACAGTTTAACCGTGGCCATAGACCAGAATATCTATGGCGTCGCCATAGCCTAAAAAACTGTCGTCATAGACAACTGTGTACTACACAGTTGTATTTATACATTTTTTCTATATATATATATATATATATATATATATATATAATACAATATATATCCAATTTAATATAAGAATTGAAACAAAAAATTGAAGGGAAGACAAAGTACCTTTAAATTCGTTAACGAAACAGATAAAATACATGTAAGTAAATTTTTTAATCCAATTGAAGGGAATAATAGGTCTATTATGAGAGGAATTGAAAATAAGAAGTATCGAGACTTGAGCATTAATTGAGATTGGATTATGTTATAAATGAAAATTTTGGTTCTTTCACTATGTTATGTAATTAATTAATAATTTATTTGTTGGAAAGACTACTACCTTTATAAAAAACAAATTAAAAAAATATATCAAAGATACTATTATCGCTAAGCAATGTAATTCGTCAATATTCTTATGACACTATATATATTGTCCACATCGGGAAAAAAATCTCTTTTTTACAATTCTTCTTTTAAATATTTCTTACTTTTTATGTTTTCTATTTGGTTCAAATTTGATGTGAAAGGGTGAAATTGATAAAAGAGTCCGACATGAAATATCGACAATTTGAAAATATTGATTTTTTACAGAGCTGCCAGTTGATAGTTGTGAAATGGTTGTACCAACTCAACCGAGCTTATGAAAAGTTTTACAAAAAGGCTCAATTATTGAACTCTGTTTAAGAGGGCTTGGAAACCGAGATTCATAGAGTTCGGGGGCTTGCTTAAGCGGGGGGAAGGTATTAGGCACCCCCCGACTTCCGTGAAAACACGGTTACTGTGTCTTTTCAATTCCCTAATTTATTTGAAATGTGTGTATGCGTTGCAGTTAATTGGGCCTAAGTGCTTTATTTGGAAGTAGTGCTATGCCTCTTTTGCACTTTTATACAAAAGCTTTAATTTGTATAAAAGTTCAATTTTAAGAAAAATATACAGAAATGATAGTTTTGAAAACAAGTTTTCAAATCCTTATGCTCACATAGTGATTGAGGCCTTTGATACTTCCATTTTATTCCGTATTCGACTTATTTTGATTTTATTCTTGAGATGCGAAGTATCTTCGACAAAATAATATACATATAAATGTCGGGCTCCTTATGGGCATGAAAGTCATCAAAGTATATCCGAGCACCACACATATGATTTGCAAGCTAGTTGTACAACTAAAAATGGTCCATCATGAGAACCAGATCTAGATCCGTCAGCTGGATCTTAGATCGTTTGGCTCCTAGGCTCACATAATATCATATGAATAGCCTGCATCACAAATATACTGAAATAAAACAGATATTTAATCTAAACGTCGCAAAGCAAAGGATTCATCAGTTAAACTATTGCATGCGCGTAGCCAAAGCTTCCAGCTTCCTCTAGATACAGCAGTCACTTAATATTTACAAAACTAGAAAGAAAACTAGATTTAAATAAATCTTAGCCATTCTAGCTCAACGGTTTCAGTTTTACAACTTTTGAACTGATTAAAAGTTAGCTATGGCTAGATTTAGATAAATCTAGTCCACGAATTTAAATATTACAACTTTACATTGAATGAACAGTAAAAAATTGATATTTAATCACAGTAAACAATTAACATATATATATATATATATATATATATATATATATATATATATATATATATATATATATATATATATATAAAAGCTTCAGATCGGAAAAGATTTTACAGTGTGTAGCGAGAAAGACTTTAAACTACTTTTGAAGCTTTAAAACTCAGTTTCTAGCGGTTAAAACTTGATATGTTGTAATATATTTGTATACAAGTGTTTACAAAGAAGAATATCAAAGTTTGGAACACTGTAGGAGGGGTTCACTACAACAAAAAGGATTATTTCCAACGGAATATTCCGTCGGAATTAAGTATAATCCGTCGAGCTTATGCTTATTTCCGACGGAATATTCAGTCGGCAATTCAGTCGGATATAAGCACGTCGAAATTAAGTCCTATCTATCATCGACCGAACTAAACTCGACGGAATGTTCGGTCGAGATTAAGATATTATCGACTGAATTGTATCCGTCGATAATATTCTGTCGAGTCTAAATCTACCACGTGGCATCTCATAAAAAATAGAAGGGGCTTAATTTCAATTGAATTTCGTCGAGGATATACTTATTCCGTCGAGGTTAGTCTTTTTTTTTAATATTTATTCTGTGTTGGCAATATCCAGGGTAATAACCCACATTTTTTGTACATGTAAACCTATTTTTTCCCAACAGCACATAAAACATAACTATAACTCACAACGAGATACTCAGTACCAACCCGGAGATAACACCGGGAGGACAGGCACACCTCAGAGATGACACTGAGGACCTTCAACACTTGCAGCAGTCCAATCTCAGCGATAACTCTGAGCAACATCTGCTTTATCAGCCCAACCAGCGATAACCCCGGTGAGGGAAAAAGTCGTCATCTCGCCACCATGACGCCACACCGTACCATCTCAACGCTGTGATACATACACAATATCCCACAAAAGCCAAGAAAAACCAATCCCGAGTGACTATTGTGCAGGATAACAGATAGAATTTAAAGATAAAGACCGAAGGGCATCGTCCCATCTTCATGACTTCGTACAACCTCTAATCCCATGTCATTGCATAACTCTCGACAACAGCAGTCCGAAATAAGTCCTATATACCTCAGTCGGATGCCCGGATTGTAATTTTGAAAGTTTGACACGTTGAATGCGTACACGTACTTCGAGACGGCGGGACCCCCGAAGCCCGAGGCACCCCGGGCAGCCTCTGGTACACCTGCGGCCCAGCCGCAGGTACACCTGTGGCTCCACCCTCTATAAATAGAGGGATTGGGGTGACCATTTTAAGAGAGGAGACAGCGAGGAAGCCCTGCCCAATTTGCTCTGTACTCACCCTATACTGAGTACTTTCTCATTTTAAACACTTGTGAGCTCACATATAACTATTTCTGTACCTGTGGAAGCTAGTGTTTATCTACTTTAAAGATATAGAAGTCTTCTTTGGCAGCCCACTATAAGCCTTCTCACACACTTTAAAGCCCTTCTCTTCATCTGTACACACACCGTTCTTCACGTTGAGAGTCGTGTCGCGTGTGTTTGCCCGGACTTCGGTCCGTGATTTTATTTCAATTTGTATATACATATATATTTATATATATGGACTAACATTATCGAGTTATGCCTCGATTGAGCCTAGACTTCGATCTGGAGCGTTTACTTGCTTTTGTATATATATACGTTTATATATATGAACCGCGTGTCGAACTCTGTTCGATGAGCCTAGACTTTGGTCTGGAGCGTTTACTGCTTTAATATATATATATATATATATATATATATATATATATATATATATATATATATATATATATATATAAACTGTTGTTGAACTTTGTCCGATGAGCCTGGATTTTATATTCTGTGTAGATAGCTTTTACAGTTTTATTTACATTTCTGATCCCCCATGGAGGTGCTTCATGGTTGGTGATCATGTCTGTATATATATATATATTTATAGCTTATATATATACCTGTTTACTGCGTTTATATCAACTGCGGCATCATGTGAGCCTAAGAATCATGTCATCACAGATTCAGTCCACTGAATCTAGATTCGGTTCCCGTGATGGACATTTTTAGCTGTAAGTAGCTTATAATTTTATCTGTGATGTTTGGATCTCCTCAGATGGTTTTCATACCCACGAGGAATTCAGCAACTTTTTGTACATTATTTTCTTACAGATGCCTCGCATCTGGAAAATAAAATCAACCAAGCCGAATATTGAATAAAATTGGAGTGTAAAAGGTCTCAATTACTATTGAGCACTGGGTTTGAAAAACCTCTTTTAAAACATCACTGCCATATCTTATTTAAAACTGATTTTTTATATAAATTCAAATCCTGTGTATATAGGTGCGAACGAGGCCTCGCATTACTTCCAAATAAAAGCACATTGACCCACACACACACACATATTCGTATACCAGTTTCTTGAAAAGTGGCTGTCACCGTGGCAACACGGATGTCGGGGGGTGCCTGACACCTTCCCTCCGCATAAGCAAGTCTCTGGACCCTAATTGAATCTCGGTTTCACCGACCCGTTTAGCAGTGTCACATCACTGGGTCAATGTGCAAACCTTTTCTCGATTGCGTTGGTACAACCAGTTAAAAAACCAACTGGCGACTCTTACAGTCCAATCATCAACATTACACATGTCGGACCTTTTTCACTTATCTTTTCAAACAAATCTCACGTAAAATGAGAACACAAAAAAATAGGTAACGAAAAGGGACAGATAAAAATCTCGACGTCGACACATCGACCTTCTCAACTTTAGCTGTAATAGTTATATAAGCAAGAGTGAGCAAACAAGGCTCACTTGAAATAACAATGAATAAAACTTCATAACAAATGCCAAATAATAGGCTCAATAGAACTAAATAATATGCTCTATCAATGATAATCAAAATCTAAAAATATATATTTGAGGGTCATAGGACCACGAACTATGTCCATAGTTATAAGTAATCTTTCAACTTAAACCTTTAATAGTCATAAGATTATAGGGACTCCTCGTACTTAGGGGGATCAGCACATCGTACAATGTATTGTGCACAAATATTTCAACGTTATGCGTAAATTATCCCCTATAATAGGGTTGTTCATCTCAGCATTTAGAATACGAGTACACACCAAAGTAAGTTTGGTTTGGATAAGTTTCAAGGTAATTTAGGTTTAACGAACATCAACTAAGGATTAGTTGAATAAAAAGGTAATAACATTATGCTATGGAATAAATCATAAGTGAATCAACATTGTATACTAAGGTCATGCTTTAGGAATAATCTAAGAGCAT
This sequence comes from Panax notoginseng, assembly GCA_016801055.1. Taxonomy (NCBI): domain Eukaryota; kingdom Viridiplantae; phylum Streptophyta; class Magnoliopsida; order Apiales; family Araliaceae; genus Panax; species Panax notoginseng. The sequence goes on from CM029023.1 coordinate 122,671,514, forward strand.
AAACATTGAATAACATAACATACCTTGCTTGAACAATATTAAGCTAAGGTTATTTAGAATTTAGTACTGAGCATGCATAACAATTAGTAAATTGAATGATAAAACTTGTTCAATATTAATACATCAGAATGTAGAAACTTGCATGCTAAATAACAAGTTAAAGATTAGGGAAACTTGTTCAATATCAAGAGGTAAGGTTTTAGAAACTTGCACAATGTAATTAGAGTTAAGAACTTGCTCAACGAAAGAATAAGATTTAGGAAACTTGCTCAACATAAGAATAAGGTTTAGGAAACTTGCCTTGCGTGTAAGCTAAACCGTAATAATTCGATTCACAATATCCTATACACATATCATCATGACATAATTAGTCATTACAAATACTCTATATATAAATAAGTATCTACATCATGTATGGATGGGTTTTAATCACATAGTCAAGTTACATTAGTAATAAGACTCGTTAATTATTAATAATATGCTCATTCTTAGTATAGTAATACCAAAATCACCTCCTAACAGTCATACTATTTCACTTAACTTTTTTAGACTTTGTGTAACTAAAACTCATTGTCTGACCATTCTGCTAATTCGCGCTGCGGTGCCACAGTTTACACTGTGGCGCGGCGTTGACGCTGTTGCGTGAGACACAGGCCAATACTTGGCGCTACGGCGTGGCGCTGGCGCTGGCGCTGCGGCGCGAGACTTGTAGTGCGAAGCCGCGTTGCGGTGCCGAACTACAGTCCCCGGCGACCAACTTCGGCAACAACATAACCCAAGCCAATTTTAGCCTATAAGCTACTTTCTAACAACTGAATTAACAAATAATACATATATAGACTTCACACAAACATAATTTAAGTACTCTTAACATGATTTTACCTATATAACAATATAAACATCGAATTTAAAACCTCTAATTTCACTGTTTTTGTTAAAACTTCACTTTTTGACATTTTTATTGAAAATCATCACTGTGATTTTGTTTTTCAACCAAAACAGTTAATTCAAAATACTTTGATTTAGTTTCTTCATCTTCTTTCAAAATCAATAGTCAATTGATATGTTATACAAAGAATTAAACCTCAATTTTACTTTAAACTAAGCCATATTCATATATTTTCATACAAATTCACTATAAAATGATTTCTTTCACAAATAAATACATAACATGAATTAATTTACTATAACTCATCTATAAACTTATGAAAACAATTTTATAACAACAAATTATCATATAGAAACTATATATAACAAATAATTATCCATCACACAAATTTTTTTAGAGAATTCTTTTGAATAGAATAAAACTAAAACTTTTTGAAAAGTAAGAGTAAGATGATACCTTTATTTTAGAAGATGATGGTTACCCTTTGATTGTCAAGCTTTCTTTCCACAATTCCTCTCTCAAAATCTCTTTAGACTTCTCCCAATTCTCTCTCAATTTTTCTCTGCAACTTTTTTCTTCTCTGTGTTCTTCCTCCCTATTCTAATCTTACATACTAACAATATAACGTAAATAATAATATAGGTATTAATTATATACTCCCTCCGTCCCATAGTTATTGACTGATTTTCCATTTTGAGATGTCCCAATATATAGGCTACTTACTATTTATAAAATTTAGTTGGTTCATTGTTTTACTTTTATGCCCTTATAATAAATATTCAACCATTACTCTTTTTTTGAAGAAACAACATTCAATGTCATTATTTTTATCACCACATTTAATGTTGTTGTATTCTCTTTGGTTAAAGTTCTATGGTTATGGATTTTAATGGTCAATACATGTCAATCAATGAAGTTGAGAGTCCCAGTGTGATAAGTAAGGAGTAATTAATTTATTCATTAACTTAAACTGATTTTCTTAAACTATGTGCCAAAAGAAATCAACTTATAACTATGGGACGGAGGGAGTAATATAAATATATCTATTAACTGACATCAGTTATTTTATTTTTGAAACTCAAAAGCCATAAGGCTTGTTTGGCTAACTACCTTAAAATTAACCAATTAATCTTTATGCCTTGTTTGGTAAAACATATTTAAATTAAAGACTTAACATTTATTAAGTCTTGTTTGGCAAAACTGAATTAACCTCCCTTAACTTATTTTAATAACTCCTTTATAGTATAGTTTATGGCCACACTTTATTTAATTAAGTTTTAATACTTAATTTAATTAATTCTAATAACAATTTATTAAGTAAATTTACCACATAAATCAATACAACAAAATTATAATTTTCTTTATAATTATAATTTTATTTAATAATTTAACACATCATTTTAATTACAAAAAATCAAATTAAAATATCATTATAATAATTCATTTAGTCATTATAAACTCTCTAATTTAATTTATTAATTTAAATTAAAATATTATCTCATGATGATCAATTTCCTTAACACATAAATTATTTATTTAACAAATAAATAATTAAATCAACTCACCTTAAATAAATATTTATTCAACAATAAACACATCAATTAAAATATTTATATAACTCCATAAATATTTTGAATTACAATTTAAAATAAAATTCTGGATTGTTACAGACGATTTTGAAAAAAAATGAGTAAGTGGGGTTCCATATAATAAGCAAAACTTACAACAAATACTTCATTAAATACCCCTCTATTTATCTCAATTCATTTGGCTTCACTAAACATATTTTTAATAACATGTATTCATCATTAATATTATAATTCACAATATTAACAACCAGATCATTTCTAGGAAAGAGGGGACTTTCTGATAAGGACTTCTCCTTATTGGCGTGCAATTAGATGATCAAACCCCTTTCCTCGACATAATTTTCTAGACATCGTCAATAATACAAATAATAATATGAATAACTTTGTCGTCTCAATTATTGATTTAATAATATAAAATATTGTGTAGATGATACTGTTACAATAATTGAATCAATAATGTGAGATACTATACAGCAATTACTGTGGCAATAATTGAATAAAACTGAGTGACTTCTCACGTAAGCATCAATAATCAATACTTTTGCCGTTATTTTTATAAAAAGTTATTTCTGTCGTTTTCTAACTCCGACAGTAATTCCGTTGTGGGGTCCACCAATGATTGTGTCGTCGTACGAATATTCCTTGATAAAACGAATATTCCCCGACCAAACGAATATTTTATGACAACTTGCTTACTTTGTAAAATTTATAAAATATTACTTACAACTATAACATTATATCAAATCTACACCATAATATTAAAAATGATATTTAGAGAAAAATTAATCTTTATTCATAAAAGTTGGGGTCTTATAAGTTGGGCTAGAGTTTTTTTCTTCTTTAATGATAGTGTGGTCTAAAGATAAGTTTCAAGGTAAGGCTTTATAAGATTAACATTGTAAGATTAACATTATCCTTACAACAGATCGTGATTGTCCATTAGCGGATCTGATGGTGAAAATAATACCCCGTCCACACCTTAATATGTGGGAGCCCGTAGAACTAAGCAGCGGATTGCAAAATAGCCAAAGTGCCATCCAGGCTCCGCAGTTTAATTATGCGACGTTGACTTTACTAAATATTGTATTTTAATATATAATAATCAAAATGGCTTGATTTTTCTCGTCCGCACAACTAAAGTGCGGACAGTGAGTTCTCAAGCTCTCAAATTCTCTTTATCTCTCTCGACATATAAACACAAACAAATTTGCAATCTTTGTTAAATTATGGAGGTATTATGGTTTCCATAAAAGTTGTCGAACTTGGCTCCATGACCTACAAGAGTATATGTAATCTAGTTATTTGTTTTCCTTGACTTGGGTTCTTTTATGAGATTTTTCCATTCGAGTAATCTCCCAACACCTCATATTTTGATTTTTAGATTATGGGCATCTGTGTGTGTTTGCCTAAATTTATATTTAGCAAATATACGCAAGTATACTGATGTGTTAAAATTATGTATTGCAAGTGCACATTGTCGAATTGAAGAACTGACAAATACAGGTCGAAACCACAAAGACTAGATTAATTTTAATGTATCCTTAATATCTATTTTAGGTAAATTAGAAATAAAGATTGAAAATTGATTAACTAGAATATGAAAACTAATAATGAGGAAACAATCTAGGAATCCAAATCCATTAAATAATAAACATAACATATAATTCAATCTCTTCTATTTTTATAACTCAACAATGATTTTGATCTCCCTTCCTTTTAATTTAGTAATTTATAATTAACTTGAGCAAACATAGACTATAAAAATTTAAGGATTAACTATAACCCATCAAAACTTCTTTGAGCAAGTATGGATTATGAAAAACTTATATCTTAACAATAATCTATCAAAATCTCTTAATTAATTTAAAATCACATAAGAACTATTAAACAAATGTATTTCAATAACGAAAAATAAAGGCGAAATCAATTAAACATAAAAACATAAATAATAGAAGAGATGAAAAACAGTATCATGAATAATTATTTAATTTCATCTTCATCCTAGATTAAAGAAATTAGCTAGACATGAAAAATAATTAAACTAACTAAAATAAAGAAAAGAAGAAGATTAAAAATGAATAAGAAAACTCCCTTTAATTAACGATTATCCAACGAACGTACAATGAAGAAGTAATTTAATCTACTCCTACTCCTAACCTAAACTAATACAATACCTAATAATCATTCTCTCTAAAATAAGAGACCTATTTATAGGGAAAATAAATTTGTGCCCTAATTTTGATTAATTGAACTTAGACACTTTTGTTCCTTTTGTCCCTCTTCTTTCCTTCTTGACTTCAATCTCTATATGATAATCCTCCAAGAGTCCCTTTCCATTTTTAAAAATTGGAAATAAATCCTTTATTTGCTCCTCATGAAAAATAAATGTTATTTCCTACAAAACAAAATAAAATATATTAGTTAAATAAAATAAGCATATAAAATAATAAATATGGGAATATTAAAATGTATTAATTATGTGTCTATCAAATACCCTCATACCTAGCTTTTTCTCATCCTCGAGTAAAATAAAAATAAAACAAAACAAAAATTATACTACCTCATTTTCGTAGGAAACGCGATTGCACTTAACATGTGTAATAAGCCTTTAAACCCCAAGGTTTCCCCAAGTGGACGAGTTGTGTCTCGTGAGGGTTTGCAGTGAATATACCCACAAAATTAAAAACAAAATCTTTTTGAGTTCAACAATTTATGAAATTAAAAGAAAACTTCTAAATATCCCTAGGCATTATATATAAGCAAGATTAAATTTAAAATCATACTTTTACCTTATCAAAAATACTCAATCTTCATTTTAAACACCATCCTTCATTAAATTAATTTCATGTGATGCATGCATGTGTATATGATATAACTCTTAGTAAGGATTTTTACCATGAAAATCAAGCAAACTCATTTTTCTTTTTCTTTTTTTTCCTTCTTTTTTTTCCATTGTTTTTTTGATTTTTTTTTCTTGACTTGTGCAATGTCTCATTTTTTTAGGCTTTTTAGAGTTACCCATGTAGCGAGCGTTGGACCAATGACTCTCAAACAAGTCGGCTTTAAGACACTAGGTGTAAAGACACCCCTAAGGGTTTACTAACTCGAGTAACAAAAGCCTCAAAATTAGACTAGTCAAGATGCTTTTATCCATCACACTTTTCAGCGTGAATATCGATGCTTCCTGATGCTTAGATACCCAATTATTTCGTTCAATGGAAATTGAAGCAGTTATTTATTTATTTATTTTTCAATTTTTTTCCAACTTCTCTTTTCTATTTTTTTTGAAATTATTCGAATCATAGTTTATACCCCACAACTAAGAATTAGTGCAAACGTGAAGTGCAAAAATGCTTGTGCAATCAATTTTATTACAGATGGTATTTCAAACTAAGATTTTGTACCTTATCAAAGATTCAAGAGTTCTAAATCTTTTAATCTTACTCATGAGTTTTGGTCCACAGACACTTACTAGAATAAATTCAATTCATAAAAAGTTGAACAAAATTTTTAATAATTTTAATTTTTTATACTTTTTATTATTTTTTTACTATATTTCCTAAAAAGAAAAAAAATCTAATACAATAATACAAACAAACTCTCTCCCCCCCAATACCTAAATCATGCATTGTCCTCAATGTATACAAATAAAAAATAGATAAGAAAGGTATGAAAGAATTATACCTTATACCTGGGGTTTTTATTTTGCAAGAAAATGCAGTGAGAAAAAAAAACAAATGTACATATCTACAAATTTCATAAATCTTAAAAATTATGTTACTATACATGAATGATACAAAGGGGTAAGTGAGTGTGAACTTTTCATTATTTTCAGGAGGTCTAGGAAATTGAAAATAGTCAGAATTTTCGTCACAGTTATGCTTAAAATTTACCTCAAGAAAACTTTCACTAACATGTTCAAATGATGGAAGAAATGATTCAAATACATGTTCTACTTTAGTTGACTTATTTGTAGTGAATCTCAACAGCTCATTGATTTTATCTAAATATTCGAATTCATTCCAATTTTGGTCAAGGTGATTTAAGAAAAAAATAATTGGATCTTTTTCAATCAAGAGTCTATTTTTAATTATTTCTTGGGTCATTGACAACTCTTGGATCATGTTTACTTTAATGGGTTGGTCCAAAAAATCACTAGGTGGTTTTTTAGGAATAAGTCTTTCAGGGTATGGAGCTTTAGGCTTATAGACTTTTTCAATCGACTCATTAAAAGTGACATGATCAATTTTAGGCATAGACTCATAATTTTTAGACTCCTCAAATTGGCTTGACTCAAACTATGTAGAATTGAATACAAAATTTTTATTTTCCTCATCATTTCCACAACCATCAAGATTTTCAAAATTAACCTCAGAGTTACTAGAAAATTCACTTACCTTTTGTTCATTTATTATGGTGGCTAACCAACTCATTTGAATTTCTAGACGAGTTATAGCTTGATTCGTGTTTTGCATGAAATCTTCCATAATTTTCTCTAAGGTGTTGAATCTTTCCTCTTCTTCATTTGAAAATTCTTGTGGATATTGAGGTTCAGGAACCAAATATGGATATGAATATGAACATGGATATGAACTTAGATAAGAATTTTTATAAGTTAAAAAAATTTGATTTACTTGGTGTGCATTAAAATTTTCATAGGGTTCTTGATTCCAAGCAAAATTATTATTCCAACTATAATAAGATTTCATCTTTTCACAAATCACAAAAAAATATACAACTAACCACGAAAGTCACAAAAAAATAAAATAAAAATAAAATAAATAAAAATAAAAATCCTAATTCTACGGTTAACCTAAATAAAATCTAGACAGCTCCTAACTGTTCCAAGTTACACCGCAAGGTTCACCAAATTCGAAATTAATCACACCACTAGTCAAGTAAGTGTAAGAAATGTGGGAGTCTCTCCGTGGGTACGATAACTAATTGAATAACCACACATCCTTTAGGTGTTTGCCTTTTGAACCACTTGCATAGACACCAGTAGTTAGATTAATTTAAAATTTAGTCTCCTCTTGGAGTCCCTTGTCCTAATTGAGCTCGAGTGTCCTAGGGGCAAGCGTCTACTTGATTTTATTAAGGCAAGGTTATGCAAAATGAATGGGTGGTTTGTGGGCCAAGGAAGGGTGATAAAATCCCCACCTTATCATATTACAGGTAGTGCCCTTAATGTTAGATTAAATATGAAAATGCATAAATTAATAAATAAAAACTATAAACAAATAAAATGTCCTAAAACTATGTGAATTACGAAAGAATGAGAAATTTTGACGTACCTCAATCCTCCAGCAATAACGACAATTTATATTTGACAAAAAATAAAAATAAAAACCTAACAGGATGTGCTCTACGTGAGTGAATGCATGAATGCGACGATTAATTTTCTAACTAACAAAAAATACTAAGCTACTTATTTTTTTTAATTTTTGAGTTAAGATACAAAATATCAGGAAAGACGCAGCAATAATCTTGTCTTTTAGCACTGTTGATCCGCTTCGATAATCCTGGAAAAAAATATTAGAAGAAAAAAAAAACTAATTCGAATAAATAAAAATTAAGGAATATAAAATTAAGTCTAGTCCCCTGCAACGGCGCCAAAAACTTATTTGTTAAAATTATGTACTGCAAGTGCACACTGTTGAATTGAAGAACTGGCAAGTATAAGTCGAACCCACAGAGACTAAATTAATTTTAATGTATCTTTAATAACTACTTTAGGTGAATTAGAAATAAAGATTATAAATTGATTAACTAGAATATGAAAACTAATAATGAGGAAACAATCTAAGAATCTAGGAATCCGAATCCATTAAATAATAAACATAACATATAATTCAATCTTTTCTATTTTTGTAACTCAACTATGATTTTGGTCTCACTTTCCTTTAATTTAGTAATTTTTCAATTAACGTGGGCAGGGATAGACTATAAAAATTTAAGGATTAATTATAACCCATCAAAATTTCTTTGAGCAAGCATGGATTATGAAAAAATTATATCTTAATAATAATCTATTAAAAACTCTTAATTAATTTAAAATCACATAAGAACTATTAAACGAATGTATTTCAATAACGAAACATGAAGGCGAAATCAATTAAATATAAAAGCATAAATAATAGAAGATATAAAAATTATTATCATGAATAATTATTTAATTTCATCTTCATCGTAGATTAAAGAAATTAGCTAGACATGAAAAATAAGTAAACTAACTAAAATAAAGAAAAGAAGATTAAAAATAAATAAGAAAACTCCCTTTAATTAACGATCATCCAACGAACGTACAATGAAGAAATAATTTAATATACTCCTACTCCTAACCTAAACTAATACAATACCTAATAATCCTTCTCTCTAAAACTTGTTCCTTTTGTCCCTCTTCTTTCCTTATTGACTTCAATCTCTATATGGTAATTCTCCAAGAGTCCATTTCCATCTTTAAAAGTTGGATATAAATCCTTTATTTGCTCCCTAAGAAAAAAATATGTTATTTCCTACAAAACAAAATAAAATATATTAGTTAAATAAAATAAGCATATAAAATAATAAATACGGTGTTAAAAGGAAACAATAATCAGAATAGGCTATCAAATATTGTACAATACTCACTAGTTATTTTCTTCCATATCTTTATAAATAATTAGGCTTGATTATAGGTAATAGATTAGGATCTTGATGTATTATTATTAGTATAAAGTTGTAGCCATCTATTCATATTTGATATACAAGAAAATAAATTCACTCTCTGTTTATTTTTATGGTATCAAAGCTTCAGCATTGATCTGTGCATCAAACAAAACACCAGCACCAAATCTTAGTTGACCATCATGGGTGACGACAAACCAAAAGGCGCAACTTCAGGTACCAAATGGGAAAACCCCAATCATCAACTCTATCTTCACCATTCAAATCAGCCTGGTGCTGTACTTGTCCCGCAACCTCTGGTCGAAGATAACTATAGCACATGGAGTCAGTCCATGACTATGGCCTTAACAGTCAAAAATAAAATTGGATTTATAGATGGTTCAATTAAGAAGCCCGATGATAAAAATCCAGAAGAATCGCAGCAATGGAATTGCTGCAACAACTTAATCAAGACTTGGTTGTTGGGGTCGATGTCCAAAGAGATTGCTAGCAGCGTCATCAATTGTAAGGATGCCCGACAGATGTGGCTCGATTTGCATGAATGATTCTCACACGTGAACATCGTTCAATTGTTCCATGTCGAGAACGACATCCACGACTGCAAGCAAGGTGACATGTCTGTGGGATCCTATTTCACAAAGCTGAAAAGTCTATGGGATGAGAGGGATGCGCTGTGCACCTTCCCAACCTGTACTTGCGGAACAAGCAAAGAAGTGGTTGCGTATCTAGAGAAACATAAAACCATGAAGTTCCTAATGGGACTTAATGAATCTTACACGCGTGTTCGTAGCAATGCCCTTTTACAGGAACCGCTACCCACTGTGAATAAAGCTTATTCACTGGTTCTTCGTCATGAAAAATAGTCGGAGGTGACGACCGGGAAAAGTCATGCCCAACCGGATGCTGTTGTCTTTACTGTGAAAAATTTAAGTCGCGAGTATAAAAGAGAAAGGGGTGAACTTAAATGTTCCAAATGCAACAAACCGAACCACATTGCCAGAAATTGTCGTGCTCATCTTATATGCACTTTTTGCGGTCGTAATGGGCACATAGTCGACTACTGTCGCAAAAAAAGGCTACAGAGGGTGAGTTCCACACAATAATGTCCAAAGGGAATCAAGTTGCTTCCCACACAATTGGCAGGCAGGGGCTGAACTTTCCCTTCACACCAGACAAGTGCAAACATATTCTAAGTATGCTGAAGAATAAATCTTCATCCGCTAACCAAGCTGGTAATTGTTCGACTCATGATGATCTTTTAGGGAAAACTTTCATGCTTATTTCTAGTAGCAAGAAAAATATATAGATTTTGGACAGTGGATGCACTGATCGTATGGTTTCTAGTCCTAATTTACTCACACATTCAAAACCTGTTACTAATCACACTGTGGAATTGCCAAATGGTTCAATAGTACAAGTGACCCATATAAGCAAAATTATTCTCTCTCCCGATCTGACTCTTGACAATGTTTTATGTGTCCCATACTTCCGTTAGAAATTTAATCTCAATTAGCAAATTGGCCCTTGATTCATCTTGCATTACTATTTTTCTAAGCCAATTTTATGTTATTTAGGACCTATGCTCGGGGAAGATGATTGGGATGGGAATTGAACGGGAGGGTCTCTACTATTTCGACCAATCCAAGAAAGGAACATGCAACCATATTCGAATCTCCAATCCAACTCTTTGGCATTAACGTCTTGGGCATCCTTCGTCTAAAGTTTTTTTATTATTTTCTTTTCCAGAATTCAAAAATAAATCTTGTGATATCGATAAGTGCTTAATTTGTCCATTGGCTAAACAAACAAGACTTCTATTTCATTCAAGTTCTACTTCTACTGCATCTTGTTTTGATTTAATTCATGTTGACATTTGAGGTGGTTATAAGGTTGCTTCTATTTCGAGTGCAAAGTACTTCCTTACTATTGTTGATGATCATACTAGATGCACATAAATTTATCTCATGAAACATAAATTTGATACTAGGGAACTTCTAGTCAAGTTTGTTAACATGGCTGAAACTTAATTTAATTCCAAGGTCAAAATCATTCGTAATGATAATCGGCCAGAATTTAAACTTGAAAATTTCTATGCTCTCAAGGGCATTGTTCATCAACCTAGTTGTGTGGACATACCACAACAAAATGGAGTCGCCGTACAGAAACATAGGCATTTGTTAAATATGGCATATGCGTTACTCATTCAAGCTGGTCTTCCTAAACGATTTTGGGGGGATGCTATTCTCACTTCTGCATACCTCATAAATCTAACACCCACTCCTCTTCTCCAAGGAAAAACTCTATATGAAAAGTTGTTCAACAAAGTTCCCAATTATTCACACCTACGAATATTTGGTTGATTATGTTTTGTTTCCACTCATGCACAACACCCTTCTAAGTTTGATCCTCGAGCATCTCAATGCATTTTCCTTGGATATCCGTATGGACAAAAAGGGTATCGTGTTTATGACATTGCTCAAAAAAAGGGCATGGTGTCACGGGATGTTGTCTTCTTTGAAGACTTGTTCCCTTTTCATCATCACTCACAATCCGTTGTACCAACAATTACCTCTGACACACCACAAATTCCAGTGCTAAACAATGCACCATTTTTAAACTTTGACATGGACTCCTTGTCAGAGCCTATTTCTCCATCTTCTTCTCATGGACCTACTACCACCGTAAATAGCCCTCCCATTCTTACCATCCCATATGAGCAGCCCACTCTTGTGATAACCTAAAAATTTATAAAATCTTGAATGATTAGAATAAAGGTTAAAGAATAAAACCTAGATAAGAATTTGAGGAATGAGGAATTAAGTTAATGATATAAGGATCAAGATAAAACTATGTTAGTAATTAACATAGCTTGAACGTTGGCCTTGACTGGTAAATAAGAATTTGAATAAGTATAAAGTCGTTAGTTAATACGATTAGCAATAAGAAGGGAGTAATTTAAAACTCAAAATTTGATTTAGAGATAGAATTTTGAAGCACGGACTGCTCGGTTGCGTCCGAAACGTCAAGTTTAGTCAGAATGGACAACAAACACAAAATGTGTAAGGATTGACTTTTTGGTCAAAGTCAACAGTTAATTTTTTATGGAGAAAGGTCAAAATTGGAGTTAGAAGTGGAATATGTTATTATTATGTGAATTATGTATATGATTAAATAAATATACATTACATAATGGGTATACATTTATTTTGTATGTAAAAGTGAATTAAGAATTAAATTATGTAACCTAATATATATATTAGGTGTGTTAATTAAATAACCTAAGAGGTTATAATATGGTAGAATATTAGTAAATAAATACCAATTTTAAGAGATTTATTTTATACATCTCAATTAATTAATTTTATAACCTAATTATAGCAAGTCTAATTGGGTTAAGGATATAAATGTGCACGAGTAAGGATTTATGTTATAATTGAGGAAATAAAAACCCTAATTAAATAATTAGGGAGTGGTAATAATAAGAGTGTTAGAAATATGATATTTTGTTATGACCCAAAGAAATTAAATTAGAAGCCCAAAAGAATTAATTGGGAGCCCAAAACTTAGCCCAATGGAAGATGGACTTTTTGGACATTTAGTAAGCTAAATAATGGAATAAAAGCAAAATAAAAAGTGGCAAAATGAAGGCCACATGGCCGGACATGTGAAGAGGAAAAAGGAGGGGGGAGAATGTGGTTAATTACTTTAGTGGTTCACCCACTGTAAAACCCGATAAAAAATAATAATAAAGAAATAAGTAAATAAATAATATTTAAATCCATATTTTTAATTGGGCTTTTTTTATGTTGGGTCAAATTGTATTTAATTTGTGTGAACTGTAATAAGTATGTGATTACATTAATTTGGGCTTTTATACTAATTGGGTCTATTTTGTATTTGGGTAATATTAAAATCCAATTAAAATTAGGAGACACAATAAGTTATATAAATAAACAAGTAAAACCTAATTAGACTCTCATACGCTTTATACGCAACTGAAGGAGAAGAAGGGAAAAAGCGGCTGTGGAAGAACAAAACAAAACGGAAGAAGATTCTTTTAGTAAGATAATATTATTACTTTGTGAATCAGTATACTTTATTTTGTAAATTAATATATATATATAGTATTACATCAAGTGACCAATTGGTGAATCAGGCGAGGAGCCAATTAATGGATTAATAGTTAATTTATTATAATCCTTATATATTTTATTAGATCGGTTTAGGTGTAGTTATCAATTTAATTAGATCTATATTTTTAGTAAAGTTTGATTTTTGCAACAGAGGATGTGAAGTTCTAATTAAATTTTGCAAGTTGAGATTTGCTTCAGGAATTAAGTTTATACAAGTTTAATAAAAAAAGATGACAGTAGAGTAATTAAGATCGGTAATTTGGAGGACAAATAAAGTTCGATCGGAGGGAGTATTTAATTATTGATATGCGATTTAATTTATGTTTTTGCTATGCAATACAATCTGAAATATATATCGTAATAACATGTGCAGTCAAAATGAAGAATTGTGAATCCTAATAGAGACTTGCTCATTAAGTTTGGCTTAGTCATATTTTTCAATGTATTAATGTGGGGATGCTACGTAAATAGTCTGAAAGCTCTATCATCTCTACAAGCCACAGTGACAAACTTTGCTACCAACTTTTTATCTTCGGGTTTAGCTGGATTTTTTTTCTTCTTTTTTTTAAGAAGCACTATCATATCAATTCAGACGAAAGAGAATTATCAATAGATGTATATAGTTATAGAATTTATAAATTTACAGATTTTGACTATATTAATATGATTAATAATAATATGAGTTTTAAAAAAAATAAAAAAAATAATAATTAGTAATTAATAATTTAACGCATAGTTTATTAATTTATTTTAATAATTTGTGTAATTAGTTCGATCGGAGGGAATTTAAAGAGTTATACTTGGTGTATAAATTTTGGAGTATTAATAATTGATTTAAGGCGATGATTAAAGGCATATTAAATAGATTATGAATTATTTTGGAATTATTAGTTTGGATTGTTTTTAATTTGAGGTGAATATGTTTAGGTTGCGAATATAATTTCGTATTTGATATCGTTGGCACTTAAGGGTAAGATTTTGTGGAGTGTGCTATAAATGGTTTGGAAGTATCAGGTACGAATTCCGTACTCTTTCAGCGATACTCTTGTTAAATTTGATTTGTTCGTTTTGTTGCTTGTTCGAATTTCATTATTATTTCACATAATTGTTTCCTGTGAAATAAATATATTAGTTTCATTTTGGGAGTTGATACATATGACTCGTATTTGTATTCTTTGAATTAGGATATCACGTTTAGTATTTATTTTGATAATTATAGAGTGGTACATGTTGCTACCTTCTTTTTGAGACCTTGTGACTATAATTTGATTTGATTCAATATGTACATATAGAACCCTTTTGTTGGTATTATGTCGCATGTGTTGTTACATGATATTTTTATTAGAATATACCATAGGGTATACCTGAGGTATAACCACCTGTGGGGGTACCACAGGCATGTTGTCTTGGCACGAGAGATGTGAGACTTTTTGTGGCGGTGTGATTAGTCCACGGCGTCTCCGTTTGGACACTGGAGGAAGTGGGCCATTTGGTGTTTTGTTGTGGGATGCGTATAGGTTAACCCTAGTTTTTTGTTCTACAGATTGGTGATGTTGTGCCAAACACACCTATCCGATTTGTATACATTTAGATTCGCGGTCCAATGTGTAAGTGCATGTGTGGCATCATTTGATTTGCCTGTGTGGCATTATTTTGACTTGCCTGTGTGGTATTGTTTTGATTTTCCTGTGTGGCATTAGTTTGACTGGCCTGTGTGGCAAGATATATTTCTGAGCTCAATCGGTATGAAATAACTCCAGCCATTTATTTCAGCCTATTATTTTATTGTATTAGTTTTGTTGGCTTCTGTTCAGTTCAATTTATTGGGTTAGTTACTTCAGTTCGTTATTTATTTACTATTTTGTTTGGGTTCGTTAATTCTGTTGGTTTAAATATATTCGATTCAAATCTTCAGAGATTTTATTTTTGTCAGAAGCAATATTTTGTATCTGTTGATTTCGTATTTCAGTTGTATATCTTTTGTATCTTAATATCCGTACTGGGCAATTGGCTCATGCTGTGTTTTTCTTCCGGCAGGGTTGCAGGGGTGATTCAGGGCTAGTGTGATGAGAGTGTTGCCTTTGACCATCTAGATTGATTCAAATTTTAAGTCTTGATTATTTTGACCCTGTTTGGAGAATTGTATTTAGTACTTTATTAATGGATCACCACTTTTAATATTTTGAGATTGTTAGTGCTCTGTTTATTTATTTTGAGGTTCGTTGTGCTTTTTGCGTGACCTCCCTTTCCTTTTTGGGAAGGGGGTGTTATAGAGATGGTATCAGAGCTTAGGTTCTTTCTTGTAGAAAACCTATTTAGGTTTGACCTGTGAGTTATGGGTAAATCACTAGGTAGACGTCGTAGGAATTTTATTCGATTTTGTTCTTTGATTGGTTGGTCTTGATTTTGACCAAGTGTCATTCTCTCCTCGAGTTGTAGTTGATTTGAGAAATGTGAGATATATTGTTAAGATTGTTATTGTTATGCACTGGAGCAATAATATTAGTTAAGGATTGTGATTGGATATCATTAAGGAGAATAAATATGTGATTATGATTGTGATTGGATATTTTGTACCGTTAAGAAAGGATTATATGATTATGATATGAGCATTTGTATCAGCGAGTTTTAATATTGGAGAATTATTTGTTAGAGTTACTTCAGGTAATTACAAATTATTATGATTTTGGAATTGAGGATTTGATTTGGGTTAGATTTTGATTTTTGTTAAGTTGTGGATAATTTGAGGCATGGGTATTTATGGGATACTATGATAAAGTGAAAACTATTAAGTATAGAAAATTTCTTGTAATTTGAGTTGTTGATATTTGAGGTAATTAGATTAATCTTTTTGAGTTAATGATCAATTTTGTGGTTATTTCCTAGTAGGATATTGGAGTTATGTCCTATGAAGTTTAATTGTGATAGTATGAGGCGACATTAAAATTTATTGGATTATAATTTGCAATAAGTGATGATTGATTTATTATATGATTAGATAGTAAGTGATGAAATTCAATTAATTTGGAGAGATCTTGAATAGTTATAGTTGCTTATGCAGATTGTAGAATATGTTATTTTGAGTTTGATACGGTGTTAAAGAGATCTTCATATTTTTATTATTTGGTGTAATAACATTTGAAAACTAATATGGATTGAGGTTTGAATATTTTGAAACTCTTGAGGATTCAGGAAGAGATATAATTTGTAGAGTTGTTTTGTTTATTTCGACATCCTTAAAGTTTTGCATGAATTTATGTAAAATAAATAAAACAAAAATAATTTGTTAGATCCTTGTCATGTGTGAAACATAAACATTTTACGAATTAAAAATAATTTTAAATATTTTGGGTATTCGAATCGTATTTAGATGAAGAGAAATTTTTGTGATTTCAAATTATGTTCCGAAGAGTACGTTTACAAGAATTAAACTCAAAGATATTAGCGACAGCCGCACCAACGATGGATCAGGTGATCTAATTTGATGCAACACGAACAACCTTACCGAGACTTGACACGATAACTGATGAATCTTTTACGAGTACATTGATAATTACGTGGACCGATGACTTATCCGCGTTGATGGTTACAAATGGCGACGCTACGTCATAACTAAAATTATTTATTTTTTTGTAGCTTATTTGAATTCCGAGGACGGAATTATTTTTAAGGGGTGAAAAATGTAATAACCCATATATTTTTTTAAAAATTAGATATTAATTAATTTTATTGTATACAATTGTATTTAAATTGGAAAAGGTAAATAATTCTTTCCCCCTCTTTTCTTCCTTGTTTTGTTTGGAAAATTAAATTCTTTTAGTAGATAATTAACTAACTGATTAAATTAAAATTTAGGAAGATAATTCTTTTTTTTAAAAGTCTTGTGGTAAAATAATTCGGAGCGGGAAGCTACTTGGAAGATAGATGATTCTATTCGAGCGGAGTATCCGCATCTTTTGATAATTAGCTACGTTCATTCTTTTGATTCTGGGGACGGAATCCTTTTTAAGGGATAGGTGATGTAATACCCGGTAAAAAAAATTAATAATAAAGAAATAAGTAAATAAATAATATTTAAATTCATATTTTTAATTGAGCTTTTCTTATGTTGGGTCAAATTGTATTTAATTTGTGTGAACTATAGTAAGTATGTGATTACATTAATTTGGGCTTTTACACTAATTGTGTCTATTTTGTATTTGGGTAATATTAAAATCCTATTAAAATTAGGAGACACAATAAGTTATATAAATAAACAAGTAAAACCTAATTAGACTCTCATACGCTTTATACGCAACTGAAGGAGAAGAAGGGAGAAAAACGACTGTGAAAGAACAAAACAAAACGGAAGAAGATTCTTTCAGTAAGACAATATTATTACTTTGTGAATCAGTATACTTTATTTTGTGAATATATATATATATATATATATATATATATATATATATATATATATATATATATATATATATAGTATTACATCAAGTGACCAATTGGTGAATCAGGCGAGGAGCCAATTAATGGATTAATAGTTAATTTAATATAATCCTTATATATTTTATTAGATTGGTTTAGGTGTAGTTATCAATTTAATTAGATCTATATTTTTAGTAAAGGTGGATTTTTGCAACAGAGGATGTGAAGTTCTAATTAAATTTTGAAAGTTGAGATTTGCTTCAGGAATTAAGTTTATGCAAGTTTAAAAAAAGAAGAAGATGATAATAGAGTAATTAAGATCGGTAATTTGGAGGACAAATAAAGTTCGATCGGAGGGAGTATTTAATTATTGATATGCGATTTAATTTATGTTTTTGCTATGCAATACAATCTGAAATATATATCGTAATAACATGTGCAGTCAAAATGAAGAATTGTGAATCCTAATAGAGACTTGCTCATTAAGTTTGGCTTAGTCATATTTTTCAATGTATTAATGTGGGGATGCTACGTAAATAGTCTGAAAGCTCTATCATCTCTACAAGCCACAGTGACAAACTTTGCTACCAACTTTTTATCTTCGGGTTTAGCTGGATTTTTTTTCTTCTTTTTTTTAAGAAGCACTATCATATCAATTCAGACGAAAGAGAATTATCAATAGATGTATATAGTTATAGAATTTATAAATTTACATATTTTGACTATATTAATATGATTAATAATAATTTGAGTTTAAAAAAAATAAAAAATAATAATAATTAGTAATTAATAATTTAATGCATAGTTTATTAATTTATTTTTATAATTTGTGTAATTAGTTCGATCGGAGGGAATTTAAAGAGTTATACTTAGTGTATAAATTTTGGAGTATTAATAATTGATTTAAGGTTATGATTAAAGGCATATTAAATAGATTATGAATTATTTTAGAATTATTAGTTTTGGATTGTTTTTAATTTGAGGTGAATATGTTTAGGTTGCGAATAACGTTTCGTATTTGATATCGTTGGCACTTAAGGGTAAGATTTTGTGGAGTGTGCTATAAATGGTTTGGAAGTATCAGGTACGGATTCCGTACTCTTTCAGCGATACTCTTGTTAAATTTGATTTGTTCGTTTTGTTGCTTGTTCGAATTTCGTTATTATTTCACATAATTGTTTCCTGTAAAATAAATATATTAGTTTCATTTTGGGAGTTGATACATATGACTCGTATTTGTATTCTTTGAATTAGGATATCACGTTTAGTATTTATTTTGATAATTATAGAGCGGTACATGTTGTTACCTTCTTTTTGAGACCTTGTGACTATAATTTGATTTGGTTCAACATGTACATATAGAACCCTTTTGTTGGTATTATGTCGCATGTGTTGTGATATGGTATTTTTATTAGAATATACCGTAGGGTATACCTGAGCTATAACCACCTGTGGGGGTACCACAGGCATGTCGTCTTGGCACGAGAGATATGACACTTTTCGTGGCGGTGTGATTAGTCCACGGCATCTCCGTTTGGACTCCGGAGGAAGTGGGCCATTTGGTGTTTTGTTGTGGGATGCGTATAGGTTAACCCTAGTTTTTTGTTCTACGGATTGGTGATGTTGTGCCAAACACACCTATCCGATTTGTATACATTTGGATTCGCGGTCCAATGTGTAAGTGCATGTGTGACATCATTTGATTTGCCTGTGTGGCATTATTTTGACTTGCCTGTGTGGTATTATTTTGATTTGCCTGTGTGACATTAGTTTGACTTGCCTGTGTGGCAAGATATATTTCTGAGCTCAATCGGTATGAAATAACCCCAACCATTTATTTCAGCCTATTATTTTATTGTATTAGTTTTGTTGGCTTCCGTTCAGTTTAATTTATTGGGTTAGTTACTTCAGTTCGTTATTTATTTACTATTTTGTTTGGGTTCGTTAATTCTGTTGGTTTAAATATATTCGATTCAAATCTTTAGAGATTTTATTTTTGTCAAAAGCAATATTTTGTATCTGTTGATTTCGTATTTCAGTTGTATATCTTTTATATCTTTATATCCGTACTGGGCAATTGGCTCATGCTGTGTTTTTCTTCCGGCAGGGTTGCAGGGGTGATTCAGGGTTAGTGTGATGAGAGTGTTACCTTTGACCATCTAGGTTGATTCGAATTTTAAGTCTTAATTATTTTGACCCTGTTTGGAGAATTGTATTTAGTGCTTTATTAATGGATCACCACTTTTAATATTTTGAGGTTGTTAGTGCTCTGTTTATTTATTTTGAGGTTTGTTGTGTTTTTTGCGTGACCTCCCTTTCCTTTTCGGGAAGGGGGTGACCTCCCTTTCCTTTTCGTATTTCAGTTGTATATCTTTTGTATCTTTATATCCGTACTGGGCAATTGGCTCATGCTGTGTTTTTCTTCCGACAGGGTTGCAGGGGTGATTCAGGGCTAGTATGATGAGAGTGTTACCTTTGACCTTCTAGGTTGATTCGAATTTTAAGTCTTAATTATTTTGACCCTGTTTGGAGAATTGTATTTAGTACTTTATTAATGGATCACCACTTTTAATATTTTGAGGTTGTTAGTGCTCTGTTTATTTATTTTGAGGTTCATTGTGCTTTTTGCGTGACCTCCCTTTCCTTTTCGGGAAGGGGGTGTTACAGAGATGGTATCAGAGCTTAGGTTCTTTCTTGTAGAAAACCTATTTAGGTTTGACCTGTGAGTTATGGGTAAATCACTGGGTAGACGTCGTAGGAATTTTATTCGATTTTGTTCTTTGTTTGGTTGGTCTTGATTTTGACCAAGTGTCATTCTCTCCTCGAGTTGTAGTTGATTTGAGAAATGTGAGATATATTGTTAAGATTGTTATTGTTATGCACTAGAGCAATAATATTAGTTAAGGATTGTGATTGGATATCATTAAGGAGAATAAATATGTGATTATGATTGTGATTGGATATTTTGTACCGTTAAGAAAGGATTTTATGATTATGATATGAGCATTTGTATCAGCGAGTTTTAATATTGGAGAATTATTTGTTAGAGTTATTTCAGGTAATTACAAATTATTATGATTTTAGAATTGAGGATTTGATTTGGGTTAGATTTTGATTTTTGTTAAGTTGTGGATAATTTGAGGTATGTGTATTGATGGGATACTATGATAAAGTGAAAACTATTAAGTATAGAGAATTTCTTGTAATTTGAGTTGTTGATATTTGAGGTAATTAGATTAATCTTTTGGAGTTAATGATCAATTTTGTGGTTATTTCCTAGTAGGATATTGGAGTTATGTCCTATGAAGTTTAATTGTGATAGTATGAGGAGACATTAAAATTTATTGGATTATGATTTGCAATAAGGGATGACTGATTTATTATGTGATTAGATAGTAAGTGATGAAATTCAATTAATTTGGAGAGATCCTGAATAGTTATAGTTGCTTATGCAGATTGTAGAATATGTTATTTTGAGTTTGATACGGTGTTGAAGAGATCTTCATATTTTTATTATTTGGTGTACTAATATTTGAAAACTAATTTGGATTGAGGTTTGAATATTTTGAAACTCTTGAGGATTCAGGAAGAGATATAATTTGTAGAGTTGTTTTGTTTATTTCGACATCCTTAAAGTTTTGCATGAATTTATGTAAAATAAATAAAACAAAAATAATTTGTTAGATCCTTGTCATGTGTGAAACATAAACATTTTACGAATTAAAAATAATTTTAAATATTTTGGGTATTCGAATCGTATTTAGATGAAGAGAAATTTTTGTGATTTCAAATTATGTTCCGAAGAGTACGTTTACAAGAATTAAACTCAAAGATATTAGCGATAGCCGCACCAACGGTGGATCAGGTGATCTAATTTGATGCAACACGAACAACCTTACCGAGGCTTGACACGATAGCTGACGAATCTTTTACAAGTACATTGATAATTACGTGGACCAATGACTTATCCGCGTTGATGGTTACAAATGGCGACGCTACGTCGTATCTAAATTTATTTATTTATTTTGTAGCTTATTTGAATTCCGAGGGCGGAATTATTTTTAAGGGGTGAAAAATGTAATAACCCATATTTTTTTTAAAATTAAATATTAATTAATTTTATTGTATACAATTGTATTTAAATTGGAAAAGGTAAAAGATTTCCCCCCCCTCTTTTCTTCCTTGTTTTGTTTGAAAAATTAAATTCTTTTAGTAGATAATTAATTAACTGATTAAATTAAAATTTAGGAAGATAATTCTTTTTTTAAAAAGTCTTGTGGTAAAATCATTCGGAGCGGGAAGCTACTTGGAAGATAGAGGATTCTATTCGAGCGGAGTATCCACATCTTTTGATAATTAGCTACGTTCATTCTTTTGATTCTGGGGACGAAATCCTTTTTAGGTGATGTAATACCCGGTAAAATAAATTAATAATAAAGAAATAAGTAAATAAATAATATTTAAATCCATATTTTTAATTGCGCTTTTCTTATGTTGGGTAAAATTGTATTTAATTTGTGTGAACTATAATAAGTATGTGATTACATTAATTTGGGCTTTTACACTAATTGGGTCTATTTTGTATTTGGGTAATATTAAAATCCTATTAAAATTAGGAGACATAATAAGTTATATAAATAAACAAGTAAAACCTAATTAGACTCTCATACGCTTTATACGCAACTGAAGGAGAAGAAGGGAGAAAAGCGGCTGTGGAAGAACAAAACAAAACAGAAGAAGATTCTTTCAGTAAGATAATATTATTACTTTGTGAATCAGTATACTTTATTTTGTGAATTAATATATATATATATATATATATATATATATATATATATATATATATATATATATATATATATATATATATATAAAGTATTACATCAAGTGACCAATTGGTGAATCAGGCGAAGCGCCAGTTAATGGAATAATAGTTAATTTAATATAATCCTTATATATTTTATTAGATTGGTTTAGGTGTAGTTATCAATTTAATTAGATCTATATTTTTAGTAAAGTTTGATTTTTGCAACAGAGGATGTGAAGTTCTAATTAAATTTCGTAAGTTGAGATTTGCTTCAGGAATTAAGTTTATGCGAGTTTAAAAAAAGGAGAAGATGATAATAGAGTAATTAAGATCGGTAATTTGGAGGACAAATAAAGTTCGATCGGAGGGAGTATTTAATTATTGATATGCGATTTAATTTATGTTTTTGCTATGCAATATAATCTGAAATATATATCGTAATAACATGTGCAGTCAACATGAAGAATTGTGAATCCTAATAGAGACTTGCTCATTATGTTTGGCTTAGTCATATTATTCAATGTATTAATGTGGGGATGCTACGTAAGTAGTCTGAAAGCTCTATCATTTCTACAAGCCACAGTGACAAACTTTGCTACCAACTTTTTATCTTCGGGTTTAGCTGGATTTTTTTTCTTTTTTTCTTTTTTTAAGAAGCACTATCATATCAATTCAGACGGAAGAGAATTATCAATAGATGTATATAGTTATAGAATTTATAAATTTACATATTTTGACTATATTAATATGATTAATAATAATATGAGTTTAAAAAAAATAAAAAATAATAATAATTAGTAATTAATAATTTAACGCATAGTTTATTAATTTATTTTAATAATTTGTGTAATTAGTTCGATCGGAGGGAATTTAAAGAGTTATACTTAGTGTATAAATTTTGGAGTATTAATAATTGATTTAAGGTTATGATTAAAGGCATATTAATTAGATTATGAATTATTTTGGAATTATTAGTTTGGATTGTTTTTAATTTGAGGTGAATATGTTTAGGTTGCGAATAACGTTTCATATTTGATATCGTTGGCACTTAAGGGTAAGATTTTGTGGAGTGTGCTATAAATAGTTTGGAAGTATCAGGTACGGATTCCGTACTCTTTCAGCGATACTCTTGTTAAATTTGATTTGTTTGTTTTGTTGCTTGTTCGAATTTCGTTATTATTTCACATAATTGTTTCCTGTGAAATAAATATATTAGTTTCATTTTGGGAGTTGATACATATGACTCGTATTTGTATTCTTTGAATTAGGATATCATGTTTAGTATTTATTTTGATAATTATAGAGCGGTACATATTGCTACCTTCTTTTTGAGACCTTGTGACTATAATTTGATTTGGTTCAACATGTACATATAGAACCAAGTTGGTATTATGTCGCATGTGTTATGACATGGTATTTTTGTTAGAATATACCGTAGGGTATACCTGAGCTATAACCACCTGTGGGGGTACCACAGGCATGTCGTCTTGGCACGAGAGACATGACACTTTTCATGGCGGTGTGATTAGTCCACGGCGTCTCCGTTTGGGCTCCAGAGGAAGTGGGCCATTTGGTGTTTTGTTGTGCGAGGCGTATGGGTTAATCCTAGTTTTCTGTTCTGCGGATTGGTGATATTGTGCCAAACACACCTATCCGATTTGCATACATTTGGATTCGCGGTCCAATGTGTAAGTGCATGTGTGGCATCATTGGATTTGCTTGTGTGGTATTATTTTGACTTGCCTGTGTGGTATTGTTTTGATTTACCTATGTTGCATTAGTTTGACTTTCCTGTGTGGCAAGATATATTTCTGAGCTCAATCGGTATGAAATAACCCCAGCCATTTGTTTCAGCCTATTATTTTATTGTATTAGTTTTGTTGGCTTCTGTTCAGTTCAATTTATTGGGTTAGTTACTTCAATTCGTTATTTATTTACTATTCTGTTTGGGTTCATTAATTCTGTTGGTTTAAATATATTCGATTCAAATCTTCAGAGATTTTATTTTTGTCAGAGGCAATATTTTGTATCTGTTGATTTCGTATTTCAGTTGTATATCTTTTGTATCTTAATATCCGTACTGGGCAATTGGCTCATGCTGTGTTTTTCTTCCGGCAGGGTTGCAGGGGTGATTCAGGGCTAGTGTGATGAGAGTGTTGCCTTTGACCATCTAGATTGATTCGAATTTTAAGTCTTGATTATTTTGACCCTGTTTGGAGAATTGTATTTAGTACTTTATTAATGGATCACCACTTTTAATATTTTGAGATTGTTAGTGCTCTGTTTATTTATTTTGAGGTTCGTTGTGCTTTTTGCGTGACCTCCCTTTCCTACCTACTCCTCCTATATGTCATCTTTTTATTTATCCAACATCTTTGTTCATTCTTGTAAGCAAGCTCTTGGTAATGAGAGAAAGAGAGAGAATTAGTGGGAGCAATGGAAGCGACCACATGGCCGGATGGTTTATGGAAGAGAAAAAGGAGTGGAGCATGTGAAGCTTTTACTAAAATAAAGCTATCTTAATTTTCTCTTTCATCTCCTTCATCTAACTAACACCAAGAAAAACCAAATAGAGGGAGAGAGAAGGGAGGCCATTCGGCAGCCATGGAGGAGAGAAAGGGGAGTCTTTGGTAAGACATCAAATCTTTATAATCAAATAATGTAGAAGAAGAAGAAGGAGAGCATGGTAATCAAAGGTATAAATACATTTTGTTATGTAATTTTTGATTATTGTAAATCAAATCTTGAAACTATGTTTCTAAACTTAAAAACCATGAATATACTTGTTAAT
Organism: Panax notoginseng; assembly: GCA_016801055.1. Lineage (NCBI taxonomy): Eukaryota > Viridiplantae > Streptophyta > Magnoliopsida > Apiales > Araliaceae > Panax > Panax notoginseng. The sequence goes on from CM029023.1 coordinate 122,696,805, forward strand.
GAGTGTTTCATATTTAGATTTACCCATATTGGGTGTTGTTTTAGTTGGAAATCAAAAGTAAAGAAAAAGTGATTTTCTAGTTTATAAGCCCTAAAATTTATATGTACTTTGGATTTCCACCGTTTTTTATCTACACCTTCTTTTTACGATCCGTCAAAGAGAGGTGCTAGATATGTAAGCTAACTACTAAAACCAAGTGATAGCACTCAAAAATGTTGATTACACAGTCCGTAGTGACTGATTTAGGAAACATAGTTTTGTGTCATTTAAGGAAAAATAGACTGTTTATGAACAGTCAGTGCCAGGGGTAGTTTTGTCATTTATCTGATATTCAAAAATTTTGGAAAAATTTGGGATGATAATATGATAAGTTTTATAACATCTCCAAGTGGAATCACTGAAAAAGGAGTTGTAGATTTCCGTATGAAATATTTTTAACAAAGCACGAAAAACTGCAAAATGGCAAATAGCTACTGTCCAAGATTTTGTGTGGGCTGTTTCGGCCACTTAATTTGTGAGAAAAATTCTGGCCTTTTGAGACATGAAAATATATGGTATTAAGTACCTCCTGTCCAAAAATGAGCTCATTCCGACTTAAAATGATCAAGTTATGACCATTTCAATATTTGGATTTTTCGGACGAAAATTGCTATAACTGGAGTGCTATAACTCCGATGGCCACGAAATTTAAACTAGAGGCTCACGTTAACACGTATAAGATTGTGTCAAGAGATGAGAATTTCTGGAGTTAAGCACGAGGTAGCTAATTTCTTAAGGAATTAACTAAAAATGATTTTTGGAAAATACTAAAGGAAGTTGGAAAATTTTGGAAAAATACTTTTTGTGTATGAAATATATGTATATATGTTTGGACAAAAGATAAAAAAATAATAAGTTGATTTGGTATTTTCGTGAAAGGATATGGAATCCAACTTACAAATTTCTACATGATTTCCCAACTAATTTTATCCTCAAAATAGACCAAAATACATATATTACCATATAGCTCAAATTTCTTTTTCTTAGACATGTTTCCATGAATTTAATTACTGAAAACTCAATTATAAACAACTTACAATGAATTATATACTCTCAAAAACACATAATACATATTCTTTAGCAATTTAATCACCAAAAATCATCTTTTTGATGAAAACTCAAGAGAACATAACTACAGTTAGGGCAAAATTATTACCTCTTGATCTTTCTATGACTTGGCAAATCATGAAGAATTCCTTGATCATTCTTCTTCTTTCTTTTTATTTCCAGGACTTCTTCTAATTTCTTAGAGAATTCTTCTCTTTCTCTCTCAACTTTCTCTGAACTCTTCTCTATTTCTCTCCCTCTCTCTACCTTAGTAAATAAAACTGGCCACCAACTTTAACGTGGTTTAGTCAGTAATCAAAACCATAGACTCAGCAGTTACAAATACAAAAGGTCATAAAGGCTTGTTTGGGCTAACTCCAAATAACTTCCTTTCTAATTTATTTTTATAACTTCCTATTATATAGTACACAATCGTCACACTTTATTTAATTTAATTACTTAATCAATACACTTCCAAAATTATTAGCCCTATAATTATTTAATTAAATTAGGACATCACCAACACATTAGCGAAATAAAATACGCACAAATTATAAAATTATTCATCATCAATTTATTTAATATCATCATACTTAAATAAATTATTCCATAATAATTTCCAACTAAAATATTCATTTTAATTTTCATAAATATTCCAACGAAAATATTTATTTTATTCGATAAATATTTTAACTATTTACAATATTGATAATCGTATTACTTTAACATATCACACTCATATATAATATTCTACTTCCTTATTTATTAAAACAAATATGTTTACACTAATTCACTATTTAAACTAAGTGAATTACTTGCTTTATTTACTAGATTTAATTCATAATAATTTCATTACCAACAAGGCACACCAAATAAATTATATTATTCCATAATATAATTTTTCATCTTAATTAACTAATATTATTTGGTTAATTTACTTTTCATAACAATTACATTTAATTTCTTCAATAGTTTAATTAACTATTAAACCTCTTTTCCCAATCCATGAATATATATAATTCTCTTTGCACCAAATTGCATATTTCAAAATATATACATATCATAATAATAATTTTAACCATTAAATTCTTATTTTAATAACTTATAAAAATTCGGGTTGTCACACCCACTTACTGTTTGAAATCGGGTAGATGATACCCGCTTCCAACCATTTCAGGATTTCTGTCTTCACTACTTCATTCATGATTGGGTTGAGCCGTATTTGTTGCTCCACTGTCGGTCTTGCGGCCTCTTCCATCAGAATTTTGTGCATGCAAAAGGATGGGCTGATTCTCTTGATATCCGCTATTGTCCATCCTATGACCGATTTGTGGTCCCTAAGCACTCTCAGCAACTTTTCTTCCTGCAATTCGTTAAGTGCAGCAGAAATAATAACAGGTAAAGAATTAGAATTGCCTAAATAAGCATACCTGAGGTGTTTAGGGAGTGGCTTAAGTTCAAGAATAGGTGGCTCCTCCAATGACGGTTTCATCCTTGTTGTGGCTCTTTCCTCCTTGTGCAATGGTTCAAAGGGTGCTCCAAATCTGCTAACTTGTGGCAGGGAGTCTTGCATCTGCAAGTAGTCCATAAATTCCGGATCATCTAATTCTTCATCTCCCAATAATGTCGTTTCCAATGGATCGTTAGCCAAATTCTTGCCCATGTCTTCGCTGATTATCTGATCAATGATATTCATCCTGAAACACTCTTCTTCATCCGTAGGGAATTTCATGGCCTTGAAAACATTAAATTTTACTTCTTGATCTTGAACCCTCATCATTAGTTCTCCTTTTTGTACGTCGATGAGTGTCCTACCCGTAGCCAAAAACGGTCTCCCTAGGATAATTGGGATGTTCTTATCTTCCTCAAAATCCAGAATTATGAAATCCGCGGGGAAAATAAACTTGTCAACCCTTACCAATATGTCCTCAACAATGCCTCTCGGGTATGTGACTGACCTATCTGCAAACTGTAATGAGATGTTCGTAGGCTATGGAGCGGGCAAACCCAATTCTGTATAAACTGATAGCGGCATAAGGTTCACACTTCCCCTAAATCACACAAACATTTGTTGAACGCCATATTCCCAATCGTGCACGGAATGGTGAAACTCCCCGGATCTTTTAACTTCGGTGGCAACTTTCGCTGTAAAACTGCACTACACTCCTTTGTTAATGCCACTGTCTCGAAATCTTCCAACTTCTTTTTCCTGGACAAAATCCCTTTCATGAATTTCGCATAACTTGGCATCTGCTCTAGGGCTTCTGCGAACGGGATGTTAATATGAAGTTTCTTAAAAACTTCCAAAAATTTTGCAAACTGCTTATCTAATTTCTGCTTTTGAACTCTTTGCTGAAAAGGTAAGGGAGGATAAACAATCGGTTCATTAACTGGTTTGTTCTTTTCCACTTATTTTTCTTCCCCCAGTCTGTCCTCAACCACTTTATTCTCACTGTCTGACTCAACTTCTTTTGCAACCGAATTTTCTGGTTTCTGACCCTTAAGCTATTTTCCACTTCGCAACATAATTGCCTGACATTGCTCGTGATTACCTTTCAAATTATTCTCTGTATCACTTGGTAATGTTCCTTGAGGCCTGTTATTCAATGCCAACGCTATCTGTCCCATCTGATTTTCTAAATTCTTAATGGCTATTGCTTGGTTTTTTATGGCAACCTCGTTGCTTGTTATATACTTCGATAGCAACTCCTCTAAATCTGATTTCCTCTCCTGAAATTGAACTGGGTGTTGATTCTGAAATCCTGGGGGATACGATGGTCGTGGAGCTTGCTGATTCTGATTATTATTCCATGACAAATTTGGATGATTCATATTCCCCTAATTATATGTATTTTGGTACATATTATGTGGAATTCTGTTGTAGCTACTCAAAAATTGTACTGATTCTGGGTTGATTGCACATTAATCCGTAGGATGTTCACCCGCGCACAATTCATAAATAACTGCAACTTGTTGTGTCTGTACCCCTAACCAAACATCAAACTTCTTAAAGAGTGCTGAAATCTGCGCTGTTATTGCCGTCACTCAATCTACCTCTAACACTCTAGCTACCGTCGGTTGTGTCATTCTTGCAGTGGGCCACTGATAGTTGTTTGCTGCCATTGTCTCTATCAACTGATACGCATCTTCACAATTCTTTGCCATAAAAGCTCCCCCCGATGCTGTATCAATAATAGTCCTGAGATTCCCATGTAGGCCGTTGTAAAATGTGTTCATCTGCAACCACTTAGGCAATCCGTGATGTGGGCATTTTTTGAGTAATTCTTTGTATCTCTCCCATGCCTCGTACAGTGATTCCCCATGTTACTGTTCGAACATAGTTATCTCATTCCTCATTTTTACATTTTTCGCTGGTGGGAAAAATTTTGAAAGAAATTTCTAAGCGAGGTCTTCCCATGTAGTTATCGATCCAGGCGGTAGAGAATGTAACTAACTCTTCGCCTTGTCCCGCAGAGTGAATGGGAACAAGCGATGTAAGACCCCAACTTTTTATAAATGAAATTGAATTTCCTCTATTTATTATAGTAAGGGTTGATTTGAATAATGTGGTTTGTTATGGGTAAAATGCACAAATATTTTCAATAAGTAAGTGGTTATAAAATATTCATTGTCGTTGGGGAATATTCGTTTGGTCATGGAATATTCTTACTGTCAGGAAATATTCGTACAACAGCGCAACCTTGTGTGGGCCCCATAACGTAAAGCGATTGGATGAAGAAAACGACAAGTATGAGTTTTTATGAATAACGACGTAGTTGTTACCGTTAACACTGTTGGAATACTCTGTGGTTAAAACACAGTAATACGCGGTGTTTCACAGTAGCACACAGTATTGCACCAATTATTGATTCTTACGTAAAAAAGCACTACTCAATAATTGTTACAGTAATTACTGTTCAATATTTTATTTTATTGATTTAATAATTGCTAAGTTGATATTTTATATTATTGTTATTTCAATAATTGTCACTACACAGTATTTTCCATTATCAGATCAATAATTCATATTATTTTAATAATATTATTAGATAGCATTATTGGTAATGTCTAGAAAGTTCTGTCTAAGGAGAGGTTTGGTCACCAAATTGCGCGCTAGTATGGAGAAATTCTTATTGGAAAGCCCCATCTTTCCTAGGAACAACCTGGTTGTCAGTATTGTGATTCTGTAATATTATTTGTGAATAATTAATTATTAATTTATATGATAAGGAAAATATTTATTTTATGTTGTTATAAATGGAGAAATTTTTAGAAAAGTGACAATTGTTGAAAATTGATATTTTATCTTTTCTGATAAAATAATTTATTTAAATATATTATTATATTTTAATAATATAATAATGATGATATTTTTACGATAAATTTGTGATATATGAATAAATGAGGAGGAAGAGTATTTTTATTATAATAAATGATAAAAACATGTTAAACATGTCGGTGGGCCCAATTTTTGACTGAAATTTGATTATAGCCTGTAAAATCATCCGTGTGTGGATTTCAGTCAATTTCTATTTGGAATTTGGAAAACTTAAACTTACAAAGTTGTAGAGAATTGAATTTTCTATGGAATGGACATAAGATTTGAATTTATCTGATAAAATGGCTATTTATTATGAATTATTGAAGTTCCGGAATCATTGATTTTTGAAGTTTTAAATATATTTTTAATAAAAACGATTTTTGCAATTGAGTGGGCCCCACAGCTATTGTAAACATGCTGAAATCAGTTTGTCTAAGGTGGGCGTGAATTTTTTTAATTATATTAATATTTTATTAAATTTTCTGCTGTGGTGTTCTAAGTATTTTCCTATAAATATGGTGCTTAGGTTAGAATTGAAAATCACACCAGAAACTGAAGTTTTCTCTCTCTATATTATCGAGCGTATTTTTCTAAGTATTTTGATACTTTGAGTATTTCTATACGGTGTAAGTTTCCTTCAACACTATATCCGGTATTCCAGTCAGAAGTACTGTCCTTTTGAGGTAAGTGATGTTATTATTTTTTTTTTGTAAATGATGATATTTCTTTTAATATCATTATACCGGAATATTGGTAAGATTTTTCTTGTGAAATTCTTGTCTTTTTGTGTCGGAGTTACTATTCACGTATATGGCACTATTCACGTATACGACACTATTCACAGAAAAATTAAAATTTTCTTTTCTTTTTCAAGTTGTTTATTATGGTTACTAGCCTTGATTGTATCCATATTTTGATCCTCATTCTTAAATTTTGCTCCACAATAGTTTATTATGGAGTATTTTTGAACATGGATGAACTAAAATACGAATCCTTAATCCTTAATCTTTTATTTCACTGGATTCATTTTTTTTAAATATTTTTCATCATCCTCAGTCCTAAATGATGATATTACTGAATATCTTTGGCCTGTAGTGCAAATATGAATGATTTCCTGATGAATATCTTTGGCCATAGTGCTAACATGTACATGTGTTTAGATGAACATGACCAACTGATGAATATCTTTGGCTTGTAGTGCAAAGATGAATATTTGATTCAAGATGTATATTGATTGATGTTACGGGGATAAAATATTGATGATGGACTTTTAAATCTTAGAAGATAGTAGAATTCATTCTTTACTTAACTCTTCTAACGGATTGTTGTTTCCGCTGCAGTTGTTGATCTAAAACTTATTGTCTATTCTATTCTATCAGATTTTTCCCAGTTGAGGACTAACGATAATTTGTTCTATATTATCTTAGTCATAATATTCTTTACTGGGCTAGTTGAGCTCACTTTTTTTTTCTTTTTGTTCCATTTTTTTTCTCAGGAAGCGAGAATATAGCGGGAAGTAGTCGGGGTTTGGAGTGATGTTCCAAGGCAGTTGTTATTATAGTCCTCACTATTTTGTAAAATAGTGTGTCAATAATTGTAATGAGGACTTTTTTTAGTGTGAATATTGTCTAGAAGACAATATTTGTATTTTAACTCATAGTTTATGTGCTGTCGTATTTTGCACGACAATTGTATTAATAAAGTTGTAGTTGTTTCTGTACCATATTTTGGCGACTCAGAATGGGTGATATATACCTATTTTGGGGGTGTCACAGTTGGTATCAGAGCTTAGGGATATGGTCTCTGGCGAATATCGGGGAATAGAACTAGGAGGGGAGAGACGAGTAAATCCTTCGCTAGTGTGTCCTACCTAAGCTTATTTGTTGATTGGTCAGAATATGGGGATATTATTGTATATGTTAATTTCTTTAATTAACCCTTGTTTTATGGCAGTATTTGAGAATGACAACTGAGAATGTTAACAATGGAGTAAGTGAGACCGTGGAGACATCTTTAATCACCAATCAGGAGAACGTGCAACGGGACAACAATGTTCCTCCTGTAAACAACACCACTGATCAGAAGATGAATGATGGGATGTTTAGAAGCTTTTTGCAGTTCATACAAAATCAGACGAGGGAGACTCGTGTATAAAATACAGGTGGAAATGATAACAACGCGCATTTTGTCACAGCCAAACAGTTCAAAGAGTTGGGACCACCAGAATTCTGGGGAAAGCCGGATCTGATTAAGGCAGAAACGTGAGTCAAGCAAATTACCAAGATATTCGATATCTTGGGATGCACGGAGGAACAGAAGGTTCCGTTCACCACCTTTATGTTCCGTGGTGAGGCAGATTACTGGTGGGAATCTATGAAGCATACCCAGCCATCCGCACTCAACATGTCTTAGGAAACATTTCAGAAACTATTCAATGACAAGTACTTTCCTGAAAGTATTCGTCATATGAAGGAGGTGGACTTTATTAGACTAGAATAAAATAACATGATGGTGTCCCAGTACGAGGCGAAGTTCGCGGAGTTATCCAGATTTGCACCTCATTTGGTAGAAAATGAGGAACGTAGACGCTGATGTTTTTGAGTGGTCTGATACCCGACATACGTCAATATCTCATTTCTCATAATTTTTTTTTATATTCAGATGTTGTCAACAGGGCTCAATTATTAGAGTGAGATAATGAGTATGTTCAACCGAGGAACCACAACCAGGGTCATATCGATGACAACAGTCATCAGAGCAATGATAACCAACGGGGAGGAAAAAATACAAATAAAAGCGGTAACCACTCTGGTGGTAATAGTGGCCATGGTAATAGGAGAGGTGAGTCAAGTGGAAATTTCAAAAAAGAGGAGATTCAACAATGACAATGTGAAGACGTCAGCACCCGTATCAACTGTTTCGAAGGGAGGAGAACGACCATCGGTCGTATGCTATAAATATGGAAAAGAGGGGCACATCAGCCCAAACTGTCCATAACAGTTCAAGGTATGTTATAATTACGAAAAGGAAGGACATATCGCTTGAGATTGTACTGTAGCGAAACCAAGTCCAGTGGGGATGGTGACTCCAAAGGCTGTCCTAGACAAATCAAAGTCAGCTGTTCCTGGAAGAGCGTTTGTCGTGACTGGCCAAAATGCGAGGAACCCGAACGAGGTGATCACGGGTAAGCTAATCATAAACTCTTGCGAAGTTTATACCTTACTAGATACCGGTTCTACCCATTCATTTATCTCTTCTACTTGTGCTCAACGTTTAAACTTGACTCCGGAGAAATTAGACTTTGACTTATCTGTGGAGACTCCGTTAGGAGAAACTTTCATTACATCTACTGTTTATAAATCTTGCTTGATCCAAGTTGGCACCATCACATTACCTGTTGATCTTATCTTTTTAAAGATACTTATTTTTGATGTGATTTTAGGGATTGATTGGTTAACTACTCATCATGCCAAAATTGATTATTTTCGTAAGGTTGTTAGTTTTCATATTCCTAACCAACCTGTTATGCGAATTCAAGCAACCAAACCACTAAAGTCAATCACTGTTATATCAAACTATAAAGCCATTCGTTTATTAAAAATCGGATGTCAAGCTTTCTTAGCCCATGTCATGGACTTGAACAAAAACACGTCAGATTTGAATAATATTTCTGTTGTTAGTTAATTTCCTGACGTATTTCCTGAAGAACTTCCCGGTCTTCCTCCAGAACGTGAAGTTGAATTCTTTATTGATCTTGAACCTGGTACAAAACCCATTTCTAAAACCCCATATCGAATGGCTCCTATTGAACTTCAGGAGTTAAAGGTCCAACTACAGGAGCTGTTGGACATCAGTTTCATTCGTCCTAGTACATCTCATTGGGGTGCTCCTGTTTTATTCGTAAAGAAGAAAGACGGGAGTATGCGACTTTGTATTGACTACCGGGAATTGAACCATGTCACCATCAAGAATATGTATCCGCTACCTCGCATTGATGACCTGTTTGACCAATTACAAGGAGCATAATTCTTTCCAAAGATTGATCTTCGTTTTGGATATCATCAGCTGAAGATTAAAACTGAGGATATTCCGAAGACTGCCTTTAGAACTCGGTATGGGCATTATAAATTCCTAGTCATGTCATTTGGATTGACTAATGCTCCTGATGCTTTCATGGATATGATGAACTGAGTATTCAAGGAATATTTGGATCAGTTCGTTGTTATCTTTATTGATGACATCCTCATATATTCCAAAAGCCATGAAGATCATGAGCACCATTTGAAGATAGTACTTCAAAGGCTTCGCGATAACAAGCTATATGCCAAGCTGAAGAAATGCGAGTTTTGGCTTGAGGAAGTAGCATTCCTTGGGCACGTGGTGTCAAAGCATGGAGTATCTGTTGACCCGACGAAGATTAAAGCAATACAAAGTTGGGAGCAACCGAAGTCGGTGATTGAAGTATGTAGCTTTCTGGGTTTAGCTGGTTATTATCGGATATTTATGGAAGGATTTTCTCGAATCGCTACTCCGTTAACTCAGCTAACTCGAAAAGATACAAAATTCGTATGGAGCGAGGAATGCGAAAAGAGTTTCCAAGAGCTTAAGAGGAGACTCATTTTGGCACCTGTTCTGACAATACCGTCTGGTTCGAATGAATTTGTTATTTACAACGATGCTTCAGGCAAAGGGTTAGGATGTGTTCTCATGTAACATGAGAAAGTCATAGCCTATGCCTCGTGACAACTCAAAGAATATGAGAGAAATTACCCTACTCATGATCTAGAGTTGGCAGCAGTCGTTTTCGCGTTAAAAATCTGGAGGCACTATCTATATGGGGAGAAAGCGGAGATATTTTCAGATCATAAAAGCCTCAAATATTTTTTCACCCAAAAAGAACTCAACATGCGGCAATGACGTTGGCTCGAGCTATTGAAAGTTTATGACCATACCATTCAATATCATCTTGGAAAAGTGAACGTGATAGCTGACGCATTGAGTAGAAGATAATATGAGTGCGATGTTGTCAACACAAAAGCCCATTTTGTGCGATTTACAAAAGATGAAGATAGAATTCAGGACTCCGGGGCGCATAGAACCAACTTTAATCGATAAAGTTAAAGTTGCTCAAGCCACAAACCCGGAGCTGATGCATATGAAAAAGAAAGTATAAAAAGGTGTTATCCCAGAAGAAAGAATTGATGAAGAAGGAATACTTTGAGTCAACTCCAGACTTTGTGTTCCTAACGACTCTGATTTGAAGTACAAGATCATGATGGAGGCACACAATACACCGTTTGCAATCCATCCTGGAAGTACCAAAATGTATCGTGATCTTCGACATACATTTTGGTGGAGCAATATGAAGAGAGAGATCGCGAAGTTTATCTCGAGGTGTTTAACTTGTCAATGTGTAAAGGCGGAGCATCAAGTGTCAAAGGGTTCATTGCAACCACTTGAGATTCTAAAATGGAAGTGGGAACAAGTTACCATAAATTTCGTTACGGGTCTTTCCAAGGTTTCTGAAGGCATAGATGCGATTTGGGATATTGTTGATAGATTAACTAAGTCTGCTCATTTCTTGCCAATACGGGAGACTTATTCCCTTGAACGTCTTGCTCGTATGTACGTAAATGAGATTGTGAGATTGCATGGTATGCCAGTATCCATAGTTTTGGATCGTGACCCAAGATTCACTTTACGATTTTGGGTTAGCTTGCAGAAAGCAATGGGCACAAATTTACGATTCAGTTCGGCATACCATCCTCAAACGGACAGACAATCCGAGAGGACTATTCAAACTCTTAAAGATCTATTAAGACTCTGTGTCCTAGACTTCAAAGGGAGTTGTGAAAGACCCCAATTTTTTTTAATAAAGATAAATTTTCTATAAATATCATTTTTAAATATAATGGAATGAATTGGATATAATGTTATAGTTGTGAATAATATTTATAAATTTTGCAAAGTACGCAAGTTGTTGTATAATATCCGATTGGTCGGAGAATATTTGTTTGAACAGGAAATATTCGTACGACGGCACAATCATTGGTGGACCCCACAACGGAATTATTATCAGATAGAGTAAACAACAAAAATATTTTATGAAAATAACGATAAAAGTTTTACCGTTAATACTGTTCAACTACTCGGTAGTAAAAGTACAGTAATACGCGTGGTTGCATAGTAGCACACGGTATTGATTATTGATGTTTATGTGATAAGTCACTCAGTTTTGTTTTATTAGTATTATTAAGGTAATAAAACAGAAACGCTTTTTATATAAAATAGAATACTTTTATAAAGTTATCTGTTTTATTAGACTATAAATAGAATATATTATATTCTATTATGCATAGTGTTTTGCATAGTAAAATCTTTTTATATAAACAGAATACTTTTATAAAGTTATTTGTTTTATTAGATTTTAAATAGAATATATTATATTTTATTATGCATAGTGTTGCATAGTGTTTTGCATAGTAAAATCTTTTTATATAAAACAGAATACTTTTATAAAGTTGTTCATTTTATTAGATTATAAATAGAATATATTATATTTTATTTAAAAGATTTTACTTTAAATATAGATCGTCCGATTAAAAGTAAATCAATCTGGACCAGTCATGAATTAGTTACTATGTAATCCATTCTTCTATAAATAGAAGCTCATTCCTTCATTATTTCTTACGAATTCACTAAAACTCTAGAAAGAGAAATTATAGAGAGAAAGAAGAAAAGTATTCTGCTACTTCACTACTCCTATATTCAGTACTCTTCTTCTTAAGGTAAGGTGTATTATTTCTTTTGTATTCATAAAGAGAACTTCTGTTATTCTATTATTTATTATTCTGTTGGAATAACCTGTATATGCGGGCTACCCTATACTTGGTGAAATTCTTCTGTTATTCTATTCTTTATTATTCTGTTGGAATATCCTGTCTGTGCATTTTACGCCGGACTTGGTTTCGTCTTTATTATTCTGTTGAAATATACTGTCTGTGCGTTTTACGCCGGACCTGGTTCCGTCTTTATTATTCTGTTGGAACATCCTGTCTGTGCATTTTACGTCGGACCTGGTTCCATTATTTATTATTCTGTTGGAATAACCTGCCTGTGCGGTCTATCGCATGCTTGGTGATTTCTTTTGTTATTCCATTCTTTATTATACTCAGTCAGTTAAAGTTTTGGCTTCTATACTCCATGAAATTAGTGGAATATCCTTGATATTTGTGCTTCATCCAGTATCTTTTCATGAAAATATTCTTTTGAGCATTCTTGAATTTTACTCTACAAAGAAGTATCATGTTGACAATTTGGACGCTATTAGTTCCTGGATAAATTAATTCTTGAACTTATTTTATTGAATTCTTATATCATTGTCATCATCCTCATGTTTATATTTTGTTGAAAGTCATCTGTGGCCTGTAGTGCATAGATGGACTTGGTATGATTATGACCAGGGATTATTCGGTGTAATCATGACCATAATATTACAAATGATGTTGTAAAAGTCCTCATTGGCCCGTAGTGCATTGATGGACAGTTGTTGGCATGATCATGACCATTGATGAATACATGAATATCCTTGGCCCATAGTGCATGAATAATTTATGGTTGTGATACTAATGAATATCCTTGGCCGTAGTGCAGGGATGATGTGGATTATTTATTAAGCTAAGTCCCAGCGATAAAAGTGATGAAAAATCTTTTAAATCATAAAAGATAGCAGATTTTATTCTTTACTTGACTCTTTTAATGGATTGGTTGTTTCGCTGCAGTTAAACTTGATATTTGTTATATTTTATCAGTTTAACACTGTTGAAGGCTAACGATAATTTATTCTGCATTATCTTAGTCATAATATTTCTTACTGGACTAGTTGAGCTCACCCTTTTGCTTTTATTATTCTCTTCAGGAAATGAGAACGCAGCGGGGACTAGTCGAGGAACGGAGTGACGGTTCAGATGATAGCATTAGTAGTCCTCACTATTCTATGAAATTGTGTGAAAATAAATGTATTGAGGACTTATTTTGAGTTTGAATCCTATTTAGAAGAAAGTGTTGTATTTAAACTCACAGCTTATGTTTTGTCGTATTTTACACAACAGTTGTATAATTAAGTTTTATTTATATTTTGTACCATGTATTTGACGACTCAGAATAGGTGATGTATACCTATTTTGGGTGCGTCACAAGTTGGGATAAGTATTTACAATTGATGAAATTCTTCTACAATAACAGTTATCAGGCAAGTATAGGTGTGGCTCCATTCGAAGCATTGTATGGACGAAAGTGTCGCTCTCCAGTATGTTGGGATGAGGTGGGTGAAGCAACATTGTTGGGACTAGAGTTGGTACGTATAACTACAGAAAAGATCCAAATGATCCGATAACGTTTACAAACGGCACATGATCGACAAAAGAGCTATGCGGATCTTCATCGAAAGGACGTGGAATTTAGTATTGGAGATCATGTATTGTTGCGAGTTGCTCCATGGAAGGGAGTTACAAGATTTGGGAAGAGAGGAAAGCTCAATTCACAATTTATTGGTCTATTTCAGATTCTTGACCGAGTAGGAAATGTGGCCTATAGACTCGTGTTACCTCCAAGCATGTCTCGTGTTCATAATATTTTTCACATATATGTGCTTCGTAAATATATGGAAGACCCGAATCACATTATTGAGTTAGAACCAGACGAGATAGTCGAAGACTTAACGTACGAGGAGGTACCTGTCAAGATCTTGGATAGGAAGGAGCATGTCTTACGCACAAAGATCTTACCACAAGTCAAAGTTTTGTGGAGGAACCATGCTATTGAGAAAATGACCTAGGAGTTGAAAACAGAAATGAAAGTGAGGTATCCTCACCTTTTCGAAACACCAGGTACGTACGTCAATTTCGAGGACGAAATTTCATAAGGAGGGGAGGTTGTAAGACCCCAACTTTTTATAAATGAAATTGAATTTTCTCTATTTATTATCGTAAGGGTTGATTTGATTAATGTGTTTAATTATGGGTAAAATGCGTAAATATTTTAAATAAGCAAGTGGTTATAAAATATTCATTGTTGTTGGGGAATATTCGTTTGGTCGTGGAATATTTTTACTGTCGGGGAATATAAGTACGACGTCGCAGCCTTGTGTGGGCCCCATAACGGAAAGCGATTGGATGAAAAAAATGATGAGTATGAGTTTTTATGAATAACGGCGTAGTTGTTACCTGTTGATCGATTTCGCAATCAATGAATACGTGCAAGTATACACGGTCAACAAGTAATAAAGTGATAAGAAAAGTATTGTTCCCACGAGGAATTATTTAATAAAAATTACCAAGTACTAACTCTTAACCAAATCAATTTTATTTAAACAACTGCAAATTGTGATTTTTCTAATTAAGAAAAATAAATTAACTAAATAAAGTAGATTACTTTATAAATGAATTTCAAATAAATAAAGATCAAGACTACAATATCCCCAATTATGACCTATAAACCAATTATCCAATTATCCTAATTATTTCGCCACCTGAATTGTTAACAAGAATTCTAGTTGTTAAAAGCCCTTTTTCCAAGTGAATAGATAACTTTTATTCAATTAATCCTGCGATATTCCTATGCAGAATAATTGAACCAAATCAGTTAAATTCCAATTCCCAATTCGTTACATGCAGTGAACAGATATTCCTATTCAATTCACGACCCTAATTATTCATCTCATGCAAATAATTAAGCATACATGTTATCATGTCCAGTTCCAACCCTAGATTTCATCTCCCGAATCCTTCTAGAGTAGCACAGTAATTACTGGCCAAATAATTAATCAAAAACGCATAAGACATAATAAACAATTCACCTTGACATAAACAATTAGAATAAATTAGACAATTAATGCATAGACATAAAAGGTTCAATTTGTAGTCTTAATAAAAGAAATTTAGTTCATTATTAATGAATTAAAACCAAGAATCCATAATTGAATAGACATTAAAAGATAAAAGTAAGATTACAGTGAAGAATAAATTTGTTGTTAGCAAATCTCCATCTTCCTCAAGTTCCTGCTCTTGTTCTTCAATGGTCTCCAATTTGCTTCAATCTCCAAAACTAATAAGAACTTGGGTTTATGTTCTAATCTAATGAAGTATATCTCTAATCTAATCTATGTAATCTTCCTTTATTTTATGTCTTACATCATGTATTTATAGGCTACAAGTCTAATTTTTAGCTTAGGAACAAACCCAATCCAATTTGGAGTCAAAAAAGTGTCAAAATTCTCCCCAAAACGGGTCCAAGCTAGACCAAACCCTTCCCCAGCGCCCCGGCACTGCAACACTGCATTCTAGCGCCCCGACGCTGGGCATAGGCCTTGTTTGGGCGCCCCCGCGCTGGGGCTTTTTTGAGAATTTTCTGTTTCATCGTCCTTTGAGAAAATGGCCATAACTTCTTCGCCCGAACTCCGATTTCGATGATTCAAGATGTCCTGGAAAGAGGAGACGTAGATCTACAACGTTCATTCTTTGAGTTTTTCGAAATAAGGTTCGTAGAAATGCTGAAATTGGCTTTGAAGTGGCTCTTATGTAAATGGCAAGCCGGAAACGCGAATCTAGCCACCCCAAACGTCGATCCAAGTAACTTTTGTCCTAATTCCTACAAAACAACGTAAAACATGCATGAATAGACACAAACACTTAAAAACATCTAAAAGATTAAGCTCAAATGTATTCAATTATGGGTACAAAACTCACTCATCAAATACCCCCAAACTTAAACATTTACTTGTCCTCAAGCAAAAACACAAAAGAACTAAAAATAAACAACGTAACTCAACTACATGAATGCGTATGCATGAGCTACTTCTTAATATACCTACGAACCGAGTAATAAATCAGTATGATATATAGCAACAGGCCTCAAAGATACCAATGATACTCAAACAATATATCCAATCAAGTCAAAGTCCATAACTCTAACCAGTTAGTCAATCGAAACCTGTCATCACCCATGTTGTACGTGTGTGCTTGTTAACCATTCTAACCAACCACAATTCAAGATAATCACATAACAAACTTCTTAGAAGGAAAATTTCAGTTCTAATTCAATTACTTTTGTGAACATGACAACTCTGGTTAAAACTAAGCAAATACCAAGTCTAAAGGTAAATACAAGATTTATTTCTACCTTTATTCAACCACGAGGGCATTTTTGCTCTTTCTCGTGTTTTAATCATTTTTTATTTTTCTCATGGCTGTGCAATGTCTTATTCCCTTAGGCTTTTCAGTGCTACCTTAACGAGCTTTCGACCAACGACTCCCAATCCATTAAGACCTTAGGGTGCTAGGTGTAAAGACAATCCCCTCGGGCTTACTTACTCAAGTAACAAAGGCCACAAAACTAGACAAGCATGCCACGGTGTTTATTCATTTTTTTATTCTTTTTTTTCTTTTCATCATTTATTTTTTTTTCATTTTGTATATATATACCCCATAAATTCCCCCAAACTCAAGTTTTTACGTCATTCCAACCTTTACCGCCAGTTCACTAATTTCCTTAAATTTTAACCAAGATTTTCCCTCAGAAACAAATTATGAAACCCTTGAACCAAATGGATTAAAACAGTTGAACTTTAAGTGCTAACCGGTTACATAAGTTTAAGACATGCTCAGATTATCATCATGATTAAAATTAGAACTCATCATCAATTATCAACACTGTTCAAGTTAACATGCAAAACCAATCTTATCATAGGCCGAGCTAAGACCACACCAACCTATCACACAGATTCATGCAAAAAAATGCAATTATACTACATGAACACATACTAATGCAACACATATATGAATATAAAAATAACTACCATGTATTATATGCAACCTAAAAAAACACAATGCTAATACATAAAAATAATGAACTACAATGCAAATAACTAACTATATGCAATACAACACTAAAATGCCCCAAAACTTAAACTAGACATTGTCCTCAATGGCTGAAATAGAAAAAAGTACAGCAGAGGACTTCCCTGAAAATATAGCAATCTTCCTCCTTGTCCGCTAAGTTTGGAGAATAGGCTAGGCACATGGAACAAATTGGGCACCACACTTGAACTTGACTTGAATAACTTGTAAACCATGATAAAAATAATTTTATTAAATCCTAAATAAATGTAAATTCAAAGCTACTAATATAAAACCTAATAAAAAAAACTAAAAATTAAACTTGGGTTGCCTCCCAATAAGCGCTTGTTTTATAGTCTCAGTCTAACTTCTTCAATTCTCTATCCAATTCCCCTTCGAAAATTGAGGAATCCTTCATCCATCAGTAGCAATATCTCTTTTGGGAGGTTCTCATTAGCAAAGGCCCTTGAATTAAAGTCACCTAGCATGCTCTTTGTAGATAGGTTCCCTATTAAGAACGTCCAACAACTAGGTGTTTTCTCCATTATATCTATGATCGGATTGGAGGCATTGAAGCTTAGTAAACACAATGGGATCTTCCTCTATCTTCTTATTTTCATTACACCATGACTCCACAGTTGTACTAGCTCTTATGTCACAAAGAGCTTTGCCTACAACATGACTGCCAATTGGGCACGGTCTTGAAAAACTGCCCGGATCCTTAAACTTTGGTGGAGAAGGTGTTGCCTCTTTTTTAGTTCTAACAAAAGAGCTCTAACTCATGCAAGCATACATGCGTCAAAAAGTAATACAGAGTAAGTCGAGTACCGATCCACGTAGAAAGGATTCTAAATTAAATTATTATGCATCAACTAAATCACTATTTTTATATGCTTAAACTAATGCTTATGATTGTGAATTAATCTAAAATCAAATAATAACTAAAAGAAGAATATTAATGTAATAAATAAAATCTGGAAATAATGGGATCCTAACTTCATTTAATAGTTCATCTAATTGCCACTGTCATGCAACATTATTCATGCAACACAGGAAATTAGCCAAGAGCACGAATGTAGACATAACCATTTTTCAATGTATCATGACCTACTTACATAACATCCACATACAATAGACATCATGTAATCATCAATAAAACCAACTTCACTATATGTCTATGTGAAATTGCAGCCGTATTGAATTTTAGCACAAGCCCTTATATAACTCATACGGTGAAACAGTATATGTCTATCTGGTTCACGAAATACAAAGCTAAGCAAAACAGCCCCATATACGCATGCTATCATGATTACAATCCATACTCGCATGTTATTTTTCAACTTCATACAAGTATATAAAATGAAAGGTGATCAATCATTCATGCATTCAAATCAACCATGATAGAAATTCCTGACGATACACAAACCGTCCAGCAATCAGGCCATAAATTAGACTACGTATTAAAATCTGTTAGAATCCCATAATGGAGTTTAGTTCATTGCTGAACCGAAAGCCATTATGGGATCAAAGCAATACATGGACAATAAATAAATAATTAAAAGAGAGAAGATAGAATCGATCAAACCCAACTGCTGATTATAATCCAAACGTAACGTTCAAATCCTCACTGATATCCAGCAACATAAAAATAGTTTATCCACAATGATTGAAATCCAAAGAAGAAGTAGAAAATAATACGTCTATGCTTGGTTCATCAATGGAAATCTCTCAAAGCGTAAACCCTAGTTCTCTCTTATGAAAAACACGTAAAAACTAACGATGGATACGTCTGGTACCAACCAGAATAGTTTTAACCAACTCAAACTCTTACAATTTAAAAATTAAAATAAAATTAATTAACAGCTGCAGATGTTGCATATGGGCGCTCGAGGTCCCTTCGTAATCATCGCGCGGGCGCACGTGTTTAAAATCTGCTAAGTCCGGGTGATCGCGCTGTCGCGCGTCTTTTGGCATGTGTAGCCGTGCGGTCGCGCGGCTTCTATATTTTGAATTATGTGCTCTGCTGCTGCTACTGCTTCTGTGTTCAACAACTGATCCCTCTTCCTTCATCCATGCTCAGTTGCATATCTCCAATTGTTCCTTGCGTCATGCTTCCACTAGTCTCATGCCATCTACCATCGCCAAGCTATGCCATTTTCTGCACTGTCACACCAAAGGAGTTCTCAGTACATGCAATGCAAAACAAAACAAAATGCAGCTAAAAACACACTAAAGTGTACTTGAGATAGGTATAGTTCTCGTGAATTGATATCCAATAAGTAGGTATAAAACCCACTTATCATTAGGTACATGGGACACTATCAAAATCGGCTCATCTTTGTTGGTACTCAAAGTTAGATCTTTGCCGATCTCCTTTTCTTGGTCTCCAAGTCTCTCCTCTCTTTTAACATCTATATCATTTGGCACATTCGGTTGCAGATTTGGTTTGGGCTCACCATTAGTCTCGGAATCCATGTCATAGAGCCAAGTGTATTGAGGACAAATGTTCGAGGCATTGATTAGTTGTTCCATTTGGTTCATAAAATTTTGACTCGATATCTCTTTATTAATCCTCCTCTCCTCACATGAAGCTATGAACTTGGACAAAGTTTCCTTCAAATTTGAATGTTCTTCCTGTTGTAGTGGAGGTGGACACGAGAAATCCAGTGGGTATGTTGGACTTGGAGCATAAAATTGATCTTGATGAGTATGGCTCCATGAAAAATTCGGGTCATGCCCCCAATCCTAATAATAGTTGTTTGGATAGATATAATTACTGGGGTAATCACCACCATACGGTACCGGCTCGAAACTGGTGGTGCATTGATGACTCAGATAATTTCCAGCACAATAATCACAAGTAACCGCCACACTTTGATGATGTTGTGCTGCAAAAGCGTCTAACCTCCTTGAAAGTGTCTCAATCTGTGCTGACAATGCAAAAAGTGTCGCGAGTCCATCAATCTCCGCTCCCCTTGGCGGAGTCATTCTCGTATACGGCCATTGATAATTAAATTCTGTCATGGTACCTGAAAAGAAAGAAAAAATAAAAAGAGAATTAAGTGAGATAAAAATAAACAAAAAAAAACGTTTAAATTAAAACTAATTTGATAAAGATTAATATTGGCAAATATTATTAAATTAATTCCCCGGCAACGGCGCCAAAAACTTGTTGATCGATTTCGCAATCAATGAATACGTGCAAGTATACACGGTCAACAAGTAATAAAGTGATAAGAAAAGTATCGTTCCCACGAGGAATTATTTAATAAAAATTATCAAGTACTAACTCTTAACCAAATCAATTTTATTTAAACAACTGCAAATTATAATTTTTCTAATTAAGAAAAATAATTAACTAAATAAACTAGATTACTTTATAAATGAATTTCAAATAAATAAAGATCAAGACTACAATATCCCCAATTATGAGCTATAAACCAATTATCCAATTATCCCAATTATTACGCCACCTGAATTGTTAACAAGAATTCTAGTTGTTAAAAGCCCTTTCTCAAGTGAACATATAACTTTTATTCAATTCAATTAATCTTGCGATATTCCTATGCAGAATAATTGAACCAAATCCGTTAAGTTCCAATTCCCAATTCGTTACATGCAGTGAACAGATATTCCTATTCAATTCACGACCGTAATTATTCATCTCAAGCAAATAATTAAACATACATGTTATCATATCCAGTTCGAACCCTAGATTTCATCTCTCGAATCCTTCTAGAGTATCACGGTAATTACTGGCCAAATAATTAATTAAAAACGCACAAGACATAATAAACAATTCACCTTAACATAAATAATTGTAATAAATTAGACAATTAATGCATAGACATAAAGGTTCAATTTGTAGTCTTAATAAAAGAAATTTAGTTCATTATTAATGAATTTAAACCAAGAATCCACAATTGAATAGACATTAAAAGATAAAAGTAAGATTAGAGTGAAGAATAAATCTGTTGTAAGCAAATCTCCATCTTCCTCAAGTTCCTGCTCTTGTTCTTCAATGGTCTCCAAGTTGCTTCAATCTCCAAAATTAATTAGAACTTGGGTTTATGTTATAATCTAATAGAGTATATCTCTAATCTAATCTATGTAATCTCCCTCTATTTTATGTCTTACATCATGTATTTATAGGCTACAAGTCTAATTTTTAGCTTAGAAACAAACTCAATCCAATTTGGAGTCAAAAAAGTGTCAAAATTCGCCCCAAAACGCGTCCAAGCTTGACCAAACCTGTAACGACCCCAAAAATCCATACAATTTAAAATCTCAACTTCGATCGTTAACCATACATTAAATCTCTAATTTTACATCATTATTCGATATTAAAAATACTAAAATAGCGGAATATTTAAAACGTTTATACATATCCTTCTTTCTTGCCCTGAATCGCAACCTTTACACTACATCTCTTTGATTCAATCTTATATCATGAATTGTTACAACAAAATGACTATACAAAGTCTTACATTATAACTAAATATCCATATACATTGGATAGCTCAACTTACAATTTAACAACATATTACGTTCAAAATATGAAATACATTTCTCATAAAACATAAGTAATCTTCGTGAATATAGATCTCTATAACTCACTTAACACATATCTTTACCTTAAAATCTTGATCTGCAAAAGTGGTTACTTTCAAGAGTGAGCTCGACAGCCCAACAAAGTCTAACAGTTTTCATGCATCACATAACACATAATAACATGCTCGATATACATCTCATTAAAGTAACATGGCATACATGCTTTTAATTCAAATAGCAAATATAAAGATTGAGTTCCTTACTCAATCATCATTACTTAGCCAAAATAATGTAGTCATATATTGACTTTAACATTTCATGATTCAACACGCATAACATATCATGCAATTTAAAACAGTTCATCAAGTCCACGTAAAAAATAGGAACCGAAAGACTTGCCTTGATTGTTGTTTACCAATAACAGTTTAACAGCTTACAACTATCTGCACTTCACGTGTCCTACGCAATTATATAATCATACACATCAAATATTAGTCACCTAACAACACATAGTAATTGTAATGTAAACTCTACTCTATGTCTCATAATCTTTCCTATTAATAAATACACAACGTTCAACTTAATTGTGTTAACTTTCAACTTATATCTCAGTGTATTTCATATTCGCAGTTCATTCAAGTGCTTAAGTCTTGCTAGGACTACTTATTAGCTTTATATTAAATTCACTCCATATCTTATAATATTCATTTCAATTGAATTGAAACACTTTTTAAGTTCACTAACAATTGGCACGACGTTTCGACGTTCATTCGTCACACGCCCGATTTGCCTCTCTTGTGTATGCTTACTATGCTTCTATAACTCATCTAATACATTATTTATTAATGTTAAGTACCATTATATTTACTATTATTCATGTTTTATAACTTAGGATAACATCTTTTATGGTCAGGGGCACTACACATGCATATGTGCATGCCCGACGCCCTCCGATTGCCTCTGAACACACAATAGTTCTAAAGATGACCATTTTGACCCATCCTCATGACCTCAAATTGAAAGACTTAAAGAACGAAAGTTGTAGGTCTACTCGTCCTCGTTCCGGATCATCTTGAATCACCTCAATCGGAGTTCGTATGAGGAAGTTATGGCTATTTTACTACAGGAGATCAAAACTGTCCAAGTCAGACTACAAATCCGACGCTGGGGCGCGAGGACTAAGCCAACTAGTGGCACTGGGGCGCGAATTTCAGCGCTGGGGCGCGAACTTCAGGCCCTAGGGCGCGAATTTTGGCGCTGGGGCTCAAATTTTGGCGCTGTGGCGCCGAAACTTGCAGAACCCAACCCTACTGTCTTTATTTTTAACAGTAATTAACCCCAATTAACATGTATAACTTATATAAATTACACATATACACACTACCCAACATGCATATACTAGTTTAAATTACTAAACAATAATCACAGAAAACTAAATTCCTTGAAAACCTTATTTTAAAACAAAACTCCATGTTTGACATTTGTTAAACACAGTGAACACTGTAATCTCTAATAACCACCAATTTGATTACTTTTAAACTACAATTCTCTGTAGTTCATATCCAATTAACATACCCGACTTTCAATTCTACAATTAGAATACAATCAATTACTAATTTTGTTATCCTACAAAACATATTCATACTTATATGTTTTTACTGTAAAAACTCATTTTTTTTATCGTAATTCATATAATCACGTACATGTATATCCTCTTCATACAATCACCTATATGTATATATAGGATATTTATACTATTACAACTTCATAATTTCATACTCAACTATAATATATGAATTACCGAACTTTATACTATAAAACACAGAGACTAAGGAATTATACTATAAAAGATATATGTTAAGATTATAATACATATCTTTTGTTGTTTAGAAATTCGTGTTAAACTCTAATAATAACTTGAAGAACTCAGCTCTTGTTGCTTCTCTTTCTCAGACTCTCTCAAACCTTTCTGAACATTTCCTTTCTCTAACAAAACTTCTTCTCTTTTCTTACTTAGGCTTTAGCCAAATAGAATATACGTAAAATAAAAACACAAACAACGTACGATTTTTAAAACGTCTAAACTGACGCTATACTTAATATACTAATAAATTATCAGTTACCAAAATAATATATGTATTATATTTATATTTTGTTTAATTTAATTTATATTACTAATAAATCAAATTTAAAAATCCAAAAGTCGTAGGGCTTTGTTTGGCAAAATTATTTAAATTTAAAGACTTAATATATTTAAGCCTTGTTTGGTAAAATAAATTAAAACTACTTTAATTTATTTTAATAACCACTTATAATATAGTTATTTGCCACACTTCTAATTAATTAAGTTTTCATACTTAATTTAATTAATTCTAATAACAATTCATTGCATAATATAATAATTTATTTAATCATTATAAATTCTCTAACTTAATTATTAAATTAAATTAGATTACTATTTCAAAATAATTACTTTCCTTAACTCATTAATTATTTATTAAACAAATAAATAATCAAATCACATCAAATCAATTAAACAAATACTTATTCAACAATAAACACATCCATTAAATATTTATATAATTCAATAAATATTTAAATATTATAATAAAAATCTGGATTGTTACTCATGTGATGGCTGAGTTGTATAAACCTTTGTATGGGCGAGGGTTTTGTGCTTGCACTCAGTTTATCACATTGATAATCATTGAAATGTTTATGTCGCGCTATTTGCTATATGCCTGTTGAGAAGGTGATTCTTTTTTCATGTGTATAACAGATAGGTAGAGTATAGTTAGAGAATATTATAAGGTTAAGTGCGAGTTCTTAAAACTCATACTTATGGTAGGTTCGTGACTCATAATTATATGGTATATTTTTGAACCCCTCAGCGAATGGACGCCTATGGTCTGACTAGGATAAGTTCTTAAACTCATATGATTATGACAAGTTCCTGAACTCATAACGTGTGGTAAGTTTGATGAACTAGGTAAATAATTAAGTGTGAATGGAGTATTGAGGATGATAGGAATAGATAAACCTATTAAGCAATGGATCATTATAGAAAGTGGAGTTGATGGTGGAAGCATAGGTATTCTAAATCTACTAGCTATGCTAGACTTTCGAAATTTATTGACTTCGTGCTGATGTTTACACTTTTATTTTCTTGAAAAACATTGGATCAAATGCTGGAACCAATGAGTTTTAACAGCAATACTGTTATTCGTATGTCTATGCTAATTACTTCGGCTAGACAAAAATGATTTGCAATATATCAAAATATATTTTATATCATTAATGCATCATGTAACCTGGTGCAAAGATGATAAAAATGATGGAGTCATCAATGCAGTATTACCTAGTGTTGGATGTGATCTAAGGATCGTCAGCCCACTATGGTATGATGTAGTATGATAAAGTCACCAAATGACGGAATCCTCAACGGACTGTAAATACAGTACGGTATCATGACGTCATAAAAAGATTTTTGAGATTTCTTTAAGATATGAGAATACATATGTATGTATGTATATGTATATTTCGGTTAATGTCCGAGTTATTGTAGAGGTCTATGCTATTTGATTTAGTTAGACAAATATTGAAAGATGTTCATGAAATTCAAGAGTTTCTTGAGAAGTTATACCAAACTAAATTGTTTTGGTGCGGATTCAGATGTTGAAAAGCTGAGATGAACAACCCTATTATTAGGGGTTACGCTTAGTTTAAACTTTGCGCTGAAATGTTTGTGCACAATACATGTACGAAGGATTGATCCCCTAAGTACCTTGAAGTCATTATAGTCGTATGACTATAAAAGTTAAAGTTGAAAGATTACTTATAACTGTGGACAAGGTTCGTGGTCATTAGACCCTCAGTTGAATGCTTGCACTCTAAATTCTGATATGAACAACTCTTTTATTAGAGGTTACGCTTAGTTTATACTTTGCGCTGAAATGTTTGTGCACAATACATGTACAATAGGTTAATCACCTAGAGTACTTGCGGAGGGTGTTTTCAGTCTTTGTGATTGATAAACATTCTGCCAAAGAGGGTTTAAAGTGTGAAGAACCAGGGGTGAAGCACTATTAAACCTAGAGAATAGAGTTCATGGTCTTGTGACCCTCAACATGATTTGGAATCTTTTAAATTCCTGAGTTATTCATAGTACTTCCCAATTATTGAACAATTGTGGAAGATTCTTGTTATTCTGCATAATGGAAGTGAAAAAGGAAAGTAATCCTTAGAAAGAAGTGAGTCGTAGAATACGACACTGAATGATGAATATGTTGAATAAGTGAGAAAAAAGATTTTGAAGTGAGAAGTAGATGAGTTATCAAAGAATAATGTGAAACTTTTAATAGAAAAGTTAATAATTGTAGAATGATCTTTGTGGAAAGAAAGTGGTTATAGAAACCAATGAATGAATGAAGTAGTGATGTAAAATCTACTTTGATAGAATGAATGAATAAAAATTAATAAATAAAATTTCGAGGACGAAATTCTTAGAAGAAATGGTGAATGTAATATCCCGAGTGTTTATGATAACGATCCTTAGAAAAGGAAATGAATGGGTTAAAAGATATATAATACTCAAAATATAATTGAGTTCAAATGAAAGCTATGAAATGAAACCTAGAATTTGTTAGGTAATGAATGTAGTAAGAAATATAAAATCTATATTTAGATAAAATGATGAAAGATTTCTCTAAGTTATTTGTGTCTTCAATTCTGGGGACAGAATCTTTGTAAGTATGAAAGATTATAACGAATGAGTGGCTTGAGTTGTGATTCTGAGGACAGAATCCTTGTAAGGAGGGAATGATGTAATAATCCAGATTTTTATTATAATATTTAAATATTTATTGAATTATATAAATATTTAATAGATGTGTTTATTGTTGAATAAGTATTTGTTTAATTGATTTGATGTGATTTGATTATTTGTTTGTTTAATAAATAATTAATGAGTTAAGGAAAGTAATTATTTTGAAATAGTAATCTAATTTAATTTAATAATTAAGTTAGAGAATTTATAATGATTAAATAAATTATTATATTATGCAATGAATTGTTATTAGAATTAATTAAATTAAGTATGAAAACTTAGATAATTGGAAGTGTGGCAAATAACTATATTATAAGTGGTTATTAAAATAAATTAAAGTAGTTTTAATTTATTTTGCCAAACAAGGCTTAAATATATTAAGTCTTTAAATTTAAATAATTTTGCCAAACAAAGCCCTACGGCTTTTGAATTTTTAAATTTGATTTATTAGTAATATAAATTAAATTAAACAAAATATAAATATAATATATATATTATTTTGGTAACTGATAATTTATTAGTATATTAAGTATAGCGTCAGTTTAGACGTTTTAAAAATCGTACGTTGTTTGTGTTTTTATTTTACGTATATTCTATTTGGCTAAAGCCTAAGTAAGAAAAGAGAAGAAGTTTTGTCAGAGAAAGGAAATGTTCAGAAAGGTTTGAGAGAGTCTGAGAAAGAGAAGCAACAAGAACTGAGTTCTTCAAGTTATTATTAGAGTTTAACACGAATTTCTAAACAACAAAAGATATGTATTATAATCTTAACATATATCTTTTATAGTATAATTCCTTAGTCTCTGTGTTTTATAGTATAAAGTTCGGTAATTCATATATTATAGTTGAGTATGAAATTATGAAGTTGTAATAGTATAAATATCTTATATATACATATAGGTGATTGTATGAAGAGGATATACATGTACGTGATTATATGAATTACGATTAAAAAAAAAGAAAGAAATGAGTTTTTACAGTAAAAACATATAAGTATGAATATGTTTTGTAGGATAACAAAATTAGTAATTGATTGTATTCTAATTGTAGAATTGAAAGTCGGGTATGTTAATTAGATATGAACTACAGAGAATTGTAGTTTAAAAGTAATCAAATTGGTGGTTATTAGAGATTACAGTGTTCACTGTGTTTAACAAATGTCAAACATGGAGTTTTGTTTTAAAATAAGGTTTTCAAAGAATTTAGTTTTCTGTGATTATTGTTTAGTAATTTAAACTAGTATATGCATGTTGGGTAGTGTGTATATGTGTAATTTATATAAGTTATACATGTTAATTGGGGTTAATTGCTGTTAAAAATAAAGACAGTAGGGTTGGGTTCTGCAAGTTTCGGCGCCACAGCGCCAAAATTTGAGCCCCAGCGCCAAAATTCACGCCCTAGGGCCTGAAGTTCGCGCCCCAGCGCTGAAATTCGCGCCCCAGCGCCACTAGTTGGCTTAGTGCTCACGCCCCAGCGTCGGATTTGTAGTCTGACTTGGACAGTTTTGACCTCCTGTAGTAAAATAGCCATAACTTCCTCATACGAACTCCGATTGAGGTGATTCAAGATGATCCGGAACGAGGACGAGTAGACCTATAACTTTTGTTCTTTAAGTCTTTCAATTTGAGGTCATGAGGATGGGTCAAAATGGTCATCTTTAGAACTATTGTGTGTTCAGAGGCAATCGGAGGGCGTCGGGCATGCACATATGCATGTGTAGTGCCCCTGACCATAAAAGATGTTATCCTAAGTTATAAAACATGAATAATAGTAAATATAATGGTACTTAACATTAATAAATAATGTATTAGATGAGTTATAGAAGCATAGTAAGCATACACAAGAGAGGCAAATCGGGCGTGTGACGAATGAACGTCGAAACGTCGTGCCAATTGTTAGTGAACTTAAAAAGTGTTTCAATTCAATTGAAATGAATATTATAAGATATGGAGTGGATTTAATATAAAGCTAATAAGTAGTCCTAGCAAGACTTAAGCACTTGAATGAACTGCGAATATGAAATACACTGAGATATAAGTTGAAAGTTAACACAATTAAGTTGAACATTGTGTATTTATTAATAGGAAAGATTATGAGACATAGAGTAGAGTTTACATTACAATTATTATGTGTTGTTAGGTGACTAATATTTGATGTGTATGATTATATAATTGCGTAGGACATGTGAAGTGCAGATAGCTGTAAGCTGTTAAACTGTTATTGGTAAACAACGATCAAGGCAAGTCTTTCGGTTCCTATTTTTTACGTGGACTTGATGAACTGTTTTAAATTACATGATATGTTATGCGTGTTGAATCATGAAATGTTAAAGTCAATATATGACTGCATTATTTTGGCTAAGTAATGATGATTGAGTAAGGAACTCAATCTTTATATTTGCTATGTGAATTAAAAGCATGTATACCATGTTACTTTAATGAGATGTATATCGAGCATGTTATTATGTGTTATGTGATGCATGAAAACTGTTAGACTTTGCTGGGCTGTCGAGCTCACTCTTGCAAATAACCACATTTGCAGATCAAGATTTTAAGGTAAAGATATGTGTTAAGTGAGTTATAGAGATCTATATTCACGAAGATTACTTATGTTTTATGAGAAATGTATTTCATATTTTGAACGTAATATGTTGTTAAATTGTAAGTTGAGCTATCCAATGTATATGGATATTTAGTTATAATGTAAGACTTTGTATAGTCATTTTGTTGTAACAATTCATGATATAAGATTGAATCAAAGAGATGTAGTGTAAAGGTTGCGATTCAGGGCAAGAAAGAAGGATATGTATAAACGTTTTAAATATTTCGCTATTTTAGTGTTTTTAATATCGAATAATGATGTAAAATTAGAGATTTAATGTATGGTTAACGATCGAAGTTGAGATTTTAAATTGTATGGATTTTTGGGGTCTTTACAAAACCCTTCCCCAACGCCCCGGCGCTGGGCACAACGCTACAACACTGCATTCTAGCACCCCGGCGCTGGGCATAGGCCTTGTTTGGGGGCCCCCGCGCTGGGGCTTTTTTGAGAATTTTTTGCTCCGACGTCCTTTGAGAAAATAGCCATAACTTCTTCGTCTGAACTCTGATTTTGATAATTCAAGATGTTCTGAAAAGAGGAGATGTAGATCTATAACTTTAATTCTTTGAGTTTTTTGAAGTAAGGTCTGGAGCAATGTTGAAATTGGCTTTGAAATGGCTTCTATGTAAATGGTAAGCCGAAAACACGAATCTAGCCACCCCAAACGTCGATCAAAGTAACTTTTGTCCCAATTCCTACAAAAAAATGTAAAACATGTATGAATAGATACAAACACTTAAAAACATCCAAAAGATTAAGCTCAAATACATTCAATTATGGGTATAAAACTCACTCATCATTACCGTTAACACTGTTGGAATACCCGGTGGTTAAAACACAGTAACACGCGGTGTTGCACAGTAGCACACGGTATTGCACCAATTATTGATTCTTATGTAAGAAGACACTACTCAATAATTATTATAGTAATTACTGTTCAATATTTTATTTTATTGATTCAATAATTGCTACGTTGATATTTTATATTATTGTTGTTTTAATAATTGTCACTACATAGTATTTTTCATTATCAGATCAATAATTCATATTATTTTAATAATATTATTAGATAGCATTATTGACAATGTCTAAAAAGTTCTATCTAAGGAGAGGTTTGGTCATCTAATTGTGCGCCAGTAAGGAGAAATCTTTATTGGAAAATCCCTTCTTTCTTGGGAACAGTCTGGTTGTCAGTATTGTGATTCTGTAATATTATTTGTGAATAATTAATTATTGATTTATATGATAAGAAAAATATTTATTTTATGTGGATATAAATAGAGGAATTTTGAAAAAAGTGACAATTGTTGAAAATTAATATTTTATCTTTTCTGATAAAATAATTCATTTAAATATATTATTATGTTTTAATAATATAATAATGATGATATTTTTACGATGAATGTGTGATATATGAATAAATGAGGAGGAAGAGTATTTTTGTTGTAATAATTGATAAAAACATGTTAAACATGTCGGTGGGCCCAATTTTTGACTGAAATTTGATTATAGCCTGTAAAATCGTTCGTATGTGGATTTCAGTCATTTTTTGTTTGAAATTTAGAAAAACTTAAACTTACAAAGTTGTAGAGAATTGAATTTTCTATGGAATGGACATAAAATTTGAATTTTTCTGATAAAAGAGCTATTTATTATAAATTATTAAAGTTCTGGAATTATTGATTTTTGAAGTTTTAAATATTTTTTTAATAAAAACATTTTTTGCAATTGGGTGGGCCCCACAGGTGTTGTAAACATGCTGAAATCAGTTTGTCTAAGGTGGGCATGAAATTTTTTTAATTATATTAATATTTTATTAAATTTTCTGATGTGGTGTTCTAAGCATTTTCCTATAAATAGGGTGCTTAGGTTAGAATTGAAAATCACACCAGAAACTGAAGTTTTCTCTCTCTATATATTATCGAGCATATTTTTGTGAGTATTTTGATATTTTGAGTATTTCTATACGGTGCAAGTTTTCTTCAGTACTATATCCGGTATTCCAGTCAGAAGTACTGTCCTTTTGAGGTAAGGGATGTTATTTTTTTTCGTAAATGATATTATTTCTTTTAATATCATTATACCAGAATATTGGTAAGATTATTCCTATAAAATTATTGTCTTTTTGTGTCAGGGTTACTATTCACGTATACGACACTATTCACAGAAAAATTAAAAAAAAATTCTTGTCCAAGTTGTTTATTATGGTTACTAGCCTTGATTGTATTCATGTTTTGATCCTCATTCTTAAATTTTGCTCCACAATGGTTTATTATGGAGTATTTTGAACATGGATGAACTAAAATACGAATTCTTAATCCTTATTCTTTTATCTCACTGGATTCGTTTTCTTTAAAATATTTTTTATCATCCTCAGTCCTCAATGATGATATTACTGAATATCTTTGGCCTGTAGTGCAAAGATGAATAATTTCCTGATGAATATCTTTGGTCGTAGTGCTAAGATGTGCAGGTGTTTAGATGAACATAACCAACTGATGAATATCTTTAGCCTATAGTGCAAAAATGATTATTTGATTCAAGATATATATTGATTGATGTTACAGGGATAAAATATTGATGATAGACTTTTAATCTTAGAAGATAGTAGAATTCATTATTTACTTAACTCTTCTAATGGATTGTTATTTCTGCTGCAGTTGTTAATCTAAAACTTATTGTCTATTATATTCTATCAGATTTTTTCCTGTTAAGGAGTAACGATAATTTGTTCTATATTATCTTAGTCATAATATTCTTTACTGGGCTAGTTGAGCTCACCTTTTTTCCTTTTTGTTCCATTTTTTTTCTTACGAAGCGAGAATATAGCGGGAAGTAGTCAGGGTATGGAGTGATGTTCCAAGACAGTTGTTATTATAGTCCTCATTATTTTGTAAAATAGTATATCAATAATTGTAATGTGGACTTTTTTTAGTGTGGATATTGTCTAGAAGATAATATTTGTATTTTAACTCACAGTTTATGTGTTGTCGTATTTTTCACGACAATTGTATTAATAAAGTTGTAGTTGTTTCTGTACCATATTTTTGGCGACTCAGAATAGATGATGTATACCTATTTTAGGGGTGTCACAAGCGAAGTCTTACCGCGTCTTCCGACACCCCATTGTACTTGAACGTGTCGCATATTTCCAGAAAGCTGATCAGATGCTCGTTAGGATCATCATTTGCAAGTCCCCCAAACTGAACCGAGTTCTGGATCATCTAAATAGTCCCAGGCTTAATCTCGAATGTATTCGCAGCTATAGCAGGCCTGGTGATACTCGACAGCAGTTTAGTCACCTTGGGTGTAGCAAAGTCCCTCAACGCTTTCTGGTCTTCGGCAGCCATTGCTTCTTCTTTTTCAGAATTTTCAAAGTCGTCCCTTGTTTCCTTAATCCACTTACTTAGTGTTAGTCTTTGAAAGCGTCTTTCAATGTCGTCCTCAAAAGGAAGCAAGTCTAGATTTTTGGATCGAGTTTGCATAAACCACTTTCAAAATCCTGAAATAAGACGAACAAAACAAAAATAAATTTTTTTAAGTAAAACTGGACTAATTAAACTGATATCGCAAAATATTAAAATCTATACTAAATTTCCCGGCAGCGACGCCAAAAACTTGTTAGGTAAAATCTAGTTACGCACAACACGCAAGTATACGTGGTCAACAAGTAATATACTAGTAAGTAGAGTATCATTCCCACAAAGACTTAGTAAGAAA
The DNA here is from genome assembly GCA_016801055.1 of Panax notoginseng. NCBI lineage: Eukaryota > Viridiplantae > Streptophyta > Magnoliopsida > Apiales > Araliaceae > Panax > Panax notoginseng. The sequence continues at coordinate 122,729,800 of CM029023.1, forward strand.
TTAACTCTCACAATTACCAATTTTCTATTAATCCTAATTTTATTAAACTAATCAATTTACAGTCTATAACTAAAAATATCAAAATCACCAAACAATCAACGAATCCTAAAAACTGAATTTCAAATAAATAATGGAGAATTAGGCTTCCGACTTCACTCTAAGCATCACTCTGATTATTACACCTTTATTCCAGTTTAACTCACTATCCCAGTTTATTAATTAAGAACACATATGTAGAACTAGTCACCTCTCGATGCACTAATACCATATTAACTTCAATCCATAATTAAGATTGAATCAAGTTAAACACCTTAATCAACTAACTCACTATATCTCTATGTGAATTACAATTAAAGAAGGTTTAAGTTCAAGTTATTTATCCGATTACATGCGATGTCAAGCATATCTCTACCCTAACATTCATCAAGATTCTGTCCATTCACAAAATTCAAGAACACATGCTATATTAACTATGTCTAGACTCGTATTTCATCTCTCGAGTTCATACAAGTCCATAAAGAATCGTTGATCAGGCAATTCATAAATTCAATCTCAAATTAATATAGATAAACTGGATAATAGCTTATTATACTAAAATCAAAGATTACATAATCATCGTTCCACTTTAAGATCCGTCTTAAGCCTAAAAAGAAATTAGTTCATCATAAATAAAATAATAACTGAATAAATTAAAGATATCATCCTTCAATTACAAATATAAAACTAAAGAAGAAGAATAACGCATAACACCCTTCACTTTAGCCTTAATCCACAATTGATACGAACGTCCCTTCAAAATCTTCACTCCAAGCTTGATATGAAAATTTGTAAGTAATCTCTGAAAGTCATCTTGTGTGTCATCCTCTTCTCCTTATTTTTGATGTAGTTATATGTTTACAATCAAAATCTGCATGCAATCCTTTCTCCTTTAGAGTCCCTAAGCCATGCAATCACTAAAACTCACGTCCCAGTAGTGTTGGCGTCACATTAGGTCAGCCCAGACTAGGCACCCCCTGCCCCGGCGGGGGTATATACTTGCAAAACGCCCGCCCCAGCGGGCTAGGCTACTGACTCCAGGATTGAAGACCCCCCACCCTAGCGGGCTAGCACACTGCCTCCTGACTTTGGTTGTTCTTCATAATTGCTAAAATGTTGCTCCAAATGCCTCCTTTCTTTATCACTTGCCACACCAACCCACCAACACATACAAAAATCACAAACAAGTAAAAATGACCATAAAAGTAAGGAATTAACACCGATTAAGCTCGAATTAGGAACTGATTCGTGGATATAAAATCCACTTATCAAGAGGATATCTCAGCCTTCTATTTATTGGTCTATTTGAAATTCTCGATCGAGTAGGAACTGTGGCCTATAGACTCACCTTGCCGCCAAATGTACGACCCCAATTTTTTTTTATAAAGATGAGTTTTCTATAAATATTATTTTTAAATATTATAGAATAAATTTGATATAATGTTATAGTTGTGGGTAATATTTATAAATTTTATAAAGTACGCAAGTTGTTGTATAATATTCGATTGGTCGGGAAATATTCGTTTTAACAGGGAATATTCGTACGACGGCACAATTATTGGTGGACCCCATAATGAAATTATTGTCGGATTGAGAAAACGACAAAAATACTTTATGAAAATAGCGGCGAAAGTTTTACCGTTAACTGTTGAAACACCCGGTGTTAAAAGTACAGTAATACGCGTGGTGGCATAGTAACACACGGTATTGATTATTGATGCTTCCGTAAGAAGTCACTCAGCTTTGTTCAATTATTGTTACAGTAATTGCTGCATAGTATCTCACGTTATTTGATTCAATTATTGTTAATATTTTATAATCAATAATTGAGACGACAAAGTTATTAATATTATTATTTGCAATATTAACGATGTCTAGAAGTTCTGTCAATGAGAGGTTTGGTCACCTAATTGCGCGTCAATAGGGAAAAATTCTTATTGAAAAGCCCCATCTTTCCTGTGAACGACCTGGTCGATTAATATTATGAATTATAATAATGATGATAAATGTTGTTAATTATGTTGAGGTGTCTTTTTATGAAGTGACGGAGGTTTATATATAAATTTTGTTTTATTAGTATTATTAATGTAATAAAATAGAAAAACTTTTTATATAAAACAGAATACTTTTATAAAGTTATCTGTTTTATTAGACTATAAATAGAATATATTATATTCTATTATGCATAGTTTTTTGCATAGTAAAATCTTTTTATATAAAACAGAATACTTTTATAAAGTTATTTGTTTTATTAGATTTTAAATAGAATATATTATATTTTATTATGCATAGTGTTTGCATAGTAAAAACTTTTTATATAAAACAGAATACTTTTATAAAGTTTTGTTTTATTTAATTATAAATAGAATATATTATATTTTATTACATAGTGCAGCATAGTATCCTTTCTATTTTCCTATAAATAGGATGCTTAGTTAGAATTGAAAACCACACCAGAAGTTTAGAGAATTCTTCTATAATCTTGAGCGTATTTCTTTAGAGTTTTAAGAAGCTTTGAGCATAGTGTAAGTTTTCTTCAAGAATATCCTCGCCCTATCAGTCGGAGTACTCTTCTTTTACGGTAAGGGGTATTATTTCTTTCGTATTCATGAAGAGAACTTCTGTTATTCCATTCCTTATTATTCTGTTGGAATAACCTGTTCATACGAAGTACCGCATACATGGTGAAATTCTTCTAATATTCCGTTCTTTATTATTTTGTCGGAATATCCTGTCTGTGCATTTACGCCGGACCTGGTTCCATTATTTATTATTTTGTCGGAATATCCTGTCTGTGCGTTTACGCCGAACCTGGTTCCGTTATTTATTATTTTGTCAGAATATCCTGTCTGTGCATTTACGCCGGACCTAGTTCCATTATTTATTATCCTGTCGGAATATTCTTGTTCCATTATTTATTATTCTGTCGGAATATCCTGTCGGTGTGTTTACGCATGACCTGGTTCTATTATTTATTTTTCTGTTGGAATAACCTGTATGTGCGGTCTATCGCATGCTTGGTGAATTCTTTTGTTATTCCATTCTTTATTATACTCAGTTGGTTAAAGTTTTGGCTTTTATACTCCATAAAATTAGTGAAATATCTTTGATATTTGCGCTTCATCCAGTATCTTTTCATGGAAATATTCTTTTGAGCATTCTTAAATTTTACTCTACAAAGCAGTATCATGTTGACAATTTGGACGTTGTTGGTTCCTGGATAAATTAATTCTTGAACTTGTTTTATTGATTTCTTATATCATTGTCATCATCCTCATGTTTATATTTTGTTGAAAGTCATCTGTGGCATGTAATGCATAGATGGACTTGGTATGATTATAATCAGAGATTATTCGGTGTAATCATGACCGTAATGTTACAAATGATGTGGTAAAAGTCCTCATTGGCCCGTAGTGCATTGATGGACAGTTGTTGGCATGATCATGACCATTGATGAATACACAAATATTCTTGGCCCGTAGTGCATGGATAATTTGTGGTCGTGATACTAATGAATATCATTGGCCGTAGTGCAGGGATGATGTGGATTATTTATTAAGCTGAGTCTCAGCGATAAAAGTAATGAAAAACTTTTTAAATCATAAAAGATAGTAGATGCTTTTTGGTCGATTTCGCAATCAATAAATACGTGCAAGTATACAGGGTAACAAGTAATAAAGTGAAAGTAGAGTATCGTTCCCACAAGGAATTATTTAATAAAAATCACCAAATATTAATTCTTAATCAAACTAATTTTATTTAAACAATCTCAAATCGTGATTTTTCTAATTAAGAAAACTAAATTAACTAATTAAACTTAATTGCTTTATGACTGAATTCAGATAAATAAAGATTAAGACTTCAATATCCCCAATCATGAAAAATAAATCAATTATCCAATTATCCCAATTATTATGCCTACTGAATTGTTAACAGGAATTTTTAAATGCCAAAAGTCCTTTTCCAAGTGATCAATTGACTTCTATTTAATCCAGATTAATCATATTACATTCCTATGCAAAACAATTGAATTAAACTCCTTCAATTCCAATTCATTATGTGTTACATGCGATGAACAGATATTTCCATTCAATTCACAAACCTAATTATTCACCATGAAAATAACTATGTCACATGTTATCATGCCCATTTCTAACCCTAGAATTCCTCTTTCAATTCCTTCTAGAGTAACAAGGTAATTACTGATTAGATAATTAATCAATAAGCTCAAGACAAGATAAACAATTCACTTTGACATAAATAATTGGAATAAATCAAATAACTAATTTATAGACATAAAAGGTTCAATTGAAATCTTAATAAAAGAGTTAGTTCATAATTAATGAATTGAAACCAAGAATCCACAACTGAATAGACATTAAAAGATAAAAGTATGATAAGAGAAGAGAATAGAATCTGTTATCAGCAAATCTGATGTTCCTCTCTTGCTCTTGCTCTTGATCTTCTGTGTTCTTCAATTTGTTTCAATCTCCAATAGCTAATTAAGAATTAGGGTTTATATTCTAATCTAATGGAGTGTTTTATCTAGTATAATCTATTTAATCCCCCTTTTATTCTATGCCTCACATCATGTATTTATAGGTTACAAGTCCAATTTTTAGTTCAGGAACAAACCTAATCCAATTTGGAGTCAGAAAAGTGTCAAAATTCGCCCCAAAACGCGTCCAAGCCTCACCAATCTCTTCCCCAACTCCCCGGCGCTGGGCACGGCGCTGGCACACTGCCTCCTAGCACCCCGGCTCTAGGCATAAGCCTTGTTTGGGCGCACCGGCGCTGGCCTCATTCCTGAAAATTTTCTGCTCCGATGTCCTTTGGGAAAATAGCCATAACTTCTTCGTCCGAACTCTAATTTTGATGATTCAAGATGTTTCGAAAAGAGGAGACGTAGATCTACAACTTTCATTCTTTGAGGTTTTCGAAATAAGGTTCATAGCAATACTTAAATTGGCTCTGAAGTGGCTGATGTGTAAATGGCAAGCCGAAAACGCGAATCTAGCCACCCCAAACGTCGATCCAAGTAACTTTTGTCCCAATTTCTACAAAACAATGGAAAACATGCATAAATAGAAACAAACACTTAAAAACATCCAAAAGATTAAGCTCAAACGCACTCAATTCATGTGTATAAAACTTACTCATCAAATACCCCCAAACTTAAACATTTGCTTGTCCTCAAGTAAAAATACAAAAGAACTAAAAATAAACAACCGAACTAAACTACATGAATGCATATGCATGATCTACTTCCAAATATACCTACAAACCCAGTAATAAATCAGTATGATATATAGCAACAGGCCTCAAAGATACCATTGATACTTAAACAATATATCCAATCAAGTCAAAATCCATAACTCTAACCAATTAGTCAATCTAAACCAGTCATCACTCATGTTGTGTGTGTGTGCTTGTTAACCATTCTAACCAACCATAGTTCAAGATAATCACATAACAAACTTCTTAGAAGGAAAATTTCAGTTCCAATTCAATTACTTTTGTGAACATGACAACTCCAGTTAAAACTAAGCAATTACTAAGTCTAAGGGTAAATACAAGATTTATTTATACTTTTATTCAACCACGAGGGCATTTTTGCTCTTTCTCGTGTTTTATTCATTTTTTTATTTTCTCATGGATGTGCAATGTCTTATTCCCTTAAGCTTTTCAGTGCTACCTTAACGAGCTTTCGACCAACGACTCTCAAGTCATTAAAACCTTAGGGCGCTAGGTGTAAAGACAATCCCCTCGGGCTTACTTACTCAAGTAGCAAAGGCCACAAAACTAGACAAACATGCCACAGTGTTTATTCATTTTTTTTTTCTGGATTTTCTTTTTTTTTCTTTTCATCATTTCTTTTTTCATTTTAATTTTTTTTTCATTTTGTATATATATACCCCATAGATTCCTCCAAACTCAAGCTTTTACGTCATTCCAACCTTTCCCGTCAGTTCACTAATTTCCTTAAATTTTAACCAAGATTTTCCCTCAGAAACAAATTATGAAACCCTTGAACCAAGTAGATTAAAACAGTTAAACTTTAAGTGCTAACCGGTTACATAAGTTTCAGACAGGCTCAGATTTTCTTCATGTTTAAAATTAGAACTCATCATCAATTATCAACACTGTTCAAGTTAACATGCAAAATCAATCTTATCATAGGCCGAGCTAAGACCACACTAACCGATCACACAGATTCATGCAAAAAACAAATGCAATTATACTACATGAACACAAACTAATATAACTAATGTATGCATATGCAATTAACTACCATGTATTATATGCAACCTAAAAAAATTGCTAACACATAAAAATAACGAACTACAATACAAATAACTAACTATATGCAGTACGATACTAAAATGCCCCCAAATTTAAAATAGACATTGTCCTCAATGGCTGAAATAGAAAAAAGTAAAGCAGAAGACTTCCCTGAAAATATAGAAATCTTCCTCCTTGTCCGCTAAGTTTGGAGAATAGGCTAGGCACATGGAACAATTTGGGCACCACAGTTGAATTTGACTTGAATAACCTGTAAACCATGATAGAGGCAATTTTATTAAATCCTAAATAAATGCAAATTCAAAACTACTAATATAAAACCTAATAAAAACTAAAAATAAAAATTAAACTTGGGTTGCCTCCCAATAAGCGCTTGTTTTATAGTCTCAGCCTGACTTCTTCAATTCTCTTCTTCAATTCTCTTTCCAATTCCCCTACGAAAATTGAGGAACCCTCCATCCATCAGAAGCAATGTCTCTTTTGGGAGGTTCCCAATTGTAATGGCCATTGAGTTTAAGTCACCTAGCATGATCTTTTTAGATAGGATCCCCATTAAGTACGACAAACCACTAGGTGCTTTCCCCATTGTGTTAGTGATCAAATTATGGCATGGAAGCTTGTCAAACATAGTGGGCTCTTCCTCTATCTTCTCCTTTTCAACCCACCATGACTCCACAGTTGTACTAGCTCTTATGTCACAAAGAGCTTTGTCTACGACATGACTGCCAATTGGGCATAATTTTGCAAAACTGCTCGGATTCTTGAACTTTGGTGGAGGATGTAAGACCCCAACTTTTATAAATAAAGATGAATTTTCTATAAATATCATTTTTGAATATTATGGAGTTAATTTGATATAATGTTATAGTTGTGGGTAATATTTATAAATTTTGCAAAGTACGCAAGTTATTATATAATATTCGATTGGTCGGGAAATATTCGTTTTAACAGGGAATATTCGTACAACGGCACAATCATTGGTGGACCCCACAACAGAATTATTGTTGGATTGAGAAAACGATAAAAATATTTTATTAAAAATAACGGCGAAAGTTTTACCATTGATACTGTTGAACTACTCGGTAGTAAAAGTACAGTAATACGTGTGGTTGCATAGTAGCACACGGTATTGATTATTAATGCTTATGTGAGAAGTCACTCAGTTTGATTCAATTATTGTCAGTTAATAATATGAATTATTTAGCGATAATGACGTTTTGTTTTATTCGTATTATTAACGTAATAAAACAGAAACATCTTGTTATATAAAACAGAATACTTTATTAAAGTTATTCTATAAATGGAATATATTATATTTTATTTAAAAGATTTTTCTTTAAATATGGACCGTCAGATTAAAGTAATCAATCTGGACCGTTCATGGATTAGTTACTATGCATTCTATTTTTCTATAAATAGCAGCTCATTCCTTCATTATTTCTTATGAATTCACTAAACTCTAGAGAGAGAAATTATAGAGAGAGAGAAGAAGAGTATTCTGCTACTTAACTACTTCCTTATTTCAGCTCTTCTTTAAAACGGTAAGGGGTGTTATTCTTTTTTATTCATGAAGAGAACTGTTGTTATTTCATTATTTATTATTCTGTTGGAATAACCTGTATACGCGGTCTACCCTATACTTGGTGACATTCTTCTATTATTCTGTTGGAACATCCTGTCTGTATGTTTTACACCGGACCTGGTTCCGTTTTTATTATTATTCTGTTGGAACATCCTGTCTGTGTGTTTTACACCGGACCTAGTTCCGTCTTGTTATTATTCTGTTGGAACATCATGTCTGTGTGTTTTACACCGGACCTGGTTCCATTATTTATTATTCTGTTGGAATATCCTGTCTGTGTGTTTACGCCGGACCTGGTTCCATTATTTATTATTCTGTTGGAATAACCTGTCTGTGCGGTCTATCGCATGCCGGGTGATTTCTTTTGTTATTCCATTCTTTACTATACTCGGTTGGTTAAGTTTTAACTTCTATACTCCATGAAATTAGTGGAATATCCTTGATAATTGCGGTTCATCCAGTATCTTTTCATAAAAATATTCTTCTAAGCATTCTTAAATTTTACTCCACAAAGCAGTATCATGTTGACAATTTGGACGTTGTTAATTCTTGGATAAATTAATTCTTGAACTTGTTTTATTGAATTCTTATATCATTGTCATCATCCTCATGTTTATAAAATGTTAAAAGTCATCTGTGGCCTGTAGTGCATAGATGGACTTGGTATGATTATGACCAAGGATTATTCGGTATAATCATGACCGTAATATTACAAATGATGTGATAAAAGTCCTCATTGGCCCGTAGTGCGTTGATGGACAGTTGTTGGCATGATCATGACCATTAATGAATACACGAATATCCTTGGCCGTAGTGCAGGGGTGATTCGATGATGTGAATTATTTTATTAAGCTGAGTCTCAGCGATCAAAGTGTTGAAAAACCATTTAAATCATAAAAGATAGTAGAGTGTATTTTCTACTTGACTCTTTTAATGGATTGCTTGTTCCGCTACAGTTAAACTTGATGTCTATTATATTTTATCAGTTTAACATTGTTGAAGGCTAATGATAATTTATTTTGCATTATCTTAGTCATAATATTTCTTACTGGGCTAGTTGAGCTCACCCTTTCTTCCACTGTTCTCTTCAGGAAATGAGAACGTAGCTGGGGCAAGTCGGGAAACGGAGTGATGGTCCGAATGATAGTATTAGTTAGTAGTCCTCACTATTCTATGTAATAGTATGTTAATAAATGTAATGAGGACTCCTTTTGAGTATGAATACTCTCTAGAAGATAATATTTGTATTCAAACTCACAGTTTATGTTTTGTCGTATTGTACATAACAGTTGTATTAGTAAGTTATATTTGTATTCTGTACTATGTATCTGACGACCCAAGATGGGTGATGTATACCTAATTTTGGGGGCATCACAGAGGAGGCACATGGGATACTAATGAAATTAGCTCATCTTCGTTGAATCTTACTGTTAACTCTTTGTCGATCTCCTTTTCTTGGTTCCCAATTATTTCCTCTCTTTCAACATCTTGTGGCTCATCTAGTTGCAGATTTTGTTCGGGCTCTGCATCGATCTCGGAATCCATGTCATAGGGCCAAGTGTATTCAGGAAAAATGTTCGAGGCATTGATTAGTTGTTCCATTGTTGTGTTGTCCCTTTTTTCTGTGTCCTTGAGAGTCTCTTGAAATTCTTTTCTGCTACGTAAAGTCACAACCTTGCAATGCTCATCTCTGCCCAGATTTATCTCTGTATCACTTGGGAGTGTTCCATGTGGACGGTTATTTAACGCACATGCTATCTGCCCCAATTGATTTTCCAGATTCTTTATCGACGCACCTTGGCTTTTCATATTCAGCTCTACTTGATTCAATATTTTGTCTTATTCATCGTTCCTTTTTTCAGTAGCTCTAATGAATTTTTCCAAGGCTTCTTCCAAACTTGATTTCCTCTCTGGTTGTTGTTGAGTCTGATTTTGAAATCCGGATGTGTTTTGCTATCTAGGTGCTTGAGCTTGATTGTTACTCCAAGAAAATCCCGGATGATTTCGCCAACCCGGATTATACACGTTTTGGTTCGGATATGGTTGGGTAGACCGACTATAGCTCCTTACGAACTGAGCTGATTCATCATTTATGGCACATTGATCTGTAGCATGACTCCCAACACATAACTCACAAACCATAGCTACTTGCTGCGTGGATGGTGGACTCCATGTTTCCATTGGTCGAGTCATGTTTGCCATCCTTCGACTTTGTTGGGCTGCGATAACCTCCAACGTCTTCGAATTTGCCTCAATTTGTACTAACTCTACAGAAAATGTATTAAGTCCATCAATCCATGTTCCCCTTGGTTGAGTCATGTTCATGTATGGCCATTGATACGCAAAGTCATCCATGGTACCTGAAAAGAAAGAAAGAAAAAAAATTGAAAGAGAATTAAAGAAAAAAAAAACGTTTAAATAAAAACTAATTTGGTAAAAATTAATATTGGCAAAATTATTAAACTAATTCCCCGGCAACGGCGCCAAAAACTTGTTGGTCGATTTCGCAATTAATGAATGCGTGTAAGTATACACGGTCAACAAGTAATAAAGTGAAAGTAGAGTATCGTTCCCACGAGGAATTATTTAATAAAAATCACCAAGTACTAATTCTTAATCAAACTAATTTTATTTAAACAATCTCAAATCGTGATTTTTCTAATTAAGACCCAAAAAGCAAGAAAACCGAACGAGGTCATCACGGGCAAGCTTATCATAAACTCTAGCGAAGTCTATACCTTATTTGATGTCGGTTCTATCCATTCTTTTATTTCTCCTACTTACGCTCAACGATTAAAATTGACTCCGGAAAATTAGACTTTAACTTATCGATGGAAACTCCGTTGGGAGAAACCTTCATTACATCCACTGTTTATAAGTTTTGTTTGGTTCCAATCGGTACCCTCACATTACCTGTCGATCTTATTTCATTGAAATTCTAGGGATTGATTGGTTAACTACTCATCATGCTAAAATTGATTATTTTCGTAAGGTTGTTAGCTTTCATATTCCTAATCAACCTATTATACGAATTCAAGCGACCAAACCATTAAAATCAATCACGGTCATCTCAAGCCATAAAGCTATTCGTTTATTGAAAAACGAATGTCAAGCTTTCTTAGCTCATGTCACAAATCTAAAAAAAAATACATTAGTTTTGAATGATATTTCTATTGTTAATAAATTTCCTGACGTATTCCCTGAAGAACTTCCTGGCCTGCCCCCAGAGCGTGAAATTGAATTTTGTATCGACCTTGAACCCGGTACAAAACCTATTTCCAAAGCCCCATATCGGATGGCTCCTATTGAACTTCAGGAGTTAAAGACCCCAATTGCAAGAATTGTTAGACATCGGTTTCATTCGACCTAGTACTTCTCCTTGGGGTGCTCCTGTTCTATTCGTGAAGAAGAAAGATGGAAGTATGCGACTTTGTTGGAAGTTGAATCATGTCACCATCAAAAATAAGTACCCGTTGCCTCGCACTGATGACCTGTTTGACCAGTTGCAAGGAGTACAATTCTTTTCAAAGATCGATCTTCGTTCTGGATATCATCAGCTGAAGGTTAGAACTGAGAATATTCCAAAGACTGCCTTTAGAACTTGGTACGGATATTATGAAATCTTAGTCATGTATTTTAGATTGACTAATGCTCATGTTGCCTTTATGGATATGATGAACCGAGTATTCAAGGAATATTTGGATCACTTTGTGGTCGTCTTTATTGATTACATCCTCATATATTCCAAAAGCCGTGAAGATCATGAGCAACACTTGAGGCTGATACTCCAAAAGCTTCGTGAAAACAAGCTTTAAGCCAAGTTGAAGAAATACGAGTTCTAGCTTGAAAAAGTGGCATTCCTTAGGCACGTAGTATCAAGTCATGGAATATCTGTTGACCCGGCAAAGATTAAAGCTATTCAAAGCTGGGAGCAACCCAAATCAGTGACCGAAGTACGTAGCTTTCTCGGCTTAGCTGGTTATTATCGGAGATTCGTGGAAGGATTTTCTCGAATCGCTACTCCACTAACTCAGCTGACTCGGAAAGATACAAAATTTGGTTGGAGCGAGGAAGCTGAGAATAGTTTTCAAGAACTCAAGAGAAGACTCATTTCAGCACCTGTTCTGACCATACCATCTAGCTCGTAGGGATTTATCATCTACAGTGATGCTTCGGGCAAAGGGTTAGGATGTGTTCTCATACAACATGGGAAAGTCATAGCCTATGCCTCTCGACAACTCAAAGAATATGAGAGGAATTATCATACTCATGATCTAGAGTTGGCAGCAGTCGTTTTTGCACTAAAGATTTGGAGGTATTACTTGTATGGGGAGAAAGTGGAGATCTTTACGGATCATAAAAGCCTCAAATATTTCTTCACCCAAAAGGAACTTAACATACAGCAACGACGTAGGCTTGAACTGTTGAAAGATTATGATCATACCCTCCAATACCATCCTGGAAAAGTAAACGTGCTAGCTAACACATTGAGTAGAAGATCATATGCGGGTACGAGTGCGATATTGTCAACGCAAAGGTCCATTTTGTGTGACTTGCAAAGGATGGAGATAGAGTTAAAGACTCCAGAGGCCCATGTGATGATGGCGAATATACGAGCAAAACTGACTTTAATTGATAAAGTTAAAGCAGCTCAAGATACAGACCTGGAGCTAATACATATGAGGAAGAAAGTGCAAGGAGGTGCTATGTCGGAAGCAAAAATCGATGAGGAAGGACTACTTCGAGTCAACTCCAGACTCTGTGTTCCTAACGACCCTGATTTAAAGTATAACATCATGATGGAGGTGCACAACACACTGTTTGCAATCCATCCTGGGAGTACCAAAATGTATCATGATCTTCGACATACATTTTGGTGGGATAATATGAAGAGAGAGATAGCACTGTTTATCTCAAGGTGTCTAACATGTCAACGAGTCAAGGCGGAGCATCAAGTACCAAAAGGTCCATTGCAACCACTAAAATTCTAGAATGGAAGGGGGAGCACATTACCATGGATTTCGTTACCGATCTTCCCAAGGTTTCTCAAGGCATAGATGCGATTTGGGTCATTGTTGATAGATTGACCAAGTCGGCTCATTTCTTACCTGTACGAGAAACTTATACACTTGAACGTCTTGCTCGTATGTACATAAACAAGATTATAAGATTGCATGGTATGCCAGTATCCATAGTTTCTGATCGAGACCCAAGATTCAGTTCACGATTTTGGGTTAGTTTACAGAAAGACATGGACACGGATTTATGGTTTAGTTCGGCATATCATCCTCAAACGGACGGGCAGTCGGAGAGGACTATTCAAACTCTTGAAGACCTATTAAGACTCTGTGTCCTTTATTTCAAGGGAAGTTGGGACAAGTTCTTACCATTGGTGGAGTTTTCCTACAACAACAACTATCAAGCAAGTATTGGCATGGCTCCATTCGAAGCGTTGTATGGAAGAAAGTGTCATTCTCTAGTATGCTGGGATGAGGTGGGTGGAGCAACATTGTTGGGACCGGAGTTGGTACGTATGACTACGAAAAAGATTCAAACGATCCGATAACGTATAAAAATCTCACAAGATAGACAAAAGAGTTATGTTGATCTTCATCGAAAGGACGTGGAATTCGATATTGGAGATCATATGTTGTTACGTGTTGCTCCATGAAAAGGAGTTACGAGATTTGGAAAGAGAAGAAAGCTCAATCCTCGATTCATTGGCCCATTTTTAATCCTCGGTCGAGTAGGAACTGTGGCTTATAGACTCGCTTTGCCGCCAAGTATGTCTCATGTTCATAACATTTTTCACATATCTATGTTACGTAAATATGTGATAGACCTGCACCACATTATTGAGTTAGAACCGGAAGAAATAGCGGAAGATTTAACGTATGAAGAGGTTCCTGTTAAAATCTTGGATAAGAAGGATCATGTTCTACGCTCCAAGGTTATACCTCAAGTCAAAGTTTTGTGGAGGAACCACGATGTTGAGGAAATGGCCTGAGAGTTATAATCTGAAATGAAATCAAGGTATCCTTACCTCTTCGACATATCAGGTACGTACCCTAATTTCGAGGGCGAAATTTCATAAGGGGAAGTTGTAAGACCCCAATTTTTTTTTTATTTTAATAAAGATGAGTTTTCTATAAATATCATTTTTAAATATTATGGAATGAATTTGATATAATGTTATAGTTGTGGGTAATATTTATAAATTTTGCAAAGTACGCAAGTTGTTGTATAATATTCGATTGGTCGGGGAATATTTATTTTAACAGGGAATATTCGTACGACGACACAATCATTGGTGGACCCCACAACGGAATTATTGTCGGATTAAGAAAACGACAAAAATACTTTATAAAAATAGCGGCGGAAGTTTTACCGTTAACTGGTGAAACACCCGGTGTTAAAAGTACAGTAATATGCGTGGTGGCATAGTAGCACACGATACTTATTATTGATGCTTACGTGAGAAGTCACTCAGTTTTGTTCAATTATTGTTACAGTAATTGTTGCATAGTATCTCACGTTATTTGATTCAATTATTGTCAATATTTTATAATCAATAATTGAGACGACAAAGTTATTAATATTATTATTTGCAATATTAACGATGTCTAGAAGTTCTGTCAAGGAGAGGTTTGGTCACCTAATTGCACGCCAATAGGGAGAAATCCTTATTGAAAAGCCCCCTCTTTCCTTTTGTTATTCCATTCTTTATTATACTCAGTTGGTTAAAGTTTTGGCTTTTATACTCCATGAAATTAGTGGAATATCTTTGATATTTGCGCTTCATCCAGTATCTTTTCATGAAAATATTCTTCTGAGCATTCTTAAATTTTACTCTACAAAGCAGTATCATGTTGACAATTTGGACGCTGTTGGTTCCTGGATAAATTAATTCTTGAACTTGCTTTATTGACTTCTTATATCATTGTCATCATCCTCATGTTTATTGTGACACCCCCAAATTCGGTACTTCCATTTCCACAGGATTTGGTGTTCACGATACAACATCATCCATCTATCTACCCATAAATAAATGCAAACCATGCAATAGATAGAAATAATAATAAATCTCCCCTTATGGGGTTACATCAACTACATAATAAATAAATCTCAGGTTACTTTAACCTTAAACATCTGTGCGGAATCATAAACAAATAAGTCTTAAACAACATCATTAACTTAAGTCTTAAACAAAATACATCATCATATAAAACAACAAGTCTTCATCACTTGTTAACATTGTCGTTGCCTTTACTAGTGGAAAGTTCGTCTGCTCTTTCGTTCTTAACTGCAATGTTATTATTACGCAAGAGTGAGCATGATTGCCCACAAGTATAATAATGAAAACAACAATATAATAACATGCGAGGAAAATAATAACTTTGAATATAAAAGCTCAACTTTTGAATCAAGAATGAATAACAAGAATCAAAAGAATTTCTGAGGGTCATAAGACCTTGAACTATGTCCTAGGTTGTCAAGGGTTATACTTGAAACCTTTAACAGTCATAAGACTATGGACCTTTCTTCTCGTACTTAGGGGGATCAGCCCTTAGTACCATACTGTGCACAATATCTTAACGCTAACGCATAAGTAAATCCCTTTGCAGGGTTGTTCATCTCAGTTTGACATTAGAGTCCGCACCAAAGGAAGTTTGGTTTGGATAAATCAATAAGGGTTCTGAATTTAGAACGTTCATCAACTATGGACTAGTTGAATCAATAAGGATTCGCTAGTCTAACAAGGTTCAACAATAAAATGATATTTATAATGAATAACAATCTCAATAGGTATACAATAGAACAATTATTGTATAACAGAATCATACTTTGAAAAGATAGTAAATCTTTAACATAACAAATGAACTTGATTTATAACTTGAATAATGATAACAAGTAAGGTTAGGAAACTTGCCTCGTGCGTAGGCTAAACGATTACTACTTCTGTTCACCACAAATCCTACACACATACCATATGTATTCACGACATTCATTAGTTACATTTTCACTTAATTATTTAATATAAACTCCACTTTATTTAACAAATCATTACCCTTCTAATTTAATTACTTAATTAAAATAGAATATTTCCATTCTCTTACTATTATTACACTCGAATAAATTATTTCATAATAATTTTCATCGAATATTTATTTTATTCCATAAATATCTCAATTAAAATATTTATTTATTTTATAAATATTTTAATAATAATTTTCATCGAATATTTATTTTATTATATAAATATCTCAATTAAAATATTTAATTTATTTTATAAATATTTTAATAATAATTTTCATCAAATATTTATTTTATTCCATAATATCTCAATTAAAATATTTAATTTATTTTATAAATATTTTAATAATAATTTTCATCGAATATTTATTTATTTATTATAATTATTTTATTTATTTATTTTGACCGCCGGGGCGGGGTAATGTAGTTTGGTAACGCCCGCCGGGGGCGGGGTTACCCAGGCTCATTTTCTGCAGTTCTGTAGTTCGCGAATATAACAAGGCCAAATTAGGCCAAAAATCAATCACAAATAAAATTATACATGAATATGGCCATAACTTTCAATTAGTTATTTTTACACGAATTTAGACTTACTCAATCATTGTAATACATATATAATCATTATCCAACAATTATAGAATGATTTTAACCCATTAAAACATGTAATTACAAAATTAAAGTATGTAAATTTCACTGTTCTTTGTGTTCTTGAAGGTTTTGAACAAAAACCATGAAAATTAATACTACGGATCCGTTATAAGGCCAAATCCAACCATATAAACTTTGGTCTCTTCGTATCAACATGCATAATAAAATACGAGTGTAAATTTTACGGATAATATATGATCAACACATGAAATATCACGTATAAGGCCATATGGCCAAAATCCAAACTCTGTAAATTTTGAAATAACAAGTCATCATCATACGTTGAAATCTTATGAAATTAATGATATGGAAACACACACACAATATATATATATATATATATATATATATATATATATATATATATATATATATATATATATATATATAGATGCCATACAACTCGAATTATTACATCTATTCTTATAACAACTGAATTCCCCAAAAACAGGGACTCACAGAAGACTTAAGCCATATTCATTAAACTTAAAAGACGTAAAATATATAAATTGGGTTGAAGAGATTACCCAAGCGTAGATTAATTTACTAGGAAGTGAATTCCTCCTCCACAAAACTCTGAATTCTCAACCCTCTCTTTGTATCTCTCTCTGAAACTCTCTCTGACACTTTCTAGACTTAGGAAATTAATGAAGAAAAAGGAAGGGAAGGCGTAAATAAAGAAGACGTCTGACGCGTTGTGGTCAGTTACCCAGTCATGGTTAACTGTCCTCAACTCCCCCTCAAAGGCCATGTTTAGCTAGCAATCTAGATTCAAAACTCTTTATTTTAATAAAACTTTTTATCATATAGTTTAATTAATGTCACACTCCATCATAAAATAAAACCAATATCTCATTTAATAAAATATAATAATTTCTCAATAGTGCACATAGTCACATAATTTAAATTCTAATTGATTAATAATATTAAATTATTAAATCTCTAATTAATAATTAAATAATTAAAATAACATTAGGCTTATTAAATATTTCTTTTAATACAATAAGCTCGCATAAATACATACATCGAATAATAAAATTCTCCACATTAAATTAATAAATGTAACACATATAATTAAATTAATATATCACAACTTCATCAATTAATTAATTAATCTAATAATTAATTCATCGAAAATATTTATTCAATCCAATAAATATTAAAATTAATTTATAAAATCTCGGTTGTCACACTTATATTTTGTTGAAAGTCATCTGTGGCATGTAGTGCATAGATGAACTTGGTATGATTATAACCAGGGATTATTCGGTGTAATCATGACCGTAATGTTACAAATGATGTGGTAAAAGTCCTCATTGGCCCGTAGTGCATTGATGGACAGTTGTTGGCATAATCATGACCATTGATGAATACACAAATATCCTTGGCCCGTAGTGCATGGATAATTTGTGGTCGTGATACTAATGAATATCCTTGGCCGTAGTGCAGGGACGATGTGGATTATTTATTAAGTTGAGTCTCAGCGATAAAAGTAATGAAAAACTTTTTAAATCATAAAAGATAGTAGATGTTATTCTCTACTTGACTCTTTTAATGGATAGCTTATTCTGCTGCAGTTAAACCTGATGTTTGTTATATTTTATCAGTTTAACACTGTTGAAGGCTAACGATAATTTATTCTGCATTATCTTAGTCATAATATTTCTTACTGGGCTAGTTGAGCTCACCCTTTTGCTTTCATTGTTCACTTCAGAAAATGAGAACGTAGCGGGGACTAGTCGGGGAACAGAGTGACGGTTCAGATGATAGCATTAGTAGTCCTCACTATTCTATGAAATAGTGTGAAAATAAATGTATTGAGGACTTATTTTGAGTTTGAATACTGTTTAGAAGAAAATGTTGTATTAAAACTCATAGCTTATGTTTTGTCGTATTTTACACGACAGTTGTATAATTAAGTTTTATTTGTATTTTGTACCATGTATTTGACGACTCAGAATAGGTGATGTATACCTATTTTGGGGGCGTCACAGTTGGTATCAAAGCTTAGGGATATGATCCCTGGCTAAGATGTGAAACTAGAACTAGGAGGGGAGAGACGGGGAATTCCTTCGCTAGTATGACCTACCTAAGTTTATTTGGTATTTAATTGATCGGTCAGAATATAGGAATATTATGTTACATGTCAATTAACCTTTATTTTGTGGCAGTATCTGAAAATGACATCCGAGAATATTGAGAATAGCAATGGAGCACAGGAGAACGTTGAGGTTCCACATATCAATAATTAGGATAATGTGCATCAGGAAGGCGACAATCCTCATGCAAATAATAACACTGACCAAATGATGAATGATGGAATGTTCAGAGGCTTTATGCAATTCATGCAACATCAGGCAAGAGAGGCTCCTGTCCAAAATGTAGGTGGAAACACTGGAAACTCTCGGACAGTCACTGCTAAGCAGTTCAAGGAGCTGGGACCACCAGAGTTTATTGGAGAGCCAAAACCACTTAAGGCGGAAACGTGGATCAAGCAGATCACCAAGATATTTGATGTCTTAGGATGCGTTGAGGAGCAAAAAGTTCTCTTTGCCACCTTTATGTTGCGAGGAGAGGTAGACTACTAGTGGAAATCGGTAAAGTGTACTCAACCTGCCGCATTGAAGATGTCTTAGGAAAAGTTTCAAGAACTGTTCAATAACAAGTACTTTCCCGAAAGTATTCGTCACATAAAGGAGGTAGAGTTCATCAAGTTGGAGCAGAATAATATAATTGTGTCGTAGTACGAAGCTAAGTTTGCCGAGTTGTCCCAGTTTGCGTCCCACTTGGTTGATAATGAGAAAAGAATGACGCGGATGTTTTTAAGAGGTTTAAAACCGGAGATACGTCAATATCTTATTTCTTATAAACTGTGTTTGTATTCAGATGTTGTAAATAGGGCTCAGTTATTGGAGTGCGATAACGAGTCAATGCAACCAAGAGAAAGCAGCCGGCAGAATGAAAATACCAGTGGTAACAGCCATCGAAGCGGTGACAACAAACGTGGAGGGAATCAACATGCTAAAAATGGTAACCACTTTGGTGGTAATCATAGCTAAGGCAATAAAAGTAGACATTTCAAGAAGAGGAGATTCAACATTGATGGAAAGACGTCAGCACCAACACCCGTTGTTAAGGAATGAGAACGACCACCTATCATATACTTCAAATGCGAAGGGGAGGGACATATCAGTCCAAACTGCACGTTGTCATCCAAAGCGTGTTATAATTATAGAAGAGAAGGTCACCTAGCCCAATTTTATCATGCACCGAAGACAAGTCCAGTTGGAACGGTGACACAAAATACCGTCCTAGACAAGTCAAAACCAATAGTTCAAGGGAGAACGTTGGTTGTGACATCCCAGAAAGTAAGAAAACTGAACGAGGTCATCACGGGTAAGCTTATCATAAACTCTAGCGAAGTCTATATTTTATTTGATACTGGTTCTACCCATTCTTTTATTTCTCCTACTTGCGCTCAATAATTAAATTTGACTCCAGAGAAATTAGACTTTGACTTATCTGTGGAAACTCCGTTGGGAGAATCCTTCATTACATCCACTGTTTATAAGTCTTGTTTAGTTCAAATTGGTACCTTCACATTACTTGTCGATCTTATTTCATTGAAAATACTTGCATTTGATGTGATTCTAGGGATTGATTGGTTAACTACTCATCATGCTAAAATTGATTATTTTCGTAAGGTTGTTAGCTTTCATATTCCTAATCAACCTATTATGTGAATTCAAGCGACCAAACCATTAAAATCAATCACGGTCATCTCAAGCCACAAAGATATTCATTTATTGAAAAACGGATGTCAAGCTTTCTTAGCTCATGTCACAAATCTAAACAAAAATACGTCAGTTTTGAATGATATTTCTATTGTTAATAAATTTCCTGACGTATTCCCTGAAGAACTTCCTGGCCTGCCCCCAGAGCGTGAAATTGAATTTTGTATCGACCTTGAACCCGGTATAAAACCCATTTCCAAAGCCCCATATCGGATGGCTCCTATTGAACTTCAGGAGTTAAAGACCCAATTGCAAGAATTGTTAGACATTGATTTCATTCGACCTAGTACTTCTCCTTGGGGTGCTCCTGTTCTATTCGTGAAGAAGAAAGATGGAAGTATGCGACTTTGTATTGATTATCGGGAGTTGAATCATGTCACCATCAAAAATAAGTACCCGTTGCCTCGCGTTGATGACCCGTTTGACCAGTTGCAAGGAGCACAATTCTTTTCAAAGATCGATCTTCGTTCTGGATATCATCAGCTGAAGGTTAGAACTGAGGATATTCTAAAGACTTCCTTCAAAACTCGATACGAGCATTATGAATTCTTAGTCATGTATTTTGGATTGACTAATACTCCTGCTGCCTTCATGGATATGATTAACTGAGTATTCAAGGAATATTTAGATCACTTTGTGGTCGTCTTTATTGATGACATCCTCATATATTCCAAAAGCTGTGAAGATCATGAGCAACACTTGAGGCTGATACTCCAAAAGTTTCGTGAAAACAAGCTTTATGCCAAGTTGAAGAAATGCGAGTTCTGACTTGAAGAAGCGGCATTCCTTGGGCATGTAGTATGAAGTCATGGAATATCTATTGACTCGGCCAAGATTGAAGCTATTCAAAGCTGGGAGCAACCCAAATCAGTGACCGAAGTATGTAGCTTTCTCGACTTGGCTGGTTATTATCGGAGATTCGTGGAAGGATTTTCTCGAATCGCTACTCCACTAACTCAGCTGACTCGGAAAGATACAAAATTTGGTTGGAGCGAGGAAGCTGAGAATAGTTTTCAAGAACTCAAGAGAAGACTCATTTCAGCACCTGTTCTGACCATACCATCTAGCTCGTAGGGATTTATCATCTACAGTGATGCTTCGGGCAAAGGGTTAGGATGTGTTCTCATACAACATGGGAAAGTCATAGCCTATGCCTCTCGACAACTCAAAGAATATGAAAGGAATTATCCTACTCATGATCTAGAGTTGGCAGCAGTCATTTTTGCACTAAAGATTTGGAGGCATTACTTGTATGGGGAGAAAGTAGAGATCTTTACGGATCATAAAAGCCTCAAATATTTCTTCACCCAAAAAAAACTTAACATGCGGCAACGACGTTGGCTTGAACTGTTGAAAGATTATGATCATACCCTTGAATACCATCCTGGAAAAACGAACATGGTAGCTGACGCATTGAGTAGAAGATCATATGCGGGTACGAGTGCGATATTGTCAATGTAAAGGTCCATTTTGTGTGACTTACAAAGGATAGAGATAGAGTTAAAGACTCCAGGGGCCCATGTGATGATGGCGAATATACGAGTAGAACCGACTTTAATTGATAATGTTAAAGCTGGAGCTGATGCGTATGAGGAAGAAAGTTCAAGAAGGTGCTATGCCAGAAGCAAAAATCGATGAGGAATGAATACTTCAAGTCAACTCTAGACTTTGGGTTCCTAACAACCCTGATTTAAAGTATAACATCATGATGGAGGCGCATAACACACCGTTTGCATTCCATCTTGGGAGTACCAAAATGTATCATGATCTTCGACATACATTTTGGTGGGGCAATATGAAGAGAGAGATAGCGCTGTTTATCTCAAGGTGTCTAACGTGTCAACGAGTCAAGGCGGAGCATCAAGTACCAAAAAGTCCATTGCAACCACTTAAAATTGCAGAATGGAAGTGGGAGCACATTACCATGGATTTCGTTACCGGTCTTCCCAAGGTTTCTCAAGGCATAGATGCGATTTGGGTCATTATTGATAGATTAACCAAGTCGGCTCATTTCTTACCTATACGAGAAACTTATACACTTGAACGTCTTTCTCGTATGTACATAAACGAGATTGTAAGATTGCATGGTATTCCAGTATCTATAGTTTCTGATCGAGACCCAAGATTCACTTCACGATTTTGGGTTAGTTTGTAGGGATAAAATATTGATGATGGACTTTTAAATTCATAGATAATAGTAGATTTCATTCTCTACGTAACTCTTCTATGAATTATTATTTTCCGCTGCGAATATTGATTTAAAACTTGTTGTCTATTGTATTCTATTAGATTTTTTTCCTGTTGAAGACTAACGATAATTTGTTCTGTATTATCTTAGTCATAATGTCCTTTACTGGGCTAGTTGAGCTCACCCTTTTCCTTTTTGTTTGATTTTTCTCAGGAGGCGAGAATGTAGCGAGTACTAGTCGGGCTATGGAATGATGGTTCTAGAAGTTATTTTAGTAGTCCTCACCATTTTTGTGAAATAATGTATCAATAATTGTAATGAGGACTTATTTGAGTGTGAATATTGTCTAGATGATAATATTTGTATTTAAACTCACAGTTCTTATGTTGTAATAGTAAAGATGTAGTTGTTTCTGTTCCATGTATTTTGGCGACTCAGAATGGGTGTTGTATATCTATTTTGGGGGCATCACAGTTGGTATCAGAGCTTAGGGATATGATCTCTGGCGGAGATCGGGGAATAGAACTAGGAGGGGAGAGACGAGTAAATCCTTCGCTAGTGTGTCCTACCTAAGCTTATTTATTGGTTGGTCATAATATAGGGGTATTATGTGATTTGTTAATTTATTTAATTAACCCTTGTTTTATGGCAGTATTTGAGAATGTCGATTGAGAATGTTAACAGTGGAGTAAATGAGACTGTGGAGACACCTGTGCTCACCAACGAGGAGAACGTGCAACAGGCTGGCAATGTTCCTCCTGTGAACAACACCAATGAGCAGATGATGAACGATGGAATGTTTAGAAGTTTTTTGCAATTCATGCAAAACCAGACGAGGGAGACTCGTGTTCAAAATACAGGAGGAAATGATAGCAATTCAAGGTTTGTCACAGCCAAACAGTTCAAAGAATTGGAACCACCAGAATTTAAGGGAAAGCCGGATCTGATCATGGCGGAAACGTGGGTCAAGCAAATTACCAAGATATTCGATGTCTTGGGATGCACGGAGGAACAGAAGGTTTCATTCGCCACCTTTATGTTATGTGGCGAGGCAGACTACTGGTGAGAGTCTGTGAAGCGTACCCATCCAGCCGCACTCAGCTTGTCTTGGGAGACATTTCAGAAACTATTCAATGACAAGTACTTTCCTGAAAGTATTCGTTATATGAAGGAGATAGAGTTTATTAGACTGGAGCAGAATAACATGACGGTGTCTCAGTACGAGGCGAAGTTTGCAGAGTTGTCCAGGTTTGCACCTCATTTGGTGGAGAATGAGGAACGTATGACGAGGATGTTTCTGAGAGGTTTGAAACCCGGCATACGTCAATATCTCATTTCTCATAAATTTTCTCTCTATTCAGATGTTGTTAACATGGCTCAATTATTAGAGCGAGATAACGAGTACGGTCAACTGAGGGACCACAACCAGGATCATATCGGTGACAGCAGTCATCAGAACAATGATAACCAGCGGAGAAAGAAAATTACAGAAAAGAACGGCAACCACTGTGGTGGTAATCGTGGCTATGAAAATAGAAGAAACGAGTCCGGAGGAGATTTTAAAAAGAGGAGATTCAACAATGACAATACGAAGACGTTAGCACCAGCAGCAACTGGTTCCAAGGGAGGAGAATGACCACCGGTTATATGTTATAAGTGCGGAAAAGAAGGACATTTTAGCCCAAACTGCCCACAACAGTTTAAGGTATATTATAATTGTGGAAAGGAAGGACATATCGATCGAGATTGCACTGTAGCGAAACCAAGTCCAGCGGGGATGGTGACTCAAAAAGAAGTCCCAGAAAAGATAAAGTCAACGGTTCCTAGTAGAGCGTTTGTCGTGACTGGTCAACATGTGAGGAACCCAAACGAGGTGATCACGGGTAAGCTAATCATAAATTCATGCGAAGTTTATACCTTGCTAGATATTGGTGCTACCCATTCATTTATTTCTCCTGCTTGTGCTCAACATTTAAACTTGACTTCGGAGAAGTTAGACTTTGATTTATCTGTGGAGACTCCGTTAGGAGAAACTTTCATCACATCCACTGTTTATAAATCTTGTTTGATCTAAGTTGGCACCATCACATTACCTGTTGACCTTATCTCTTTAAAGATACTTGTTTTTGATGTGATCTTAGGGATTGATTGGATCTTAGGGATTGATTGGTTAACTACTCATCATGCCAAAATTGATTATTTTCGTAAAGTTGTTAGTTTTTATATTCCTAACCAAACCTGTTGTACGAATTCAAGCAACTAAGCCATTAAAATCAATTTATATCAAGCCATAAAGCCATTAGTTTATTAAAAAATGGATGTCAAGCTTTCTTACCCCATGTTATGGATTTGAATAAAGACACGTCAAATTTGAATAATATTCCTGTTGTTATTGACTTTCCTGACGTATTTTCTGAAGAGCTTCTCGGTCTACCCCCAGAACGTGATGTTGAATTCTTTATTAACCTTGAACCGGGTACAAAGTCCATTTCTAAAACCCCATATCGAATGACTCTTATTGAACTTCAGGAGTTAAAAGTCCAACTACAGAAGTTATTAGACATCGGTTTCATTCGTCCTAGTACATCTCCTTGGGGTGCTCCTATTTTATTCGTAAAGAAGAAAGACGGGAGTATGCGACTTTGTATTGATTATCGGGAATTAAACCATGTCACTATCAACAATAGGTATCTGCTACCTCGTATTGATGACCTGTTTGACCAGTTACAAGGAGCACAATTCTTTTCAAAGATCGATCTTCATTCTGCATATCATCAGCTGAAGGTTAAAACTGAGGATATTCCGAAGACTGCCTTCAGAACTCGGTACGGGCATTATGAATTCCTAGTCATGTCTTTTGGATTGACTAATGCTCATGCGGCTTTCATGAATATGATGAACCGAGTATTCAAGGATTATTTAGATCAGTTCGTTGTTGTCTTTATTGATGACATCCTCATATATTCCAAAAGTCGTGAAGATCATGAGCACCAATTGAAGCTGGTACTCCAAAGGCTGCGTGAAAACAAGTTATATGCTAAGTTGAAGAAATGTGAGTTCTGGCTTGAGGAAGTAGCATTCCTAGGACACGTGGTGTCAAAACATGGAGTATCTGTTGACCTGGCGAAGATTGAAGCAATACAAAGTTGGGAGAAACCAAAGACGGTGACCGAAGTACGTAGCTTTCTGGGCTTAGCTGGTTATTATCAGAGATTCGTGGAAGGGTTTTCTCGAATCGCTATCCCGTTAACTCAGCTGACTCGGAAAGATATCAAATTCGTATGGAGCGAGGAATGCGAGAAGAGTTTTCAAGAGCTTAAGAGGAGACTCTTTTCGGCACCTATTTTGACCATACCATCTGGTTCGGATGGATTTGTTATCTACAGCGATGCTTCAGGCAAAGGGCTAGGATGTGTTCTCATGCAACGTGGGAAAGTTATAGCCTATGCCTCGCGACAACTTAAAGAATATGAGAGAAATTATCCTACTCATGATCTAGAGTTGGCAGCAGTCGTTTTCGCGCTAAAAATCTGGAGGCACTATCTATATGGGGAGAAAGTGGAGATTTATTCAGACCATAAAAGTCTCAAATATTTCTTCACTCAAAAAGAACTCAACATGCGGCAACGACGTTGGCTCGAGCTGTTGAAAGATTACGACCACACTATTCAATACCATCCTGGAAAAGCAAACGTGGTAGCTGACGCGTTGAGTAGAAGATCATATGCAGGAACAAGTGCGATGATGTCAAGTATACGCATAGAACCAACTTTAATCGATAAAGTTAAAGTTTCTCAAACCACAGACCTGGAGCTGATACGTATGAAGAAGAAAGTGCAAGAAGGTGCTATTTCAGAAGCGAGAATCGATGAAGAATGAATACTTAGATTCAATTCCAGACTTTGTGTTCCTAACGACTCTGATTTGAAGCATAGAATCATGATGGAGGCACACAACACACCATTTACAATCCATCCTGGGAGTACCAAAATGTATCATGATATTCGATATACATTTTGGTGGAACAATATGAAGAGAGAAATCGCAGAGTATATCTCGAGGTGTTTAACTTGTCAACGTATAAAGGCAGAGCATCAAGTGCCAAAAGGTTCATTGCAACCACTTAAGATTCTGAAATGGAAGTGGGAACACATTACCATGGATTTCGTTACAGGTCTTCCCAAAGTTTCTCAAGGCATAGATGCGATTTGGGTTATTGTTGATAGATTAACCAAGTCTGCCCATTTCTTGTCGATACTAGAGACTTATTCCCTTGAACGTCTTGCTCGTATATACGTAGTTGAGATTGTGAGACTGTATGGCATGCCAGTATCCATAGTTTCGGATCATGACCCAAGATTCACTTCAAGATTTTGGGTTAGCTTGCAAAAAGCTATGGGCACAGATTTACGATTTAGTTCGACATACCATCCTCAAACAGACGGACAATCAAAGAGGACTATTCAAACTCTTGAAGATCTATTAAGACTTTGTGTCCTAGATTTCAAAGGGAGTTAGGATAAGTACCTACCATTGGTGGAATTCTCCTACAATAACAGTTATCAGGAAAGTATAGGTGTGGCCCCATTTGAAGCATTATATGGACGAAAGTGTCGCTCTCCAGTATGTTGGGATGAGGTGGGAGAAGTAACGTTGCTAGAACCAGAGTTGGTACGAATGACTACAGAGAAAATCCAAACAATTCGACAACGTATACAAACGGCACAGGATCGACAAAAGAGTTATGCAAATCTTCATCGAAAGGACGTAGAATTTAACATTGGGGATCATGTATGGTTGCGTGTGGCTCCATGGAAAGGAGTTACAAGATTTGGAAAGAAAGGAAAGCTCAATCCACGATTTATTGGTCCATTTCAGATTCTTGACCGAGTAGGAAATGTGGCCTATAGACTCGCGTTACCTCCAAGTATGTCTCGTGTTCATAATGTTTTTCATATATCTGCGTTACGTAAATATGTGAAAGACCCAAACCACATTATTGAGTTAGAACCGGACGAGATAGCTGAAGACTTAACGTACGAAGAGGTACCTGTCAAGATTTTGGATAGGAAGGAGCATGTCCTATGCACGAAGGTCATACCACAAGTTAAAGTTTTGTGGAGAAACCATGCTATTGAGGAAATGGCCTGGGAGTTGGAAACGGAAATGAAAGTGAGGTATCCTCATCTTTTCGAAACACCATATACGTACGTCAATTTCGATGACGAAATTTCATAAGGAGGGGAGGTTGTAAGACCCCAAATTATTAATAAATGAAATTTAAATTTCCTCTATTTATTATTTTGAAATAGTAAGGGTTAAATTGATTAATGAGGTTAGTTATGGGTAAAATGCGCAAATATTTCAAATAAGTAGGTGGTTATAAAATATTCATTGTTGTCGGAAAATATTCGTTTGGTCGTTGAATATTCTTCCTGTCGGAGAATATTCGTACGACGGCGCAGTCTTTTGTGGGTCCCATAACGGAAAGCGATTGGATGATGAAAATGACAAGTATAAGTTGTTTATAAATAACGGTGTAGTTGTTACCGTTAATACTATTGGAATACCCGGTGGTTAAAACACAGTAATACGCGTTGTTGCACAGTAGCATACTGTATTGCACCAATTATTGATTCTTACGTAAGAATGCACTACTCAATAATTGTTACAGTAATTTCTGTTCAATATTTTATTTTATTGCTTCAATAATTGCTGCATTAATATTTTATATTTTTGTTGCTCAATAATTTTCACTGCACAGCATCTCCATTATCAGATCAATAATTCATATTATTTGGAATAATATTATTAGATAACATTATTGGCAATGTCTAGAAAGTTCTGTCAAGGAGAGGTTTGGTCACCTAATTACGTGCCAGTAAGGATAAATTCTTATTGGAAAGCCCCCTCTTTCCTGAGAATGGCCTGGTTGTCATAAATGTGATTCTGTAATATTATTTGTGAATAATTAATTATCGATTCATATGATAAGGAAATATTTATTTTATGTGGATATAAATGATGGATATATTTATTTTTATGTGGATAAAAATGAAGGAATTAATGCTGAAGTGTTTTATTAGTATTTTATCGGTATAGAGGTATTAAAAATCATCCGTTTGTGGATTTCGGATATTTTATGTTTGGAATTTGGAAAAAACTCAAAGCTACAAAGTTGTAGAGAATTCGATTTCAGGAAGAATGGACATAAAATTCATATTTTTCTGATAAACGGTCTATTGACTATGAATTGTTGAAGTTTTAGAAAATAAAATAATTTTTATTAAATTATGGGTGGGACCCACTCTTGTTTGACAACACATTGGCTGCTGAAATTTTCAGCATTGAGGGGCTGGTCTTGAGTCTTGATTAGCATACGTAGAATGGTTGATTAAAAAATTATATTAATTTATTATTTAGTCTCCTATGGCGTTCTAGCATTTTCCTATAAATAGACGCTTAGGTTAGAATTGAAAATTACACAAGAAACAAGTTTTCTTTCTCTCTATATTGTCGAGCGTATTTTAGTGACTATTTATATACTTTGAGAGTTGCTGTTCGATACAAGTTTCCTTCGGCTTTCTATCCGATATTCCGATCAAAAGTACCGTTATTTTGAGGTTAGGGATGTTATTTTATTCAAAAATGATATTATTTCTTCAATATCATTATGCCGAAATATTGGTTGGAAGTTTTTATCAAATTTAGAACTTTTCATGCCGGGGTTACTATTCACGAGTTACTATTCACGAGTTACTATTCACCGAAAAATGAAATTTTCTTCTTTTCGTCCAAAATATCTATTCTGGATACTAGCTTTGATTGTATCCATGTTTTGATCATTCTTGAATTTTACTTCACTATGATTATTTATAAAGTATTTTTGGACATGGATAAATCGAAATACGAATCCTTAATATTTGTTATTTTGCTTCACTGGATTCGTTTCCTTTAAAATATTTTTCATCATCCTCAGTCCTAAATGATGATATAACTGAATATATTTGGCCTGTAGTGCAAAGATGAATGATTTCTAATGAATATCTTTGGCCCGTAGTGCAAAGATGAACAGGTGTTGAGATGAACATGACCAACTGATGAATATATTTGGCTTGTAGTGCAAAGATGAATATTGATTGATGTTACAGGGATAAAATATTGATGATGGACTTTTAAATTCATAGATAATAGTAGATTTCATTCTCTACGTAACTCTTCTATGAATTATTATTTTCCGCTGCGAATATTGATTTAAAACTTGTTGTCAATTGTATTCTATTAGATTTTTTTCCTGTTGAAGACTAACGATAATTTGTTTTGTATTATCTTAGTCATAATATTCTTTACTGGGCTAGTTGAGCTCACCCTTTTTCTTTTTGTTCCATTTTTCTCAGGAGGCGAGAATGTAGCGAGTACTAGTCGGGGTATGGAAGGATGGTTCTAGAAGTTATTTTAGTAGTCCTCACCATTTTTGTGAAATAATGTATCAATAATTGTAATGAGGACTTATTTGAGTGTGGATATTGTCTAGATGACAATATTTGTATTTAAACTCACAGTTCTTATGTTGTAATAGTAAAGATATAGTTATTTCTATACCATGTATTTTGGCGACTCAGAATGGGTGTTGTATACCTATTTTGGGGGCGTCACAATGACCGTAATGTTACAAATGATGTGGTAAAAGTCCTCATTGGCCCGTAGTGCATTGATAGAAAATTGTTGGCATGATCATGACCATTGATGAATACACAAATATCATTGGCCCGTAGTGCATGGATAATTTGTGGTCGTGATACTAATGAATATCCTTGGCCGTAGTGCATGGATGATGTGGATTATTTATTAAGCTGAGTCTCAGCGATAAAAGTAATGAAAAAAAATTTAAATCGTAAAAGATAGTAGATGCTATTCTCTACTTGACTCTTTTAATGGATAGCTTGTTCCACTGCAGTTAAACTTGATGTTTGTTATATTTTATCAGTTTAACACTGTTGAAGGCTAACGATAATTTATTCTGCATTATCTTAGTCATAATATTTCTTACTGGGCTAGTTGAGCTCACTCTTTTGCTTTTATTGTTCTCTTTAAAAAATGAGAACGTAACGTGGACTAGTCGGGAAACGGAGTGACGGTTCAGATGATAGCATTAGTAGTCCTCACTATTCTATGAAATAGTGTGAAAATAAATATATTGAGGACTTATTTTGAGTTTAAATACTGTTTAGAAGAAAGTGTTGTATTAAAACTCACAGCTTATGTTTTGTCGTATTTTACATGACAGTTGTATAATTAAGTTTTATTTGTATTTTGTACCATGTATTTGACGACTCAGAATAGGTGATGTATACCTATTTTGGGCACGTCACACCAAGTATGTCTCGTGTTCATAACGTTTTTCACATATCTATGTTACGTAAATATGTGGAAGACCCGAATCACATTATTGAATTATAACCAGACGAGATAGCGGAAGACTTAACGTATGAAGAGGTACCTGTTAAAATCTTGGGTAAGAAGGAACATATTCTATGCTCAAAGGTTATACCTCAAGTCAAAGTTTTGTGGAGAAACCACGATATTGAGGAAATGACCTGGGAGTTAGAATCTGAAATGAAAATAAGGTATCCTCACCTCTTCGACATACCAGGTACGTACACTAATTTCGAGGACAAAATTTCATAAGAATGAGAGGTTGTAAGACCCTAACTTTTATGAATAAAGATTAATTTTTCTCTAAATATCATTTTGAATATTATGCTGTGGATTTGATATAATGTTATAGTTGTGGGTAATATTTACAAATTTTACAAAGTAAGCAAGTTGTCATAAAATATTCGTTTGGTCGGGGAATATTCGTTTTATCAGGGAATATTCGTAGGACGGCACAATCATTGGTGGACCCCATAACAGAATTACTGTCGGAGTTAGAAAACGATAGAAATAACTTTTTATAAAAATAACGGTAAAAGTTTTACCATTAAACTGTTGAAATACCTGGTGGTAAAAGTACAGTAATACGCGTGGTTGCATTGTAGCACACAGTATTGATTATTGATGCTTACGTGAGAAGTCACTAAGTTTTATACAATTATTGCCACAATAATTGATGCATAGTATCTCACATTATTGATTCAATTATTGTCACAGTATCATCTGCACAATATTTTATATTATTAAACCAATAATTGAGACGAAAAAATTATTCATATTATTATTTGTATTATTGACGATGTCTAAAAAATTCTGTCGAGGAAAGGGGTTTGGTCACCTAATTGCGCGCCAATAAGGAGAAGTCCTTATCGGAAAGCCCCCTCTTTCCTGAGAATGATCTAGTTGTTAATATTGCGAGTTTTAATATTAATGATGAATAAATGTTATTAAAAATGTGTTTTGTGAAGCCAAGTGAATTGAGATAAATGGAGGGATATTTTATGAAGTATTTGTTGTAAGTTTTGCTTATTATATGGACCCCCACTTACTCATTTTTTTCAAAATCATCGGTAGAAAGTTATATATATATATATATATATATATATATATATATATATATTTTTATATAAGTTTTGGTTTTTATATAAAATAGAATATATTATATTTTATTATGTATAGTATTATATAGTACTGCATAGTGTGTGAATTGTGCTATATAGTAAAATCAATTTTTTTTAAAAAAAGATTCAGCCGAACGCCCGTGAATTTCCTTACTGTTCACCCCGTGAATTTCCTTACTGTTCACCCGTGATTTTTTAATTTCAAATAGTATCCTGACATTCTCCTATAAATGGGATGCTTAGTTTAGAAATGAAAATCACACCAGAATCAAAGAATTCTTCTTCTATAATTTTGAGCGAATTTCTTTAGAGTTTAAAGAAGCTTTGTGTGTAGAAAATAGTGCAAGTTTTCTTCAAGAATATCTTCGCCCTACCAGTCAGAAATACTTTCCTTTTAAGGTAAGGGGTATTATTTATTTCATATTCGCTTACGATATTATTTTTCATATTCGTAAGGAATTTTATTTTCGTTCAATATTCGTAAAGAATATTATCTTCGTTCAATATTCATAAGGAATATTATTTTCGTTCAACAGTTGTAAGGGATATTATTTTTGTTCAATATTCGTAAGAAATAATATTTTCTTCCATACTTTATAGTATGTAAGTAATATTATTTCGTTTCAGATTCCGAATTCTACACTCATTTTGATAAGTATTGTTTCTATACTCCTTGAAGTTAGTAGAATATCTTTGAAATTTACGATTCATCTAGTATCGTTTCACAAGAATATTTTTCTGAACATTCTTGTTAAATTTTGATCTTTTCATGTCGGGATACTATTCACCCGGAGTACTATTTATGACAAAAATTGATTTCTTTTCTGTCAAAATTATTTTGATATATGGATATGATTCTTGAATTTTACTCCACAAAGCAGTTATCATGTTGATAATTTGGACATTCTTGAACTGTGGATAAATTGATTTATAAATCTTTAAAATTTATCCTTGCTCTTACTTAATTGAATTTTTATATTATTGTCATCATCCTCATGCTTATATTGTGATGAAAGTCATCTTTGGCCCGTAGTACATAGATGAACTGTTGATTGGTATGATTATGACTATGTATCTGTGAGACCCCGAATTTTATGAAATAAAAGTATTCAATTTTTCTATTTGGTAAATAATTAAATTGATAAAAGTTTAAAGTTAAGGGTAATATGTGAAAAAAAAATTCAAAGTAAGCAAGTTGATATAAAATATTCGTTGTGTCGGGGAATATTCGATTAATCGGGGAATATTCTTTTTGTCGGAGAATATTCGTACGACGGTACAATCATTGGTGGACCACACAACGGAATTATTGTAGGATTAAAAAAACGACAAAAATATTTTTATGAAAATAACGGCGGAAGTTTTACCGTTAACTGTTGAAACACCCAGTGTTAAAAGTACAGTTGTGACGCCCCCAAAATTAGGTATACATCACTCATCTTGGGTCGTCAGATACATAGTACAGAATACAAATACAACTGATTAATACAACTGTCGTGTACAATACGACAAAACATAAACTGTGAGTTTGAATACAAATATTATCTTCTAGAGAGTATTCATACTCAAAAGGAGTCCTCATTACATTTATTAACACACCATTACATAGAATAGTGAGAACTACTAACTAATACTATCATTCGGACCATCACTCCGTTCCCCGACTTGCCCCAGCTACGTTCTCATTTCCTGAAGAGAACAGTGAAAGAAAGGGTGAGCTCAACTAGCCCAGTAAGAAATATTATGACTAAGATAATGCAGAATAAATTATCATTAGCCTTCAACAATGTTAAACTGATAAAATATAATAGACATCAAGTTTAACTGCAGCGGAACAAGCAATCCATTAAAAGAGTCAAGTAGAAAATAAACTCTACTATCTTTTATGATTTAAAAGATTTTCCAACACTGTGATCGCTGGGACTCAGCTTAATAAAATAATTCACATCATCGAATCACCCCTGCACTACGGCCAAGGATATTCGTATATTCATTAATGGTCATGATCATGCCAACAACTGTCCATCAATGCACTACGGGCCAATGAGGACTTTTACCACATCATTTGTAACATTACGGTCATGATTATACCGAATAATCCCTGGTCATAATCATACCAAGTCCATCTATGCACTACAGGCCACAGATGACTTTCAACATTTTATAAACATGAGGATGATGACAATGATATAAGAATTCAATAAAACAAGTTCAAGAATTAATTTATCCAAGAATTAACAACGTCCAAATTGTCAACATGATACTGCTTTGTGGAGTAAAATTCAAGAATGCTTAGAAGAATATTTTCTTGAAAAGATACTGGATGAAACGCAACTATCAAGGATATTCCACAAATTTCATGGAGTATAGAAGTCAAAACTTAACCAACTGAGTATAATAAAGAATGGAATAACAAAAGAAATCACCATGCATGCGATAGACCGCACAGACAGGTTATTCCAACAGAATAATAAATAATGGAACCAGGTCCGGCGTAAACGCACAGACAGGATATTCCGACAGAATAATAAATAATGGAACCAGGTCCGGCGTAAACGCACAGACAGGATATTCCGACAGAATAATAAAGAACAGTATAATAAATAATGGAACCAGGTCCGGTATAAAACACACAGACAGGATGTTCCAACAGAATAATAATAAAAACGGAACCAGGTCCGGTGTAAAACACACAGACAGGATGTTCCAACAGAATAATAGAAGAATGTCACCAAGTATAGGGTAGACCGCGTATACAGGTTATTCCAACAGAATAATAAGAAATGGAATAACAGAAATTCTCTTCATGAATACGAAAGAATAATATCCCTTACCGTTTTAAAGACGAGCTGAAATAAGGAAGTAGTTAAGTAGCAGAATACTCTTCTTCTCTCTCTCTATAGTTTCTCTCTATAGTTTCTCTCTCTAGAGTTCAGTGAATTCGTAAGAAATAATGAAGGAATGAGCTGCTATTTATAGAAAAATAGAATGCATAGTAACTAATCCATGAACGGTCCAGATTGATTACTTTAATCTGACGGTCCATATTTAAAGAAAAATCTTTTAAATAAAATATAATATATTCTATTTATAGAATAACTTTAATAAAGTATTCTGTTTTTTATAAAAAGATGTATCTGTTTTATTACGTTAATAATACGAATAAAACAAAACGTCATTATCGCTAAATAATTCATATTATTAACTGACAATAATTGAAGCAACTGAGTGACTTCTCACATAAGCATTAATAATCAATACCGTGTGCTACTATGCAACCACACGTATTACTGTACTTTTACTACCGAGTAGTTCAACAGTAACAATGGTAAAATTTCCGCCGTTATTTTTAATAAAATATTTTTGTCGTTTTCTCAATCCGACAATAATTCCGTTGTGGGGTCCACCAATGATTGTGCCGTCGTACGAATATTCCACGACAAAAAGAATATTCCCCGACCAAACGAATATTTTATAACAACTTGCTTACTTTACAAAATTTATAAATATTACCCACAACTATAACATTATATTAAATTAACTCCATAATATTTAAAAATGATATTTATAGAAAATTCATCTTTATTTATAAAAGTTGGGGTCTTACAACCTCCCCTTCTTATGAAATTTCGCCCTCAAAATTAGGGTACGTACCTGGTATGTCGAAGAGATAAGGATACCTTGATTTCATTTCAGATTCTAACTCCCATGTCATTTCCTCAACATCGTGGTTCCTTCTTATCCAAGATTTGAACAGGAACTTCTTCATACGTCAAATCCTCCGCTATTTCGTCCGGCTCTAACTCAATAATGTGGTTCGGGTCTTCACATATTTGCGTAACATGGATATGTGGAAAACGTTATGAACACGAGACATACTTGGCGGTAAAGCGAGTCTATAAGCCACAGTTCCTACTCGATCGAGGATTAAAAATGGACCGATGAATCGAGGATTTAGCTTTCCTCTCTTTCCAAATCTCGTAACTCCTTTCCATGGAGCAACACGTAAGAACACATGATCTCCTACATCAAATTCCACGTCCTTTCGATGAATATCAGCATAACTCTTTTGTCGATCTTGTGAGGTTTTTATACGTTGTCGGATCGTTTGAATCTTTTCTGTAGTCATACGTACCAACTCCGGTCCCAACAACGTTGCTTCACCCACCTCATCCCAGCATACTGGAGAACGACATTTTCTTCCATACAATGCTTCGAATGGAGCCATGCCAATACTTGCTTGATAACTGTTGTTGTAGGAAAACTCCACCAATGGTAAGAACTTGTCCCAACTTCCCTTGAAGTCAAAGACACAGAGTCTTAATAGATCTTCAAGAGTTTGAATAGTCCTCTCTGATTGTCCGTCCGTCTGAGGATGATATGCTGAACTAAATCGTAAATCCGTGCCCATAGCTTTTTGTAAACTAACCCAAAATCGTGAAGTGAATCTTGGGTCTCGGTCAGAAACTATGGATACTGGCATACCATGCAGTCTTACAATCTCGTTTATGTACATACGAGCAAGACGTTCAAGTGTATAAGTTTCTCGTATCGGTAAGAAATGAGCAGACTTGGTCAATCTATCAACAATGACCCAAATCGCATCAATACCTTGAGAAACCCTAGGAAGACCGGTAACGAAATCCATGGTAATGTGCTCCCACTTCCATTCTAGAATTTCAAGTGGTTGCAATGGACCTTTTGGTACTTGATGCTCCGCTTTGACTCGTTGACAAGTAAGACACCTTGAGATAAACAACGCTATCTCTCTCTTCATATTGCTCCACCAAAATGTATGATGAAGATCATGATACATTTTGATACTTCCAGGATGGATTGCAAACGGTGTGTTGTGCGCCTCCATCATGATTTCATACTTTAAATCAGCGTTGTTAGGAACACAAAGTCTGGAGTTGACTCGAAGTATTCCTTCTTCATCGATTCTTGCTTCCGGCATAGCACCTTCTTGCACTTTCTTCCTCATACGCATCAGCTCCAGGTCTGTAGCTTGAGCAGCTTTAACTTTATCGATTAAAGTCGGTTCTACTCGTATATTCGCCATCATCACATGGGTCCCTGGAGTCTTTAACTCTATCTCCATCCTTTGCAAGTCACACAAAATGGGCCTTTGCGTTGTTAATATTGCACTTGTACCCGCATATGATCTTCTACTCAATGCGTCAGCTACCACGTTCGCTTTTCCAGGATGGTATTGAATGGTATGATCATAATCTTTCAACAGTTCAAGCCAACGTCGTTGTCGCATGTTGAGTTCCTTTTGAGTGAAGAAATATTTGAGGCTTTTATGATCCGTAAAGATCTCCACCTTCTCCCCATACAAGTAATGCCTCCAAATTTTAAGTGCAAAGACAACAGCTGCCAACTCTAGATCATGAGTAGGATAATTCCTCTCATATTCCTTGAGTTGTCTTGATGCATAGGCTATGACTTTTCCATGTTGCATGAGAACGCATCCCAACCCTTTGCTCGAAGCATCACTGTAGATGACAAATCCCTCCGAGCCAGATGGTATTGTTAGAACAGGTGCTGAAATGAGTCTCCTCTTGAGTTCTTGAAAACTCTGCTCACATTCTTCGCTCCAACTAAACTTTGTATCTTTCCGAGTCAGCTGAGTTAATGGAGTAGCGATTCGAGAAAATCCTTCCACGAATCTCCGATAATAACCAGCTAAACCAAGAAAGCTACGTACCTCGATCACTGATTTAGGTTGCTCCCAGCTTTGAATAGCTTCAATCTTTGTCGGGTCAACCGATATTCCACGACTTGATACTACGTGCCCAAGGAATGCTACCTCCTCCAGCCAGAACTCGCATTTCTTCAACTTGGCATAAAGCTTGTATTCACGAAGCTTTTGGAGTACCAGCTTCAAGTGTTGCTCATGATCTTCACGGCTTTTGGAATAAACAAGGATGTCATCAATAAAGACGACCACAAAGTGATCCAAATATTCCTTGAATACCCTGTTCATCATATCCATGAAGGCAGCAGGAGCATTAGTCAATCCAAAAGACATAACTAAGAATTCATAATGCCCATACCGAGTTCTGAAGGCAGTCTTTGGAATATCCTCAGTTCTAACCTTCAGCTGATGATATGCAGAACGAAGATCGATCTTTGAAAAGAATTGTGCTCCTTGCAACTGGTCAAACAGGTCATCAATACGTGGCAATGGGTACCTATTTTTGATGGTGACATGATTCAACTCCCGATAATCAATACAAAGTCGCATACTCCCATCTTTCTTCTTCACGAACAGAACAGGAGCACCCCAAGGAGAAGTACTAGGACGAATAAAACCAATGTCTAACAATTCCTGCAGTTGGGTCTTTAACTCCTGAAGTTCAATAGGAGCCATTCGATATGGGGCTTTGGAAATGGGTTTTGTACCGGGTTCAAGGTCGATACAAAATTTAATTTCACGCTCTGGGGGTAGGCCAGGAAGTTCTTCGGGAAATACGTCAGGAAATTTATTAACAACAGAAATATCATTCAAAGCTGACGTATTTTTGTTTAGATCTGTGACATGAGCTAAGAAAGCTTGACATCCGTTTTTCAATAAACGAATAGCTTTATGGCTTGAGATGACAGCGATTGATTTTAATGGTTTGGTTGCTTGAATTCGCATAATAGGTCGATTAGGAATATGAAAGCTAACAACCTTACGAAAACAATCAATTTTTGCATGATGAGTAGTTAACCAATCAATCCCTAGAATCACGTCAAATGCAAGTATTTTTAATGAAATAAGATCGACAGGTAATGTGTGGGTACCAACTTGGACCAAACAAGACTTATAAACCGTGGATGTAATTAAGGTTTCTCCCAATGGGGTTTCAACTGCTAAGTCAAAGTCTAATTTCTCCGGAATCAAATTTAATCGATGAGCGCAAGTGGGAGAAATAAAAGAATGGGTAGAACCGGTATCAAATAAAGTATAGATTTCGTTAGAGTTTATGATAAGCTTACCCGTGATGAACTCATTCGGGTTCCTTGCTTTCTGGGAGTTCACAACAAACGCTCTCCCTTGCACAACTGGTTTTGACTTTTCTGGGACGGCCTTTGGTGCCTCCATCCTAGCTGAATTTGTCTTCGGTAAACGACAAAATCGGGCTAAATGACCTTCTCTTCCACAATTATAACATGCTTTGGACGGCATCGCGCAGTTTAGACTGATGTGCCCCTCCCCTCCGCATTTGAAACATATGATAGGTGGTCGTTCTCCTTCCTTAACGACAGGTGCTGGTGCTGACGTCTTTCCATCATTGTTAAATCTCCTCTTCTTGAAATGCCCATTCTTATTGTTTTGGCCCTGATTACCACCGAAGTGGTTACCATTTCTGGCCTGTTGATTCCCTCCACGCTTGTTGTCACCGCTTCGATGACTGCTTTCACTGGTATTATCATTTTGCCGGTTGCTCTCTTTTGGTTGCGTTGTCTCGTTATCGCGCTCCACCAACTGAGCCCTATTTACAACATCTGAATACAAACACAGTTTATGAGAAATAAGGTGTTGACGTATCTCCGGTTTTAAACCTCTTAAAAATATCCGCGTCATTCTTTCTTCATTATCCACCAGGTGGGACGCAAACTGGGATAACTCCGCAAATTTTGCCTCGTACTGCGACACGGTCATATTATTCTGCTCCAATTTGATGAACTCCACCTCCTTCATGTGACGAATACTCTCGGGAAAGTATTTGTCGTTAAACAGCTCTTAGAACTTCTCCCAAGACATCTTCAGTGCGGCAGGTTGAGTACGCTTTATCGATTCCCACCAGTAATCTGCCTCTCCTCGCAA
Organism: Panax notoginseng; assembly: GCA_016801055.1. Lineage (NCBI taxonomy): Eukaryota > Viridiplantae > Streptophyta > Magnoliopsida > Apiales > Araliaceae > Panax > Panax notoginseng. The sequence continues at coordinate 122,769,761 of CM029023.1, forward strand.
CATAAAGGCGGCAAAGGGAACCTTTTGCTCCTCGGAGCAACCCAAGACATCAAATATCTTGGTGATCTGCTTTATCCATGTTTCAGCTACAAGTGGTTTGGGTTCTCCCTTAAACTCCGGTGGTCCCAGCTCCTTAAACTGCTTAGCGGTGACCGCCTGAGAGTTTCCAGTATTTCCACCTACGTTGTGGACAGGACCGCTTTCACCTGTTGTTGCATGAATTGCATAAAACCTCTGAACATTCCATCATTCATCATCTGGTCAGTGTTGTTGTTTGCATGAGGATTGTCACCTTCCTGATGAACATTATCCTGATTATTGATATGTGGTGAATCAATAATCGCCTGTGCTCCATTGCTATTCTCAACATTCTCAGATGCCATTTTCAGATACTGCCACAAAATAAAAGTTAATTGATATGTCATATATTATCCTTCTATTATGACCGACCAATTAAATATCATGCAAATAAACTTAGGTAGGTCATACTAGCGAAGGAATTCCCCGTCTCTCCCCTCCTAGTTCTATTCTCACATCTTAGCCAAGGATCATATCCCTAAGCTCTGATACCAACTATGACGCCCCCAAAATTAGGTATACATCACCCATCTTGGGTCGTCAGATACATAGTACAGAATACAAATATAACTGATTAACACAACTGTCGTGTACAATACGACAAAACATAAACTGTGAGTTTGAATACAAATATTATCTTCTAGAGAGTATTCATACTCAAAAGGAGTCCTCATTACATTTATTAACACACCATTACATAGAATAGTGAGGACTACTAACTAATACTATCATTCGGACCATCACTCCGTTCCCCGACTTGCCCCAGCTACGTTCTCATTTCCTGAAGAGAACAGTGAAAGAAAGGGTGAGCTCAACTAGCCCAGTAAGAAATATTATGACTAAGATAATGCAGAATAAATTATCATTAGCCTTCAACAATGTTAAACTGATAAAATATAATAGACATCAAGTTTAACTGCAGCGGAACAAGCAATCCATTAAAAGAGTCAAGTAGAAAATAAACTCTACTATCTTTTATGATTTAAAAGATTTTCCAACACTGTGATCGCTGGGACTCAGCTTAATAAAATAATCCACATCATCGAATCACCCCTGCACTACGGCCAAGGATATTCGTATATTCATTAATGGTCATGATCATGCCAACAACTGTCCATCAATGCACTACGGGCCAATGAGGACTTTTACCACATCATTTGTAACATTACGGTCATGATTATACCGAATAATCCCTGGTCATAATCATACCAAGTCCATCTATGCACTACAGGCCACAGATGACTTTCAACATTTTATAAACATGAGGATGATGACAATGATATAAGAATTCAATAAAACAAGTTCAAGAATTAATTTATCCAAGAATTAACAACGTCCAAATTGTCAACATGATACTGCTTTGTGGAGTAAAATTCAAGAATGCTTAGAAGAATATTTTCTTGAAAAGATACTGGATGAAACGCAACTATCAAGGATATTCCACAAATTTCATGGAGTATAGAAGTCAAAACTTAACCAACTGAGTATAATAAAGAATGGAATAACAAAAGAAATCACCATGCATGCGATAGACCGCACAGACAGGTTATTCCAACAGAATAATAAATAATAGAACCAGGTCCGGCGTAAATGCACAGACAGGATATTCCGACAGAATAATAAATAATGGAACCAGGTCCGGCGTAAACGCACAGACAGGATATTCCGACAGAATAATAAAGAACAGTATAATAAATAATGGAACCAGGTCCGGTGTAAAACACACAGACAGGATGTTCCAACAGAATAATAATAAAAACGGAACCAGGTCCGGTGTAAAACACACAGACAGGATGTTCCAATAGAATAATAGAAGAATGTCACCAAGTATAGGGTAGATCCGCGTATACAGGTTATTCCAACAGAATAATAAGAAATGGAATAACAGAAATTCTCTTCTTGAATACGAAAGAATAATATCCCTTACCATTTTAAAGACGAGCTGACATAAGGAAGTAGTTAAGTAGCAGAATACTCTTCTTCTCTCTCTCTATAGTTTCTCTCTATAGTTTCTCTCTCTAGAGTTCAGTGAATTCGTAAGAAATAATGAAGGAATGAGCTGCTATTTATAGAAAAATAGAATGCATAGTAACTAATCCATGAACGGTCCAGATTGATTACTTTAATCTGACGGTCCATATTTAAAGAAAAATCTTTTAAATAAAATATAATATATTCTATTTATAGAATAACTTTAATAAAGTATTCTGTTTTTTATAAAAAGATGTTTCTGTTTTATTACGTTAATAATACGAATAAAACAAAACGTCATTATCGCTAAATAATTCATATTATTAACTGACAATAATTGAATCAACTGAGTGACTTCTCGCATAAGCATTAATAATCAATACCGTGTGCTACTATGCAACCACATGTATTACTGTACTTTTACTACCGAGTAGTTCAACAGTAACAATGGTAAAATTTCCGCCGTTATTTTTAATAAAATATTTTTGTCGTTTTTTCAATCCGACAATAATTCCGTTGTGGGGTCCACCAATGATTGTGCCGTCGTACGAATATTCCACGACAAAAAGAATATTCCCCGACCAAACGAATATTTTATAACAACTTGCTTACTTTGCAAAATTTATAAATATTACCCACAACTATAACATTATATCAAATTAACTCCATAATATTTAAAAATGATATTTATAGAAAATTCATCTTTATTTATAAAAGTTGGGGTCTTACAACAGTAATACGTGTGGTTGCATAGTAGCACACGGTATTGATTATTGATGCTTACGTGAGAAGTCACTCAGTTTTATTTTATTACTATTATTAATGTAATAAAACAGAAAAGTTTTTTATATAAAACAGAATACTTTTATAAAGTTATTCATTTTATTAGGCTAATAGTAAAATCTTTTTATATAAAATAGAATATTTTTATAAAGTTATCTATTTTATTAGACAATAATTAGAATATATTATATTTTATTATGCATAGTGTTTATATAGTGTCTACATAGTATTTGCATAGTAAAATCTTTTATAAAGTTATTCGTTTTATTAGATTATAAATAGAATATATTATATTTTATTTAAAAGATTTTGCTTTAAATATAGACCGTCTGATTAAAAGTAAATCAATCTGGACCGTTCATGAATTAGTTACTATGCAGTCCATTCTTCTATAAATAGAAGCTCATTCCTTCATTATTTCTTACGAATTCACTGAAACTCTAGAGAGAGAAATTATAGAGAGAGAGAAGAAAAGTATTCTGCTACTTCACTACTCTGATATCAAGTTTCTTTTACGGAAGTGAGAACGCAGCAGAGACTAGTCGGGGAACGGAGTGACGGTCTAGATGATATCATTAGTAGTCCTCACTATTCTATGAAATAGTGTGATAGCTGTGGAGGTTCTCCCTAAAAAGTATAGAAAAGTGTGTTGTATTCTATATATCATTTAGTAATTATATTTGGTGAATCAAATAGAGTGAGGCGAATCAAACTTTGGAAGGGTGTTTTGCCACTATCATACAAGATGTCTAATGACATACAATCTCGTGTTCTCATAGGACATGGTTGTGCACATCCACTTGCTGAATATATCTACGAGCACTATCTATATGATCTTGGAGTTTATTTGAAGTATAATTTTCACTTGGAGACAACGAAGATATTTATATGTCAAGAGAAGACTCACCATTGGAAAGAAGATGATAGTAATCTTCTTATTTTTATTTGGGGACTTTTGGGTCAACTAAGGATAATTCTGTGGACATATGATATCTATCATAACCTAGACGCATGGCCTCCCATGTACGAAGGTTTTCTTGAGCACTTCCCAAATATTTTAATTTCTAAAACAGTTTTTGACTATACTTTTATGTAAAGTATCATTGTAAGGTTGTGGTCGAGGTACCATGAGAGTTACATACATTTGTATTAAAACTCATAGTTTACTGTGGTCGTATTCTATACGATAGCTCAACAGTTGTATAAATGAAGTTGTATTTGAATTTTGTACCATGTATCTGGCGATTCAGAATGGGTGATGTATACCTAATTTTGGGGGCATCACAGTATCGGTATAATCATGACCTGTAATGTTACAAATGATGCGGTAAGAGTCCTCATTGGTCCATAGTGCATTGATGGATAGTTGTTGGCATGATCATGACCACTGGTGATACTAACTAATATCATTGGCATGTAGTACATGGATATATAATTTGTGGATGTGATAATAATGAATATCCTTGGCCTGTAGTACATGGATAATTCATGGATGTGATACTAACGAATATCTTTAGCCCGTAGTGCATGGATAATTTGATGATGTGAATTATTTATTGAGCTGTGTTACAGCGATAAAATATTGATGAAGAACTTTTAAATAAAAGAAGATAGTAGATATTTATGCTCTATTTAACTCTTCTAATAGATTGCTTGTTCCGCTGCAGTTAGACTTGTTGTCTATTATATTCTATCAGTTTTACACTATTGAAGGCGAACTATAATTTATTCTGCATTATCTTAGTCATAATATTCTTTACTGGAATAGTTGAGATCACCCTTTACTTTCATTGTTCTCTTCAGGAAATAAGAACATAGCCGGGACTAGTCGGGGAATGGAGTGACGGTCCGAGATGGTGGCTGTAGTAGTCTTCACTATTTTATTAAATAGTGTGATAATAATTATAATGAGGTCTCTATTTGAGTTTGAATATTGTCTATGAGACAATATTCGTGTTAAAACTCTCAGCTATGTTTTGTCGTATTTTACACGACAGTTGTATAATTAAGTTTGTATTTGAATTCTGTACTATGTATTTGAAGACTCAAAATGGATTGTGTATACCTGTTTTTGGGGCGTCACACAACTGCTATCATGGCTTCTTGCACAACACTTATCAATAATAAACATTCAATTATCAAAATTACTTATCAATCATGAACATACAATCATCAAAATTTTGGATGTATGATGATTTATTTGATCTTTTAAAATTATAGTTCAATAAATGTGTCTCTTTTTTTACTGGTGAATGATGTAGGTTACATGCTATAGTAATTTTAATGTTGTGGAGATCGTGAGGATTATTCATCTTTGAGTAAATTGCAAATAACCACCTACGATTTATTCAAAATTACTTATAGCAACTCATAATTTAAAAGTGAATTTTAACCACCTGTACTTTCATAAATATAGCGAACTAACTCAATTCCATCCAAATTAACCGAGAGTGTATTCTATATGCCTAAAAACAAGTGAGTTTAGCTTCAATGTCTATATTCTTCTTTAAAATATCATTTTTGTCCCCAAATTATCCTATATATGCTTTGATTGAATTCTTTTGGTTCCTAATCCACTACTTAGAAAAATCAAACCAAAATATTTTGAACTTTTTTTTCTCTCCAAGATAAATGCTATTTAATTTTATATACTCCATCTGTTCCAAAAATATAAAAATATTATTGATTTTTTAAAATCAAACTAATATATTTTCAAATGCAAAATTGAATTGAATTCTTTTAATTTTAATTGATATAACGATAAAAAATTTAAACAACCTAAATAAGTACCACTAATTGTAAGATTTATTTTTTAATAATTTTGATTGAACCATCTCAATTTCGAGTTTGAAAATGTCTTAAATTGACTTTCAAAAGTTAATAATGATCGTATAATTTGTAGCGGAGGCAATATTATTCTCCATTTGTGTTTGTTAACTTATTAAACAAAAAAAATTTGATTATTTTTATAACGATCATCATGTCTTCATCAAGCACATGTTATGAAGGAAATAGAGGAAAATTGTTAACTTTGCTCATCTATGTAATGAAGTTCATATATGCTATGTAAATAAATTTCAATATCTTAATTATAACTAATCAAATTCACCAAGCGAGGATGACATTTTTCAACCAAAAACATTGTTCCTCATTTGATAATGTTAACCATGAAAAAATATTTCACACCAAATGACAATGCAAATTACATCATTTTCAATCAAATGCAATATTGTTTATTTCTGGACAATGTTAACCAACCAAAAACATTGTTCACCAAGCACAATTCAAATTACATCATTTTCACTACACAAAAGAAAGTATTGTTCAACACTTCACTAACACCCTAATTTTCTTATTTGAAACACCTTTTGGTAGGACTTAATGTACCTCTACTCAGAGGTGGAACTAGGCAGGGGCGAGCGGGGGTGGGGGCGGGCGGGGGCAGCTGACCCCGGTAGGATAGCGGTCCAGGCGGAGCTAGGGGGGATCGGGGGCGGGGGGGCAGCCGGCAAGCAGAAGGCAGCAACTGAGCCAACCAGGCGCCGCCTTGAGCCGGAGGCTTTTGTCCGTGCCGAAGGTAGAAGAGGAGGATAGCGATCATGATGATTACTCGAAATCGAGTAGATCTGTGCATAGGAGAATCGCGAGGAGGCCAGCTCATGCGCCAGCCACGTGGCTAGAGACGATTAGCACGCTTTCCGAGACTCTTAGGTATACATATTCTAAATCGTTTAGGAAATGGCCGATCGGAGATTTGGTTTTCGGCATCAATTATCACATGCGAAGGCAGGTGCGCTGTTATTTGCTTTACTTTTGGCTTGGTTTTATTGCTCATTGTTATAGTCTGTAAAATTAATTATTATTTTTTTTCTTTTCTTCTTTTCATTGATATATATATATATATATATATATATATATATATATATATATATATATATATATGTATTGATTTCATTGAATGTGTTTATGCCTAATTTTATATGTTAGTTTTACTGATAGTGACTGTTTAACTGAAAACCTCAAAGACTCCAACTTTACCCTGTTAATTCTTTTCATGGTTAATTTTCTTCTTTTTTGTAATCAAATTCATGTTTACGGAAAATTGTCAATCTGAAATAGATAAAAGCTGGAAATTGTTCATCAGAATGTATTTCAGTTTGTGGTTTCTTAAAAAGCTTGAAATGATGAAGCAATTTAATCTCTAACAATATTTCTATCCGGTTTAAGAAATTTGCATTCCATTTCTGGAAGCCCCAAAGTTATACTCCCTCCATTCTGAAAATGACTCATGTTTAGGTGTAACATACATTTAATAAAAAAATTAATCATTAATTATTGGGCGGAGGTAGCAGTATCTTTTGAAAAATTCAATATATCAAAAAAAAAATCCGGAGATTGGGCAATATATAGTTTAACAATATGATGGTGGCATTAGCAATTTAGTATTAGGATATACCCACTGTGGGATGTTTTTGTGTGTATATAATTTGGGTTTTGGTTAATTCTCATGAATCTATTGAATTTATGAGTTTTTCGTTTTCACGTCGCTGCTACGAACCTCAGGTAACTGCCCTCAAATTTTGACCCCCCTCAAATTTTGTTCTGGTTCCGCCACTGCCTCTACTAAACCTTTTGCTATTAGTTGCATACTTCTTAGGAGATCTCCTTTTTGGTAATGAAAGTTAAAAAGATGATGCTGCACTTGATGACTTTAGTGGTTGCGAAGATGAAGTTTTATTGTCAAATACATTGGACTAAACTTTCCTGGTGGTTAAACCCACATAGAAGTGTCATTTAGTTTAAAGGCATACTCAGAAATGGAAAATTCAAAAAGATTACATTTGGCTTGCATTCAACTTTTGTTTAAAAAATTACAAAAAGTTGAACTTTGTACCTTAAATTCGAAATTGTGACCCCTCTATATTTGCCCATATTCTTATTCAAATTACCCTTCTAATTGAGTTGTGATTTCCTTATATTTTTTCAAAACTTAGACGAAAAAAACCAGCAGCTGCCCATGAAAGCCCTACATTATATATTTATGAGTTGTTTGTCTAGTTAGAACTATCTTAAATATATATATATATATATATATATATATATATATATATATATATATATATATATATATGGAATTAATCCATGGCACACGTTTGCTCGAAGCACTGTTCAGCAAACAGGTTTATATCCGTTGATCCTTGCAATGAAAGGCTCGGATTAAAACATTTTACCACTTACCGCTACAAGCTGTAGCAGCAGCCAATACAAAGAGGAAATGCAAGCCAAGTTATAGATTTGCCCCTGATGAATGTCTCACGCCCTGCCGCTACAGGCTCATGCGGCAGGCCATTAATATTAATTTGACTAACGCACGGAATCCAAAATTGACTGCACGGTGGCCAAAAAACTAAAAAGGTGACTGCCAAAAAACTAAAAAGTTAAAAGCACGGAAGCCAAAAACTGGAAATGTGACTGCACGGAAGCCAAAAAGGTGAAAATGTCTCACGCCTTGCCGCTACAAGCTGTAGCGACAGGCTCACTCCCTTTTTAACCAGCTGCCGCTCCCCTATCCTTCATGCTTCTCTTACCGACTTACACTGCCGCTACACATATTCCCTCCCAACTTGAAAAAACCTCCATTCAAGCATCAAAACAAAATTGATTAACATGAAGAGAAAGCTTGCAACAATTCACCATCAGTAAAAATTGAAGATCAACCGTCGGTTAAGCCTACAAATTTTCAGATTCAGATATTATTTTGGTAAGATTTACTTTTCAAATAATATAATTATTTTATTAACATGTATTTATAAAAAAATAGATGTTTAAACTTTGAAGAAAAATGATCAATTATTACTATGTCTACATATATGCATGTGAATTTTAAAAAAAATTGTGATTTATGTATACGTGTTGGATAATTATATAACTATGTGGTGAAGTAGTTATTATAATTTTTGACTTATGATTAAATTATTTGCTTAATAATTGTAATGGAGTAGTGTTTTATTTTATTATGAATGTTTATTTTGATAAAATATTGTGAGTTATGTGGGATATAATATGCATGTGAGTATTGTGACTAATAATGATTAATTATTATGAAAATGTGCAAAAAAAAAAAGAATTAATAAAATTATTTAAGTATGATGTTTTATTTGGATTAATAGGATATAGATATATTGCGTTACATAGTTATTAAACAATATAAAAAATATGTGGTTGTTATTTTTTTAGGTAGTGCATGGACAGTTGGATTTATGGACCAATTGACCCAAGTGTCCTTAACGACCAACAAAATTATGTGTCAGATGATATATATGATGGAAAAGACAGGGGCAGACTACTCTCATGTCAATTAACTGAAAAAAATACGATCAATGGATATTAACAAAAGCTCAAAAAACTCTTCTGCAAAAATGTGGGTTTGGGATTTTTTGCTATCCGGCCGTTGTACCACAAACTGACATTGGGCTCGTTTCTGCCTTGGTAGAGAGATGGAGGCCGGAGATCAATAGTTTTCACTTAAATTGTGGGGAAATTACAATCACTTTGGAGGATGTACACTTCATTCTTGGGTTGCCGGTGGTTGGCAAACCCTTAACTTGTCCGTTATTTGACACTCCATTGGCTCATTTTAAAGAATGTTTTGGTAGTGAAGTAGTTGCTGAATATCAGGAATCAAAAAAATGCGGCTCTATTTCATTACTATGGTTGCAGCAACATTTTAATAATTGTCCCCCTAAAACAAGTAAGGAAATTGTTGGTCGATGCACAAAGGCCTATATTCTTTAGTTGTGTGGGGCAATATTGTTCCCCACTAGGAATAAAAACACTGTTCATCCCAAGTATATGTATTTTATTGCTAACGCTGAAAATTGTGTAACGTATTCTTGGGGTGTAGCTGTGTTGGGCTATTTGTATAGGTCTTTGTATACTGCCACTAGGAAAGGAGCAAAATATATTAATGGTTGTGTCACTCTTTTACAAATTTGGGCATACGAGCGTATAATAATTGGCAGACCTAACCCCTGGCCTCAATCACAGTTATGGTTACCTAGGTCCCTAGCCTGGGCATACTCAGAAAACCACAGCTACCTTGATAGACAACCAAATCCCCATCATCATTTAAAATTTTACTGAGGGGAGTTAGATGTTCAGCCTGAATGGCAAGTAGTTTGGCGCCCTTACATGAGGTGGAATGACAAAATGGGTGGATTTAATTTTGAAGGAAGATTGTTGGGATCTGGTAGAATCCCCTTGATCCATTTTGATATTGTAGAATACCAGATGCCATACAGGGTGATGAGACAGTATGGGTTCTTACAAGGTATACCATCTCCGTCAGAAAATCACAAAGAACTTAGAAAGGAAAAAGAGCATAGATTTACCGTCGTTGATTGCATGGCCTTAAGGCAAGTGTACATCGCACATTGGGAGGCTTACATGGAGCATTTGAAGGGACAACAGTACGAAATTTCCAACTATGTGAAAATTGATTCATACATGGCTTGGTATAGGAAAATTACACATAGGAAATTGCATCGCCCTCGACGGAAAGGGGACCCAGACCCTACATACGAGCCCCAGACTGTTTACAGCCAGCAGCATCATCTTATACAAATGGTACACTAACATTTGCATTTACATACAAGATATTGCCATTTACATACAATCTTGTTTGTTAATAATACTAATATTGTTCTATTATCTTACATAACAGGTTGAAAGTGCAAAGTCCTTACTTGATAAGTGCTTTGCTTTTACTGAGATGCCTCCAGACTATGTAGTTGAGAAACAAGTATGGGACCATCTTTACGGTGTATACAACTCTGAAGTCAGAAGGAACAATGGTGAAGAGCGACAGGAGCCAAGTAATGTTGCGGTACAAGAGAGTTACATCCCCACGACCCAAACTTATGTTTCCTCTTTGTCATTCGAGTCTGACTTCATAGAGAAGGCAAAAGTTCAGGTATTATTCCCTCTTAATTTTATGTTGTAAAAAGGCAATTAATAATAATAATATTATTATTATTAATATTATTCTTATTTTCAGGCCCAATACATAACTGGCTTATGTTCCAACCCCGGCAAAAGTTCCAGTCCCACCACCCAGGCATTCGAGACTGGCTTCATAGAGCAGGCGAGTAAGCAGGTACTATTATTCGCATGTTATTTAGACTATGAAATCCCTCTTAATTGCATTACTTAAAAATATTGCGGCCAGTAAATCTTAATGCTACATTCTTTTATGTTTATCAATATATTTATCCAGGCATTCGAGACTGTGTTGGAATTAAACATGGCTTATGGTGCGACAAAGTCTCCGACCAAAAAGCTGAGGGAATACAAGATAGAGTTTATAAATAATTACTTGTTTGGGAACCAACTTTCGAATCCACCAATATTTCCTGTCATACATCCGCAAAACTTGTATACGCTACATCACAACGCATTCAAGGCCTTAAGCCCTGCATCTTGGATTTTTGAGCATTCGTTGGACGCGTATATTCTATTATTGCGGCATAGAGAGGAGTACTACAGGATGCAGGGAATTCGAAGGTGGGCAAAATTTGGCTTCATGGAATCATTCTTCATGCATCTTGGCAAGAGCGTTATATCCCAAAGCCAGGCGAATGGGGCAAAGAGTTTTTGTCACCCTTATGTCCTCCCAGATGTAGGCCCGGCATTACACGAATGCACGTATATATTCATGCCAGTGTGTACTCAAGATACCAGGCATTTTATCCTGTTTGTATTCTCGGTGCCCGAATGGGCAGTCACCATCTTTGACCCTCTATACGATGATACCCCGTATATGACCATCCAGCAAATGTATAGAAAATTTGTTAAAGTTGCGGTATGTATATTAATTGTTAGTGTTGTAATTTTATATATGTATATCCTTTATTAATATTACTTTGTGCACGCAGGTCAAATTGATAGCAGTTTGTTTGAGAATTGGTGATCCACAGCGTGAGTGGCCAACACAGGATCCACGTGTGCTAATACCAAAGAACAGACCCGTGCAGCCAAACAATTATGGCTGTGGTATTTTCGTTTGCAAATATGTTGACTACTTTTGTCAAGAGAAGTGTACATATTCGTCAAGAAAAATGGTCGGCAGAAGATTTAATGGTATTTCGATACCGAATTGCGTGGGAACTCTTTAGATGTCAAGCTAGACTTCTTCCTGCGGATGATATTTAGACTAATTATTGGTGTACTTATTATTGGGAACTCTTTAGATGTCTATTATTATTATTATTATTATTATTATTATTATTATTATTATTATTATTATTATTATTATTATTATTCATATTATTATTATGCTTATTATTATAATTATTACGTTTAATATAATAATAATAATAATAATAATAATAATAATAATAATAATAATAATAATAATAATAATAATAATAATAATAATAATAATAATAGAAACATAGCTTACATAATAAAACTGAGCATTAATACAAACACATGGCTTAAATAATACAACCGAGCATAAATACAAACATAATACAACTGAGCATAAATAAAAACATCGCTTAAATAATACAACCGAGATCTATTTTTTAGGCTCAGGAATCCCTAACACTCGATAGTGATTGCGCTTATCATGGTCGGTTTCAAAGCCACAAATTGCACATTTTCGATGAGGTTTAGAACCCACTATTTTTTCGAATGCACTCTTTAACCTTGATTGTATTTTGCGGCCCTTTGTTTAAGAAATAACTAGTGTCAAAAACTCATGTTCTTTCGCTTCTTCCTCTGCATCTTCATCGTCATTGTCATAGCCCATTGTTTGAGTATCACGGACAGTGCAATCAATGTCATCGTTTGCCAACTCAGTAACATTCTCGTCCGGATCATACTGGTCAATTAATGCTTTTCCTCGTGCGTTCAACTTAAGGTGAGTTATGTAACCTCGAACTGAGCAAGAAGCTTTACTGGCCAACTCCGTGCAATCAGTCATCAAATGATTAAAACGCATTGCTTGATCTTGTTCAAAGTCAGCAGTTGTTGGGCTAAAGAGTAATTCTTCAACATCGGTTTTGTTCGCATTTCTTGTCCAACGAGAAAGAATCATGTCGTTCGGAATTTGGAAAATACTCTTAGACAAGAAATATCTCAAGATGTGCCTGCACAATTCACCAGAATGTGAAAATAATTGACAATTACATGTTACACACCCCAGCAGACGATTGTTGACTATTTCTTTATATCTTCCACCATTTTCAGCTACATCTGTCTTATACACTGCATAAACCTTTATTTCAGGGCCACACAACTCACTGACTTTACTAACATTGTACTTCATTGAATCGACGAATTGACGCTGAAAACGTCTAAACATCTCTTTTGTGTACACCTGCGCAACATGCACTTCCAAAGATGACCCGAGTACCATATTCCTTTTCCGATGTTGTGTTATGTAGTCGGCCTTCCTCTCTCTGATAAATTGTTTTGCTATAGCCTTCTGACTCTGCACTACAAATTCTTTCATGCCCGTTGAAGCATTGACAAAATCATCAAAAAAATTATTCATGCTTTCGCTTTTTTTCCAGTGGTTGTCATTCCCGCGGCAAAATATCTCTTTGTATATGCTGGAATCCATTTCTCTCGTATATCATACAAACTTCTAATCCACTCATTGTTATACAATTAATAATTCCTCAACAGAATCTTCCAACGCTCTTCAAACTCCCCAATGGATAATGAATTATACACACAATTGTTAAAATGCTCTTTGAAGGATGGGTGCTTAGAATAAACATGATGCAATTTCTTAGGAAATTTGTTGCTAATATGCCAAGAACACAATAAGTGATAAGTAGAAGGGAGTACCTTGGCAATAGCATTACTCATGGATTTGTCTTGGTCACTGATGATGGTTATAGGCATCTTGTAGTCCATGGCTTCGAGCCATGTCTCTAATACCCAAATGAAAGATTCCTCTGTCTCATCCCTTAACAATGCAAATCCAAACAATATAGACTGAAAATGGTGGTTAACCCCGGTAAAAGGAACAAACAGCATGTCATACTTATTTGTCCTGTACGTACTGTCAAATGTCACAACATCTTAAAAATGTTGATACATAGACCTTGATCGGGCGTCAACCCACAAAATGCATGCTATGCGATTTGTTTCATCTGGTTTGGCACGATAAAAAAATTTACTCGAACTCTCGGATGCAAGTTTTTGCAAATAATTTACAGCAGCTTGTGCATCATTTTCATCTGCAGAATCACGTCTTAAATCCCTCACCACATTCTGAACATTAACATTAGAAAAAGGAACATTTTGCAACCCGCCACCCATTGTGCTCAAAACGTTCATCATCATACTAGGTCCAATCCCAGACTTATTTAAAGTGTCAATTAATTTTCTTGCAACTGGAGTAATATTTCTATGTGTCTTAATCAAATCTACCTTGGTAGGGGTCATTAGGTGATGATTGTGCTCTGATTCAATAGTAGAAATACGCCAACTGTCTTCTTTCTTATTATGAACAACAAATATTCTAGCTTTGCATAATGTGCGTCCTATAGAGTCTCGCTGCCTAGTTATTTTCTTACAATCATCTTCATCATCAGGTAAACTCTTTACAGAATTTGGTGTTCCGGGTTTTTTACAAACATACAACCTAGACGACACATTATTAGTACCAGCATGTTTATGACTAGTTGCAATTCTAATCTCAAGACCATTTTTTTTAGCATACGACCTGTAAAAAAATTTAACTTCTTCCAACTTAGAAAATAATTGACCAACGTATGGCACCAATTCAGATTTACTACTTTCAACTTCACTTACAAACTCAGATGTATTTTCATAATTTAAGCTAGCAACAGAATTTGAAGAACTTGATACAAACCTTTTATGAGCAGGTACGTTGTGTGCCATTCTGAAATAAGAAGGAAGAAACGCCGGATAAGAATTTCAGTTTGGACTTGAGATTAAAAGTGTTCAACCACGGAAGCCAAAAAAACTAAAGCTGTAAAAAAGGAAAGAAATATCGAGAGGAAACTAAGCATGATATCTGTGAGAGGAAAGGTTGGAGAGATAATTCAAGAACGGAAGAAGTGAGGATGATATTTAAACAAAATGTCCCTGCCACTACAGCTTGTAGCTGCACTCATCAAATTTCGTGCTGGTCAAAAGTTAAAAAGGTGGTCAAAAAGCCGGTCACCTTGTCATAAAGTTGAAAAGGTGGTTCATTTGTCCGCCATGCCTACCGTAGGAGCTTGTAGCGGCAGGGATGAATTAAATTATTAGGGGCAGTAATGTAATAAACCAACATTTTACACGGTGGATGGGCTTCCGCTACAAGCTGTAGCGACAGGGGTGTAATCCAACCAATCCGAGCCTTTCACTGCAAGGATCAACTGATATAAACCTGTTTGTTGAACAGTGCTTCGAGCAAACGTGTGCCATGGATTAATTCCCTATATATATATATATATATATATATATATATATATATATATATATATGTGTGTGTGTGTGTGTGTGTGTGTGTGTGTGTGTGTGTGTGTGTGTGTGTGTTTGTATATGTGTGTGTGTGGAGGTTAACAAAGTACTTACACACCATTCGTTAACTTTTGTTAACGTTATTACAAGTGGAGTGAAAGTATGCTATATTTTTTAAATTACATGTGGTCGAAAGTTCGCTTTTAAACTACAGATGTCTATAAATAACTTTGAGTAAACCATAAATGGCTATTTGCAATTTTCTCAATTCATCTTTAATATTTCAACCATGTAACATCAATAGTTTCAAGTGGTTTCCGGTAAGTAATCCAAGAGTAAAATGCAAAAATGACCCCTGTACTATATATATGGCTATTTGGATATTGTGCCCTTTTTTTTTAGTCAATACAAAACGAACTTTTTACTATCTAAAAATTTTGATTGTGAACCCTATTGTGTCATGTGGCGTTGACTTGTACACATGGCGGGTTGACTTGTACACATGACACATTGACATGTCAATTTAACACATTTGGGTTAAAAATATTTATTCTCCTAATATTTGAACTTAATACTTTATACTTCCAACACTAACAAAACATTGATTACCAACTAAATTTAGAATTAATAATAATTTTAAAAAAATTATTACTAACACTAATAGTATTAGTACAACTTTATTATTATTAGTAATATTATTAATAAGTTGTTAGTAATTACTTATTAGTTATTAATAATTATCTTTAACATAATGTTGTTACTTGGATAAATACTTATAATATACTATCTTAATAACATTACTTATTATATATTAGTATATATTAATGGTAATAGTAACATTAATATTCTAATAGCACTACTGTTATAGTTTACATTAATGTTAAAAAAATGAACTTTATTTTATTTTATTTTATAATTTTTTTAACAAACATAATAATTGAAGAAATGTATGCTAATAAGAATAATTTATGATAAAAACAATAATACAATAGTTATAATAAATAAATAATTTAATCTTATGACCGCATATTTTGTAAAAATAATAAGTACTTTATTTATTCAATATATTTAAATGATTTTTTAGATTTCATCTTTTGCAATAAGTAACGAAGTTGGAGAGGTAGAATTAATAGAATAACAAATAAATAAATAATAAAAACCCTAAGATGACTCTTATTCACGGTCTTAATTCTTCTCACCCGTTCCTACAAAAAAACTAGACAGAGAGAAAGAAAATTGAATTTATCTCTTCTTTTCGTCAAAATTATTTTATTTTTTCATTAGTATTGATGTATATTAATAACAATAATATTGTAATTATATTAATATTATTAATAACATTAATATATCCTAATATCTAATAAATAATATTATTAAGATAATATATTTTATATTTAGCTAAGAAGCAAAATCATGTTAAAGAGAATTACTAATAACTAATTAATAACAACTTATTAATAATATTTCTAATAACTAATAAGTTGTATTAATATTATTACTATTAGCTAGTAACAATTTTCTAAGAGATAACATTAATATTCTTAACTTAGTTGGTAATTAAATGTTTTGTTAGTTTTTGTAGTATGAGATTTTAGATTCAAATATTGAGATAATAGTACAAGGGTCAATTCTACATTTTACTCGGGGGTTAAATATTTTTTCAGTCATTGTATTATATGTCAACTTACAGATGGATAACTGAACTTTTTTTTTTATAGTCAACTCACTGTACTCGACTTTTCTAATAAAAAGTTAAAAAAACCGTTAAGTCAAGTTGACTTTAACGGAAATGACACATCAGCTGCTGGGTTGTCCAACAAAAGTCTATGTGGCAGTTAGTATGCGACGTGGCAGCGATGATGTGGATTTGGAGGAAAAATTTTATGAAAAAATAGAAAAAAAATATTTTAAAGTATAATATAAATTTAAAAAATTAGCCAAAAAATAGGAAAATAAATATATTTAATTATTTTTATATTAATATCAAATAAATTTTTATTTATAATTAAGCCATTTATAAAATAAAATATCCAAAAATATATTAATTAAAATTAAGGGGAATGTGAAATATATTTAGGGAGAAATGAAAGAAAATTATAATAAAACCAGAAAATTTAGCAAAAAAATACATGGTCGAAATTAAAAAATAAAATGAGCTATTTAGTTATTTTTGTAATTAATAGAAAATATTTTTTATATATTTAATAACAAATATAATTGAGGAAACTATAAAAATTATAAAATTAAAAATATTTTAAAATTAAAACAGCTTTAATTAACAGATTTTTAAAATAGTTTTAATTAACAGATTTTTAATTAACAGTTTTAATTAACAGATTTTTAATTTCAAAATATTTTTAATTTTATAATTTTTATGAGTTCCTCAATTAAAACAGTTTTAATTAACAGATTTTTAAAACAGGTTTAATTAACAGATTTTTAATTAACAGTTTTAATTAACAGATTTTTAATTTTAAAATATTTTTAATTTTATAATTTTTATAATTTTCTCAATTAAAACAGTTTTAATTAATAGATTTTTAATTTTAAAATATTTTTATTGTTATAATTTTTATAATTTTCTCAATTAAAACAGTTTTAATTAACAGATTTTTAAAACAGTTTTAATTAACAGATTTTTAAAACAATTTTAATTAACAGTTTTAATTAACATATTTTTAATTTTAAAATATCTTTAATTTTATAATTTTTATAATTTTCTCAATTATATTTGTTATTAATTATATAAAAAACATTTTCTATTAATTACAAAAATAACTAAATAACTCTTTTTATTTTTTAATTTCGACCATGTATTTTTTGCTAAATTTTCTGATTTTATTATAATTTTCTTTCATTTTCCCCTAAATATATTTCACATTCCCCTAAATTTTAATTAGCATATTTTTGGATTTTTTATTTTATAATTGGCTTAATTATAAATAAAAATTTATTTGATATTAATTACAAAAATAATTAAATATATTTGTTATTTATTTTCTTGTTTTTTTGGCTAATTTTTTAAATTTATATTATACTTTAAAATATTTTTTTCTCATTTTTTATAAAAATTTTCCTTCAAATCCACATCATCACTGCCACGTCGCATACTAACCGCCACATAGGTTTTTTTTGGACAACTCAGCAGCTGATGTGTCATTTTCGTTAAAGTCAACTCGACTTAACGGTTTTTTTAACTTTTTGTTAGAAAAGTCGAGTACAGTGAGTTGACTGTAAAAAAAAATTCAATTATCCATCTATAAGTTGACATATAGTACAGTGACTAAAAAACCATTTAACGCTTTTACTCAGTAATCCAACAATAATTTTTTATTTCACTTGTGATTAAGTTTCAACCGAATCTAAAATTTTTAACGAATCAAAAGATCTTTTTTTTAAGTTAAACTTTAGGAAATTAACAAATACATCATACATTTAAAATTAAAAAACGATCATTTTTTATAGGGAAAAAAATTACTCAAGTATTTTTTTCATCCTTTATTCAATTTAAAAAAGTATATATCCATATTGTTATTATCATAATTATATACTTACTATTATCTCTTATTTTCATATAATTTTTAATTTAGTTATTGTACTGTAAAATTCATATTATTATTAAATTTTATAATTATAAATGTTTGAATTTAAATATATTTTACAATTACATAACTAGATGAATATATGAATATATAAACAAATGAATCATCAAATCTATTATTTATATTATATGAATAGATGAATTATTATTATTAAATTTTTATTAGTTAAATAATATATTTTCAAAAAGAAATATTTTTTATAGAAGAATTATCATACAGAATATTAATTAATTAATTAATATAGTTAATATATTAGTATAGTAGAATACGAGAAATATAAACTACAATAATTTTATAATAAAACTTGTATTTAACTCGATATTATTAGCTAGTTATAATAAATCTAGATAAAGATCAGTAGTTGAATTATAAAATAATTGTATACTGGAGTAAAGAGGAAAAAAAATAAAGGAAAAAAAATGGAGCAAGTGAGCTAAAAAGATAAAATAAAAATGGAAACGATTATCGAAAATTGTAATTAATGGACTACTGCTTATCTCCTGCTTCTGTTTAAGGGTGTAAACGAATCGAGTCGAATTGAGTAATAAGTTGCTCAGATTTAGTTCACAAAATTTATCGAATATAAAATAAGGTTTGATTGAAGCTCATTTAGCTACCGAGTCGAGCACGATTCCGAGTCGAGCCCGAGTAGTTTGAACTTTTTGAACGAATATGATCCGAGTATCAATAGAAAATTACAATTTGAAGAGGTTCGAATAATTTATCGAACTTTAAAATTTGTTCATATTTGACTCATTTATATTTCGAGTCGAGCTTGAATCGAACTTTTAGTCGAGCGAGTACGAATCGAGCCTGAACAATTTGCTCATTTTACAGCATTACTTCTGTTCCGTGGCTTAGACTCAGTGCTTCCTTTTTATTGGACTCGAGCTTAATATGCATCTGGAAGACTAGAACAACTCCTTGGCTACTTTTAAGCATGTTATTAAATACGGACTAGCCCACCGGTTCGATCTGTAAAAATTAGAATCGATTGACTTGTCGGTCCGGTTTAACCCAATTTTATTAATTTAATCAAAAATTGGTTGATCACCGGCCCAACTGAAAAAATCAGTTAATTGACTCAGTTTTTTTTTGTATACAAAAAGTTTTAATTGTTATAAAATTATACATTGTGTGTGGATGTCTAGATACATTTTTACCCATGTCTAGATACATTCGTACCCCTCTTTATTGTAATGACCTTTGAGCTTTGTAACTCTCATATCCTTCAAGGTTTGAAACTCATGACCTTTGAGTTTTGAAACCTCCAAATATTGATGTTGATGTACCTAACTATAAATAGTTGTATTGTCTAGAGGATGGGAGATGATATGAAAATACAATTAGAATGCACTATCTTTTCTACTAATCATCATTGTTCTTAATATTAAGTATAATCTTTTATAACACGTTATCAGCACGAAGCTCTACCCAATTTTGGGAATTTTGGGAAGAAAAAAAAAGGTTCTCTCAACTCATTGTAAGTATTGTTTCATTACAATTAAATTTGATATACATATAAAAATTTTGTTTTACAAAAGACGCGTGAGACAATAATGATAATGGACAACTCTGAAGTTTCTGAGAATACAAATTACGTACGTAAGTACACTACTTTTGTGATGTAGTAGTTTTACTATAAACAAATAATCATTCCACCTCCCAATTCTCCCACTTTGAAAGTGACTAGAGAAGGGTAGATATTTTTATTGTCTTCTTATAAATTTATATTTAGTTATTTAATTTCTTACGTATTTTTATATTTATATAGATGTTAAATCTTATGAATTTGAATTTGTTGTCCTGGATATATATTGAGAAAGAATTACTTGTCATGGACTCTTGATACTGATATTCAAATAAAGACAACTTTGGAGATATAATTAAGCTTGACAAACATGCATCCCTGCAGGATCATGCAAAATTAATTATTTTTATTCGCCATCATCTTCATGAAAAAAATATTGATAAAGACATGTTAGAAAAAATATTTATTATATTTCATGCCTCGAATATACTCCCGCAGCAGCAATATCGAGAGCGTTAGTTCAGAAAATATTCCCTGAAGCGATAAATGAAATTATATTCGTAGAAGTGATATCATTTCTTCTAATGACTGAACAAATAATGAGTTTTTCTTGAAAAACCAACAATCTCGCCCGATTGGTTATACTCCATTCCCTGAACTGAATGGAACCTCATTTGTTAAACATAGTGGAAATTATGGTTGTGGTCGTGGTCGTGGGCGTGAAAAGAACAATCAATATAGAAAATAAAATGTACCTGTCATACTCCTAAACATTTGGTAGATTTGTACCAAGACTACATAAAAGAAAAGGAAATGGAATTGAAATAAACTTTATTGGTCATAATGATCCTGAAGATTACATTAATTATTTTGACTTTTATTGTAATATGGCATTATAATAAGTATTTTTATTATATATTTTATTTATATTTCAAGTAATAAAGTTAAATTTATGTTTTTACATATATAAAGATGTATGGGCCAGAAGCTCATCAAACTTAATTAAAGACTCTGGAAGAGCGATTATTCTTCAAACTTAATTAAAGGCTTTCGAAGAGCGATTATAATGTTGTCAAAGGGTACAAAACTTTGTATTAATGATTCTTTATATTCTTCTGAGACAAGCAGAATTTTGCTCAGTTTTAAGGATATACATTATAATGGTTATTAAATTGAAACCAATAACGAATGCAGTGAAGAATTTCTTTATATTACTTCAATAGTATCGGGCCAGAAGCTCATATTAGAATAATTGTCTATTTTCTCTTCTAGGTTATATTATACTAAAATGATAATAGTTGAAACGAATGTTGTAATACACCAGAAGTGTGCAATACACCAGAAGTGTTCGGATCCAAATGTTTTTATGATTTGGCATGATCATCTAGGATCAATAATGATGCGTTGAATTATTGAAAACTCCCATGAACATCCCTTAAAGAACCAGAAAATTTCTTTACCTGTTGATTATATCAAAGTAAATTAATTACCAAACTATCACATTTAATTATTGTTATTTCGTGTTCATCTTTCTAAGAAAGAATTCAAGGTGATCTATTTGAACCAATACATCCACATTGTGGTATATTCAAGTATTTTATGGTTTTAATTGACGCATTAACCAAATGATCACATATATGTTTACTTTTAACTAGAAATATTGGATTTCCTATGCTTCTTGCTCAAATAATTAGGTTGGGAGCACAATTTCCTGATTATATAACTAGGAAGATTTATTTAGATAATGCTGGTAAAATTCACATCTCAAGTTTTTTGATGAATATTGCATGTTAATTGGAATTTATGTTAAACATCATGTCGCACTTACTCAAAATGGTATACCTGAATCAATTTTTAAGAGATTTTAAATTATTGTTCGACCTTTGATTATGAAATCAAAATTACCAATTTATGCTTGGGGTCATGCTATTTTACATGTTGCATCATAACCTCAATAAGTGATATTTTTAAGGTATATTTTGATGATTGTTATTTTAATGAAACAGCCTTCCCACCATTAGGGGGAGAAAAATCATTGCCTGAAGCACGACGTGAGATCGTTGCCTGAAGCACGACGGGAGACTAATTGGAATGTTTCAACGTTATTTAATCTTGATCCTCATACTGAAAGTAGTATGCACAAAAGCCAATCATATTTGATGATAAAGCATATACTTTGTAACAATCTTATTCATTTATTAATATAAAGTATTAATTTATTAAAGACTTTTAATTATCTACATAATGCTATTTTATAATATGTGATAAACCCATAGTTTTAAGCAATGCTTTTAGAATAATGATGATAATCATTCTAATGAGATCTAAATTCTCAGAAAGCTTAAAACTAAAATAGTTCCCAATCATTGGATTACTAAATTGGAAATTAGTGAATTCGAATAGATTGGTACATACGTTGCTTGCTCAATGGATGAGGATGATTGATCTCATGATCATTTGTGTGGAGACACTAAAGCAAGTATGTAGGTGCTTATTAGAGAATAAGGTCACTGAACGTGGCTCGCTAAGGAATACCTAATGGAGTTTTACTTGCCTGTCATTAGGAATTCCTATAGTGATAGTAGTACAAGTGATCCTTGAACTTGAGATCATCATAGTATCTTGTGTATGATGAGTTATACTTTGACTTATTCCTTAAGACCCTTAGAGTATATCAAAGGGTATGCTTGGGTATAATAAGTCGTACATGGAGATAATGTATGATCAATAAAGAATCTACCACTTCTAGTTAAAGAAGAGAAATGTCCTATGTTATTCGATAAATGACAACCCAGTAGTCATTGGCCAAGACAGAATAAAATTAGAAAGGAGTTTCTAATTTGTATTATTTGGAGTTGTGCATTTAAGAGTCGAAATACATATAATTAAATAAAATAAGACTTGACAGTAATTTTATATCTTATATTTAATTGGGACATTGTATGGTGGAAGGATTGAATTGTTCGGTAACTATTTACTCAAAGGTTCTTTTATGATTAATGTTAAAATCTATATTATATGGATAATCGTTGATCGCTAGGGAGGCTTATCCCTATTGTAGAATAAATATTATTTATTTAAATAAATTAATAGTTTAATTTATTTATTTAAATAAGATTAGAATTATTCTAATTGATTTATTCACAATCGGTTTAATATGGAGAACCTAAAGGGTCACACCATAAAAGGAAGAATAATTATTTAAGAAGTTAATGACATAATCGTAATAATATGTTAAGTGTATTTAATTTAATCTATGGTGATAGAATAAATTAAATAGCTTAATATTTATTATTTAATATTTTGGAAATATTAAATATATAAATTAATAAGAGGAGTCTTATTAATATTATTATAATTATTATTATTTTAATTTCTAAAGAGTCAGAAATTAATTTAATATTATTACTCTCATTTATTCCTAATAAGATTAGGAGGCTAATTAATTACAAAATTTTAATTAATTATTCCCAATAAGATTGGGAACATAATTAATTAAAGAATTTTAATTAATTAAAATAAAACACAATTCCTTAATTATTAAGGAGGGTTGCTCACATCTATAAATAAAAAGAGTCTTATTATGGGTAGAGTGGTTGTTGACTTTTTCACAACAGACGTGATTCCAATTATTGAAGAGTGCGCTCTTTTTCTATGAGAGATAGAAAAACTAGGGTTTTGCCAAACACCCATCTTCTTGAATCTTTAATCTTTCTTGGTGGATCACCTTTAGAGGCCAAACACTTGGGTGGCTAACGTTGATCAAAGAAAGGGACCAAACCCGGTGGATTCAAGTTGAACGCAAAAAGAATTGGAGGTGAACTTGTACCTAAGGAAGCTCGAATCTTCAAGGGTATGATTCTTGTTCTTCATATCATTTCATTAATTAATAATTGTGCATAAAGGATGATCCGGATATATGGGTTGTAAAATTTTAAACTTTGATTTTTACACGTTTCCGTTTATTTTGTGTAATTTGATTGCGTCCATGAATATTACAAACCTAACAGTGGTATCAAAACCAAACTTTTATGCGAATTATTAATTTTTTTGATTTAATATGTATATTGATATGTGTTTAGAATAATTTAATTAGACATAATTTGTTGTATAAAATTTATTTATAAAAAAAAAAATTATTTGCGAAACCTGTTAAAAAAAATCGCTATCGCAAACTTTTTTTTTATTTTTTTATTTTCCTTTTGGAGCAGTTTATAGCTGAGTCCGTTTATTTTTCCGGAGCAGATTATATATATATGAATCATTGGATTTCCTTGTCCCAGAATCATGGAATGGTTATAATATATATATATATATATATATATATATATATATATATATATATATATATATATATATATATATATATATATAATTACTAACCATACGTCAGTTAATATATTTAACTTCATGAATATGTAACTACAAAAAAATATATATATATATATATACATATATTATTCTTATTATTTTATAATTAAAATAAAAAATTAGTTTAATCTTAAAATATAAAGTTTATTTTAATTTTAAAATTACATTTCATCCTAACTAATTGGAGTTGAAATTGGATTCCATGTTTCCTTAAGTAAAGGAGTTTATTTAGATATGAAATAAGATTTCATATTATTCAAAATAAATGAGTTTATTTGTGAATAGGAAAAAGAATCTGTATTTCCTTAAATAAAGAAGTTTATTTGTGAATAGGAAAAGAATCTGTGTTTCTTTTAAATAAATGAGTTTTTTTTTTATTTTATTTTTCTTAGAATTGGATTCCATAATTAATTAAAATAAAGGAGTTTATTTTGATTAAAGATTTTGATTAAAATAAAATAGTTTATTTTATTCAAAATTGGATAAATTAAAATAGAAAAGGTTTATTTTGATTTAAATTTGGATTAAAATAAAGGAGTTTATTTTGATTCAAAATTAAATTTTATACTAATTAAATTTGCCCATTAAATGATATCAATATATATATTGAATGTTTATTATTCATGAGATGAATGTTATTTTATTGATACATATGGTGATGTGTATGATAATAAATGAGATTGATTATGGACTATTGACCAATGTGATTTGATTTTATTTTAGTTAGATGCATGAATGTATGAGTTTTATTAAATGAGGTCTGCGTACCTCGTATTCTCTAATTTTTTCTTAATGTAAATTCTAACTCCCTCCTATGTACTTCCCCTTGACTGCTGATCAAGGTTTCTATTTATTTTAAATAGTTTTGTAATAGGAATAGTTAGAATTAATTTTGAAGAATTGGAGATCAAGGATCAAGGAGCGCTTGAAGACCCGTTTGTAATGGAACCCGGGATTAAATGTAATAGTTATATTTAAATATTAATTCTTGCACCTCTAGGGTTTGACCTTTTGGTTCACTTGGTGGCTCTAGTGAACCAAACTAGAATAAAAATCCATATCAATCCAGGTAGAATGTAGTATTCTATATGTTGATGCTTATACTATATATATTATATATTATGCAAACATGCTTCGCATGTTAATTAATATGATACGTATTTTATATATATATGTGCTTCGCGCTAAATAAGATGAGACAAATTAATAAACCCCTCAAATATTTTATATTAAGTCCTAAGCGTTCAAAGATATTTAGAATATCGAATGTCGCCTTCTAGCATGATAAAAATAATAAAGTATCAATTAATTATTATAAGTTTGTTGTGTCACCACAATACTTATCTTAATTCTTTGAGATGTTAATTTTATCACATTTGATGCTTATAAAGAAAATTGAACAATGTTGTTTTGTTGTGTCACCACAAGGACAATATTTTTCTTTTTTGAATATATGGAGTGCTAGGTTGGACTTAACTTGGATAATTTTGATTCGGATGTGCCACCACTTGATCAAAATAATCTAAGAGGCAAAATACAAGGAGTTGCATAGTTGATGTAATTGACAAGAGTTGTCTACCTATTTATTTATATATAGTTTGTTGTGTCACCACAAGGCTATATACATTTGAAATAGGATCCTTATTCTCACTAGCAAATCTTTAATTAGATTTTGCCGAACTATATAAGTGAGGGTAATATAGTTTGATGAAAATAGTGGGAGATACCAATTTAAAACAAGACCTAATTTATTATGGTAATTAATAAAAGAATGTATGCTAAAATGTTGTTAATTACAAATTTATTTACAGAATTTTATAATGTCTAAATTACTATCGCTGTGAAGCATATTAGATGCTATTTAACCGGACCGAATTAAATGGATTGGTTAAGAAATTTGAGAATAATTCTCATGGCTAAAAAAGCTATCTTATGTCCTTAATACGCTTATCCCTGCAATGGTTGCAGACAATGCCTCTGAGAAAGAGATTGATACTTTTAGAAAGTGGCAAGATGATGCACAGTTGGCTCAATGCATCACGCTCGCATCCATGAGTAACGAGTTTTAGCATCAGCATGAAACTATGGATGCTCCTACTATATTCCTTCATATCAAGTAGTTGATGGTAAGGAAAATAGGACTGATAGATATCAGATATCTAAGGAGCTCTTCCGATCTAGAATGACTGATGACACTACAATATAGATAAAAGTCCTTAACATGATCAATTTGATTGAACAATTAGAACAACAGGTTTTGTCATGGATGGAGAGTTGAGTCAAGATTTGATCTTGCACTCACTCCCGGACTCCTTCTCATAATTGTTGTGAATTTTTCATATGAATAAGCTAGATATCAGCTTCGCTGATTTGCTTAACATGTTGAAAAATGTTGAGAGTCACTTTCCAACCAAGAAAGACAAAGTCTTACTGGTAAGGGCCAAAGGATCTTCTAAAAGGAAGAACGATTCTAAGAAGGTAAATAGAAAATGTATAAACAAATGATAATAAGAACAAAACTGATACGGATATCAAAGGAGTTTACTTCCACTACAATAAGCCTGGACACTGGAAAGAAGCTACGAGAAGTATCTTGTAGTGGCTAACCAGAAGAAGCTTAGTGAAGCTTCGGTTACAAATATAGTTTTGTTCATGATTGAAATAAATTTTTCTTTAAGTCAAGGTTCTGCTTGGGTATTGGATACCGACTTTGGTTATCATAAATATAGATTTATGAAGGTACCAAACAGGAGTAGAAAGATAAACAAAAATAAGTAATCCTATGTGTGGAAAATGAAGCAAAGGTTGCTACATTAGCCATAGAAACTTATAGTTTAGCAATGCCTACGGGCAAATCTATTAAGTCAAAAAGTTGTTATTGTATTCCAGTTCTTGTTAGAAACATTATTTCCATTTTGTTGTTGGACAATAAAATCTTTGGTATTATATTTAAGAACAATTGTTATTCTATTTATAATAATAATGTTTTGTATAGAACTGAAATATTACTTAATGAATTTTGTATACTTGACTTACGTGAAAATTATTTTGCAAATTGAACAAACTAGTATAAGAAAAGGAGATGATTATTCAAAGAGTTGAATGTGTGTATTTACTGAAATACAAGTGTGAATTATTTAAAAGGATCAAAGAATTCTGAAGTGAAACAAATTGGCAAAGTATTAAATTTTTTTGATTAGATCAAGGAATAAATACTTGTGCAATAAGTTTCTAGGTTATCTCAAATGGTTTTCTCATAATGGATTCCTCCTGATATGCAATAATTGATTGATATATCTGAAAGGTAAAATTATACCTTTTTGGACATAGTGCTGTCCATAATAATTTTACCGACATTCCAGTATCTCTCTAGGGTTATGTCCTAGAAATGGCTGTATATCTATGAAAAGGTAACCTCAAAATCCGGCTTCAAGACTCTATAAGAGTTATGGGCAGGGAGAATTCCTAATCTTAAGTATGTTAAGATAAGGGGTTGTCCAGCTTATGTGAAAAATGTTTCAAAGGATAAGCTTGGGACAAGATTTGACAAGTACAAATTTGTGGGATATCCTAAAGTAAGTTTAGGGTATATGTTCTATAATCCTACTTAGCAAAAGGTGTTTGTTGTGAAACATGCTGCCTTCTAAGATAAAGATGTTTATCATTGAAGGGGCTAGTGGGAGGATAATAGATCTTGAAGAGTTCAAGAACCACAAAACACTATAAGTCAAATAAGAAAACCTGTAGATAGACCTATTGTACCACAATCGAATCGTAAATCTGGAATCGTACCAAAGATACCTGGGAGGTATGGATTCATCATAGATGATGATGATGAGGTACACATCATAGAAGATGATAATCCAGTTACATACGATGAGGTAAGAGTTGTAGACACTCAGAGAAATGGATTGAAGCAAGCTTCTCAAATATGGAACATTCATTTTGATGAGACAATCAAAAGAGTTTGATTTTATCAAAAATAAGAATGAACCTAGTGTGTACAAAAGGGTTAGTGGGAGCGTCGTGACATTCTTAGTATTATATGTTGATATACTACGGATAAGGAATGACATACCAATGCTACAATCAGTAAAGATAAATTTGTCTAAACATTCATCCATGAATGATTTGGGAAGAGTATCTGAATTGGGGGTACAAATCTATATAGATAGATTTAATAGGATGCTCGACTTAACCCAAGGAACATATATTCATTTGATGCTAAAGTCGTTTAGCATGGCAAACTCCATGGGATGTCTCATGTTGATGAGCCCTGGAGTGTATCTCTCTTAATAGTCTCCATAGACTCACAAAAGAGAGATCGCATGAGTAACTATCATGTATGCAATGAAATGTACGAGACCTAATGTTGATCGGTCATATTCTGGAGAAGATCACTGTAAAACAGTGAAAAACATCTTAAAGTGCTTAATTGACACTAAGGATGTGATTAAAATTTATAGTGGGTCTAAATTAAAACTAGAGGGCTTAACAGACTCAAGTTTTTCAGACAGACCAAGATGACAGAAAATTCACTTTAAGGTAAAGTGTTACCTTGAACAGTGGTACAGTAAATTGGAAAGGTTTCAAACAGCAAAGAGTTGCTGGTTTAGTGATAAAGACAAAGTATATAGCTATAAATGAAGCTGTAAGTTGATTATTTGGATGAAAAATTCATTACAGAACTAGGAATAGTTCCTAAGTCTCATCTTGGATCTAAACATGTGTTGTGATACTTTCACTTGATTATAGGAATCATTGAAAGATAGAAAATCACTATAGAGATAGTGGACTCTCAAGAACAACATTACATATCCATTAACTAAAGCTTATCCAACAGCAGGATAATTGTCACTTAGAGAAGAAGGGTATGAGATACCATGGCGATTGGCTTTAGTGCAAGTGGGAGATTGAAAGTAGTATGCACACAAGCCAATCATGTTTGATGATAAAGCATATACTTTGGAACAATCTTATTCATTTATTAATAAAAAGTATTAATTTATTAAAGGCTTTTAATTATCTACATGATGCTATTTTATAATATGTGATAAACCCATAGTTTTAAGCAATGCTTTTAGAATAATGATGATGATCATTCGAATGAGATCTAAATTCTCAGAAAGCTTAAAACTAAAATAGTTCCCAATCGTTGGATTACTAAATTGGGGATTAGTGAATTTGGATAGATTGGTACATACGTTGCTTGCTCATTGGATGATGATGATTGATCTCATAATCATTTGTGTGGAGACACTAAAGCAAGTATATAGGTGCTTATTAGAGAATAAGTTTACTGAACGTGGCTCGCTAAGGAATACCTAATAGAGTTTTACTTGCCTGTCAATAGGAATTCATGTAGTGATAGTAGTACAAATGATCCTTGGACTTGAGATCATCATAGTATCTTGTGTATGATGAGTTATACTTTGACTTATTCCTTAAGACCCTTAGGGTATATCAAAGGGTATGCTTGGGTATAATAAGTTGTACATGAAGATAATGTATGATTAATTAAGAATCTACCACTTCTAGTAAAAGAAGAGAAATGTCCTATGTGATTCGATAAATGACCACCCAGTAGTCCTTGGCCAAGACAAAATGAAAATAGAAAGGAGTTTCTAATTTGCATTATTTGGAGTTGTGCATTTAAGAGTCGAAATACATATAATTAAATAAAATAAGAATTAACAGTAATTTCATGTCTTATATTTAAATAGGACATTGTATGGTGGAAGGATTGAATTGTACGGTAACTATTTACTCAAATATTCTTTTATGATTAATGTTGAAATCTATATTATCTGGAAAGTCGTTGATCGCTAGGGAGGCTTATCCCTATTGTAGAATATATATTATTTATTTAAATAAATTAATAGTTTAATTTATTTATTTATATAAGATTAAAATTGTTCTAATTGATTTATTCACAACCGGTTTAATATGGAGAACCTAAAGGGTCATACCATAAAAGGAAGAATAACTAGTTAAGAAGTTAATGGCATAATCGTAATAATATGTTAAGTGTATTTAATTTAATCTATGGTGATAGAATAAATTAAATAGCTTAATATTTATTATTTAATATTTTGGAAATATTAAATATATAAATTAATAAGAGGAGTCTTATTAATATTATTACAATTATTATTATTTTAATTTCTAAAGAGTCGGAAATTAATTTAATATTATTACTCTCATTTATTCCTAATATGATTAGGAGGCTAATTAATTAAAATATTTTAATTAATTATTCCTAATAAGATTGGGAACATAATTAATTAAAGGATTTTAATTAATTAAAATAAAACCCAATTTCTTAATTGTTAAGGAGGGTTGCCCACATCTATAAACAAGAGAAGTCTTATTATGGGTAGAGTGGTTGTTGACTTTTTCACAACAGACGTGATTCCAATTGTTGGAGAGTGCGCTCTTTTTCTATGAGAGATAGAAAAACTAGAGTTTTGCCAAACACCCATCTTCTTGAATCTTTATTCTTTCTTAGTGGATCACCTCTAGAGGCCAAACACTTAAGTGGCTAACGTTAATCAAAGGAAGGAACCAAACCCGGTGGATTCAAGTTGAACGCGAAAAGGATTGGAGGTGAACTTGTACCTGAGGAAGCTCGAATCTTCAAGGGTATGATTCTTGTTTTTCATATCTTTTGGTTTAATTAATAATTGTGCATAAAGGATGATCCGGATATATGGTTTGTAAAATTTTAAACTCTGATTTTTACACATTTTAGCTTATTTTGTGCAATTTGATTGCGTCCATGAATATTACAAACCTAACACATACAAATCAATATGAACTAGAAGTTCAAAAGATTATTCTAGCTGCTAATACTCTAACACGGATTGAAATCCTTGTAGGACAATCAGTTAATACAGCAACAAATTTAATTAAAGCCGCACCTGAAACGTGAAAGAATGATCGGTTAAAGATAAAATTTCCCAAAAGAAGAAAGTATAAGAAGAGGATATACCCATGAAACAGGCAACAAAAAAAAATTATTGATATATCCAAAACTTATGAACAAAAATCTCTTGTAAATAAAACTCTTGAAGAGTTATCTCCTGAAGAGGATGAGTTATCCCCTGAAGAGGATCAGGTACCTGAAAATAACGAGATCTCGATACATTATGTATCTACAGGAGACGTATATATTGGATAAAAATAAAATCATTGTCGACAACATATTTTTATATAAAATTTTTATTGATATTACCAGAAGTAATGATCATGTATATGAACCACAAATCGTTAATGAATGTAGAAATATTTGGCCAATGTGAAAAGAGGCGATTCAAGTATAACTAAATTCACAAAGTAAATGTGAAGTTTTTGGACCTGTAGTCTGAACTCCTAAAGGTGTGATGCCTGTTGAATACAAATGGGTATTTGTACGAAATAAGAAAAATGAAATTATATGGTACAAAGCGCGACTTGTAGCACAAGGTTTCTCACAGAGACATAATGTTAATTATAAAGAAACATATGCTCCTGTAATGGACGCAATTACATTCAGATTTTTAATTAGCTTGGTAGCAAGAGAAATTAATAGATGTTGTTAC
Organism: Panax notoginseng; assembly: GCA_016801055.1. NCBI lineage: Eukaryota > Viridiplantae > Streptophyta > Magnoliopsida > Apiales > Araliaceae > Panax > Panax notoginseng. The sequence goes on from CM029023.1 coordinate 122,802,163, forward strand.
ATCATATCTATATGGATCATTAGATAATGATATCTACATGAAAATCCTTGAAGGATATAAAATGTCTGAAGCATATAATTCTACATCTCGAAGTATGTATTCTATCAAGCTACAAAGATTCTTATATGAGTTAAAGCAATACAGATGCATATTGTGGTATAATTGCCCGAGTGGATATCTTTTGAAATAAGGATTTGAGAATAATCTAATTTATGCATGCATTTTTATCAAAAGATCATAATCTGGATTTGCTATTATTACTGTATTTATTGATGAAAGATCTTGATCTAGAAGAGTCGAAAAAAACATCAAATTTGAGATGAAAGATATTGGTAAAATAAATCTTTGTCTTGGCATAAAATTGAACTATGGAATTCTTGTACACAGAAAAAGTCCTGAAGTAACTTTACATGGATAATGTTAATCCTTTGAGTACTCCAATGATGGGTTGGTCACTTGATATCAAGAAAGATCCGTTTTGACCACAAAAAAATAATAAAGAAACTCTTGGTCCTGAAGTACCATATCTTAGTACAATTGATGTTTTGATGTATCTTGCAAATTTCACACGACCTGATATAACATTTGCAGTTAACTTACTAGCAATGTATAGTTATGCACAAACTCGAAGACATTGTAATGAAATTAAACATATTTTATGTTATCTTCGTGAGACTATTGATTTGGGATTATTTTATCCAAAGGGTGATAGAACCAAACATATTGCACCAAAATTATTTTATACACATGAGCCCCAGAAGAATGGTGATATTGATATCAAACATATATGATCATGTGAGAATTTGGTTGATATATTCATTAAGTTATTACCAACTATGATTTTGAAGAAGGTGGTGCACAATATTGGCATGCTTCGACTTAATGATATTTTTACCGTGAACAATAGAAATTCTATGTATTTATGAAGGGGAGTAAAAATGATATGTGCTGATTGTACTCTCTTTCCTTTCCCACTGGGTTTTTATTTGGTAAGGTTTTTAACGAGGCATATTCTTAGAAAATTGATACAAAAGAACTCCATCCATTCTGTATGAAGACAATGCTGCATGTATAGCTCAATTAAAAGGAGGATACATCAAAGGAGATAGAAGAAAGCACATATCACCAAAATTCTTTTTCACACATGACATTGATGTTCAACAAATTAGCTTAAAAGATAATCTAGCAGATTTGTTCACCAAAGCATTACCAACTACAATGTTTGAAGGATTGTGTCGCAATATTAGAATGCGACAGCTGAATGACTTAAGGATACATTCATAAGGGGGAGCTAATACGTGCTGCATTCTTTTTTCCTTAACCAATGTTTTTTTTTCCATTGAGTTTTTTCTGGTAAGGTTTTTAATGAGACAACTTTCAATGCGTATGGCTATACAATAGGGTTCCAAGGGGGAGTGTTATAAAATTATACATTGTGTGTGGATGTCTAGATACATTCCTACCTATGTCTAGATACATTCGTACCCCTCTTTATTGTAATGACCTTTGAGCTTTGTAACTCTCATATCCTTTAATGTTTGAAACTCATGACCTTTGAGTTTTGAAACCTCCAAATATTGATGTTGATGTACCTAACTATAAATAGTTGTAGTGTCTAGAGGATGGGAGATGATATGAAAATATAATTAGAATGCTCTACCTTTTCTACTAATCATCATTGTTCTTAATATTTAGTATAATCTTTTATAACATTAATATTAAAAGTAACCATTTTTAGTAATACTGTAACTCAACTTTATTATATTTTAATTATTAAAAAACTAGATTTTTAAATTTTTATTAACTACTAGTAATATATATTTTTATATATTAATGACGTTATTAGGTCAATAACGGTTCGACCACTAGTTAGACCAATGACCCATCCACCCGATACCTATTTCGATTCGATAGTCAGTCTGAGTCTAAGAACGTTGCTTTTAAATATAAGTAACTGATAAGGTAATGGAGTATTACTAATGCGTTAAAAATAATTACTCTAAGTGCACAACGACTATTATAAACTTGAAACTAAGATTAGATTAATTTTAAAAACTTTTAATTTACATTTCAAGTAAATTAAAAATAAAAATAGTAAAGATGATTAATAACTGAATTATGTAAAATAATAAATAATAATAAAAACTATTATTGAGAAAAATTACGTAGGAATCCGAATCCACCAAGTATTAGCATAATTAATAAACAATTTCTTATTTTATGAATTAATTCTTAATTTAATTTTTCATTTCCTTTAAAATAACAATTCTTATATTTAATATGAGTAAATATAAATTATGAAAAATACACAGATTAACAATAATCTATCAAAACTTCTTAATTAAAATAAGAATCATATTTGAAATTTTACATAAAGGTAATATGAAGGGGAAAATACTTGAGCAATGAAACACTAATATTGGAATGGCAAGAATTCTATATTATGAAATACCTAATTTTCTCATCATCTTAAGTATAAAAATATAGTTAGACATATAATTAATTATGAACAAAAGACAATAAAATTACTTGTATAGAATTAAATATATAATACGAAGTAAACTAACTCGGATGTGAAACGGGCCAATAAACTAAATAACACTTAGATGGTTTAGTTAACAATAATTAACTTAAATCATAAGGATGACCAATCATGTAAGCGAAAAGAAAACTAAAGTAACATACTGCTGATGATGATTATGTTGGTTTACAGAAACAAGACATACATACAATTAATATTGTAAAAAAATGGAAGTATGACATAAATCGAATTTAAAATTTTCTGTAATTCTAAGAATCACTTTATGTAATATTATTAATTGAAAAAAATAAAAAATATATCTTGTGAAGATGATTCAACTTCTTGCTACGATCTTTAAGTTTCAATCATTTGATCCTCCGTGCTTCTTTAAGTTCACGGATCAAACATTCATTACTCAAGTGTGCAACGTCCAAAAGTTGTTCCACCAAGAGTATATTGATTAAAGAAGTAAATTTAGATTCTACAATACTTTGGGTGGCTAGTTCTAATTCTCTCTCTCCTAACTCTTTAGGTATTAGAGAATATTTACGGTATCACCATTAGAATTAATACTTGCATTAGTCTATTCTACAATAAAACCCCTCTTATTTATAGACTAACCATCCCTTTTAAATCTTTTAGGAGTTAGGGTATTAATTTAACTCTCAATCTAATTAGGAACTAAATACTTAATCTTATTTATTTATAATTTAGTATTTATCCAAATACTTAATTATAAATATTAGTATTTCAACAAATTAATACTAAATTATTATTATTATTTAGCTAATTTATTTGTAATAATAATAATAATAAGGTTTCTCTTATTAATTTATAATTTTATATTTCTCCAAATACTTAATTATAAATATTAAGTTATTTAATTTATTCCATCAATAAATTAAATATACTTAATTTATTATTATTACCAATTACTTCTAAAATTATATTTCTTTTTTTGTGGTGTGACCCTTTAGGTTCAATATTAAGTCGGTAAGTAGAATAAATAAATTAGAACCATTCTAATATTATTTATAATGAATTAAACTTATTTAATTCAAATATAAATAAATAATATTTATTCTACATCAAGAGTGATACCTTACGACAATATATCATGACTATCAAGATAATATGAATTCAACGTTTAATCACAAAGAACCTAATCCGTGTATAGTTATCGTACAATTCAATCATTCTACCATACAATGTCCCGATTAAACATAAGAAATAGAATTACTGACAAGTCTTATTTGTTTAATCATATGCATTATGATTCTAAAATGCACAACTCTGATTAATGCAAATTAGAAACTTCTTTCTAATTTCATTCCATCTTTGCCAATGATTTATGAGTTGTCATTTATTGAATTACATATGATATTATCTCCATTTACTGGAAGTGGTAGATCTTTTGTCGATCATTCACCTACCTCCATATACACTACAAAAAAGGGGACTTCAGCAATAACTGATTTTCGTTGCTAAAGGTGCCAAATTTTGTTGCAAAAGGGTTTTGGCAACGACTTTACTGTCGTTGCGTCTTTCGTTGCGCAATGAGCATTACTAATTGTTCTGCAACGAATGTATTTTTTTCGTTGCTAAAAGTAATATATTTTACAATGAAATTTGACTTTCGTACAGAGACATCGATCCTTTAGCAACAAAATGTATTGTTGCATAATAATTAAAATTTCGTTGATCAAAACCCCATTTCATTGCAAAAGCCTGCTACTTGGCAACGAAATGAACTCTTTTTTTTTTGCGACGACCATGCATTTTCGTTGCAATTGACACCATTTTACAACGACATTTTTTGTTGCCGTAAATTATGAAAATTGTTGCCTAAGCTTGCTTTCGTTGCGGAATGTAAACTTTTTAGCAACGATTTTCGTTGCTGATTGTATTATTTGGCAACGATATTATGCTGAATCAGCAACGAAAATGTTTGTTGCTGGTTATTTTTCAATAGCAACGAAAGTCGTCGATTAGCAACGACATTATATGTTGTCGTTTCTTTATATGTGCAACGAAAGTTGATATAATTTGCAACGATAAAAAATGTTGCCTTTTATTTTAGTATTAGCAACAATATCCTCTCCGTTGTTATTAGGTTAATTTTTCTTTACCAAATATTATATTTTTAATGCCATTAGCAACGAAAATTTGTTGCTAAATGTATAAAAAAATTGTTGCTATATTAAAACTTGTTCAATACTTTAGTAACGAATTATAATGTTTTCAAATCAAAATTTGACATTCTTTTTATGTACCTGGCTGGCTCAATGTCCCCATAACAAATAATGGCAAAAATGAAAAAAACTAAAATATTATTAACTTAATAAAATCATCCACTACATAATCATTCATTATCTTTACAATTAACCGTCTAAAGCTACCACAGTTCTTCAATCAAAGTATATATCTACATATATAGAGAGAGAGTACACTTCATAATTTCGTCCCTTGTCTTCCGTAAACGTAGCACGGAAATTTGATACCCAGTATTGTAAGGCATGTCGTAGAAGCAGTCTTCCTGCACATATTTAAAAATAATAGCAAGTCAGGAAAATGAAGCAAATAAGTCACCAGAGGCACTTAGTGCCAAAATCAATATATAAAGACAATAGAGTTGCTATGTGGTACTAATGTACACCGTATTGCTTATAAGAAGAAAAAGACAAATAGGCAATCACAATATCATAAGAAGGCATACCATGTTCTCTCACTAATGCCTGGGAATAAAGAAAATTTTAGTTGGCTTAAGCAGGTTTTGAAGTGGTCCACATGTGAATACAGAGTAGTTAAATTTTGACATAATTATTATTTTTAGGCCTACAATTAAAGAGTTTGTTTTCCTAGGACTAAAAGAGGTTTTAGTCTCCTGTGTACTATATAATGAACAAATTGGAATTGGGAAAATCATGCATGAAAGAGGACTAATAAAGTAACAAGTGTCTTCAACACTATCAGCATTCTGGGATAACAAATTACCAATTCTTCAATACTTGCCAAAAATATATATTATCAGTTTTTCAAAAGTTCATGGTAGATTGACCCTTTTATGCCATAAGATTTTTTAGGACAAAATAACAGTCATGAAGAATATAGGAGCTCAGTAGTCTATGACGTTACTAACCACACATCGATAAATACTCATTCCATTTCCAAATTATTATTGACTTTTAAAAATCAATTTGAGATATTTTTAAACTCAAATGATAAGATTCATTAAAATTTATGAAAATACAAATCTTATAATTAGTAGTACCTTTTAAACTAGTTTACAATATTCATCATTGTACTGACTAAAATTAAATAAATTTACCCGAGTATGAAAAAAATGTCTCAAATTGACTTCAAGAAGTCAATAATCTTATATTTGTTCCAAAGGGAGTATTAAACTGAACATTTTAATAGTAAAAATATTAAGAAGCCTCTTCAGAAAGATGGAAAGAGTATATCTCTGCAAACTTGGTTGCTAACAAAGCAGAGGTGATGTCTTCGATATGTTTATCATTTGAACATAAATTATTCTTCAGGTGATCTGCTCCCTTCATATTTTTTTGCTGGTCCATTTTATTGAGTGAAACATTTGAAAATGAAGGCTCTGCATGGATAATTAGAGCAAGCGAAAAGCATACCATGGAATATTAATAAGATACAATAGATTATAAATTTCACAAACTGATAATAGTGCTTACTTTAGCAAACCAAGGTACAGATTTCCCAGTTTTCTAGAATTCTATATGAGATTGCATGAAAACTGATCTCAAAATTTAATGAATTCTTTGTAGAAGGTTATATTGGTGAGAAGGGATACTGGTTTCACATCAGAGAGGAGACATAAATAAGCAGCCATAGTTCATCAAGATGTCATCAAGAACAGACTCAATTAACCCCTTGAGACATATGCCAACTTAATAATCAGTTAGAAAAATAGGGAGGGTGGATTAGGGAAAGTGCAAAGCATAAACAAATGTGAGTATAAGGTTCACTATATAATTGTTAATTGACAGCACGGGGAAAAGAAGTATGCAGCAAGGGGAAATGGTAAATACGAGTCTTATGTGTGATTTCAGACCACCTTTCATCTCGTAAAAAGCAGCAGTAGAGAAGGCTTGTGTGGATCACCAAATATCAGCAATGGTTCACAAGACAGTCATAGACTAAAATAAATTTGCATAAATATTGAATGGATATTAGACTTGGTTTCAGTTTCCTTTCAGAAAGAAATTTAAAACCACTGCTCCAGGGTTGACCACCCAAAAACATGGTCTGAAATGCAATCTGCCAATCTCAAACTCAGAGTTAACAGTCCATAACTCCACATCTCTTGATCATTCCAAAAAAAAGGCTACTATAAACCTGTGATGCCTTAAAAAGACTTAGTTTTCTAGAGACGGTACAAGGATTAAACAAAATAAAGTTGTTACCTATGTGAATGAAAACTTCAGCTACTTCAGGATGAGATTTCTGAATTTCATCACAAACATGCTCCTCAACTTCATGCGCAACACTAACACTATAGAAGGGATCAACCTGCCAAGTTAAAGTAACTATTGTATCAAATTTAACAAGATAAAACATATGCATAAAATGAAAGGTTAGATCGTATAAAGAATGCAAAATTAATAATATCCAACCTCAATATTTACATCAAGATGTAGTGATGAACCAGCTCTTTTTCCCCTGAGATGACTGCATCCCTGTAGAGCATTCAATCTGAATTATTAAGCAATGAGTAAAGAGCAAACTTCCTCAAAACCCAGAATTAAATGACAAAATCAGAAATAGAGAAATGCATCAAATGACTGAGTTTCAACAGGATTCGATAAACCTGCTCAATTATAACAGATGACTGTTAAAGACTTCCATCAAGAATTAAATGACATAAAAGTAGAATTTTTTATTTAATTTTTGAAAAAAAAAACGTTGAACCAACTCAGACAACTATTCAAGACCTCCAACGCGAAGTTAAAAACATAAAATCTGAAGTTAAAGCATTAACTATCACTATAAACAATCTCCAAAAGAAATTTTCAGAACATGAAAGTAAATCCTCTTCTGATGAAGAAAATAATGAACCTATCACTACCACACCAACATCAAACGAGTTATTTCAATTGATAACATAAGTCGTACAACAAAAGTGGATAGTAAAATACAAACTACCACTCCAATTGATGCCGGATTTGATATAAACTGTATTCAATTAAGAAGGACCCGTTCTAACAGGACTTTTTAAACTTTCATAAGGCTTCCTATGAGAGGTATATTGAACCAAAGCTTTGACCAAAGCAATTAAGAAAGAAAAAATGAAAGGTGAGCTAGTAACATGTATGTATCCATGTGAAATGTACAAAAACCTATTTATGTATCCATGTGAACAGGATAGAACCAATAAGAGAGTTGTTCAATTTGACTAAACTAATAATTAAGCATCATTCAAATGTTTTAGCTTTGATAAGATGAAAGGCATACCTTATTTGATGCTAGTTCTGATCATCTTTCTCTTCCTCGTCCATACTTTGTTCTTCTTCACTACGATGATCTACATGTGTATCATCCTCACTATACCCCTCGTCGAATTCATCCTCCTCAAAATCCTCCTCATCGACATCATCATCTATGTCTCCATCCAATAAGATATTGTGTTCAATGTTAATTTTTTGAGTTCTTTGTCGTAAGAATCTGTTATTTATTGTTTCTAGATCAATATCATCTCTATTCATTGGCCCTATATCCCGATCTTGAACAACAATGTCAATATCGGGTGAGTCATCATCAAGGTTAACGGCATTGTCACTGGTATATTCTTCAATCTCGTCCATTTCATCCTCCGGAACATCAAATACATGTCGATGGTTAAACCTTTGAACAATTTTCTAGTTGCCGCCTAATTTCAAATCATCAACAAAAAAAACTTGTTTTGCTTGAGAAGCTAATATGTATGGGTCGTTTCTATACCATGTGCTACTTACATTTACACTTGTAAAGTGTGTATCCTTCCTAATACCCATACACCGATTAGATAAATCAAACCACTCACAAGAAAATATAAACACATTATACCCTTTTCCATACTCTATTTTGATAATATCATTTAATAAGCCAAAAAAGTTGATACTTTTCCCATCGTGTTCTCCTTCACATGTTATTCCACTATTTTGGCTTTGCCTACAATTGTCACGATCTTTGACAAGAAACCTTACTCAATTTACAATGCATCCTTTATATTTACATACTCATAAATTTGGACCACATGCTAATGCAAATAGTTGATCACTAATGACATTTGATGTGGTATTCCAAAGATGATGAATCTATTAGAGGAAAAAATTTAAATTAATCATTGATTTTCAAATAGCAACAAACAACTTTAAAAGGGGAAGAAAACATATTTTACCTTCTTTTTAAACTACTGAGGAAATCTTTTTTCCAATTCGATGTTGTTTTGGTAAGCTAGTTTCAATTCCTCCTCACATTCCCTACAAGAATAATATTAGTACAAAAAACTAGTATGAAGCAATAATTGTTTGAATAATTTAATGATAAAATGTATAACTTACTCAATATAAGGTTGCACATCTTCACAATTATTCAAGACATACCAATGAGCCATTTGAATCTCCTTGGAATCAACATAGTAAAAAAGAAAACCACCTAATGGTTTAACATTTTGAGAAAAGACAGAAAGGGCATCTTTTCTAACTTTTCCATCAGGATTACGGTCCTTTTTATTGAACTTGCTCTCACTTCATGGTAAGTACAAGGAACAAAATGTCAAACATTCATCTGCGACATACCCTTCAGCAATTGATCCTTCTGGATGTGCTTTGTTCCTTACGTACTTTTTCAGCGTGCATAGATACCTTTAAAAAAAATTACGAAATTAAGTATGACATAACTATAAAGTTCATAGATAACCAGAAATATATAGTTACATACCTTTCAATTGAATATATCCACAAATAGCATACAGGGCCTGTAAACATTGCTTCTTGTGGTAGATGAATAGCCAAGTGAACACAAATACCAATGAAGGCCGGTGGATAAATTGTCTTAATCTTGCATAAGATAATTATAATATCCTTCTCCATTTTTCTTAAGTCATCCACTTTTAGTGTCATACTCCATAGATTTTTAAAGAATGCACCCAACTCAGTTAATGTTGTTGCCACATCGTCAATTAGATTCCCTCACACTCCAGCAGGGATTAATCGTTGTAGAAGAACATGGCAGTCATGCGTCTTGTATCCCGACATGCTATTATCACTTGTATTAACACATCTAGCAATATTTGATGCATATTCGTCTGGGAATTTGACAGACCGTATAAAGGACAAGAATTTGTCTCTCTTTTTTTTTGAAAAAGAAAAGGCTGGTTATGGCTTGTCAAACTTATCTCCCTGTGGTCTTAAGTAAATCTCTTTACCTATATTCATATCCTCTAAATCTTGTCGAGCCTTGTAAGTGTCCTTATTTTTACCTTCAATCTTTAGTAATGTCCCAAGTATGTTATCATAAATATTCTTCTCGATGTGCATTACATCGAGCTTATGTCTGACCTTCAAATCATTCCAATATGGTAGCTTAAAAAAATACTTTTCTTTGTCCAATTAGAGTTGGATGGAGTTTATGTCCTCTTTCGTTTTCTTTCTCTATTCATACTTACATTTTTTGGATGCTTGCCAAAAATCCCCGAAATTGATTGATTCTACATAATGTAAATTTTTTGATCCACCTAGGATCTTAGGTGTTCTACGGAGTTCCTCCTTTCCATCATAGTTTAAACTCTTTCTCCACCTACAAGGGCAAGATAAACCATAGGAAGTAAATTATGTGAAGGTGAAATTAAAACAAGTTACGTATTCAAAATACCTATGATTAGGACCGAGAAATGCACGATGCCCCCCGTAAGAGATTTTACTCCTCAACCTAGTCGAGCGTGTATGTACATTGCAAGTTGGACAAGCCATGTACCCTTTGGTACTCCATCCAGAAAGATTTTTCAGTGCAGGAAAATCGTTAATTGTCCATAAAACAGAAGCATGCATGTTGAAATTGCACCCAGTATAAGAGTCATATGTTTGAATTCCTTGTTCCCACAAATCAACAAGATCATCTATTAAAGGACGTAAATAAACATCGATTTCATTACCTGGTGCTTTTGGTCCAGGAATCAAAAGTGACATTATGAAAAAGGGCTCTTTCATGCACATCCAAGGGGGAAAATTATAAGGAGTGAGTATTACCGGCCACATGCTATATGAGCAACTCATATTTCCAAATAGATTGAATCCATCCGTGGCTAGGCCAAGATGAATGTTTCTTGGATCATTGGAAAACCATTCATACTTTCTATCAAACGCCTTCCACGATACAGAATCTGCTGGATGCCTCAGTTCACCTTTTACTGAAATAAGTTTTTCCTTGTGCCACCGCATGTCTTTTGCAATTTTTTTTGACATAAAAAGTCTTTGCAGCCGCAGTTTTATAGGAAAGTATCTCAAAATCTTGTGTGGGATTTTTTTACCCTCCCATCATTAACTTTCCATCTTGATTCCCAGCATACTGGACACTCTTCTAAATCCTTATTTTCTTGCTAAAAAAGGGCACAATCATACCTTCAACAAAAATGAGACAGATTAACTATATATGAATGAGTGTTATAATTAAGGACTTTTTGAAATGTTATTTTCCTTACTTGTATGCGTGTATTGGAAGGTATCCAAGGCCAATTTCACGAAGCAATGTCTTTTCCTCGTAGTATGATTTTGGCAAATTAGTACCATCAGGAAGAACATCTTTAATCAACTCAAGTAGCATGTCTATGGACTTATTTGTCCAATGGTTGAAAACCTTCAAATGTAGCAATTTTATAACAAATGACAAAATGGAGTACTTTTGGCATCCCGGATATAACTCTTTGTCTAACATATTAAGCATTTGTTCAAATCTGGTATGATTTCGACTTTGGAAGGTATCTTCATTCCCACCAACATCAAAGATTCCTCGATTAATATCTTCCATTAGTGTCTCAATTTCATCCTCATCACCATCTAAACCATAGTCCATAAACTCCTCATTTTGAGAGAAAATATTCTGACCATGTTTATTGGGTATACGTGGAATGGGTTCACCGTGGTGAATCCACTTATCATAAGAAGGCATTATCCCATTTATGCACAAATGTGAAGACACCTCTTCTTGGGTTTTAGTGTATAGGTTCATACACTTGATACAAGGACATCTAATGTCAATTGTTGGGCCAAATGTTGCACGTACATACTCAATGAAGCTTTTGACCCCATTGCGATAAGTCGCTGATATACGCTCATGATGCGTCCAACTTATCCATGAAATTAAGTTCAACCTGAAATTTATTCATCAACTCAATTACATCAACTCAACCAGTGATTTAAACAATAACACGATACACAATAATCAGATAAAACAATAACCAGTGGTCATATTTAAATCATTTATATTTTGAGAGATCAAATCAAACTTTTAGTTAAACGAGTACATTGTCATACATTTGGGTCACTCTTACAGTTTAAAGGGAAACATTTGGGCCACTTTTACAGTTTAAATAACAATTGTCAAAGAAAAGATCATAAAAGCTTAATTTGTCACTCGTGTGTCTTTCAAATTTGCAAGTGAGTTAACTTAATAAGATATCATTATGTGTTTGCGACATGTTTAGAGTTGAGACACACAACCAGCAAATCTGAACTTGCAGTTGCCTTTCCAGCAATCATGTGCACTTCTAAATGAGGCAATGTTATGATATAAAATGTCTTATGTAATAATAATACATGTGACACAGCAAGCATGCACACCATAAAGCACCAGTCATGCAGTCTTCTAAGCTAGCATATATGTGACACAGCAAGCAAGCACACCATAAAGCACTGCAGAATAAATAAAATTCTTCACTACCCAACTTAAAAGTTTTTATTAATAAAACCTCAAACTTATAATTTTTATGTAGAATATCCATTTGTACTTACTTAAAACTTGAAATAAATCCTCAAATTGGTGTTTCCATATATTTTATTGCATATATACACATAATTGATCATAAGACAACTACACTGAGATGCACAAACTAAAAAGGTGTGAGAACAAAGTAAACCTACATTTCTATCCCAAAAAAGAAAAAAAATAAAGAAACTTAAATTTATCATGCTCTCGAACTTGCAAAGACAAGCAGTATCTATATAAAGATTGTGTCACAAAGAGATAGATGTACATAAAACATAGAATGATCAACTAACATGCTTAGTTGTGGGGAGAATTGACCAGAAGGGGCTAGGCATAAGGTTAATTTCACAATCAGACAACTTACACCTTATTTATTAATTAATGCTTTCATCCAACCACAGATTCAAAGATTAGAGCAACATTTTTCATCCAACTAAAAAATAGCATGTCTTTCATCCAACCAAAATAGGTGTGATAGCCAAGTGGTAATCACATATTACCAATATCAGATTTGATCATCACATATAACCAATTTCAGATTTGATTAAGCACAAATGAATAAACAAAGTGCAGATATTAAGAAATAAATACACTGAGATTTGATTTCTTACCGAATTGAAAGAGAATATAAGAAGAAAAATAACCCTAGAACTCGGATGGGATCAACTTGAGTGCAAACGAAGCTACGGATGGAGGAGAGAAGTATGACATGTGCCTGTGATGGAGGACATGAGTGCAAGTGAAGCTACGGATGGGATGGATGTGAGTTTTGGCTAAGTAAGGAAGGAGAAGAAACCCAAATTGCTATACGTGAGTTTTGGCCAAGTAAGAAAGGAGAAACCCAAATTAGCCTCTCTTTTTTCCGTATAACACCAAACAACTATTTGGTAAGTTAGGGGCTCTGTTCCAAAAACAGAGTTTGATAACATTTTTTTATAAAAAAATAGAAGGAATATTATACTTAAATTATTATTATTTTAAAAACATAAAAGATAAATTTAAATTTTAGGATATTATAAATTAATTATAACAAACTCAGATATAACTCTTTTTGTAGAATAAAAAAAGTAATATAAATAAACATTTATAGCCTGTTCCGCAAAAAAAGTAATAATTATTATAATTTCGTTTATTGTCAAGTAACACTATTTTAATTTTTTAAATTATTATAAGTTAATATTCTATTTAATACAATTAATAATTTAAATTACTTAAAAAATATTATTAAAAATAAAATTTATATTAAAATATTAATTACATTACAATTTGAATTGAAGTATATTATAAATTAAAGAATAAACTCAAACTTTACTCTTTTTGTAAAACATATGTTTTTTTTTTCATTTGTGCTCTATTCCACATAAGAGCGCCACCATCATCTTGTATTTTTCTATTTCTTTATGCTATGGTCAATGTATGAAATTTTAAATTTTAAAGTAGTGAAAAGATATTTACTTTATAGATTATTATAGTCCATAATCGATATTGTAAGTTACGTAAATAGTTTTATTAAAATTAAATTTAATATTGTTAAAATTTTAATGCATTTATATATAATATAATTTATATCATGGGAGAACATAGTCCTAAGTAATATTAAATTAATATAAATATTCAAATCCCAAGACTATTTTTTTCAAATAAACATAATCCTAAAGTTTTGACCGTAAAAATTTCATGTGATCCCCAATCATTTAAAATATACAAAAACTATATGCAGCTGCTATATGATAAGTGAAATAGACGTTTTCTACCTAAGATCATTCAGTTATATAGATGATATATCAATGTTGAAATTTTTATTTTGTTTACTGAATTACATGAAATTTAACTCAATTCTATATATGGAGTGGAATGGAATGTATAAAATATTTATGAACGAAAAAATTTAAAATTTTGGAACATAGGTAGTCTTTTAAACATTTGTACAATAAGTATTAATAAAAATAAAATAAACCAAATTTCGATTGTCTTTTTTTTAATATAATTAACCACACGTTTATATTTGACAAATATTTAAGTTTCATAACATGAATTTAATTTTTATGACAATATTTTTAAGTTTATCATCACAATTTTATTAATATTACATCAATAATACTACAAAATTAACACTTATTAACACTTGTTAATACTTATTAACAATTATATATATATATATATATATATATATATATATATATATATGACGATAAATTTATATCAATATTAAATAACTGCGTATGTGGGTACATTGATAAGAGGAAATAAAGAATGAAATCACATATATATTACTATTCTATCTTATTGTTTATGCAAAATATATTCTTTATAAATTAGTAGACGTATAAATAATTAGTACAAGTTCCATTATCACCATTACCACCTCTTAATTTTATACGAGCCATTCCAATACTAAATAACTAATACTCTCTTCGTTCATAAAAGATTATCGTTTTAGAAGAAAAAAATTATTCTAAAATGTTTATCGTTTACAATTTTCGAGAAGAATAAATCACTTACTTTTCTATATTACCCATATCTTCTCTCATTATCCCAAGAAATTCTCTCCCTTGTATTAACAGTTTTTTACTTCCCATAAAAGGGTAGTGATGGAATTTTAAACAAATTTTACTTGGTAAATGATACTTTCTTAATCTATGTGCAAAAATATTAAATGACAATCTTTTAGGAACAGAGGTAGTACTAATCATCTAAATAATACTCCTAATAAACTCCATAATTTGACTTTTATGGTCAAATTGTCAATTATTAAAATTATTTATTAAAAATATTTATACATAAATTTTAAATTCCGAATCTTGATAATTGTAGTAAATTCTCCATAATTTATTATGATCATAATTGATAGACGTATATTTTATTTTTTTTTAAAAAATTAATTTAAAAAATGGTCAATTTCACGTAACAAAATCAAATGAAGACGTTTAATATAGGACGAAGAGTACTAATTATCTAAAAATAATAATAATTATCTATTAAATTAACAATATTGTTATGTATTTTTAATAAATATCATGTATATCACAAGTCCAGAGATCGAAAAGAAATTATTTTTCATCTCTAATAGTACAAACATGTAAACAAGTGTTAAATTTTTCTTTACTTATATTTAGTCTAAGAGACACTGATATTAATTAATATAAGACACAATATTATTATACTTTCTCCCGCTATAATTTTCGCTCCAATATATTAAATTTCCCTCCCAAAATTGTTTAGCGCTAGGATATATCATATTTCGCTCCAATTAATATATATCTGATCCTTTCTTCTCATTCACTTCTCATTCACTTATTCCCAAAATAAGCGCTAGGTCTCCTCTGGTGTCAACTGTCAAGGGTTTTTTTTGCAGGTCAAATCCTTTCTTCTCATTCACTTCGTTTTATATTGTTGTTTGTTTTTATAATCAGTTTATTTGTGATTTTGTTGAATATGGAGTAAATATTGTGGATTATTTATGGATCGATGTGGTTTATGTTTTGATTTTGGTCTACCGAATTGAGTTTATGTACTTGTCTTCATGTGCTTTTGGAGGTAAAACATAGGTTTTACTCTCTTGACTGTATTAATAGTTCTTGAATGCAAAAGAGATTTACATTTCCATTTAGCTACTCCATTTTAGATTTGACATAACTATTGTTGTTAGGCAAATTAAGTAGTGGAATATTCCACTCGTTTTATCAATTGAAAAAAATGAATATACTTCTTTTGGATGTGTGAATTTAGGCATGCATGGTGAACCTAGTTATGATTTTGAGATGTACGACATGCTTAAGTATTACTTTCTAGTACTATACATGTCTTATTTACTAATACATATACCTGATCTGATTATGTAGTTTCAGAAATTTACTCATCTTGCATAATTGGTACTTCAAAATGTCTGGCCCTAGATTTAAGAGGAAAGGAGCAGCTCAAACAAGAAAATATTTAGCCTTGCAAAATGTTGAGGTCTCTGAGGATAATGAAGAAGTTGAACTAAAGTTAACTGAAGGTTCATATCCTCATGTAAAAAGAAGAATTATGCTGACATCAAGTCCTTCAAGAAGCCCAATCACAAGATCACGAATTATGCTGACATCAAGTCCTCCAAGAAGCCCAATCATAAGATCACAAACTCGATCTACTCGGCCATCACCTGTGGCTCGAACAAGAAAATTACGTTCAATGATTGCACGTTCACCGAATGCCAATGATGGTCATGCGAATGAAGTGCGTACTCTCATTTCTACCTCGATGCAACGTACTAATGACACTATAGTTGGTGAAAACTCTACCCCCACCAACAGAATGTGGCGATGTCCGATGAGCAAGGGTATGCACAATGTGAGTTTTATGTAAACCTTTTTAGTAGACATATGTTATACACGTGTGTGTCTGTGTGTGTGTGTGTGTGTGTATATATATATATATATATATATATATATATATATATATATATATATGATATACATAATTATTGTTTTCTTATTAATTTGTTGTTCCTTTTACTTTTTGACATCTAATATTTTGAATAACTTCATCTTCAGCAAAGAAAATACGCAGACCTACTCGCAGTATTGGTCTTGAGAAACTCACCAAGTTAAAAGGAAAAAAGTTGGCTATCAATGTGTCACCTAGTAAAGGAAGGCCCATAGATCCTACAGAATCTGCTTAGTTGTCGTCAGAGATAGGATTGATGGTTCGCCACCACCTCCTAGTGAATACCAAGTTCAAGGATATTACAGAGGGAATCATTGAAGGATCATTGTCAAGGGTTGAAGTAAGATGCATAATATTAAATTATGTCAAATATTGTTATTCATAGTTGAGTCTGCATTTGTCCTTTATGGCAATTAGTTTTTGTTTTATGCCTTGTCTATAAATCCATGGAGAATGACACTCATTAGGATACATGATTTGTTACATAAAAGGTGTGAGTAACAGTTGAATTCATGGATTAGAGTTTAATTGGCTAATTTTGTTGTTTTTTGTCTCATGAACTAGTTAATTTTGCTGGATTATTTTTTTCTTTAGGCTCGCTTCGATATCGACCTTTCTAAACCTTATGTGAAGCGTGTTGCACTTGGAATAATGAAGGATAGGAATAGAGGGCAGCGGTGTAAGCTTTACAAATTATTCAAAAGTTTTCAATCAACTGAAGATGCTAGAAAAAATCCTCCAAACAACATTGATATTGCCAAGTGGACTGAAATGTGTGATTATTAGACATCGCCAAAATTTATTGTATGATTATTCTAACTTTAATCGTTTATTTTATATGCTTATTATTTTCAATTTTTTTAAAAGATTAGATTTTTATTATTTGTTCAATGATTTTTTTTTCCAGCATCGCTCAGAAGTAAACAAGAAAAATTGAGGCAATAATGGCATTCACAGTGGAGGGTCAAAACCATTTGTCGTTCATCATTACGAGAAGGTATGTAATTATTTATGTTCAAAATCATTCTTGTGTGAACCAAACTATTATTTTAAGCAAGTAGGATCTTTTTAGATCGCATAATAGGCTATTGAGTGTTTCATTCTCATTTTTAACTTCAACAGAATCAACCACTGCCCTATGTAGTAGCTAGAATAACTAATGCTTGCTATCAAGGTTCTACAATATCTAGGTATTTGGCATACTCTCATTTTAAGCACCGGGGAAAAGTTCTTACCTCTTTCTGAAAATAGAGCTCAAGATAACTTGT
This sequence comes from Panax notoginseng, assembly GCA_016801055.1. Taxonomy (NCBI): domain Eukaryota; kingdom Viridiplantae; phylum Streptophyta; class Magnoliopsida; order Apiales; family Araliaceae; genus Panax; species Panax notoginseng. Next base: position 122,820,370 of record CM029023.1, read on the forward strand.
CCAGTGCTCTTCTTTGATGCAAAGGGATATCACAGCTATCTCAGGACCGCCTTCAATGATGCCTTTGTAGACTATACTGTCTGGCGAGGATCCAATAATGTTGCTGAAATCTTCACAGGCTACTTCAAGTTCTTGTCTGCTGTATCTCAGTACATCCTTTAACATTCCAGTATCTATACAGAAATTCCACAAGATTAATGAATGATCATAATTGGAGAATCCTTCTGAAAATTAAGATGCAATATATCAGGATACTTAATGACTAACCTATGCAAGTTGTCATATTGTTGTCACTTGCTAATTTTTTTCGCGGGATAATGATGGAAGATTGACCTTTACATCTTTGTAGACCTAAGAAAAGAGCTTAGAGAAAGACAGGCGCAGAGCTCTCAGACCTCTTAGGGAATACTGCTCCCATACGCTGAAACATATAAGAAATGAGGCAGAGGACTTTAAATAAACATCTACAAAATGGTGAACACAACATTAGAAACACAAACTGACAAGCTATGCTTGAAACTAGAAAACAATGATACTTGAGCCTTAATTCATGTTCCTTGTACAAAAAATTATACAATAATACTCTCGTTATTAATTATTCTAATTTGATTTTCAGGGAGATCCAATTGAAGGTTACAAGAGCACACATCAGAAAAAGAAAACAAACGACTGGATACAACCTAAAAATGAAGTTGCATACGTAAGTTATACAAACCTTATCTTATTTTTAAATTTGGGATTATGTAATGAATTAGTTGCATTTGTTGTTAATTTCACAGAATGAAATGAAATTACTTGAGTCTGAATGCACCTCTTAGATGAACGTAGAATCTGGAAATTTTGACAATAATGACAAAAGAGAGATTATGACTCGAGTGTTGGGTAAGAAAGCAGGGAGATTGATTGGCTTTAGATTTGGACCTCGAGCAGAGAAGTCTTCGTTTATCGATAAAGAAAAAGTTGCATTGGCAGCAGAGTTAGAAGCGTCTCACAGAAAAAATGAAGAACTTGAAGCAACCATTCAGGCACAAGGAAAACGGATGGGCAATCTTGAGAATTTACTTAACAAGTTAGCCGACAATCCACAATTTCTACAGTTGATTCAAGGTAACAGCAGCTCAGGGACAGAAAGAGCTGGAAACAACTCTTGATCGATATTTATGGACATTCAAAACTGTTAGAACTTTTGTTGTTGACATTACAAAATCTTGGATATTAATGCTGAACTTTATGTTAGACTTGGTAAATCAGTAATTTATAGTATAATGGATGGTATTTAGATTTTGATTTTCCAATTTTGGTTAAATACAATTGAAAGATTTGATTTAGCTAATCTATTGTTGTAGTTGATGGTTTGCTATTGTTACAGTTTTCTAACTTGTTTCAGGCCAAAAATTGGTTGGTTTTGTCTATATTTTCTATTGTTTGGACTGTCTTGCTCTGAATTTGTTAACTTGTTTGAACTGTCTTAACTTGTCTATGCCTCTTGGGTCCCATAAATGTTCAAATTAAGTATTGCTGGAATATGGGTTCATCAACATTACTATGTATCTTATTTCAGGCAAGTTTAAGGGAGAACTCACCTGTGATTCGTGCTAAGGCATTACGAGCAGTAAGTAGAAGTGTCAATGAATTATCAAGTCACTTGCTATTGCGGTGACCACTTACTATTTTTCTTTTTATGGACTTACTTCATGTGCTCCTTGTTTTTCATGAGAGCAGGTTAGTATTATTGTTGAAGCTGATCCGGAGGCTTTGCGTGATAAGCTTGTTCAAACTGCTGTTGAAGGAAGGATCTGCGACTCTTCTGCAACTCTTCTATATCTGTTATAGAAATAGCTCTCGAACTTGTTGGTCGGCATAGTACCTCATATCCTGATGTTGGTTTGAAGGTATTTACAATTTTAACTTGCTCATCCCCATATATGCTGGTTGCCATAATACTAATACTCTCAACTTCGCCCAATTTTTTTGTTTTTCTCATAGTATTTTGAAAAAGTTGCTGAGAGAATAAAGGATACTGGAGTGAGTGTGCGGAAACGGGCCATCAAAATCATAAGAGATATCTGCTTGTTATCTCGAGATGTGCACTTATGCCAAGTATTCTTAAGGTAATATGGGAAACTCATTTTGAGAGTTGATCGTGGCCAAGCTAATTCAATATTAATTTAATTCTATGGGGTATTTATTTATTTTTGATTTTATTTCACTGCTTATTTGATATTTTCTCAGTTGTTTTGAACTCAGTTTTGAGTCACAGAGTTATGCTTCTTCCTCTCATTCTTTTTCAACCTCAGTTCTATCTTTTTCTTCTACCTTGATTCTAAGTTTCTAATCATATTTTACATGGCTTCGCTCTCTTAAATCTCCGTAATCTCCTTTCTATACTCAGGAATAAACCCAGTGTCTAGAAAATTTGGTATAAGAGCAGTCGAACCTGCTGCCTTCTTCCTCTTCAATTTACTAATATCCGATCTTCTCCTCCTCCTTAATCCGTTGTTCTTTTCTTCTCAAGCTATCTTCAACTCTTGTTGCCTACAGTTGTTTGATGAATTGATTATGTCAAAACACTCACCTATTCTTCTCAAAATTTCTCAATCTCAGTCTTCTTCTCGTCTCCAATCTATTCTCTTCATCTTATAACTTCTTCTTCTCAATTTTGCTCTTATACACTTCTAAAACTAAACAAAATTCAGCAGCAACAACAAAAATATGAAGTAAGCAACAACAAAAAATTCATGGAACCAGCAACTCTGATGCTTTGTTTTCTGGAGCACCGGCAATCGAAGGAAATCAGCTCACAGCTAAGTTGATTATGGTCTGGTAATTTTCTATATTTATTAAATCAAATCAACTTCTATAACATCATTCCTTTATTAAATCATATTATCAAACACATACACTGCATAATCATTCTTCAATATACTTTAAGCATTACATAAAACTAACTATCTAGCAATAGAGGGAGATAAGGAACTTCGAGAAGAAAGCCATTGATATTATTTGATTTAACCTTTACCAAATCCTTTGAGAAGTCATTGATAGAAGAAAGCCATCACAAAAAATTGTTTGATTTTCTTGAACCATTTGGAAACTAGTTTCAGCAACCTCCAGCTGTTGATCAAACTCTGCAGCAACCAAATCTGTCGTGTAATATCCTCGCCTCTCTTGTTCTAATTGACAATCTGAAATCAAAGTAGCTTCCTTAGAATTTTTATTTAGCTATTAACTTAAGAAGAATCTGAAAACACTAATACTGTATAAATTGACATACTAATAACCTTTTGATTACTTAAACCATGCACCAACCAAGTAATTCCTGGGAAATCAAACAATTGTTTTATTTCTTCAAATAAAATCAGTTAAGTACTACGAATGTTGTAAGAGTGCTATGCGATGTCTCAGGCTGAGAGTAGTACTCTCACAGTGATATTAGTTATCTTAGATTTTTGGTTGCTCAATTTGAATCATGCTTTGTTACTAATATTACGTGAATTGTTATAGCTACTGTTCTATAGCCTAAGGTAGATCCTCATTTTATTGTTTCTTATATTTTGTAATATTAGAGAATTTGAAATGTGAAGTTGAATTAGAGGCAAACTTGAAGATGGCAAAAGCTAATGCTGAAGAGTTGAAGTCAAAACTGATGGATCAGGAAACTATATTTCAATCCATCTCAGAGGAGAATCAAGAGATGAATTTTAAGCTTATATATGGAAAATCAATCGGCTGCAAGAGAGTCTGAACTCAAAATAGAGCTGAAAAATGTGAGGAGAATTTGGCGGAATTAAAGGCCAGTTTGTTGGACAAAGAAACAAAGTTGCAGAGTATCACAGAGGAGAATGAGATGCTGAAGTTAGAAATGGAGAAGAGAGAAATAGAGAAAAAGGAAGTGAATGATGAGACCTTTGCATTAGTTGAAGCAGCAAGGGCTGCAGAGCGAGAGGCCCTGATGAAGCTTGACTATTTGACAGAGGAGGCTGATAAAAGTAGTAGAAAGGCAACTCGAGTTACTGAACAGCTGGATGCAGCTCAGGCTGCAAAATTCAGAGATGGAATATGAGTTGAGGAGATTAAAGGTACAGTCAGACCAGTAGAGGAAGGCAGTTGAGGCTGCTGCTGCTATGCTTTCGACTGGTAATAATGGCAAAATAATGGAGAGGACTGGTTCTTTTGACAACAACTATGACACCGTTGGTCGAAAGTTGAGTTCACCGTATTCCGATGACATGGATGATGACTCTCCCAAAAAGAAAAATGGTAACATGTTGAAGAAAATCGGGGTATTGTTGAAGAAGGGCCAGAAGTAGAACCATTTGGCAGGTTTCACTTATATATTGTTTTCCTTGGGTGTTTTTTTAGGCAAGTACTTCTTTACCTTTTCCTTTTTCAGAAAACAAAACTTGAACTGAATTTTTTTTGGCAAAACGGGTCTTAGGAGATTCTTATATAAAGGCTTACTATTAATATAATCATGGGTACTAACTTATAGTTTACCCTTGGACAGGTATGTTGCTGGGTGGTAGCTGTTGGACTTCAGTAGTGATGCCATAGGCTTAGTAAAGCTCTTCTGTAGAACTTTTTGTATAGTTATGAGGAAATGGATGAATTTCTATTTTACTCATCTTCCTCCCATATGTGGTTGGATTTGATGTAAACCACTACTCTGCGATATCTGTTTTTTCTTATCCCCTCTCTTTTTTCTGGCATTTCTGTCTTCTGGTAAAGCATTACACTATCAACAGAAAGACGATGCATTTGTGCACTGACTTAAGGTGATTAATGCAAGTGCAGAAACTGATGTATTAGTTTAAGCCATTGTTAAATGCAACTCCTTTAGAAGTGTAATACCCGAAAAAAAAAAATATTAGTTAATTGGGCTTTCCTTATATTTGGGTCAGATTCTATTTAATTAATGTGGATCATAACAAGTAAAGGATTGTATTAATTGGGTCTTTTAATTAATTGAGTCTAAATTATATTTGTCTAATTTTAAATCCTATTTAAATTAGGAGTATTAATAAAACATATTAATTAATAATAAATAAGTAAAACCTAGTTTTATCTCTTTACGCCTGATGAGTTGGTGAATAACGTGAGAATAAAAGGAGGCGGAAGAAGAACGAGTAGAAGAACGAGAGAACGTGACTTGAATTATAAAAGAGTTTGAGAGCAAAATCTTAGAATTTTATTCACCATATTCTTCTTCTTAAAGGTAATTGTTGAATTATTTTTGAATACAAAACAATTATTTTGCTACTGTAATTGCAATCCATTTTCTTATTGTTTTTACAATCTATTTTAAAATTTTATTATGCCGTTTGATTAGTTGAATTTGTTAATAAAATTTTGATTTACAATTGGGGTAAAATATATATGATTTGCGTTTATATATATATATATATATATATATTAACCTGCTTCTGCTGCTTTATATATATGTATGTTAACTTGATGCTTCTGCTGCTTTATTTATATATATACAGGTTAACCTGCTTGATTTTTTAGTTATATATATATATAGTTGGTTCAGTACATATTAGATTCTATATATATATATATATATATATATATATATATATATATATATAAAGAATTACAGAAATTTAAAAACGGGTTAGTAATAATTAATATTATAATATTGTTATTATAATTAAAATATATCTTTTGATTTCAAATTGAATATAATATATTAAAATTATTGAATTTATGAAAATATTAATTGTATAAGTTCATAATTTAATTATATGTATTGTATTTTATTTTGATAATTAGATCGAATTGAGGGAGTCTAGCGGGTGACGTTTGGAATTGGTGAATTATTTTGGTACTATTTTAAGGTACGGATTCCGTACTTTTTTTAGCGAGACTCTTTTAAATATAATTCGTTCGTTTTGTTATTCGTTTAAAAATTTGGTATTGCCTCTCAGGATTATTCCTTGTTGTCAAAATTATTGAGATAGTTTCGTTTTGGCTTTGATATTTGAATTCGTATTTGTACTCTTTGAACTAGTTAATCGTGTCAACATGTTTTGGAGACTTTATTCGTTTGTACCATTGTTCGTATATTTTCGTTCACATTCGGGAGTTATTTTGATCATTGATATATTGTGATAATTAATAATGTTGTATTTGATAATTCAATTTCATTTGAATATGGTCATATAAGCCTTGTGATTTGAACCCCTTTTGGCTTACATTTTGTAGTTTGATCCTTAGGGAATACTTGAGCTAACCACCTGTGGGGGTACCGCAGGCATGTCCTCTTGACACAAGGGCATGACACCTTCCGTGGCGGTGTGATCAGTCCACGGCGTATTCTTTTGTATGCTCTAGGTATGAACTTTGGCCAGTTGATATATTTGTTCATGATACGTATGGGTCGACCCAGTATTTGATTTGATTTGATTTGTTTGGCGGATTAGTGACGTATGTGTCGTGCGTACTATCCGATTTGATTTGTATACATCATGGTACCGATGTATTTTATTAGCCTTTGGCTATTTGTATTTGAGCTCAGTATGAAATTGTTACCTTATAACCATTTGATTCAGCCTTATTTTGTTTGGAATTCTTTTGACTATAGTTGTCGGTTCGACAGTGTTAATCATTTGTACCTTGTCTCACCAATTTTGATATATTCATGTTTGGTTAGTAGTTGTAATTGTTCGCTCATTCAGTTCTTTCGGTACATATATATATTGTTTATATATATGCATTTTTATATCCGTACTGGGCAATTGGCTCACGCTGTGTTCTTTTCCGGTAGGTAATCAGGGGTGATCAGGATTTGTGGGATGAGAGCTACCTTTGATCCAAATGAGTAGATTAGTTTTTGAGACTTATAATTATACTTGGTTTTCCTAATATTTTGTATATGGATGTTTGGGTCATTTTGACATTTATTTCTTATTAGTAGAGATTATGTAAGTGTGGAATTCCTTCTATTTAAATTGGAGTATGTGACAATTAGTGTTCAATTTCATTAGAGATATTTTGAGATTTATTTGAGGTTTGTATTTATTATGCTTGTGCGTGACATTCCTTTTCCTTTTTGGGAAATGCGGTGTTACAGAGTTGGTATCAGAACTTAGGTTATGATCTTGTAGATTGCGTTTTAGGCTTGACCTGTGAGTTATGGGTAGATCACTGGGTAGTTATAAGATTTTATTATAGTGTTGCGTTTGATCTTCGTTCTGAATAATTTTGGCTTCAATTATTTGTTTTGATCTGTTTGTTCTTATTTGTTGATTTGTATCATAGATGGCTCGTAAGTCTTCGAGAATTGCTGGGAGGCAGGGTAATAACGGTAGGAGGGGTCAGAGGCAACCCCAGGTTGAGGCTGTTAACCAGGGTGGAAATGATGGGGCTCAGGGTAATGCAACAATAACCCCAGCTATGGTCGCAACAATGGTGAATGAGGCAGTTACGCAGGTCGTGGCACAAGCTATGCAGGGTATTCCGCAGATGCAAGGAAATCAGCATGCAAATGGCATGGGGGATGATGCAGAGATACCACAACATGAGCAGAATGTTCCTCCCGAGGATCAAGTGGGTCAACAAGTGCAGCCGTTGTATGTGTTATTGGAGAGGTTCATTAAGCAGAAGCCCAATTCTTTTCGTTTTGCTCCGACTCCAATTGATGCGTAGAACTGGATCGCCCATTTGGAGAAGATTTTTGATATGATTGGGTGTTCAGAAAATTAGAAGGTGAGATTAACAGTTTATAAGCTAGAGGATGATGCTCAGTGATGGTGGAAATCGTTGAAGGCTACACAGGGAGATGGATTTATGGATGGACTCATATGGAGCGATTTTTGTGACCTTTTCTATCAGCAGTATTTCCCAAATGCTGATAGGGATGTATACATCAGGGAATTTCTGTCCATTCGGCAGAAGGATGATGAGACTATTACTGATTTTATAGCGAGGTTTACGAGATTGGCTGATTTTGCGGGTTCAATAGTTGGGACAGCTACACAACAGGCAGAAAAGTTCAAATGGGCCTTGAAATATGAGTATAGGCGATCAATCATCCACACCATATTTACAGATGTATCACAGGTAGCTAATGCAGCTAAGAGCGTGGAAATGGAACACAAGGACTTTCAAGCTTCCAAATCAGAAGGGAGTTGAAAGAGAGATAGAGATGACCATCAAGGGCAAGGAATGGGGCAGTTTGGTAGAAATCAGAATAGAAGACAAAATAATTGGAATGAACCTCCATCGGGTCAGCGGTTTAATCCTCGAAGGGATTTTGCTTACCCAATGCATCAGGGTGGTCGTGGAGGTCAGCAACAGGGTCAGTGGCAAGCTGGAGGGAAGTGTCAAAATAGGGGATTTCAACAGAACAGAGGTTTCCAGCAAAATCAGAATTAGGGTCAACATCGCCAACAGGGTCAAATTCAAGGGCGGTATCCAGGACCGGCAGGTAGGGGAAATCTGAACCTTTTGCCACTTCCACCTGCTCCATGTGATACTTGTAGTGGGTATCATGTTGGTAGGGCGTGCTATAGAGATACATGGGCTTGTTTCTTATATGGACAGATGGGACATAGAGCAAGGGACTTCACAGTTCAGCGTGGTAATGGGGGAGGCGGTAATGCTGGTAATGGTGGTCAACGCAACGCCGGTGGGAGAATATTTGCATTGACAGTTAATCAGGCAGCCCAAGCACCAAGTACTATTTCAGGCATCCTTCTTGTAGGAAATCGCGAGGCATCAGTTTTGTTTGACACTGGATCTACACACTCTATTGTTGCACTTTCATTTATTCGTTATCTTGGAGTGTCTTCTCATACATTAGATCCCCATTTATCTATTGCTACCCCGATGGGGAATTCTGTGATTATTTCTGAGCAATTTCACGAGTGTCCTTTGAAGTTAGGGGGGAGAGTGTATGCAACTAACTTACTTCCGATGGTGATGCATGATTTCGATATCATCTTGGGTATGGATTGGCTGTGTAAGCATCGAGCCACTATTAATTTTCAGGCGAGGAAGGTTATTTTTGGAACCTTAGAGGCTCCAAAATTTGAGTTTCAATGTTCCAAGCTGAATGGTGTTGTAAAGTTGATCTTAGATTTGAAGGCGAGCAAAATGATTTCTAAGGGACGTGATTGTTATTTGGCTTATGTGAAGGATACCTCGAGGGATGAGCCCTAACTTGATGACTATCCAGTTGTGCGAGAATTTCCTGAGGTATTTCTTAAGGATCTGCCAGGATTGCCACCGCCAAGGAAAGTTGAGTTTACTATTGAGCTCATTCCTGGAGCGGAACCTATCTCTAAGGCACCCTATAGAATGGCTCCATTAGAGTTACAGGAGTTGAAGGAACAATTGCAGGAGTTGTTAGATCGTGGATTCATTAGACCGAGCGTATCGCCATGGGGTGCTCCAGTATTGTTTGTGAAGAAGAAGGACGGATCTATGAGATTATGTATAGATTATAGGGAGCTAAATCGGATCACTATCAGGAACAGATATCCATTACCACGGATAGATGACCTTTTCGATCAGCTCCAAGGGGCAAAGTTCTTCTCAAAGATAGATTTGAGGTCGGGGTACCATCAGTTGAGGGTGAGGGAAGAGGACATTCCAAAAACAGCTTTTCATACTCAGTATGGGCACTATAAGTTTTTGGTGATGTCATTTGGGTTGACTAATGCTCCGGCAGTGTTTATGGGTATGATGAATCGAGTTTTTAGCGAGTATTTGGACCAATTTGTCATTGTCTTCATTGATGACATTTTGGTGTATTCCAAGTCTAAGGAGGAGCATGAAGAGCATCTTCGTATTGTTTTGGGGGTTCTGCAAAAGAATAAGTTATATGCTAAGTTCTCCAAATGCGAGTTTTGGTTAGAACATGAAGCATTTTTGGGACATGTCGTGTCTGCTGAAGGTATTAAGGTGGATCCTGCGAAGGTTGAGGCTATCACTAATTGGCCAAGACCTACCACGGTAACTAAAATAAGGAGTTTCTTGGGTTTGGCAGGGTACTACAGGCGATTTGTGGAAGGTTTCTCTTTGTTAGCTTTGCTATTAACTCAGTTGATGAAGAAGGGCATAAAGTTTGTGTGGAATGAGGAACGTGAGAAAAGTTTTGAGGAGCTTAAGAAAAGGTTGGTGTCGGCTCCAGTGCTTACATTACCGTCGGGGATAGGAGGTTATTAGATTTACAGTGATGCTTCCAAGAAGGGAATAGGGTGCGTTTTGATGCAACATGGTAAGGTAATTGCTTATGCTTCCAGACCACTTAAACCTTATGAGGTGAATTATCCTATTCACGACTCAGAGTTAGCTGTAGTTATTTCTGCCCTAAAGATTTGAAGGCACTATCTATATGGAGAGACTTGTGATACTTTCACCGACCACAAGAGCCTTAAATATATTTTTATACAGAAGGAGCTTAACATGAGACAGAGGCGTTGGTTGGAGCTTCTCAAGGATTATGATGCCAGGATTCAGTATCACCCCGGTAAGGCTAATGTGGTTGCAGATGCTCTTTGTTGATCGATTTCGCAATCAATGAATACGTGCAAGTATACACGGTCAACAAGTAATAAAGTGATAAGAAAAGTATCGTTCCCACGAGGAATTATTTAATAAAAATTACGAAGTACTAACTCTTAACCAAATCAATTTTATTTAAACAACCATAAATTGTGATTTTTCTAATTAAGAAAACTAAATTAATCAATTAAATCTAGATTACTCTAAAATTAATTCAAATAAATAAAGATTAAGACTTCAATATCCCCAATTATAAACTATAAATCAATTATCCAACTATCCCAATTATTATGCCTACTGAATTGTTAATAGAAATTCTCAAATGCCAAAAGTCATTTTCCAAGTGATCAATTGACTTCTATTTAATCCAGATTAATCTTGCTATATTCCTATGCAAAACAATTGAATTAAACTCTTTTCAATCCCAATTCCTTATGTGTTACATGCGGTAAACAGATATTTCCATTCGATTCACAAACCTAATTATTCACCATGCAAATAACTAAGTCACATGTTATCATGCCCAGTTCTAACCCTATAATTTCTCTTCCGATTCCTTCTAGAGTAACAAGGTAATTACTGATCAGATAATTAATCAATAAGCTCAAGACAAGATAAACAATTCACTTTGACATAAATAATTGGAATAAATCGAATAACTAATTCATAGACATAAAAGGTTCAATTGAAATCTTAATAAAAGAGTTAGTTCATAATTAATTAATTGAAACCAAGAATCCACAATTGAATAGACATTAAAAGATAAAAGTATGAGAAGAGAAGAGAATATAATCTGTTGTCAGCAAATCTGATGCTCCCCTCTTGCTCCTGCTCTTGATCTTCAATGATCTCCAAGTTGCTTCAATCTCTAATGGCTAATTAAGAACTAGGGTTTAGATTCTAATCTAATGGAGTGTTTAATCTAGTCTAATCTATGTAATCCCTCTTATTTTATGTCTTACATCATGTATTTATAGGTTACAAGCCTAATTTTTAGGTTAGGAACAAACTCAATCCAATTTGGAGTCAAAAAGATGTCAAAATTCGCCCCAAAACGCGTCCAAGCCTTTTCATTGACTTCCGCAGCGCCCCGGCGCTGCGTACGGCGCTGGGATTCTGCCCGCCAGAGCCCCGGCACTGGAAATGAACTACAAATGGGCGCCCCGGCGCTAGAACATTTTCTGACATTTTCTGCTCCGACGTCCTTTGGGAAAATAGCCATAACTTCTTCATACGAACTCCGATTTTGATGATTCAAGATGTTCCGGAAAGAGGAGAAGTCGATCTACAACTTTCGTTCTTGAAGTTTTTCGAAATAAGGTCAGGAGCTATAGTAAAATTGGTTCTGAAGTGACTGTTGTGTAAATGGCAAGCCGAAAACGCGCATCTAGCCACCTCGAACGTCGATCCATGTAACTTTTGTCCCAATTCCTACAAAACAATATAAAACATGCATGAATAGACATAAACACATAAAAACATCCTAAAAGACTTGAGAACAACAATAAATTAAGCCCGAATGTATCCAATTCATGTGTATAAAACTCACTCATCAAATACCCCCAAACTTAAACATTTGCTTGTCCTCAAGCAAAAACACAAAAATGTTATGCAATGCAATGTAATGAAACTAATCTATATGCCTACGAATCCAACAGTAATGACAGAAACAAGTCTATTCAACCGGCCTTAGAGAAATCAAGTAAACATGATAATACATCATATTAAAACAAATCAGTAATTTCCCAATCACTCATCAAATCTTAGACTGTTATCACTGATATAGTGCGTGTGTGCTCCAAAACAATGTTAACTAATATAAAATCAAATTTAACACATAATAGGTCTCTTTAAAGGCATCATACAGTGAAAACTCACAAAATTCACGAACAAGCTAGATCCAACTAAAGTTAAACATCCACCAAGTTCAAGAGTCCAATCCGGGATACTTATGCTTTACTTTTCATTACGGGGGCTTTTTGCTCTTTTCCCGTTTTATTGTTTTTTTTTACTTTTTACTTTCTTTTTTTTAACCATGACTGTGCAATGTCTCATTCCATTAGGCTAACAGTGTCACCCCTTAGCGAGCTTTCGACCAACGACTCCCAGACCATATAAGACCTTAGGGCGCTAGGTTTTAAGATACCCCTTCGGGCGTACTTACTCAAGTAACAAAGGCCCCGAAACAAAACTAGCCACGGTAATTTTTATTTTTTTTTCTTTTTTTTTTTTAGCGAAGCTTATATATCCCAAATTTTCCCCCCAAACTTAAGTTTTTATCAAAATTTAGCCATCTCCGCCTATTCATGTCTTTCATTCCTTCACATTAGTATTATCCTTAAGAAATTCATTATGTATCAATTTAAACTTAATCAGTCAACATAGCTGTTATTAACGTGCTAACCTTAATTATACCAGTTTCAAACAGGAAAAGATTCAATTCATAACAAGAAATCACATCAAAGCCTGAATATTCAATACTATACTTATCTACTTAACTCCAGTCTCATCATTGGCCAAAATAGACTTTTACTATCTAACAGTTGGAATCATGCAAATATAAACTAACTGCAACAAACATAGTAAACTAACTACTATTTTTGCAATTTTTAAAATTTTTTTTTAAACAAAAAACTGAATGCAAAAACTAAATGTAAATAACCTGAAAATATAACGAACTACAATGTAAATAACTAACTATATGCAATACGACACTAAAATGCCCCCAAACTTAAACTAGACATTGTCCTCAATGGCTACAATAGAAAAAATTAAAGTAGAGGACTTCCCTAAAAATATAGCAATCTTCTTCCTTATCCGCTAAGTTTGGAGAATAGGCTAAGCACATGGAATAAATTGGGCACCACACTTGAATTTGACTTGAATAACCTGTAAAACCATGATATAAGCACTTTTATTAAATCCTAAATAAATGAAAATTCAAAACTACTAATATAAAACTTAATAAAAACTAAAAATAAAAATTAAACTTGGGTTGCCTCCCAATAAGCGCTTGTTTTATAGTCTCAGCCTGACTTCTTCAATTCTCTATCTAATTCCCCTACGAAAATTGAGGAACCCTCGATCCATCAGAAGCAATGTCTCTTTTGGGAGGTTCCCATTCGCAAAAACCCTTGAATTGAAGTCACCTAGCATGCTCTTTGTAGATAGGTTCCCTATTAAGAACGTCCAACAACTAGGTGTTTTCTCCATTATGTCTATGATTAGATTGGGGCATTGAAGCTTAATAAACATAATGGAGTCTTCCTCTATCTTCTCCTTTTCATCCCACCATGACTCCACAACTGTATTGGCTCTTATGTCACAAAGAGCTTTGCCGACGACATGACTGCCAATTGGGCATGGTTTTGCAAAACTGTTCGTATTATTGAACTTTGGTGGAGGAGGCACATGAGACACTATCAAAATTGGCTCATCTTTGTTGGTACTCAAAGTTAAATCTTCGTCAATCTCCTTTTCTTGGTTCCCAATTGTTTCCTCTCTTTCAACATCTTGTGGCTCATCTAGTTGTAGATTTTGCTCGGGCTCTCCATCAGTCTCGGAATCCATGTCATAGAGCCAAGTGTATTGAGAACGGTTGTTCAACGCATGTGCTATCTGCCCCAATTGATTTTCCAGATTCTTTAACGATGCCCCTTGGCTTTGCAAATTCAGCTCTATCTGGTTCATTTTTTTGTCTTGTTCCTCGTTCCTTTTTTCAGAAGCTTTAATAAATTTTTCCAAGGCTTCCTCCAAATTTGAATGGTCTTCCTGTTGTAGTGGAGGCGGACACGAGAAATCCGGTGGGTATGTTGGACTTGGAGCATAAAATTGATCTTGTTTAGTATGGCTCCATGAAACACTTTGAATTTTCACATTCATATCTACTTGACTCAATATCTTGTCTTGTGCCTCAATTTTTTTGTCAGTAGCTCTAATGAATTTTTCCAAGGCTTCCTCCCAACCTGGTTTCCTTTCTGGTTGTTGTTGAGTCTGATTTTGAAATTCGGATGCGTTTTGTTGTCTAGGTGCTTGAGCTTGATTGTTACTCCATGAAAAATCCGGGTGATACCCCCAATCCTGATGATAGTTGTTGGGATAGACATAATTATTGGGGTAATCACCACTATACTGTACCGGCTCGAAACTGATGGAGCATTGATGACTCATATAATTTCCAGCACAATAATCACAAACCATTGCTACTTGCTGTGTGGATGGTGGACTCCATGTTTCCATTGGTCGAGTCATGTTTGTGTATGGCCATTGATACGCAAAGTCATCCATGGTACCTAAAAAGAGAGAAATATAGGAAGAGAATTAAAAATAAAAATAAAAATAGAAATGTTTAAATTAAGACTAATTTGATTGAAATTAATATTGGTAAATAATTATTAAATTAATTCTCCGGCAACGGCGCCAAAAACTTGTTGATCGATTTCGCAATCAATGAATACGTGCAAGTATACATGGTCAACAAGTAATAAAGTGATAAGAAAAGTATCGTTCCCACGAGGAATTATTTAATAAAAATTACCAAGTACTAACTCTTAACCAAATCAATTTTATTTAAACAACCATAAATTGTGATTTTTCTAATTAAGAAAACTAAATTAATCAATTAAATCTAGATTACTCTAAAATTAATTCAAATAAATAAAGATTAAGACTTCAATATCCCCAATTATAAACTATAAATCAATTATCCAACTATCCCAATTATTATGCGTACTGAATTGTTAATAAAAATTCTCAAATGCCAAAAGTCTTTTTCCAAGTGATCAATTGACTTCTATTTAATCCAGATTAATCTTGCTATATTCCTATGCAAAACAATTGAATTAAACTCTTTTCAATCCCAATTCCTTATGTGTTACATGCGGTAAACAGATATTTCCATTCTATTCACAAACCTAATTATTCACCATGCAAATAACTAAGTCACATGTTATCATGCCCAGTTCTAACCCTATAATTTCTCTTCCGATTCCTTCTAGAGTAACAAGGTAATTACTGATCAGATAATTAATCAATAAGCTCAAGACAAGATAAACAATTCACTTTGACATAAATAATTGGAATAAATCGAATAACTAATTCATAGACATAAAAGGTTCAATTGAAATCTTAATAAAAGAGTTAGTTCATAATTAATTAATTGAAACCAAGAATCCACAATTGAATAGACATTAAAAGATAAAAGTATGAGAATAGAAGAGAATAGAATCTGTTGTCAGCAAATCTGATGCTCCCCTCTTGCTTCTGCTCTTGATCTTCAATGATCTCCAAGTTGCTTCAATCTCTAATGGCTAATTAAGAACTAGGGTTTAGATTCTAATTTAATGGAGTGTTTAATCTAGTCTAATCTATGTAATCCCCCTTATTTTATGTCTTACATCATGTATTTATAGGTTACAAGCCTAATTTTTAGGTTAGGAACAAACCCAATCCAATTTGGAGTCAAAAAGATGTCAAAATTCGCCCCAAAACGCGTCCAAACCTTTCCACTGACTTCCGCAGCGCCCCGGCGCTGTGCACAGCGCTGGGATTCTGCCCCCTAGCGCCCCGGCACTGGAAATGAACTACAAATGGGCGCCCCGGCGCTAGAACATTTTCTGACATTTTCTGCTCCGACGTCCTTTGGGAAAATAGCCATAACTTCTTCATACGAACTCCGATTTTGATGATTCAAGATGTTCCGGAAAGAGGAGAAGTAGATCTACAACTTTCGTTCTTGAAGTTTTTTGAAATAAGGTCAGGAGCTATAGTAAAATTGGCTCTGAAGTGACTGCTGTGTAAATGACAAGCCGAAAACGCGCAACTAGCCACCTCGAACGTCGATCCATGTAACTTTTGTCCCAATTCCTACAAAACAATATAAAATATGCATGAATAGACACAAACACATAAAAACATCCTAAAAGACTTGAGAACAACAATAAATTAAGCCCGAATGTATCCAATTCATTTGTATAAAACTCACTCATCACTCTTAGCCGAAAAAGTTCAGGGAGTGTAGCTGCCTTGGTTACACAACCTCAAATTATCTCAGATATGGAGCGTGTGGGTTTGGAGTTATATGCTAGTGGTTCTGATGGGTTGGTAGCAGGTATGAGGGTTGAATCTTCTCTTATTTTGCGTATCAAAGAAAGCTCAAAAGGAGGATGGCAAGTTATGGGCTGTAGCACAGAATATGAATAAGGGTAGGCAACCGGAGTTTCGTATTGATGAGCAAGGTGTGATATGGTTTGGTAAACGGTTATGTGTTCCAGTGGATCCAACGATTCGTGAGGCAGTGTTGACTGAAGCTCATAGTTCGCCATTTTCTATTCATCCGGGGTCTACAAAGATGTATAAGGATCTGAAAGAGAATTTTTGATGGAGTGGAATGAAAAGGGATGTAGCTGAATTTGTGAGTAATTGTCTTACTTGTCAGCAAGTGAAAATAGAGCATTAGTGGCCTAGTGGTTTGTTGCAACAGTTAGAGATTCCTGTGTGGAAATGGGATGACATTTCGATGGACTTTGTGACTGGGTTGCCGAGGACTCTTAAAAAGAATGATACTATTTGGGTGGTAGTGGATCGTTTAACTAAATCGGCTCATTTTCTGTCTATTCGTGAAGATTTTTCGAAAAATAAGTTAGCAGATATTTTTCAACGTGAGATTGTTAGGCTTCATGGAACTCCAGTTTCTATTGTTTTGGATCGGGATCCGCGGTTTACTTCTCGATTTTGGAAAGGATTTCAATGAGCTTGGGGAACGCGAATCAACTATAATACAGCTTTTCACCCGCAGACAGATGGACAATCAGAGAGAACTATTCAGACATTAGAAGACATGTTGCGATCTTGTGCTTTAGAGTGGACAAGAAATTGGGATGATTATTTGAGTTTAGTGGAGTTTGCATATAATAACAGTTGGCAATCTAGTATTGGTATGACTCCTTTTGAAGCATTACATGGTAAGAAGTATCGAGCTCTGACTTGTTGGGATGAGGTTGGAGAAAGGATAATAGAAGGACCCGATTTGGTTAGGATTACTACGGAGAAGGTAGCAGTGGTTAAACAAAAGTTGAAAGAAGCTAGATCGCGGCAAAAGAGTTATGCTGATATTCATAGGAGGGCTCTTGAATTCACGCCTGGTGAACACGTGTTTTTGAAAGTTTCTCCATGGAAAGGTGTTCGAAGGTTTGGTTTGAAAGGGAAGCTTAGTCCGCGTTTTATTGGCCCTTTTGAAGTCCTTAAGAGAGTTGGAGAAGTGGTATATCGAGTGGCTTTGCGTCCATAGCTATCTTATGTACATAATATCTTTCATGTTTCAGTGTTAAGGAAATATAACTATCATCCGCTTCATGTTGTGCAATACCCGTTACATAAAATTCAAGAAGATCTTACTTGTGAGGAAGAAGCCGAGGCGATTCTAGATCGTCAAGAACGGATTATGAGGAGGAAGGCAATTCCTTTTGTTAAAGTCTTGTGGAAAAATCATTCGGAGCGAGAAGCTACTTGGGAGATGGAGGAGTCTATTCGAGCGGAATATCCACATCTTTTTGAAAATTAGGTACGCGTTCTGTTCTTTTGATTTCGGGGACGGAATCCTTTTTAAGGGGAAGGTGATGTAATACCCGAAAAAAAATATTAGTTAATTGGACTTTCCTTATATTTGGGTCAGATTTTATTTTATTAATATGGACCATAACAAGTAAAGGATTGTATTAATTAGGTCTTTTAATTAATTGAGTCTAAATTATATTTGTCTAATTTTAAATCCTATTTAAATTAGGAGTATTAATAAAACATATTAATTAATAATAAATAAGTAAAACCTAGTTTTACCTCTTTACGCCTGATGAGTTGGGGAATAACGTGAGAATAAAAGAAGGAGGCGGAAGAAGAACGAGTAGAAGAACGAGAGAACGTGACTTGAATTACAAAAGGGTTTGAGAGCAAAATCTTAGAATTTTATTCACCATATTCTTCTTCTTAAAGGTAATTGTTGAATTATTTTTGAATACAAAACAATTATTTTGCTACTGTAATTGCAATCCATTATCTTATTGTATTTACAATCTATTTTAAAATTTTATTATGCCGTTTGATTAGTTGAATTTGTTAATGAAATTATGATTTACAATTGGGGTAAAATATATACGATTTACGTTTATATATATAATCGTATAATCTGCTGCTGAATTCGTTAATTATATATATATATATATATATATATATATATATATATATATATATATATATATATATATATATATATATATATATATATATATAACAGTTGAAGATGAACAGTTGTAAATATCTTACTAGCAACTAGAACAGAAACAACATGGCTCTGATACCATTTCTGGCGGAAGCAGTTGAAGATAAACAGTTGTAAATATCTTGAGGAGTTAGATCCAATCCTTATCCCAGTTAAGAACACATCTGTTGTTGCCAGTCTCTTTAAAATATCGGATGGCAATAAAGATGATAAAAAAATTATTGAACAATTAAATTTTAGTAATCAATATCTAGCAACTGTTGGAAGACAGCTTGATAGAATTGAAGAAAAATTTGAAGAAACAAGTATAAAAAGACCAGATGCAAAAATTGAACATCCTTTGATTAACCTACCGGAAAATAGAAGTAAATTAGGTTTACCTAATGATGATAGCAACCTAATTAAATCTATTGACAAGTTATTCAAAAAACTAAAACTGCTGGAGAAATTACTCAAATGATTGAGGGTTCTCAGCCGATAGCTTTGATTTACCGGATTTATTATTGAGAGCATGAACATTTAGGTTAGTTTTCATGGTCTTATAATAAATCCGGTAAATCAAAGCTATCGGCTGAGAACCCTCAATCATTTGAGTAATTTCTCCAGCAGTTTTAATATTTAATGTTAAGGCTTTTAATAAATTTTTATCACTTAGGCTCAAGGTGAAATCAGGAAAGCAATTGAAATGGATAGGTCCATTATGCAGACTAGATTCCATTGCGCCGATCATGCTAGGATAGTAATTCAAGAATCGAGCATCTCTTAAGCAGAGACAAATACTTGAATTAATTCCTTTAATGTTTAAAGGTTTTTAAAAAAATCTGCTTTTGGCTGAGGGCATCTTTTGACTGGCTGCAGGGAGCAGGTGCATGTGACTGAGAAGAAATGTCAGGCAATTGGGTCCTGAGCATCCTGTAGATTGATGGTGCCATAAGGGTCATCATCTTCTTCATACTGACTGAGAGAAGCTGATGAAGAACCTGTAGAAGCTTCTTCATGCAATTCATTAATTCTTTTATTTAATGCCTGGGCAATTAGTTTTAACTCTTTTCCGGAACAATCTTTAAAATCAGAAATGCTACGGGAACAAGATGAACCAGTGGGACTGACTCTAGACCCTTTTGATTTTTTACTGACACTTGACTCTTTTGATTTTTGACTAGAAGGCTCTGCTGTAGAGACTGGGAGAACCGTGAGAGGAGAAGCAGGGAATTCTAACTGAACTTGACCTACAATTCGATTGACGTCAAATTTATCCCACCACTTGACAAACCATTGGCGAGTGACAAGGGGAAAAGGATCTGCCGAGGAAGATGTAGGGGAAGCATTGTGACTGATTTCACTGGTGGGGTTTTGAATACTGTATTCCCATCGGAGAATCCAGGGAATCTTATATTTACTTACAAACTGAAGAAGGACTGGGACACCTTCATATGCTGAATCTAATATTTTGTGATTGCAAAAATGATTGAGTTGGACTTTCAGGGGATCGGGAAGAAGGTCATAGGTAGAACCAAATCTCGACCACCAATGAGAAAACCAATATGGGAAATGACTTTTGAATTTATGATCGAATTGAACAAACCAAGAATGACTATGTGACTCATTTTGATGGAGAAAAACTTTATACCAAGCTTCCATATAATCATAATAACAAAAAGAGTTATCCTGATTAGAAACCTGCATAAGATCAGAGGGATGTTTTCCCCATTCGGACATCTGAATGAACTGTTTAATATACAACGAATGGTAAAGAACTTTGGCTTTATCATTGTTGGCATAAATGGGTTTAATAAAGATTGACTCTGTTTCGATAAGAATGTCCTTATAATACACAAGGGATTTATAAGGAGCAAGAGGCATGAAATGCCAACCAGACGGGAAAAACTGGGAAGACAATTTTACTAGGTCATTTCTGGGTTTCATGTGAGGCTCAATATAAAATAAGAGATTGGTCCATCTAAGCATGTACTCAGAGGGAGGATTACTAGGGTTTGAACTAGAGGCTTTGGACTGAAAAGGGTCTACTAGAATTGGGTTACTTGCTAAGGCTGAACTATAGGGTTTGGGCATTGTCCCAAGGACAGTGAACTTGTTACTAGTTTGGTAAATTGGGTTAACTGGATGAGGAACCAAGGCTCCTCTTGGCTGATTACTTGGGCCAGTAGGGCGACCCGGACCGCGAGAGGTTGATGCACCGCGGATACTCATGAAGGATGCAAGGTACCTGTGTTAATAAATTACCGAGTGAGAAAATCAGGAATGGAATTGTTACTGCCTTTGATGTATTCAATATCAAAATAAAAAATACTCAAAAGAGCTTGCCATCTAGCAAAGGAGTGTTTAGAAGCTATGTTTTCAACATCTTTCTCTAACACATATTTTGCAGATTTGCAGTCAATTCGAACTAAAAATTTTTGATTTAATAAATCAATTTGAAATTTATTAATACATAATACAAGAGAAAGTATTTCTTTTTTAATAGTACTGTAATTTAACTGTGTACTATTCCATGCACCGAAATGAAAACGGACGATTTGCTCTGGGGAATCTGGAGTTAACTTTTGCTTGAGAATACCTCCGAATCCAATATCAGAGGCGTCAGTTTCAACAATTTTAAATGCAGAATTATTGGAAATACCAAGGCAGGGCAATACCTTGACGTATTTTTTAACTTGTTGGACGACAGAAGTATGAATGTCAGTCCAGGGAGGAGGATTGTCTTGCAAACGCTGAAAGAGAGGTTTGCAAATTTTCCTGAGGTTTTTATAGAACTTGCCAATATAATTGAGCGAGCCCAGAAACCTCTGCAGTTGGGTTTTATGGGTAATTTTATCTGGGAATCTGTCAGCGAATTGAATAGCTCTATCAATTGGCCGTATGAGTCCGCGATATATAATTAATCCAAGAAACCGAACTTTAGCTTGAAACAAGCTACATTTGGAAAGTGAAAGAACAAGTCCATTGTGTTTGACCGTTTTGAAAAACGATTTCAAATGTTTGACATGTTCTTCAATGGAATTGGAAAAAATGAGAATATCATCGATATACACAACAATAAAATGACTAAAAGGATTCAAAATGTCATTGAGGATATTTTGAAATTCACTGGGAGCATTTTTTAAGCCAAATGCTTGGACATTCCATTCGTAATGACCGAATGGAGTGGTGAATGCAGTTTTGTATCTATCATCTGGGTGAATAGCAATTTGCCAGAAACCAGATTTGAGGTCGAATTTACTAAAGATGGTGGCATTACTTAGTCGGTTAATGAGGTCATCTTTATTAGGTAGAGGATACCTACCTTTTATGACTGGTATGATCAATACCAAAGTAAGTGTAATGTTATAACAAAAAGTCAATGGGTAAAAGAAGATAAGTCTAAGGTCTGTTATAGTCATCCTCCGCTAGAAACAATCCCTATCCCAGTTAAGAACACATCTGTTGTTGCCAGTCCCTTTAAAATATCGGATGGCAATAAAGATGATAAAAAAATTATTGAACAATTAAATTTTAGTAATCAATATCTAGCAACTGTTGGAAGACAGCTTGATAGAATTGAAGAAAAATTTGAAGAAACAAGTATAAAAAGACCAGATGCAAAAATTGAACATCCTTTGATTAACCTACCGGAAAATAGAAGTAAATTAGGTTTACCTAATGATGATAGAAACCTAATTAAATCTATTGACAAGTTATTCAAAAACCTAAAAACTGAACCTGGTCCAAGTGGTACTGTCTCTACTTTGGATCAAGTTGATTCTGAAGTTGAAAGTGATAGTCAAGATGACTATTCTGATTTTACTTCAATCCCAGATTTTAATGATCAGTTGAATAAGTTAACAGTCAAAACACTAGTTTAACCAGGAATTGGTATTCTAGACCTACTCCTCCGGATCTGCAATTCGAAGAGAGAAACCTAGATAAACAATTCTCTATTTTAGCCAATAAAATTTATGAATGGAACATTGATGGACTTAGTGAACAAGAAATTTTAAACAAACTGAATCACATGTCTATGGTAGCAAATAGCTATATCACTAAATTCAACAATCTGTCACAACCAGAAATTGTTGAGTTAATAGCTAGTGGATTCACTGGTATTCTAAGATCTTGGTGGGAAAGACATCTCACAGAAGATACTAGATTATCAATTATTCATGCTATCCAGTTAGACGATGACGGCAACCCCATCTTTGATGAAGATGTCGGTGTTGGTCCGCCAGATGGAGTAAATACTTTAATTTTTACCATAATAAAACATTTTGTAGGAACTCCTAGTAACATAACAGAAAGGATTCACGATCAACTCAGTAATCTCACTTGTCCCACTCTTAGTGACTTCAGGTGGTACAAAGATGTGTTTACTTCTAGAGTTATGCTGCGAAATGATAGCAACAAGCCTTTCTAGAAAGAAAAGTTTGTAAATGGTTTGCCTTCATTGTTCGCTCATAAAGTTAGAGAAGAGTTGAGTAAAAACTTAGGATATATTGATTATGATAATCTCACTTATGGTGACATAATTAGTTATATTCAAAAAATAGGTTTAAAAATGTGCATTGATTTTAAATTAGCTAAACAAGCTAGTAAAGATAAGAAAAAAGCAAAATATGAGTTAGGAACATTTTGTGAACAATTTGGTCTGCCTCCCATTGCTCCCTCTAGAAGAAAGCATAAACACAGACATATTGATCATCCTAAAACACATAAACGCCACAAACGTAAGCATACTTATAAAAAGGATAATAATCAAAATGATTATTACGATAAACCCAAACCAGTTAATAAAAGATATAATAAAAGGCCTAAAAAACAGGATAAGAGTAAAATCGTTTGCCACAATTGTGGGCAAAAAAGGCCATTACAAAAATGAATGTAAAGTAAAACAAAAACTATCCCAGTTAAATATATCTAATGAAGATACTGAGCAATTATTAGAGTTAATGAGAATAGAAAATAATACAGATAATGATGAAAGATCTGACATCCCTTATTCTTCTAAAAGCAGTACCAGTAACAATGAATCTGATAGTAACGAAGAAGAAGTCACTATTTGTGCTAATAACTGTAATGAAAATTATTGCACTAAAAGATTAAGTGTTATTACCAAAGAGGATGAAGAAAGCTCTTTGTTAATCGACTTAATTAGTAAAATTTCTGACCCTGAACTTAAAGTTCAATATACTAAGCAGTTAAAAGATTTATTAACCAAAGATACTAGAGTTAAAGACAAGATATTTAAAGCCAAAGATAAACCGATATTCAGCCTTAATAAAACTCTAGAGAGATTTAAAACCCCAGTTAAAGAAATTACCCTTCCTGAGTTAAATCAAGAAGTTAATAAACTTAAAAAAGAAATCTCTAATTTAAAAATTGAAGTCTCCAATTTAAGAAAAGACTTAGAGAGCCAGAAATCTGATCTTCAAGTTCATGATTCCTCCTCTAGTGATGAAGATCACGATGAGCCAAAATCTTCAGGAATCAAAGAAGAACCATATCTATTCGTTCAAGGTCTTTCTCTTAAAAGAGTTAAAGATATTACCATTCAAAAATGGTATATCTCCATTAATTTGGTTGTTGATAAAACTTTTTCAATACGACTTCCCGCCTTAGTTGATACTGGTGCGAATTTAAATTGTATCCAAGAAGGTCTTATTCCAACCAAATACTATAAGAAGACTTCAAAAGACTCTGAGTTCCTTCTCAGATGAATCTTTAGCCTCTACAGCTGTTAAGCCTTTCTTAGCCCCTCCTTCTATTATTCTTCATTTCTTAATGTTTTGAGTAAGTCAAGTCAATTCAGTTTGTAATTTGTAATCAGTTTGTATATTTGTAAACAGTTTTATTTCCGATCAATAAAATTATATGTTTTAGTAATCAAACTGTTAAACTATTTGCATCTCTGATTCTTATTTACTCATCTTCATCTGCTTCCGCCCAAAATGGTATCAAAGCTATCGGCTGAGAACCCTCAATCATTTGAGTAATTTCTCCAGCAGTTTTAATATTTAATGTTAATGTTAAGGCATATATAAATATTAAAATATAAGAATTACATAAATTTAAAAACGGGTTAGTAATAATTAATATTATAATATTGTTATTATAATTAAAATATATCTTTTGATTACAAATTGAATATAATATATTAAAATTATAGAATTTATGAAAATATTAATTGTATAAGTTCATAATTTAATTATATGTATTGTATTTTATTTTGATAATTAGATCGAATTGAGGGAGTCTAGCGGGTGACGTTTGGAATTGGTGAATTATTTTGGTACTATTTTAAGGTACGGATTTCGTACTTTTTTTAGCGAGACTTTTTTAAATATAATTCGTTCATTTTGTTATTCGTTTAAAAATTTGGTATTGCCTCTCACGAATATTCCTTGTTGTCAAAATTATTGAGATAGTTTCGTTTTGGCGTTGATATTTGAATTCGTATTTGTACTCTTTGAACTAGTTAATCGTGTCAACATGTTTTGGAGACTTTATTCGTTTATACCATTGTTCGTATATTTTCGTTCACATTCGGGAGTTATTTTGATCATTGATATATTGTGATAATTAATAATATTGCATTTGATAATTCGATTTCATATGAATATGGTCATGTAAGCCTTGTGATTTGAACCCCTTTTGGCTTACATTTTGTAGTTTGATCCTTAGGGTATACTTGAGCTAACCACCTGTGGGGGTACCGCATGCATGTCCTCTTGACACAAGGTCATGACACCTTCCGTGGCGGTGTGATCAGTCCATGGCGTATCCTTTTGTATGCTCTGGGTATGAGCTTTGGCCATTTGATATATTTGTTCAGGATACGTATGGGCCGACCCAATATTTGATTTGATTCGATTTGTTTGGCGGATTAGTGACATATGTGTCGTGCGTACTATCCGATTTGATTTGTATACATCATGGTACCGATATATTTTGTTAGCCTTTGGCTATTTGTATTTGAGCTCAGTATGAAATTGTTACCTTATAACCATTTGATTCAGCCTTATTTTGTTTGGAATTCTTTTGACTATAGTTGTCGGTTCGACAGTGTTAATCATTTGTACCTTGTCTCACCAATTTCGATATATTCATGTTTGGTTAGTAGTTGTAATTGTTCGTTCATTCAGTTCTTTCGGTACATATATATATTGTTTATATATATGCATTTTTATATCCGTACTGGGCAATTGGCTCACGCTGTGTTCTTTTCCGGCAGGTAATCAGGGGTGATCAGGATTTGTGAGATGAGAGCTACCTTTGATCTAAATGAGTAGATTAGTTTTTGAGACTTATTATTAGACTTAGTTTTCCTAATATTTTGTATATGGATGTTTGGGTCATTTTGGCATTTATTTGTTATTAGTAGAGATTATATAAGTGTGGAATTCCTTCTATTTAAATTGGAGTATGTGACAATTAGTGTTCAATTTCATTAGAGATATTTTGAGATTTATTTGAGGTTTGTATTTATTTTGCTTGTGCGTGACATTCCTTTTCCTTTTTGAGAAAGGGGGTGTTACAAGAAGCTTCTACTTGTTCACTAATTTGTCGTCTTACACACTAGCATAATAGCCTTGAGATTATTTTTTTCTTCTTTTCTCGCAGAGTGCTACTCAATTAGTGTTCCACTGTTTGTGTCACATCTCATTTGACCGTTATAGTGAAAGTAAATAATCAAGGTTAGGGATATAAAAGAAAAAAAAAGCTTATGCAAAAGTTTTCATGAGTATTAAGTTTTAAGCCTAATACTTGTAGTAAGAGAAATACGTTAAAATAAATATTGTGTACTAAAAAAGTAACCTTAATGTGCATTAAAAGGTAAAATGAAACTCAGTTTCATTACTGCATATCATTTTTCTGGAAATGATATTTTCACATCACTTTCTAATTTTTTTCACATATATGATCTACATATTAGCAAATAAAAATTCGACACGTCAGCTAATATGTGGGTCTTACGTGTGAAAATATAAAAAAATAATATGAAATATCAATTTCTTTTTTTTATTGGGCCCGTTTGTGCAATTTTGGCTTTTCATTTCCACCTACATTATTACGCAACGAAAGAAAAATTGTTTACAATGAATTTGGTCCATATTAGGCTACGAAATATGACAACCAAAAATCTTTCATTGCCCACAAGATTTAATCATTTTAAACTACATCCAATTTACTACAAACTCTAATTTTTGTAAATTAGAATATATATATATATATATATATATATATATATATATATATATATATATATATACGGTCAGGATCAAGAGCATTCTCCTTAAATAGCATTCTGCATTAAATAGCATTCTTTTATTAAAACTACGTCGTTTTGGAAGGACGCGGCGGCATTTTTGTAAATATAATGCCACCGCGTATTTACAAAAATGTCACCGCGTCCTTCTAAAACGACGTAATTTTAATAAAAGAATGCTATTTAAGGCAGAATGCTATTTAAGGAGAATGCTCTTGATCCTTACCGTGTATATATATATATATATATATATATATATATATATATATGTATGTGTGTGTGTGTGTGTGTGTGTGTGTGTGTGTGTGTGTGTGTGTGTGTGTGTGTGTGTGTGTGTGTGTTCAATTTTAATTTCAAAATTATAACTCTGATTAAAAAAAAATTGGGCAATTATTTTGAGATGAAGGGAGTGAAACATTTAACCGTATAAGTTTGTGTCTAAATAAATAAAAATTTTAAATTGTAAAATGATGCATTTGGGGGGGGGGGGGAAGAGGTCGAAACGTGATTATTGGATTTGTCTTAATTTTGGGCAATAATTTACTAGTCGTTGCAAAAAAATGTATTAATATGCAATGAAAAAAAATTGTTGCCAATAAATGTGGCCTATATTAGGCAATGAAATATAGCAACAAAAAAATTTTCGTTGCCGACGATGAGAAGAAATCTCATCGGCAACAAAAAAGTAAATAGGCGGTGGGTTTTTTTTTCCTGCCAACGATTTGGCAACGAATTTTGCAACAACTTATGAATTTCGTTGCAAAAAATGAAAGCTTTTCATAAACTTCAATAAATGACAAATTTCGTTGCTAAACATGCATTTTTGGCAACGATTTTATAAGTCGTTGCCCGAAAAATCGTTGCCAAATGTCCATTTTTTGTAGTGGCATGTACACTTTATTATACCAAAATATACCCTATGATATACTTTAAAGTATTAAGAAATATGACAATTATAATTCTGAATACACAAGGTACCATAATGACCTCAAGTTCAAGAATCACTTGTACAACTATCACTATAGGAATTCCTATTGTCAATGCAAGTAAAACTCCATTAGGTGTTCCTTAAGCGAATCTCGTTCAGTGAATTTATTCTCCAATAAGCACCTACATACTTATTTTAATGTCTCACCACAAATGATTATGAGATCAATATATCATCATTTTTAATAGAGCAATCATAATATGTACTAATATATCCGAAAATAGTAACCACATATTAGTGATCCATCAATTAGGAAAATTTTAGTTTTTGAGTTATCTATAATTTAGATCTCATTAACATGATCAACATAATGATTCTAAAAGTATTGCTCAAAAATTGTGTTTATCACATTTATTTAATTCAACCAAGTAAACATTGTTAAAGAATGTCTTTAATTAAATAAATTATTTTATTAATAAATGAACAAGATTAAAAAGTATATGTTTATCACATCCACTTTCAATCTCCCACTTTCACTAAAGTCAATCGCCTTGGTATCTTAAACTCATTTTCTGTAAGTGCAATCATTCTACTGTTGGATAATACTTAGTAAATGGATCTGCAATGTTGTTCTGAGAGTCCAATTTTTCTAAGGCGACTTCTCATCTTTTAATGATTGCTCTAATAAAATGAAAGTGTCGCAATACATGTTTTGATCCCAAATGAGACTTAGGAACTATTCCAAGTTCTATAATGAACTTTTCATCCAAACAACCAAGTTTACAAATGCATCACTGAACTGATTTTTTTTACAATCGAGTCAGTGAACTACAATTATTTATCAAATCGTTACAAATTCCGTTAAATGAGTTGACTTTTAACAGTAACCTGTGACATCAAACAAGGATGACCCCACATACAATTACATTTCGCCTATTTCTCGTTGGTTAATCCTAGTCATTGCCACGGTGGAATCGAGTCTTGGTGATATACGGAGATAGATAGATCTGAAGTAATTGAATACACATTGAATCAGAGAGATTCAAAGATAAAGCGGCTAGGTCACCAATTTCTCAGAGAAAGTTGCCCCATTTCTTCATGACAGCTTCATTTTAAGGTTTGAAACTAAACTTAAATTCAACTAGATGTCTTGAATATATGAGATTTGGTGCTGCAAGTAACAACAAATTTCAAAGGAATGTAAATGAGAAAGAAGCAAATCGGAGATGATAGAGAGAAAAGTAATGGAAGCGATGGAGGTGTGCGACGGTGAAAGGAGGCGTGTGATGGTGAAAGGTGGCATGCGACGGTATTCAAAGCTCAAACGAGTGTATTGTAATATGAGGCTAAGTTGAAGATGTGAGTTAGGCTAAAGCCGATCTGCGACTCAAGTTAGAGAGAGAAGAAGATCCTCTAAAATCATTTTGTCAAGATAATCCTCAAATCGACGAGTGTTGCGTCTACTACAATGAAACCCATGGCGGATGTGCTTGACCCGGGGATTACAAATCACAGCGGTGCAAGAGAGATTATGATTTTGTCATTTACATGGATGTGTTAATGGTCTGTAATTAGCTGTGTGATAGAGGATTTTATGTTCTGTAATTTGATGTGTGCAATTTAAATTTGCTAATTTAATAAAACTCTCTTCAATTTAATCTCCATTGTTTTGCAAGAGAGAAAAAAGATGAGTATTTTTTTACAGAGTTGGGATAACGGGGAAAGGGAAAACCCCTTTCTACGTGATAATCAATTTAAATATTTAGCTAACATTAAAAGATGCATTTAAAAATATAATTTGTCTTCAAAAATATATCTTTTAATTTTGAAAGGAGTGAAGTTTTTCTAAGGAGTAATTTTAAGAAATTAGAAGGGAAGAAAACCAAATGTTTTAGATTTTTTTTGTAAAATATAATGGTTGTTTTGATAGTAATTTGTTTTTAAATATTATAATTATAATAGTAATAATAAATAATAATAATAATAATAACAATAATAATAATAATAATAATAATAATCCCTACATTTCAAAATAATAGATAATTTTATATTTTTAAAGTGAAATTAAATATTTTAAAATAATATGAATTTATTAATTTTATATAAATACATTTGTAAAAATTATTAATTAATATATTTTATTATTAATTTAATTATTTGTTATTTTAAAAAAAAGAGTCCAAGCTTGAATCCGAAAAAAGTTAAACTAAAGTTATTTTGTTATTATTATTAAAAAAAATGCTAAGGTGAGTGTTATATTCCACGTAAGCGCCATGTAGACTTTCTGTTAAGTTTTTAACGGAATAGACGACTTTTCAAATTTTTGTAAAAAAATTAAAGTTTAATGAGTTGACCATAAAAAAAATCAGTTCAGTGATGCATTTATAAACAGAGGTCGAGTAGAGTGGGAAAAAGTAAATTTAACCCCTTTGCAGCTTCATTTATAGTTATATACCACGTCTTTATCACTAAATCAAAAACTCTTTGATGTTTGGAACTTTTTCAACTCACTACACCACTGTTTAAGGTAAACACATGCCTTAGAGTGGACTTGTTGTTGTCTTGGTCAATTTGAAAAACTTGAGTCTTTATAGCCCTCTAGTTTCTATTCAGATCCACCATAAATCATAAACATATCCTTAGTTTCGGTTAAGTACTTTAGGATATTTTTCACTTTCTTACAATGATTTTCTACAGAATATGACTGATCAACATCAAGTCTCGTATATTTCATTGCATACATGATAGTTACTCAAGCGATCTCTCTATTCAGGTGTCTTTGGGGTCAATATCTTAGAGAGATACACTTCATGACTCGTTAACATGAGACCTCTCTTGAAGTTTGTCATGTTAAACCCCTTTAGCATCGAATGAATATGCGTTACTTAGGTCAAGTCGAGCATCCTTTTGAATCTATATATCTATATAGATCTTTATCCTCAAAATATAGGATGTTTCTCCCAAATCATTCATGGAGGAATGTTTAGATAACTTTATCTTTACTGATTGTAGTATTGGTATGTCATTCCCTATTAGTAATATATCAATATAAAATACTAAGAATGTCATTGCACTCTCACTTACCTTTTTTTACACACATGGTTCATCCTCGTTTTTGATAAAATAAAACTCTTTTGATTGTCTCATCAAAACAAATGTTCCATCTTCAATAATTTTGCTTTAATCCATAAATGGATCATTAACACTTACATACTAGATTTGCTCCATCTCTTTGAATTGTTCTTCTTTTCAAAAGATACGTTGGCCCACTTCCTTTTCTTGAAAAGTTCATCTACCATTAAGATTTGGTCTTCTTGGCTAAAAAGTTACTCTCAATAGTTTTCAACATGTTAAACAATTCAAGCAGGCTGACATCTAGCTTGTTCATGTGAAAATTCACAACAAATTGTGAGAATAAGTCAGGAGTGACTGTAAGATCAAATCTTGACTTAACACTCCATCCATAACAAAACTCAGTTGTCCCAATTGTTCAATCAAATTGATCATTTTGAGGACATGTGTATGTATTGTAGTGTCATTAGTCATTCTAGAATGAAAGGGTTTATTAGATATCTGATATCTGGCAAACCTACTCTGCTCACCAAACAAATCTGGAAGGTGTAACAACATAATATGCACATCCATTTTCTCGTGTTGACGATGTAACTCGTTACTCATGGATGCCAACATGATGCACTGAGCCACCAGTGCATCATCTTGTCACTTTCTAAAAGTAGCAATATCTTCCTCAGAGGCATTGTCTGCAACCGTTACAGTAACAGGAGAATTAAGGACATAGGATAGTTTTTCAGCCGTGAAAACTATTCTCAAATTCTTTAATCAATCCGTATAATCCGGTCCGGTTAATTTATTAGCATCCAATATGCTCTACAGTGATAGTGAATTAGACACTTATAAAATTCTGTAAATAAATTTGTAATTTAACAACATTAGCATGCATTCATTTTATTAATCACCATATTAATTTAGATTTTTATTAAAAAGGTGTCTCCCACTATTTTCTTTAAACTATATGACCCTCCATATATAGTTCAACAGATCTTGTTTAAACGACTTTGTAAAATTCGCTTAGTGAGAAAGGATCCTACTTCCATAAATATGTAGCCTTGTGTGTGCACAATAAACTATATATTTATTCAATAGGTAGACAACTTTTGTCAATTACATCTCTATGTAACTCCTTTTAATTTTGTCTCTTAGATTATAATTGTCAAGTGTGTGCACATCCGAACTAAAATAATCTAAGTTAAGTCTAACCTAGCATTTCCGTATAAGTGAAGAGAAAAATACAGTCCTTATGTGTGTACAACAAAACATATATTGTTTAATTCCTTATAAACATCTAATGCAATAAAACTAACATCTCAAATACTAAAGATAAGCCTTGTGTGTGCACAACAAACTCATATTAAATACTCGATACTCTATTGCTTTATCATGTTAGAAGGCTACATTCGATATTCTCTAATAATGTCCTTGAACACAATCAACTTAATATTTTTGTTCTAGAGGGTTTTTGTTATTAATTGTCTCATCTTGTTTAGCGTGCATGCAAATATATATATATATATATATATATATATATATATATATATATATATATATGTGTGTGTGTGTGTGTGTGTGTGTGTGTGTGTGTGTGTGTGTGTCATATGAAACATACATCACCATGTATATTAGCATATTAATATACAATTTAGCATGCATATATAGAATACTATATTCTACTTGGGATGATTATGGACTTTATTCTAGTTTAGTTCACTGGAGCCACCATGAACTAAAAGGTCAAACCTTGGTGTAAGAATAAATATGAATATAAAATTACATTCAACCCAAAAATCATTACAAATGGATCTTCAATACTCCTGCTCTTCTGCTCCAATTTCATAAGTAATTCTACTAAATCCTATTACAATTTATTTTTAATAAAACAAAAACCTTGATCAGCAGTCAAGAGAACTACATAGGAGGAAGATAAAATTTACATCAAAAAATTAGATAGGTCAGGTACGCAAATACCATTTACGAAAATGTCATTCATTCAAGCATCCATAAAAAGTATTAAATTTGATCGCATTGGTCAATAGTCCATAATCACCCCCTTTGTTATTATATATATCATCATATATATCAATAAATAAAACATTCATCTTCTGAATAAAACATTCCATATATATTGATATCATTTAATGGGTAATTTTAGTCAACATAAAATCCAATTTCAAATTCAAAATAAACTCATTTATTTTAACTTTAAAATTGTTGTAAGATAAAATATGGAATTCAATTTCAAGTCAAAATAAACTCTTTTATTTTAGTTAACATGGAATCCAATTCCAATTAAAATAAACACCTTTGTTTTAGTTAGGCTTAAATATAATTTACTACCCTAAAGTTTAGGTCATATCACTACAAGAAAACCGGCTAATTCCGACAGAAGTAGGTTCGACGGACTATAATTAGTCGAAAATAAGTTATTTTTGACGAAATAATACGTCGAACATAATTCCGTCAGATATAGTTTATTTCCGAGGGAAATCCGTCGGAATTATAAGGCCTCGTTTGGCTCCAAATTTCCCGCCAACGCGAAACTTAAGTTCGACGAAACTGCAGTTATTTCTGAGGGACTTTTCATCGATAATAACCTATTTCCAAGGGACTTATGTCCGACGGACATTCCGTCAGAAATATCTTATAAAACCTACACGATTCGTCTTCTTATTCAGGCGCCTCTCATATCTCCTCGTATTAATCTCATCAGCTTCTCTCTCTCTGTCTCTCTCTCTCTCTCATCTTACTCAATCTCTCAGCCTCAGCTCACTCTCTCCTCTCTCAATCTCACATCCGGTGCCCACCTGCCACCCACCACAACCTCCAGCCGCCAACCAACCACCACCACCTCCAACTGCCTACCATTAACCACCGGTACCACCATCTCAATCCTCTCTCTTCCTCTCGCCCCTGCCCCACCACTAACCAACCACCCACATCCCGCCACCAACCCACCACCACTGAGGAAAGCTCCACCAATTTCCACACGTCAGCCAGCATTGTGACAGATTTCTTCCTCTGATTCCGACAATTTATTAGCTCCAAAAGAAGGTATAAGTTCCAATATTGTTTCAATTTGATGATGATGTACACAATCAATAGATTGAATAATTTTTATATTGTATGTATATATTGATTTGAGGCTAAAAATTGGTAGAGTTTAATTTTTGATTTGGTATTGGTTTAGTTTGTTATTGTCAATTTAAATTAAAAATTGGTAATGTTTAAATTCCTTAATTGGTTACTGTGTGTGCATCAATTTGGCTTTATCAATTGCATTTGAGGCTGAAAATTGGTAGGGCTAAAAATTTGTTATATATTTGACTGAAAATTGGATTTGAAGCTGAAATTTGGGGCTGAAAATTAGTATATATTTGGAAAGTGTAATTCATTTTAATTGAGAATGGATAATTCTATAGTATATATTGTTTGCATTCTTTATGTATTCTGCAGTATATATTTGGAAATGCTATGTTTTTAATTTTGATATATTTGCTATTTCTGACGAAATTTCTTACAAAAATTCTGTTAGAATTATTCATTTGCAAGATTTATGGTCCTTGCATGTATTGTATTAGTAATTAGTTTCCCGATATTAAAATATAAACTAAGTAGTATTTACTTAGTTTCTTACTACTAAAATAAAATAAAATAAATTTAATTTAATTTAGTTTATTAAATAAAATAAATTTTAAAAATTAGATAATATAATATAATACAAAATAAAGTAAATTAGATTACGTTTTAGTGCTACGTTGCATATTTGAATGTGAAATACAAGTTTATATTACTGTGTATTGAGTTGTGACAGGTTACAGGTACATTAATGGGTTTAAACACTTGGAAACTGAACTTTTAAAATCTGTAGTAAAAAAAACAGTTAATTCCGACGGAATAAGGTATTTTCGACGGAACTTCCCTCAGATTTAACAAAGAACCAATTTTTAACAAATACCGAAATATTCTAATTTTTAGTCGGAAATAAGTTAACTCCGACTGAACATGTCCGTCAGAACTACTTTATCTCCGACGCAAATTCCGACGGAGTTAATAATTAGCCATTTTTAATAAATACCGGATTATTTTAATTTTCAGTCGGGAATAAGATAATTACGAGGGAATATGTCCGTCAGAAATAGGGTATATTATACTCGACGTAAAGTTTCATCCTATATATTCAGTCGAAGATAGTTTGTGTTCGACGCAAATCCGTCGGAGATAATTTCGTCGAAGATAATATAGATCCGACGGAATTTTTGACGGATCTTAGCTTCGACGCGAATATATACGACTGAATTTCTGACGGATATTTTCGTCAAAAATAATCTATTTTTGACTGAATAGGCTTATGTCCGACGAAATATTCCGCCGGGATTAAGCTTTTTTCTTTTAGTGTATTCCACTTCGGTGATCCACCTTTCAATTTTGTCAATTAGATGATTAAACTATTAACTTTTTTCAATTACATTCCACTGAGTCTGCCTCATCAGAAATTGCTGACGTGGCTGTATGAGTGGGTCATAACTAAGCTGATGTGTTTCAAAAAAATAAAATTTTCTTTTGTGATTAAACATTTTTGATATTTTAAATGGTAAAATCGTCACACCACTTTCTCATCATCATCATCGTCAGATTCAGATCCAATAGCCACTAAGCTCGACTTGAACTTCCTTCATCTTCCATAGCAGCAGCCCTAAACAAACCAATATCAACCTCATTGCAAAACCAGCTAAACATATATGCCCCTTCTCCTTTCCCACTTTTCAGCACTCCCTTCTCCGTTGTCCTCAACACCTCTCTCACTTTCTTATGCCCAGGGTAGCACAAGTACCATATGCTCGCACTCAGATCCAACGACCCCATCTGTATGCAATCCACCCCGTCCACCTCCGCGATCTCCTCAATCTTCTTCACTCCTTCAGTCTCCACCGGACACATGATCAACAACCCTTCCTCGTAATTGCTCAGATACCACGCGTCGATCCCGTAGTCCGAAGCCCTAACCATCGTGTGGGCCGATCCACGAACTCCGTTGGGGGGGAAGCGGCAATAGGAGACGACCTTTCGGGATAATTTAGGGTTGTCGATCATCGGGAACATGATAATCTGGGGGGTCCAAATTGAGGGCTTTCTTGGCTCAAGTTGCGCACGACTCTGGAAGACGAATGATGGAGGGGGTTCGGGTGGCGACGAGGGCGTGAAGACAAGGGAGAATGTCGGAGCCATCGCCATGATTGTGCTTCATGGCGACGATAACGAAGTCGTAGCCGGAGAGCAACTCAACGAGGGTAGGTGGAGAAGCTGAGAAGAAAGAGGACAGTGATTATATTTTTCTTATTATTTTTCAATATTTTTTGCTTAATAATTTTTATTTTAGTTATTAAATGCTTTTGGTTTTGTTATTATGGTTTGACAAATTTACCCTTAACTAAACAATGAATAGTTAATAAATAT
Source organism: Panax notoginseng (assembly GCA_016801055.1). Classification (NCBI taxonomy): domain Eukaryota; kingdom Viridiplantae; phylum Streptophyta; class Magnoliopsida; order Apiales; family Araliaceae; genus Panax; species Panax notoginseng. The sequence continues at coordinate 122,856,874 of CM029023.1, forward strand.
AAAAAATAACATTTTTTAATTACACATCCGCTTAACAAAATCCTACTAGAGGACCACATCAGCAATTTCTGACGTGTCAAATTCAATTTGCTGGAATTGAAAAAAAATAATAGTTCAATCGTCTAATTGACAAAATTGAAAGGTGGATCACCGAAGTGAAATATGGTCAATAGTTTAGAGTAGTAAATTATATTCAAACCTTTTAGTTAATATCGAATCAAATTTCAAATCAAAATAAACTCATTTATTATATTGAAATCCAATTCCAAGTTCAATTGGTTAGCATGGAATCAAATTCCAGCTCCAATTTGCTAGTATGAAATCTAATTTGGAATCAAAATAAACTCTTTTATTTTAATCCAATTCCAAATCAAAAATAATTCCTTCACTTTAATTTAGAATTTTTAAAATTGCACAAAACTTGGATTTTCAGCCCCCTAAACTCTTTTATTTTAATCCAATTCCAAATCAAAAATAAATCCTTTACTTTAATTTAGAATTTTTAAAATTGCACAAAACTTGGATTTTCAGGCCCCCAAGCATCGTGACTCAAGGGGCAAGCACCATGACTCAAGGACCAAGTGTCACTGCTTAAGGTCCAAGTGACGCGGCGCTGCAACAACTGTCCATCCATGTTTTTGGCCTTTCAGATTGCGATTTTATTTTCGTTCCCAAAAATATAATTCTATACTAACAATTAAGTCTAATTAAATTGTTCTAAACACATATCAACATATATATCGAATCAAAATAATTATTAATTCGCTTAAGAATGACTGTGACATTACTGTTGGTTTATAGAAACAAGACATACATAAAATCAACATTATAAAAGAGCAGAAGCATGACATAAATCGAATTTAAAATTTTCCAAAATCCCAAGAATCACCTTATGCAATATTATTAATTGAAGAGTGATAAAAGATATACCTTATGAAGATGATTCAACTCCTTGCTATGATCTTCAAGTTCCAATTTTTCAGTCCTCTGCACTTTTTAAGTTCACAGATCAAACATTCGTTACTCAAGTCTACAACGACCAAAAATTGATCCATCAAGAGTATATTGATTGAAGAAGTAAATTTAGGTTCTACAAGATCTTGATTGGCTAGCCCTAATTCTTTCTCTCTTTAATTATTTAGGTATTAGAGAATATTTACGCAGTATTAACATTAGCATTAGTCTATTCCACAATAAGACCCTTCTTATTTATAAACTAATTGTAAGACCCCAACTTATTAATGAATAAAATTAAATTTTCTTTAAATATTATTGTGAATAATAAGGTGTTAATTTGATATAATGCTTTGGTTATGGGTGAAATGTGTAAAATTTATAAAATAAGCAAGTTGTTATAAAATATTCATTTGTTGTCGGGGAATATTCGTTTGGTCGTGGAATATTCTTTATGTCGGGGAATATTCGTATGACGGCGCAACCTTGTGTGGGCCCCATAATGAAAAGCAATTGGATGAAGAAAACGACAAGTATAAGTTGTTTATAAATAACGGCGTAGTTGTTACCGTTAATACTGTTGGAATACCCGGTGGTTAAAATACAGTAGCACACGGTATTGCACCAATTATTGATTCTTACGTAAGAAGACACTACTCAATAATTGTTACAGTAGTTACTGTTCAATATTTTATTTTATTGATTCAATAATTGCTGCGTTGATATTTTATATTAGTGATGTTTCAATAATTATTGTTGCACAGTATTTTCCATTATCAGATCAATAATTCATATTATTTGAATAATATTATTAGATAGCATTATTGGCAATGTCTAGAAAGTTCTATCTAAGGAGATGTTTGGTCATCTAATTGCGCGCCAGTAAGAAGAAATCCTTATTGAAAAGCCCCCTCTTTCCTGGGAACGGCCTGGTTGTCATAATTGTGATTCTGTAATATTATTTATGAATAATTAATTATTGATTTAAATGATAAAGTAATATTTATTTTATGTGGTTATAATTGATGGATATATTTATTTTATGTGAAGGAATTAATGTTGAGGTGTTTTTGTCGGAATGGAGGTATTAAAAATTAAATCACTGTTCTTAAGATATATTGCGTGAGTTATAATTTTTAATCTGACCGTTGGATCGTTGTGATTTTTCGATATGTTATACATATATAAGTTGAGTATATGTCCACAAATTTTAAACCGTTAAAAATGAACGTATAATTTGTTATGAATTTTAAGAGGTGAATGATTCGAAAATTAGGTTTATAAATGATTTTGGTAAAAAAATCTGGAATTGAGTAGACCCCACTTGTGGTTGGTGAAGAAATGTGCTGAATTTTATTTCAAATGTGGTGGGTGGCAATAGTAGCAAGTAAAGCCATCAGGTAGCAGGTCAAGTCTGCTTCGACATGCTAACATTTTCCTATAAATAGAGGGCTACGTTAGAATTCAAAATCACACCAGAAACATAAGATTTCTCTCTTTCTCTCTATATATTATCGAGCGTATTTTGTGAGTATTTAGATACTTTGTGAGTTTTTATTTATCAGTGCAAGTTTCCTTCAGCCTTATACCGATATTCCGAACAGAAGTACTGTTATCTTGAGGTAAGGGATGTTATTTTCTTCGTAAATGATATTATTTCTTTAGATATCATTATGCCAAAATATTGGTTTGAACTTTTTATCAAATTTGGAACTTTTTGTATCGGGGTTACTATTCACGTATACGGTACTATTCACGTATACGACACTATTCACCGAAAAATAAAATTTTTTTTTTGTCCAAGATGTCTATTATGGTTACTATCTTTGATTGTATCCATGTTATGATCTTTATTTTTGAATTCTACTTCACAATTGGTTGTTATGGAGTATTATTGCACTTGGATAAATTGTAATACGAATCCCTAATATTTGTCCTTCTGTCTCACTGGATTCGTTTTTTTTAAAATATTTTTCATCATCCTCAGTCCTAAATGATGATATTACTGAATATCTTTGGTCTGTAGTGCAAAGATAAATGATTAACTGATGAATATCTTTGGCCCATAGTGCAAAGATGAACAAGTGTTGAGATGAACTTGACCGACTGGTGATACAAATGAATATCTTTGGCCTGTAGTGCAAAGATGAATATTTGGTTAAAGATGATTATTGATTATTGTTACAGGGATAAAATATTGATGATGGACTTTTAAATCTTAGAAGATAGTAGAACTCATTCTCTACTTGACTCTTCTAATGGTTTGTTATTTTCGCTGCAGTTGTTGATCTAAAACTTGTTGTCTATTATATTTTATCAGATTTTTTCATGTCGAAGAATAATGATAAGTTGTTGTATATTATCTTAGTCATAATATTCTTTACTGGGCTATTTGAGCTCACCCTTTTCCTTTTTGTTCCATTTTTCTCAGGAGGCGAGAATATAGCGGGAACTAGTCGGGGTGTGGAGTGATGTTTCTAGTCAGTGGTGTTAGCAGTCCTCACTATTTTATTAAATAGTGTTTCAATAATTATAATGAGGACTTATTTGAGTGTGGATATTGTTTAGAAGACAATATTTGTATTTAAACTCACAATATTGTGTTGTCGTATTTTGCGCGATAAGTGTTTTAATAAAATTGTATTTGTTTCTATACCATGTATTTGACGACTCAGAATGGGTGATGTATACCTATTTTGGGAGCGTCACACTAACCCCCCCTCCTAAACCTTTTAGGAGTTAGGGTATTAATTTAATTCTCAATAATAAGACTTTTCTTATTTAATTATAATTTAGTATTTCTCTAAATACTAAATTATAAATATTAGTATTTTTACAAATACTAAATTATTATTATTTAGCCAATTTATTTGAAATAATAAAAATAATAGTAAGACTTCTCTTATTAATTTATAATTTAGTATTTCTCCAAATACATAATTATAAATATTAATTTATTTAATTTATTCCACCAATAAATTAAATATACCTAATTTATTATTATTAAATCAATTACTTTTAAAATTATATTTCTCTTTTTTTGCGGTGTGACCTTTTAGGTTCAATATTAAGTCAGTAAGTAGAATAAATAAATTAGAACCATTATAATGTTATTTGTGATTTAATTTTTTTTAATTTAAATATAAATAAATAATATTTATTCTACATTAAGAGTGACACCTTATGTAACGACCCCAAAATAGGTTCATTCCATCCAACCTATTCTGAGTCGCCAAATACATGGTACAGAAAACAACTATAACTTTATTACAACAATTGTCGTGCAAAATACAACAACACATATGCTGTGAGTTTGGATACAAATATATACCAAATGTGACTCATGTTCCAACCGTGGACATCACCTCACAATGACACCTTAGATAAAGGTATAGTCAAAAACTGTTTTAGAAATTAGAATCTTTGGGAAGTGCTCAAGGAAACCTTCGTACATGGGAAGCCATGCGTCTAGGTTATGATAGATATCATATGGCCATAGAATTATTCTTGGTTGACCCAATAGACCCCAAAGAAAAATGAGAAGATTACTATCATATTCTTCTCAATGATGAGTCTTCTCTTGACTTATCATTATCTCCACTGTCTCTAATTGAGAATTATACTTCAAACAAACACCAAGATTATATAGGTAGTGCTCGTAGATATACTCAACAAGTGGATGAGCACAACCCTGTCTTATGATGACACGAGATTGTATGTCATTAGACATCTTGTATGATAGTGACGAAACACCCTTCCAACGTTGGGTTCGCCTCACCCTATTTTCTTCACCAAATGTAACTACTAAATGATGACCACCGTTCTATTCCCTTGTTACCCCCGCTCGACCCAGCTACACTCTTATTACCTGAAAGGAATTGTGAACAGAAGGGTGAGCACAACTAGCCCAGTAAAGAATATCATGACTAAAGATAATTAAATTATCAATAGCCTTCATCAATAATAAATCAGAGATTTAGAACATATGGTAAATGATAAAAATTTCAACCATAGTTGCAGCGGAACGAGCAATCCATTAGAAGAGTCAAATAGACTATAAAGTCTATTATCTTCTCCATGTTAAAAATCCACCAACAATATTTTATCCCTGTAACATCAATCAACAATTCTGGTCCACAATCATATGAATAACTCATAATCATAACTGTAGTTCTAAATTCCTCTTCTCATCCAGGACGAAGATAATTTTCATCACCTATCTTTACCTGAAACATCAAAGATCATGGTTACACCAAATCATATTTCCTGTTCATAATCATACTAATAACTTCATCTTTGCACTACGGCCAAAGATATTCATTTGTATCACCCGTTGGTCATGTTTATCTCAACATCTGTTCATCTTTGCACTACTGGCCAAAGATATTCAACATGTCATCTTTGCACTACGGGCCAAAGATATTCATCAACAATTCATCTTTGCACTACAAGCCAAAAATATTCATCAATATTTCATCTTTGCACTACAGGCCAAAGATATTAATATCTCAAAGAAATATATAATCATTTCAGAATTTATATAAACAATAATTATAACCATATTGATCAATTCACCTTTGCACTTCAGCTAAAGATATTCACTTATAAATTCAATGGTCATGATCATACCAATCAACAATTCAACTTTGCACTACTGGCCAAAGAGAACTCATAGTCATGATCATACCAAAAATCTACACATCTTTACACTCAAGTCAAAGAGAAATATCATCATTAGAGTTATAAAAATGTTATATATGATAATAAAATCAATATAATCAACATATAAATTTAATCTCAAGAGTAATATTCATAAACCAACTATAATTTGGTCAGAAAAAGAGAATAGTAACTCGTGAATAGTAACTCATGAATAGTAAACTTGACACAAAAAGGTAAAAATTCTACAATAAAATACATAACAATATTTCGGTATAATGATATTGAAAGAATAATATTTCTTAAGCTTATAAACAATTTATTTAAATTGTTTACACTTTACTAAATAATACATTTAATCATTCTAAAATACCAAACTAATAAGATTTTATCACCAATAATCAAAACCCTCATCAAAAATCTGCATATACCTCATATAGGATTCTCAAGTCATAAAATCCTATTTTCCAATTTTCTTACTTCACAAAACATATTTAATTCATTTACTCATAACTAGACTATTTTCATAAAAAAATACCAAATCAATTCCAAAAATATTTCTTTTCTGGGATTTAGCATAATATAGTCCCATAGTGAACATATATTTTTCTCAGAATTTTTAAAAGTTATTTACTATTTTTCATATGGCCAAAACAGCCGAATATTTAGACATTTATCAAAAATTGTACTTTTGTCTAAAAATTCTGAAATTTACAGAGTATACTTCTATCATATACATGTACTCCCAATAAAAATTTCATCAATTTTGGAGTTAACCACAAGGAATTATAAGCGGTTACTTTTAAAATAGTCTTTTCTCATAAAATTCATAACTCTCAATCTATACATCCAAAAATCACCATTTTTGGACACAATCAAGAAAACTCATCAAAATATCATTTCAAATTTTTCCAGAATTTTTGAAGTTCAGAAAAATTACGAAAATGAAAATCATAACAACCCTTAAAATCCCTTACTATCCCTTACCTCAAAAGAGCAGCACTTCTGACTGGATATCAGCTATGACGCTAAAGGAAACATGCACTGATGAATACCAACTCACCAAGTATCTAAATACTCACAAAATATGCTTCATAATATAGAGAGAGAGAGAGAGAGAAAGCTTATGTTTCTGGTGTGATTTTCAATTCTAACTTAGCCCTCTATTTATAGGAAAATTTTGGTAGGCTTGACCTGCAACCTGATGGCTTTACCTGCTACTATTCCCACCCACCACATTTGAAATATAATTCAGCACATTTCTTTACCAACCACAAGTAGGGTCCACCAATTCTAGAATTTTCCACCAAAATGATTAACTCCGAAAATTCAACAATTTCTGAACCAGTCATCTCGTAAAATTCGTAACAAATCATTCGTTCATTTTTAACGGTTCAAAATTTGTGGACATATACTCAACTTATATATGTATAACATATCCAAAAATTACCACGATCCAACGGTCGGATTAAAAATTATAACCTCCGCAAAATATCTCAAAACCCTGATTTTTAATACCTCTATTCCGACAAAAATACTGATAAAAACCTCAACATTAACTCCTTCATTTTTAACCACAAAAATATATCCCTCATTTATATCCACATAAAATAAATATTTCCTTATCATATGAATCAATAATTAATTATTCACAAATAATATTACAGAATCACATTTATGACAACCAGGCCGTTCCCAGGAAAGAGGGGGCTTTCTAAGAAGGATTTCTCCTTACTAGCGCGCAATTAGATGACCAAACCTCTCCTTAGACAGAACTTTCTAGACATTGCCAATAATGCTATCTAATAATATTATTCAAATAATATGAATTATTGATCTGATAATAGAAAATATTATGCAGGAACAATTATTGAAACAACAATAATATAAAATATCAACGCAGCAATTATTGAATCAATAAAATAAAATATTGAACAGTAATTACTGTAACAATTATTGAGTAGTGCCTTCTTACGTAAGAATCAATAATTTCAAAAATACCGTGCAATACCGTGTGCTACTGTGCAATAACGCGTACTACTGTATTTTAACCACCGGGTATTCCAACAGTGTTAACGGTAACAACTACGTCGTTAATTATAAAAACTCAATTTTTTGTCGTTATCTTCATCCGACAGTTATTCTGTTATGGGGCCCATAAATTTTTGCGCCGTCGTACGAATATTCCCCGACAAAAAAAATATTCCACGACCAAACGAATATTCCCCGACAACAATGAATATTTTATAATCACTTGCGTATTTTGAAAAGTTTTCACATATCATCCATAACTTTATTTTTTTATCAATTTAACCATTTACTGAATTGTAATTATAAGAAAAATTGAATACTTTTATTTCATAAAATTTGGGGTCTTACAATCTCCCCTCCTTATGAAATTTCGTCCCCGAAATTTACGTACCTGGTATTTCAAAGAGTTGAGAATACCTTCCTTTCATTTCAGATTCCATCTTCCCTGTCATCATGATTTCTCCATTGCTCATCTCCTGTATTTTAGCTATCATTCTAGAATATAGCTTCAAAACAAGGGTTAATTGAACAAATTAACATATCACATAATATCCCGATATTATGACTGACCAACAAATAAGCTTAGGTAGGACACACTAGCGAAGGATTTACTCATCTCTCCCCTCCTAGTTATATTCCCCGATCTCCGCCAGAGACCATATCCCTAAGCTCTGATACCAACTGTGACTCTGGACACCAACCTATGTCAGCACCTTACATTGATACCTATCAGCTTGCCACCGCAGAACGGCGTCCCCTACGGAGAGTCTGGCTTCGGTGCATCCCCCATCAACAGGAAGTCACCAGCGAGAGGCTCGGGGCTCTTTACTTATAGCTCTGATACCAAATGTAACGACCCCAAAATAGGTTCATTCCATCCAACCTATTCTGAGTCGCCAAATACATGGTACAGAAAACAACTATAACTTTATTACAACAATTGTCGTGCAAAATACAACAACACATATGCTGTGAGTTTGGATACAAATATATACCAAATGTGACTCATGTTCCAACCGTGGACATCACCTCACAATGACACCTTACATAAAGATATAGTCAAAAACTGTTTTAGAAATTAGAATCTTTGGGAAGTGCTCAAGGAAACCTTCGTACATGGGAGGCCATGCGTTTAGGTTATGATAGATATCATATGGCCACAGAATTATTCTTGGTTGACCCAATAGACCCCAAAGAAAAATGAGAAGATTACTATCATATTCTTCCCAATGGTGAGTCTTCTCTTGACTTATCATTATCTCCACTGTCTCTAATTGAGAATTATACTTCAAACAAACACCAAGATTATATAGGTAGTGCTCGTAGATATACTCAACAAGTGGATGAGCACAACCCTGTCTTATGATGACACGAGGTTGTATGTCATTAGACATCTTGTATGGTAGTGACGAAACACCCTTCCAACGTTGGGTTCGCCTCACCCTATTTTCTTCACCAAATGTAACTACTAAATGATGACCACCGTTCTATTCCCTTGTTACCCCCGCTCGACCCAGCTACACTCTTATTACCTGAAAGGAATTGTGAACAGAAGGGTGAGCACAACTAGCCCAGTAAAGAATATCATGACTAAAGATAATTAAATTATCAATAGCCTTCATCAATAATAAATCAGAGATTTAGAACATATGGTAAATGATAAAAATTTCAACCATAGTTGCAGCGGAACGAGCAATCCATTAGAAGAGTCAAATAGACTATAAAGTCTATTATCTTCTCCATGTTAAAAATTCACCAACAATATTTTATCCATGTAACATCAATCAACAATTCTAGTCCACAATCATATGAATAACTCATAATCATAACTGTAGTTCTAAATTCCTCTTCACATCCAGGACGAAGATAATTTTCATCACCTATCTTTACCTGAAACATCAAAGATCATGGTTACACCAAATCATATTTCCTGTTCATAATCATACTAATAACTTCATCTTTGCACTACGGCCAAAGATATTCATTTGTATCACCCGTTGGTCATGTTTATCTCAACATCTGTTCATCTTTGCACTACTGGCCAAAGATATTCAACAACATGTCATCTTTGCACTACGGGCCAAAGATATTCATCAACAATTCATCTTTGCACTACAGGCTAAAGATATTCATCAATATTTCATCTTTGCACTACAGGCCAAAGATATTAATATCTCAAAGAAATATATAATCATTTCAGAATTTATATAAACAATAATTATAACCATATTGATCAATTCACCTTTGCACTTAAGCTAAAGATATTCACTTATAAATTCAATGGTCATGATCATACCAATCAACAATTCAACTTTGCACTACTGGCCAAAGAGAACTCATAGTCATGATCATACCAAAAATCTACACATCTTTACACTCAAGTCAAAGAGAAATATCATCATTAGGGTTATAAAAATGTTATATATGATAATAAAATCAATATAATCAACATATAGATTTAATCTCAAGAGTAATATTTATAAACCAACTATAATTTGGTCAGAAAAAGAGAATAGTAACTCGTGAATAGTAACTCATGAATAGTAAACTTGACACAAAAGGTAAAAATTCCACAATAAAATACATAACAATATTTCGGTATAATGATATTGAAAGAATAATATTTCTTAAGCTTATAAACAATTTATTTAAATTGTTTACACTTTACTAAATAATACATTTAATCATTCTAAAATACCAAACTAATAAGATTTTATCACCAATAATCAAAACTCTCATCAAAAATCTGCATATACCTCATATAGGATTCTCAAGTCATAAAATCCTATTTTTCAATTTTCTTACTTCACAAAACATATTTAATTCATTTACTCATAACTAGACTATTTTCATAAAAAAATACCAAATCAATTCCAAAAATATTTCTTTTCTGGGATTTAGCATAATATAGTCCCATAGTGAACATATATTTTTCTCAGAATTTTTAAAAGTCATTTACTATTTTTCATATGGCCAAAACAGCCGAATATTTAGACATTTATCAAAAATTGTACTTTTGTCTAAAAATTCTGAAATTTACAGAATATACTTCTATCATATACATATACTCCCAATAAAAATTTCATCAGTTTTGGAGTTAACCACAAGAAATTATAAGCGGTTACTTTTAAAATAGTATTTTCTCATAAAATTCATAACTCTCAATCTATACATCCAAAAATCACCATTTTTGGACACAATCAAGAAAACTCATCAAAATATCATTTCAAATTTTTTCAGAATTTTTGAAGTTCAGAAAAATTACGAAACTGAAAATCATAACAACCCTTAAAATCCCTTACTATCCCTTACCTCAAAAGAGCAGCACTTCTGACTGGATATCAGCTATGACGCTAAAGGAAACTTGCACTGATGAATACTAACTCACCAAGTATCTAAATACTCACAAAATATGCTTCATAATATAGAGAGAGAAAGAGAGAAAGCTTATGTTTCTGGTGTGATTTTTAATTCTAACTTAGCCCTCTATTTATAGGAAAATTTTGGTAGGCTTGACCTGTAACCTGATGGCTTTACCTGCTACTATTCCCACCCACCACATTTGAAATATAATTCAGCACATTTCTTTACCAACCACAAGTAGGGCCCACCAATTCAAGAATTTTCCACCAAAATGATTAACTCCGAAAATTCAACAATTTCTGAACCAGTCATCTCGTAAAATTCGTAACAAATCATTCGTTCATTTTTAACGGTTTAAAATTTGTGGACATATACTCAACTTATATATGTATAACATATCCAAAAATTACCACGATCCAACGGTCGGATTAAAAATTATAACTCCCGCAAAATATCTCAAAAACCCTGATTTTTAATACCTCTATTCCGACAAAAATACTGATAAAAACCTCAACATTAACTCCTTCATTTTTAACCACAAAAATATATCCCTCATTTATATCCACATAAAATAAATATTTCTTTATCATATGAATCAATAATTAATTATTCACAAATAATATTACAGAATCACATTTATGACAACCAGGCCGTTCCCAGGAAAGAGGGGGCTTTCCAATAAAGATTTCTCCTTACTAGCGCGCAATTAGATGACCAAACCTCTCCTTAGACAGAACTTTTTAGACATTGCCAATAATGATATCTAATAATATTATTCAAATAATATGAATTATTGATCTGATAATAGAAAATATTGTGCAGCAACAATTATTGAAATAACAATAATATAAAATATCAACGCAGCAATTATTGAATCAATAAAATAAAATATTGAACAGTAATTACTGTAACAATTATTAAGTAGTGCCTTCTTACATAAGAATCAATAATTTCAAAAATACTGTGCAATACCGTGTGCTACTGTGCAATAACGCGTACTACTGTATTTTAACCACCGGGTATTCCAACAGTGTTAACGGTAACAACTACGCCGTTAATTATAAAAACTCAATTTTTTGTCGTTATCTTCATCCGACAGTTATTCTGTTATGGGGCCCACAAATGTCTGCGCCGTCGTACGAATATTCCCCGACAAAAAGAATATTCCACGACCAAACAAATATTCCCCGACAACAATGAATATTTTATAATCACTTGCGTATTTTGAAAAGTTTTCACATATCATCCATAACTTTAACTTTTTATCAATTTAACCATTTACTGAATTGTAATTATAAGAAAAATTGAATACTTTTATTTCATAAAATTTGGGGTCTTACACCTTACGACAGTATATCATGACTATCAGGATAATATGAATTCAATGTTTAATGAAAAAGAACTTATTCCGTGAATAGTTACCATACAATTCAGTTATTCTACCATACAATTAATGTCCCAATTAAACATAAGATATGAAATTACTGAAAAATCTTATTTATTTAATCATATGCATTTTGATTCTAAAGTGCACAACTCTGATTAATGCAAATTAGAAACTCATTTCTAATTTTATTTCACCTTAGTCAAATATTTATGAGTCATAATTTATCGAATCACATAAGACATTCTTTTCCTTTAGTGGAAGTGGTAGATCTTTTGTTAATTATTCACCTTCATCCATGTACACTTTATTATACCCAAACATACCCTATGATATACACTGAAGTATTAAGGAATATGACAAAGTATACCAAAATACACAAGGTACTATAATGACCTCAAGTTTCAAGGATCACTTGTACAACTATCACTAAATGAACTCCTATTGTCAAACAAGTAAAACTCCATTAAGTGTTGTTTAGCGAGTCATGTTCAACCATACCATTTGATATACCCTAAGGGTCTTAAAGAACATGTCAAAGTATAATTCATCATATATACACAAGATATTATGATCTCAAGTCCAAGTATCACTTGTACTACTGTCACTAGAGAAATTCCTATTGACAGACAAGTAAACTCTATTAGGTATTCTTTAGCTAGTCACGTTTAGTGAACTTTTTCTCTAATAAGCACCTACATACTTACTTTAGTATCTCCACACAAATAATTATGAGATCAATCGTCCTTTTCAACAGAGCAAACATAGTATGTACGTACTAATCTATTTGGAATCAGTAATCCACATTATTGATCCATCGATTAGGAATACTTTAGTTTTTGAGCTATCTAGAATTTAGATCTAATTAATATGATCAACATCATGATCCTAAAAGTATTGTTCGAAAATTATGAGTTTATCACATTTATTTAATTAAACCAATTAAATATTGATAAAAAATGCTTTTAATTAAATAAATTCTTTTATTAATAAATAAATAAAATTACAAAATAATTGTTTATTACATCCAATATGATTGACTTGAGGACATACTATTTTCAGAATAAAAAAAATTAGAGCAAGAAGAATCTTATTTATTACTCCTTTAATTGACATAAAAGAGAAGCATTAAAAATGAACTTTCAATCTCCATGTTGTACCGTTATACCACTGAGCTACAATTTCCTACCAATAAGGTTGTAAAATGAGCAAACAGTTCGGGCTCGATTCGTACTCGCTCGACTAAAAGTTTGATTCGAGCTTGACTTGAAATATAAATGAGTCAAATACGAGCAAATTTTAAAGTTCGATAAATTACTCGAACCTCCTCAAATTGTAATTTTCTATTGTTACTCGGATCATATTCGTTCGAAAAGTTCAAACTGCTCGGGCTCAATTCGGAATAGTATTCGACTCGGTAGCTAAATGAGCCTCAATCAAATCTTATTTTATACTCAATAAATTTTGTGAACTAAATCTGAGCAACTCGATACTCAGATCTACTCAATTCGTTTACACCCTTACTTATCAGTCGTCACGGAAACAAGGAATAAAGGATGCAAAAGGGTCAACCCCATTCTCTAAAATACTTGTCCGAAAAAATCATTTCTAACCTGGTACAGGGTATATTGAACTTTCCCTCGTAGCACTGTATACTTCATCGTGAATTCGTGATAAAGATTTCTAGTGTTCTTTTTCTTCATTAAAAATTAGGTATTTATCATTTACTTATTCATTAACATAAATCCTACAAAATAAAATAAAATAATTAAATTAAATAATCATATAAAATAATAAAAATGGGAATATTAAAATACATTAAAAAATGTATATATAACAATTACTTTACAGCGTATCAAACCATTTAATTCTAATATAAGTATTCAATATATTTTTTGAGGAAATCAAAGAATTTAGGTTAAATAAACACATCTAATTTGATTGTTGAATGATTTTTATCAGGCATGAGGTCTTAACCTAATGGATAAGATTGATGTATTGTGACTTTTAGATCTAATGTTTGATTATCACTTAAATGAGTTTATTTCTTCTTTTATTGTAAATAGTTTTTCTTCTTTTATGCGAGTCGTTTTTGTTTTGTAAATTTATTTATTTATTTATTTATTATGAATTATATTGTACTTCCAAAAGGTGGGATCTCAAAAAAATAAAATGATTGTTATCATAATAAACAAATTACAAATAATTACATAATATGTTGATATAATCCAATTCCTTAATTTTTATTTAAAATACTTTATGTGACACCCCCAAAATTAGGTATACATCACCCATCTTGGGTCGTCAGATACATAGTATAGAATACAAATACAACTTACTAATACAACTGTCGTGCACAATACGACAAAACATAAATTGTGAGTTTGAATACAAATATTATCCTCTAGAGAGTATTCATACTCAAAAGGAGTCCTCATTACATTTATTAACACACTATTACATAGAATAGTGAGGACTACTAACTAATACTATCATTCGAACCATCACTCCATTCCCTGACCTGCCACAGCTACGTTCTCATTTCCTGAAGAGAACAGTGAAAGAAAGGGTGAGCTCAACTAGCCCAGTAAGAAATATTATGACTAAGATAATGCAGAATAAATTATCATTAGCCTTCAACAATGTTAAACTGATAAAATATAATAGACATCAAGTTTAACTGCAGCGGAACAAGCAATCCATTAAAAGAGTCAAGTAGAAAATAAACTCTACTATCTTTTATGATTTAAAAGGTTTTTCAACACTGTTATCGCTGGGACTCAGCTTAATAAGATAATCCACATCATCGAATCACCCCTGCACTACGGCCAAGGATATTCGTGTATTCATTAATGGTCATGATCATGCCAACAACTGTCCATCAACGCACTACGGGCCAATGAGGACTTTTACCACATCATTTGTAACATTACGGTCATGATTATACCGAATAATCCCTGGTCATAATCATACCAAGTCCATCTATGCACTACAGGCCACAGATGACTTTTAACATTTTATAAACATGAGAATGATGACAATGATATAAGAATTCAATAAAACAAGTTCAGGAATTAATTTATCCAAGAATTAATAACGTCCAAATTGTCAACATGATACTGCTTTGTGGAGTAAAATTCAAGAATGCTTAGAAGAATATTTTCATGAAAAGATACTGGATGAAACGCAATTATCAAGGATATTCCACAAATTTCATGGAGTATAGAAGTCAAAACTTAACCAACTGAGTATAATAAAGAATGGAATAACAAAAGAAATCACCATGCATGCGATAGACCGCACAGACAGGTTATTCCCACAGAATAATAAATAATGGAACCAGGTCCGGCGTAAAACGCACAAACAGGATATTCCAACAGAATAATAATAAAGACGGAACCAGGTCCGGTGTAAAACACACAGACATCAATAATAATAAAGACGGAACCAGGTCCGGTATAAAACACACAGACAGGATGTTCCAACAGAATAATAATAAAAATGGAACTAGGTCCGGTGTAAAACACACAGACAGGATGTTCCAACAGAATAATAGAAGAATGTCACCAAGTATAGGGTAGACCGCGTATACAGGTTATTCCAACAGAATAATAAGAAATGGAACAACAACAGTTCTCTTCATGAATAAGAAAGAATAACACCCCTTACCGTTTTAAAGAAGAGCTGAAATAAGGAAGTAGTTAAGTAGCAGAATACTCTTCTTCTCTCTCTCTATAGTTTCTCTCTATAGTTTCTCTCTCTAGAGTTCAGTGAATTCGTAAGAAATAATGAAGGAATGAGCTGCTATTTATAGAAAAATAGAATGCATAGTAACTAATCCATGAACGGTCCAGATTGATTACTTTAATCTGACGGTCCATATTTAAAGAAAAATCTTTTAAATAAAATATAATATATTCTATTTATAGAATAACTTTAATAAAGTATTCTATTTTATATAAAAAGATATTTCTGTTTTATTACGTTAATAATACGAATAAAATAAAACGTCATTATCGCTAAATAATTCATATTATTAACTGACAATAATTGAATCAAACTGAGTGACTTCTCACATAAGCATTAATAATCAATACCGTGTGCTACTATGCAACCACATGTATTACTGTACTTTTACTACCGAGTAGTTCAACAGTAACAATGGTAAAACCTCCGCCGTTATTTTTAATAAAATATTTTTGTCGTTTTCTCAATCCGACAATAATTCCGTTGTGGGGTCCACCAATGATTGTGTCGTTGTACGAATATTCCCTGTTAAAATGAATATTTCCCGACCAATCGAATATTATATAACAACTTGCGTACTTTGCAAAATTTATAAATATTACCCACAACTATAACATTATATCAAATTAACTCCATAATATTCAAAAATGATATTTATAGAAAATTCATCTTTATTTATAAAAGTTGGGGTCTTACAACCTCCCCTTCTTATGAAATTTTGCCCTCGAAATTAGGGTACGTACCTGGTATGTCGAAGAGATAAGGATACCTTGATTTCATTTCAGATTCTAACTCCCAAGTCATTTCCTCAACATCGTGGTTTCTCCACAAAATTTTAACTTGAGGTATAACCTTGGAGCGTAGAATATGTTCCTTCTTATCCAAGATTTGAACAGGAACTTCTTCATACGTCAAATCTTCCGCTATTTCGTCCGGTTCTAACTCAATAATGTGGTTCGGGTCTTCCACATATTTGCGTAACATGGATATGTGAAAAACATTATGAACACGAGACGTATTTGGCGGTAAAGCGAGTCTATAAGCCACAGTTCCTACTCGATCGAGGATTAAAAATGGACCGATGAATCGAGGATTGAGCTTTTCTCTCTTTCCAAATCTCGTAAATCCTTTCCATGGAGCAACACGTAAGAACACATGATCTCCTACATCAAATTTCACGTCCTTTCGATGAAGATCAGCATAACTCTTTTGTCGATCTTGTGAGGTTTTTATACGTTATCGGATCGTTTGAATCTTTTCTGTAGTCATACGTACCAACTCCGGTCCCAACAACGTTGCTTCACCCACCTCATCCCAGCATACTGGAGAACGACATTTTCTTCCATACAATGCTTCGAATGGAGCCATGCCAATACTTGCTTGATAACTGTTGTTGTAGGAAAACTCCACCAATGGTAAGAACTTGTCCCAACTTCCCTTGAAGTCAAAGACACAGAGTCTTAATAGATCTTCAAGAGTTTGAATAGTCCTCTCTGATTGTCCGTCCGTCTGATGATGATATGCTGAACTAAATCGTAAATCTGTGCCCATAGCTTTTTGTAAACTAACCCAAAATCGTGAAGTAAATCTTGGGTCTCGGTCAGAAACTATGGATACTGGCATACCATGAAGTCTTACAATCTCGTTTATGTACATACGAGCAAGACGTTCAAGTGTATAAGTTTCTCGTATCGGTAAGAAATGAGCAGACTTGGTCAATCTATCAACAATGACCCAAATCGCATCAATACCTTAAAAAACCCTAGGAAGACCGGTAACGAAATCCATGGTAATGTGCTCCCACTTCCATTCTGGAATTTCAAGTGGTTACAATGGACCTTTTGGTACTTGATGCTTCACTTTGACTCGTTGACAAGTTAGACACCTTGAGATAAACAACACTATCTCTCTCTTCATATTGCTCCACCAGAATGTATGACGAAGATCATGATACATTTTGGTACTTCCAAGATGGATTGTAAATGGTGTGGTGTGCGCCTCCATCATGATTTCATACTTTAAATCAGGGTTGTTAGGAACTCAAAGTCTGGAGTTGACTCGAAGTATTCCTTCTTCATCGATTCTTGCTTCCGGCATAGCACCTTCTTGCACTTTCTTCCTCATACGCATCAGCTCCAGGTCTGTAGCTTGAGCAGCTTTAACTTTATCGATTAAAGTCGGTTCTACTCGTATATTCGCCATCATCACATGGGTCCCTGGAGTCTTTAACTCTATCTCCATCCTTTGCAAGTCACACAAAATGGGCCTTTGTGTTGACAATATTGCACTCGTACTTGCATATGATCTTCTACTCAATGCGTCAGCTATCACGTTCGCTTTTTCAGGATGGTATTGAATGGTATGATTATAATCTTTCAACAGTTCAAGCCAACGTCGTTGTCGCATGTTGAGTTCCTTTTGAGTGAAGAAATATTTAAGGCTTTTATGATCCGTAAAGATCTCCACCTTCTCCCCATACAAGTAATGCCTCCAAATTTTAAGTGCAAAGACAACAGCTGCCAACTCTAGATCATGAGTAGGATAATTCCTTTTATATTCCTTGAGTTGTCTTGATGCATAGGCTATAACTTTTTCATGTTACGTGAGAACGCATCCCAACCCTTTGCTCGAAGCATCACTGTAGATGACAAATCCCTCCGAGCTAGATGGTATTGTTAGAACAGGTGCTGAAATGAGTCTCCTCTTGAGTTCTTGAAAACTCTACTCACATTCTTCGCTCCAACCGAACTTTGTATCTTTTCGAGTCAGCTGAGTTAATGGAGTAGCGATTCGAGAAAATCCTTCCACGAATCTCCGATAATAACCAGCTAAACCAAGAAAGCTACGTACTTCTGTAAGACCCCAACTTATTAATGAATAAAACCAAATTTTCTCTAAATATTATTGTGAATAATAAGGGGTTAATTTGATATAATACTTTGGTTATGGGTGAAATGTGTAAATTTTATAAAATAAGCAAGTGGTTATAAAATATTCATTTTGTCGGGGAATATTCGTTTGGTCGTGGAATATTCTTGTTGTCGGGGAATATTCATACGACGGCGCAGCTTTGTGTGGGCCCCATAACGGAAAGCGATTAGATGAAGAAAACGACAAGTATACGTTATTTATAAATAACGGCGTAGTTGTTACCGTTAATACTGTTGGAATACCTGGTGGTTAAAATACAGTAGCACACGGTATTGCACCAATTATTGATTCTTACGTAAGAAGGCACTACTCAATAATTGTTACAGTAGTTATTGTTCAATATTTTATTTTATTGATTCAATAATTGTTACGTTGATATTTTATATTATTATTGTTTCAATAATTATTGCTGCATAGTATTTTCCATTATCAGATCAATAATTCATATTATTTGAATAATATTATTAGATAACATTATTGGCAATGTCTAGAAAGTTCTGTCTAAGAAGAGGTTTGGTCATCTAATTGCGCGCCAGTAAGGAGAAATCCTTATTGGAAAGCCCCCTCTTTCCTGGGAACGGCCTAGTTGTCATAAATGTGATTCTGTAATATTATTTGTGAATAATTAATTATTGATTCATATGATAAGAAAATATTTATTTTATGTGGATATAAATGTTGGATATATTTATTGTGGTTAAAAATGAAGGAGTTAATGTTGAGGTGTTTTATCAATATTTTTATCGGAATGGAGGTATTAAAAATCAAATCAGGGTTTTTGAGAAATATTACGGGTGTTATAATTTTTAATCCGACCGTTGGATCGTGGTAATTTTTGGATATGTTATACATATATAAGTTGAGTATATGTCCACAAATTTTGAACCGTTAAAAATGAACGTATGATTTATTATGAATTTTACGAGATGACTGGTTCAGAAATTGTTGAATTTTCGGAGTTTATCATTTTGATGGAAAATTCTAGAATTGGTGGGCCCCACTTGTGGTTGGTGAAGAAATGTGCTGAATTATATTTCAAATGTGGTGGGTGGGAATAGTAGTAGGTAAAGCCATCAGGTTGCAGGTCAAACCTTCTAAAATTTTCCGATAAATAGAGGGCTAAGTTAGAATTGAAAAGCACACCAGAAACAAGTTTTCTCTCTTTCTTTCTCTAGATTATTGAGTGTATTTTGTGAGTATTTAGATACTTTGAGAGTTTCTATTCATCAGAGCAAGTTTCTTTCAGCCTTATACCGGTATTCCGACCCGAAGTACTGATATCTTGAGGTAAGGGATATTATTTCCTTCTTAAATGATATTATTTTCTTCAATATCATTATGCTGAAATATTGATAAGAGTTTTTTTATCAAATTTAGAACTTTTTGTGTTGGGATTACTATTCACATATACGTTACTATTCACGTATACGGCACTATTCACGAATACGGCACTATTCACCGAAAAATAAAATTTTTCCTTTTTGTCCAAGATGTCTATTATGGTTACTATCTTTGATTGTATCCATGTTTTGATCTTTATTTTTGAATTCTGCTTCACAATTGATTATTATGAAGTATTATTGATCTTGGATAAACTGTTATACGAATCCCTACTATTTGTCCTCCTGTCTCACTGGATTCGTTTTCTTTAAGATATTTTTCATCATCCTCAGTCCTAAATGATGATATTACTGAATATCTTTGGCCTGTAGTGCAAAGATGTATGATTACTTGATGAATATCATTGGCCTGTAGTGCAAAGATGAACAGGTGTTGAGATGAACATGACTGACAGGTGATATAAATGAATATCTTTGGCCTGTAGTGCAAAGATAAATATTTGGATAAAGATGATTATTAATTGATGTTACATGGATAAAATATTGATGATGGACTTTTAAATCTTAGAAGATAGTAGAATTCTTTCTCTACTTGACTCTTCTAATGGTTTGTTGTTTCCGCTGCAGTTGTTGATCTAAAACTTGTTGTCGATTATATTCTATCAGATTTTCCCCTGTTGAGAACTAACGATAATTTGTTGTATATTATCTTAGTCATAATATTCTTTACTGGGCTAGTTGAGCTCACCCTTTTCCTTTTTGTTCCATTTTTCTTCTCAGGAGGTGAGAACATAGCAGGATCTAGTCGGGGTATGGAGTGATGGTTCTAGGAAGATGTTTTAGCAGTCCTCACTATTTCTGTAAAATAGTGTTTGAATAATTATAATGAGGATTTATTTGAGTGTGAATATTGTCCAAAAGACAATATTTATATTTAAACTCACAGTATGTGTTGTCGTATTTTGCACGACAATTGTATTATTGAAGTTGTAGTTTGCTTTCTGTACCATGTATTTGGCGACTCAGAATGGGTGTTATATACCTATTTTGGGGGCGTCACAGTTGGTATCAGAGCTTAGGGATATGATCCCTGGCTGAGATGTGAGACAAGAACTAGGAGGGGAGAGACGGGGAATTCCTTCGCTAGTATGACCTGACTAAGTTTATTCGGTGTTTATTTGGTCGGTCAGAGTATAGGGATAATATATGACATGACTATTAACCCTTGTTTTATGGCAGTATTTAAGAATGGCAGCTGAGAACGTTAATAATTGAGTAAATCAGACCGTGGAGACACCTTTGATCACCACCCAGGGGAACGTGCAACAGGAAGGCAATATTCCTCCTGTAAATAACGTTACCGAGCAAACGATGAATGATGGAATGTTTAGGAGCTTTTTGCAGTTCATGCAAAATCAGAAGAGGGAGACTCGTGTGCAGAATACGGGTGGAAATGATAACGCGCGGCTTGTCACAGCTAAGCAGTTCAAAGAATTGGGACCACCAGAATTTAAGGGAAAGCCGGATCCGATCATGGCGAAAACGTGGGTCAAGCAAATTACCAAGATATTCTATGTCTTGGGATGCACGGAGGAACAGAAGGTTCCATTCGCCACCTTTATGTTCCGCGGTGAGGCAGACTACTGGTGGGAGTCTGTGAAGCGTACCCAGCCTGACGCACTCAACATGTCCTGGGAATCATTTCAAAAACTGTTCAATGACAAGTACTTTCCAGAAAGTATTCGTCATATGAAGGAGGTGGAGTTTATCAGACTGGAACAAAATAACATGACGGTGTCCCAGTACGAGGCGAAGTTTGCAGAGTTATCTAGGTTTGCACCTCATTTGGTCGAAAATGAGGAACGAATGACAAGGATGTTTCTGAGAGGTCTAAAACCCGAGATTCGGCAATATCTTATCTCTCATAAATTTTCTTTATATTCAGATGTTGTAAATAGGGCTCAATTATTAGAGCGAGATAATGAGTATGTGCAACCGAGGGACCACAACCAAGGTCATACCGGTGGCGGCAGTCATCGAAGCAATGAAAACCAGCAGGGAGGAAAACATTCGGACAAAAGCGGTAACCACTCTGGTGGTAATCGTAGTCGTGATAATAAAAGGAGCGAGTCGGGAGGAGATTTCAAGAAGAGAAGGTACAACAATGATAACGTGAAGACGTCAGCACAAACATCAACTGTTTCTAGGGGAGGAGAACGACCACCGGTCGTATGTTACAAATGTGGGAAAGAGGGACATATCAGCCCAAACTGTCCACAACAATCCAAGGTATGTTATAACTGTGGAAAGGAGGGTCATATAGCTCGAGAGTGTTCTGTAGCAAAACCAAGTTCAGCAGGGACGGTGACTCCAAAAGTTGTCCCGGATAAGTCGAAATCAGCGGTTCCTGGAAAGGCGTTTGTCGTGACTGGCCAAAACGCGAGAAACCCGAACGAGGTGATCACGGGTAATCTAATCTTGAATTCTTGCAAAGTTTATACTTTACTAGATTCCGGTTCTACCCATTCTTTTATCTCTCCTGCTTGTGCTCAACGTTTAAACTTGACTCCGGAGAAATTGGACTTTAACTTATCTGTTGAAACTCCGTTGGGTGAAACCTTCGTTACATCTACAGTTTATAAATCTTGCATGATCCAAGTTGGCACTATCACATTACCTGTTGATCTTATCTCTTTAAAGATACTTGCTTTTGATGTGATTTTAGGAATTGATTGGTTAACCACTCATCATGCTAAAATTGATTGTTTTCGTAAGGTTGTTAGTTTTCATATTCCTAACCAACCTGTCATACGAATTCAAACTACTAAACCACTAAAATCAGTCACTGTCATATCAAGCCACAAAGCTATTCGCTTATTGAAAAACGGATGTCAAGCTTTCTTAGCCCATGTTATGGATTTGAACAAAGACAAGTCAGATTTGAATAATATTTCTATTGTTAGAGAATTTCCCGATGTATTTCCTGAAGAACTTCCTGGTCTACCCCCAGAACGTGAAGTTAAATTCTTTATTGACCTTGAACCCGGTACAAAGCCCATTTCTAAAACTCCATATCGAATGGCTCCTATTGAACTTCAGGAGTTAAAAGTCCAACTACAGGAGTTGTTGGACATCGGTTTTATTCGTCCTAGTACGTCTCCTTGGGGTGCTCCTATTTTATTCGTAAAGAAGAAAGACGGGAGTATGCGACTTTGTATCGACTATCGAGAATTGAATCATGTCACTATCAAGAATAGGTATCCGCTACCTCGCATTGATGACCTGTTCGACCAGTTGCAAGGAACACAATTCTTTTCAAAGATCGACCTTCGTTCTGGATATCATCAGCTGAAGATTAAAACTGAGGATATTCCAAAGACTGCCTTCAGAACTCGGTACGGGCATTATGAATTCTTAGTAATGTCTTTTGGATTGACTAATGCTCCTGCTGCCTTCATGGATATGATGAACCGTGTATTCAAAGAATATTTGGATCAATTCGTTGTTGTCTTTATTGATGACATCCTCATCTATTCCAAAAGCCGTGAAGATCATGAGCGCTATTTGAAGCTGGTACTGCAAAGGCTTCGTGAAAATAAGCTATATGCCAAATTGAAGAAATGCGAGTTCTGGCTTGAGGAAGTAGCATTCCTTGGGCACGTGGTGTCAAAACATGGAGTATCTGTCGACCCGGCGAAGATTGAAGCCATACAAAGTTGGGAGCAACCGAAGTCGGTAACCGAAGTACGTAGCTTTCTGGGCTTAGCTGGTTATTATCGGAGATTTGTGGAAGGATTTTCTCGAATCGCTACTCCGTTAACTCAGCTGACTCGGAAAGATACAAAATTCGTATGGAGTGAGGAATGCGAGAAGAGTTTCCAAGAACTCAAGAGGAGACTCATTTCGGCACCTGTTCTAACAATACCATCTGGTTCGGATGGATTTGTTATCTACAGCGATGCTTCAGGCAAAGGGTTAGGATGTGTTCTCATGCAACATGGGAAAGTCATAGCCTATGCCTCACGACAACTCAAAGAATATGAGAGGAATTATCCTACTCATGATTTAGAGTTGGCAGCAGTCATTTTCGCGTTGAAGATTTGGAGACACTACCTGTATGGGGAGAAAGTGGAAATCTATACGGATCATAAAAGCCTCAAATATTTCTTCACCCAAAAGGAACTCAACATGCAGCAACGATGTTGGCTTGAGCTGTTGAAATATTACGATCATACCATCCAATATCATCCTGGAAAAACGAACGTAGTAGCTGACGCATTGAGTAGAAGATCATACGCGGGTACGAGTGCAATGTTGTTAACACAAAGGCCCATTTTGTATGACTTGCAAAGGATGGAGATAGAGATGAAGGCTCTAAGTACCCACATGATGATATCAAATATACGAGTAGAACCGACTTTAATCGATAAAGTTAAAGCTGCTCAAGCTACGGACATAGAGCTGATGCGTATGAAGAAGAAAGTGCAAGAAGGTGCTATTCCAGAAGCAAGAATCGATGAAGAAGGAATACTTCGAGTCAAATCCAGACTTTGTGTTCCTAACGATTTTGACTTGAAGCATAGAATAATGATGGAGGCACACAACACACCGTTTGCAATCCATCCTGGGAGTACCAAAATGTATCACGATCTTCGACATACATTTTGATGGAGCAATATGAAAAGAGAGATCGCGAAGTTTATCTCGAGATGTTTAACTTGTCAACGTGTAAAAGCGGAGCATCAAGTACCAAAGGGTCCATTGCAACCACTTGAGATTCCAAAATGGAAGTGGGAACACATTACTATGGATTTTGTTACGGGTCTTCCCAAGGTTTCTCAAGGTATAGATGCGATTTAGGTTATTGTTGATAGATTAACCAAGTCTGCTCATTTCTTGCCGATACGTGAGACTTATTCCCTTGAACGTCTTGCTAGTATGTACGTGAACGAGATTGTGAGATTGCATGGCATGCCAGTATCCATAGTTTCGGATCGTGACCCAAGATTCACTTCACGATTTTGGGTTAGCTTGCAGAAAGCTATGGGCACGGATTTACGATTCAGTTCGGCATACCATCCTCAAACAGACGGACAATCAGAGAGGACTATTCAAACTCTTGAAGATCTATTAAGACTTTGTGTCCTAGATCTCAAAGGGAGTTGGGATAAGTACCTACCATTGGTGGAATTCTCCTACAACAACAGTTATCAGGCGAGCATAGGTGTGGCTCCATTCGAGGCGTTGTATGGAAGAAAATGTCGTTCTCTAGTATGCTGGGACGAGGTGGGTGAAGCAACATTGTTGGGACCAGAGTTGGTACGCATTACTACAGAGAAGATCCAAACGATTCGACAACGTATACAAACGGCACAGGATCGACAAAAGAGTTATGCGGATCTTCATCGGAAGGACGTGGAATTTAATATTGGAGATCATGTATTGTTACGTGTTGCACCATGGAAGGGAGTTACAAGATTTGGGAAGAGAGGAAAGCTCAATCCAAGATTTGTTGGTCCATTTGAGATTCTTGAGCGAATAGGAAATGTGGCATATAGACTCGCATTACCTCCAAGCATGTCTCGTGTTCATAATGTTTTTCACATATCTATACTTCGTAAATATGTTAAAGACCCGAACCACATTATTGAGTTAGAACCAGACGAGATAGCTGAAGATTTAACGTACGAGGAGGTACCTGTTAAGATCTTGGATAGGAAAGAGCATGTCCTACGCACGAAGGTTATACCACAAGTTAAGGTTTTGTGGAGAAACCATGCTATTGAAGAAATGACCTGGGAGTTGGAATCAGAAATGAAAGCGAGGTATCCTCACCTTTTTGAAACATCAGGTACGTACGTCAATTTCGAGGACGAAATTTCATAAGGAGTGGAGGTTGTAAGACCCCAACTTATTAATGAATAAAACCAAATTTTCTCTAAATATTATTGTGAATAATAAGGGGTTAATTTGATATAATACTTTGGTTATGGGTGAAATGTGTAAATTTTATAAAATAAGCAAGTGGTTATAAAATATTCATTTTGTCGGGGAATATTCG
Organism: Panax notoginseng; assembly: GCA_016801055.1. Lineage (NCBI taxonomy): Eukaryota > Viridiplantae > Streptophyta > Magnoliopsida > Apiales > Araliaceae > Panax > Panax notoginseng. The sequence continues at coordinate 122,883,344 of CM029023.1, forward strand.
TTTGGTCGTGGAATATTCTTGTTGTCGGGGAATATTCATACGACGGCGCAGCTTTGTGTGGGCCCCATAACGGAAAGCGATTAGATGAAGAAAACGACAAGTATACGTTATTTATAAATAACGGCGTAGTTGTTACCGTTAATACTGTTGGAATACCTGGTGGTTAAAATACAGTAGCACACGGTATTGCACCAATTATTGATTCTTACGTAAGAAGGCACTACTCAATAATTGTTACAGTAGTTATTGTTCAATATTTTATTTTATTGATTCAATAATTGTTGCGTTGATATTTTATATTATTATTGTTTCAATAATTATTGCTGCATAGTATTTTCCATTATCAGATCAATAATTCATATTATTTGAATAATATTATTAGATAACATTATTGGCAATGTCTAGAAAGTTCTGTCTAAGAAGAGGTTTGGTCATCTAATTGCGCGCCAGTAAGGAGAAATCCTTATTGGAAAGCCCCCTCTTTCCTAGGAACGGCCTGGTTGTCATAAATGTGATTCTGTAATATTATTTGTGAATAATTAATTATTGATTCATATGATAAGGAAATATGTATTTTATGTGGATATAAATGTTGGATATATTTATTGTGGTTAAAAATGAAGGAGTTAATGTTGAGGTGTTTTATCAGTATTTTTATCGGAATGGAGGTATTAAAAATCAAATCAGGGTTTTTGAGAAATATTGCGGGTGTTATAACTTTTAATCCTACCGTTGGATCGTGGTAATTTTTGGATATGTTATACATATATAAGTTGAGTATATGTCCACAAATTTTGAACCGTTAAAAATGAGCGTATGATTTATTATGAAATTTACGAGATGACTGGTTTAGAAATTGTTGAATTTTCGGAGTTTATCATTTTGATGGAAAATTCTAGAATTGGTGGGACCCACTTGTGGTTGGTGAAGAAATGTGCTGAATTATATTTCAAATGTGGTGGGTGGGAATAGTAGCAGGTAAAGCCATCAGGTTGCAGGTCAAACCTACTAAAATTTTCCTATAAATAGAGGGCTAAGTTAGAATTGAAAATCACACCAGAAACAAGTTTTCTCTCTTTCTCTCTCTAGATTATTGAGTGTATTTTGTGAGTATTTAGATACTTTGAGAGTTTCTATTTATCAGAGCAAGTTTCTTTCAGCCTTATACCGGTATTCCGACCAGAAGTACTGATATCTTGAGGTAAGGGATATTATTTCCTTCTTAAATGATATTATTTTCTTCAATATCATTATGCTGAAATATTGATAAGAGTTTATTTATCAAATTTAAAACTTTTTGTGTTGGGATTACTATTCACGTATACGTTACTATTCACGTATACGGCACTATTCACGAATACGGCACTATTCACCGAAAAATAAAATTTTTCCTTTTTGTCCAAGATGTCTATTATGGCTACTATCTTTGATTGTATCCATGTTTTGATCTTTTTTTTTTGAATTCTGCTTCACAATTGATTATTATGAAGTATTACTGATCTTGGATAAACTGTTATACGAATCCCTACTATTTGTCCTCCTGTCTCACTGGATTCGTTTTCTTTAAGATATTTTTTATCATCCTCAGTCCTAAATGATGATATTACTGAATATCTTTGGCATGTAGTGCAAAGATGTATGATTACTTGATGAATATCTTTGGCCTGTAGTGCAAAGATGAACAGGTGTTGAGATGAACATGACTGACAGGTGATATAAATGAATATCTTTGGCATGTAGTGCAAAGATGAATATTTGGATAAAGATGATTATTAATTGATGTTACAGAGATAAAATATTGATGATGGACTTTTAAATCTTAGAAGATAGTAGAATTCTTTCTCTACTTGACTCTTCTAATGGTTTGTTATTTTCGCTGCAGTTGTTGATCTAAAACTTGTTGTCGATTATATTCTATCAAATTTTTCCCTGTTGAGGACTAACGATAATTTGTTGTATATTATCTTAGTCATAATATTCTTTACTGGGCTAGTTGAGCTCACCCTTTTCCTTTTTGTTCCATTTTTCTTCTCAGGAGGTGAGAACATAGCAGGATCTAGTCGGGGTATGGAGTGATGGTTCTAGGAAGATGTTTTAGCAGTCCTCACTATTTCTGTAAAATAGTGTTTGAATAATTGTAATGAGGATTTATTTGAGTGTGGATATTGTCCAAAAGACAATATTTGTATTTAAACTCACAGTATGTGTTGTCGTATTTTGCACGACAATTGTATTATTAAAGTTGTAGTTTGCTTTCTGTACCATGTATTTGGCGACTCAGAATGGGTGTTGTATACCTATTTTGGGGGCGTCACAACTTCGGTCACTGATTTAGGTTACTCCCAGCTTTGCATAGCTTCAATCTTTGCTAGGTCAACCGATATTCCACGACTTGATACTACGTGCCCAAGGAATGCTACCTCCTCCAGTCAGAACTCGCATTTCTTCAACTTGGCATAAAGCTTGTATTCACGAAGCTTTTGGAGTACCAGCCTCAAGTGTTGCTCATGATCTTCACGGCTTTTGGAATAAATAAGGATGTCATCAATAAAGACGACCACAAAGTGATCCAAATATTCCTTGAATACCCGGTTCATCATATCCATGAAGGTAGCAGGAGCATTAGTCAATCCAAAGGACATGACTAGGAATTCATAATGCCCGTACCGAGTTCTAAAAGCCGTCTTTGGAATATCCTCAGTTTTAACCTTCAGCTGATGATATCCAGAACGAAGATCGATTTTTGAAAAGAATTGTGCTCCTTGCAACTGGTCAAACAGGTCATCAATACGTGGCAATGGGTACCTATTTTTGATGGTGACATGATTCAACTCCCGATAATCAATACAAAGTCGCATACTTCCATCTTTCTTCTTCACGAATAGCATAGGAGCACCCCAAGGAGAAGTACTAGGATGAATAAAGCCAATGTCTAACAATTCCTGCAGTTGGATCTTTAACTCCTGAAGTTCAATAGGAGCCATTCGATATGGGGCTTTAGAAATGGGTTTTGTACCGGGTTCAAGGTCGATACAAAATTCAATTTCACGCTCTAGGGGTAGGCCAGGAAGTTCTTCAGGGAATACGTCAGGGAATTTATTAACAATAGAAATATCATTCAAAACTGACGTATTTTTGTTTAGATCCGTGACTTGAGCTAAGAAAGCTTGACATCCGTTTTTCAATAAACGAATAGCTTTATGGCTTGAGATGACAGCGATTGATTTTAATGGTTTGGTTGCTTGAATTCGTATAATAGGTCGATTAGGAAAATGAAAGCTAACAACCTTACGAAAACAATCAATTTTTGCATGATGAGTAGTTAACCAATCAATCCCTAGAATCACGTCAAATGCAAGTATTTTTAATGACATAAGATCGACAGGTAATGTGTGGGTACCAACTTGAACCAAACAAGACTTATAAACCGTAGATGTAATGAAGGTTTCTCCCAATGGAGTTTCAACAGATAAGTCAAAGTCTAATTTCTCCAGAATCAAATTTAATCGATGAGCGCAAGTAGGAGAAATAAAAGAATGGGTAGAACCGGTATCAAATAAAGTATAGACTTCGTTAGAGTTTATGATATGCTTACCCGTGATGACCTCATTCGGGTTCCTTACTTTCTGGGAGGTCACAACAAACGCTCTCCCTTGCACTACCGGTTTTGACTTTTCTGGGACGACCTTTGGTGTCTCCATCTTGGCTGAACTTATTTTTGGTAAACGACAAAATAAAGCTAAATGACCTTCTCTTCCACAATTATAACATGCTTTAGACGGCATCGCGCAGTTTGGACTGATGTGCCCCTCCCCTCCGCATTTGAAACATATGATAGGTGGTCGTTCTCCTTCCTTAACAACGGGTGCTGGTGCTGACGTCTTTCCATCATTGTTGAATCTCCTCTTCTTGAAATGACCATTCTTATTGTTTTGGCCCTGATTACCACCGAAGTGGTTACCATTTCTGGCCTGTTGATTCCCTCCACGCTTGTTGTCACCGCTTCGATGACTGCTCTCACTGGTATTATCATTTTGTCGACTGCTCTCTTTTGGTTGCGTTGACTTGTTATTGCGCTCCACTAACTGAGCCCTATTCACAACATCTGAATACAAACACAATTTATGAGAAATAAGATGTTGACGTATCTCAGGTTTCAAACCTCGCAAAAGCATTCGCGTCATTCGCTCTTCATTATCCACCAAGTGGGACGCAAACCGGGACAACTCAGCAAATTTAGCCTCATACTGCGACACGGTCATATTATTCTGCTCCAATTTGATGAACTCCACCTCCTTCATGTGACGAACACTTTCGGGAAAGTATTTGTCATTGAACAACTCTTGGAACTTCTCCCAAAACATCTTCAGTGCGGCAGGTTGAGTACGCTTAATCGATTCCCACCAGTAATCTGCCTCTCCTCACAACATAAAGGCGGCAAAGAAAATCTTTTGCTCCTCGGAGCATCCCAATACATCAAATATCTTGGTAATCTGCTTTATCCATGTTTCCGCTATAAGTGGTTTTGGCTCTCCCTTAAACTCTGGTGGTCTCAGCTCCTTGAACTGTTTAGCGGTGACCGTCCGAGAATTTTCAGTGTTTCCACCTATATTTTGTACAGGAGCCGCTCTCGCCTGCTGTTGCATGAACTGCATAAAGTTTCTGAACATTCCATCATTCATCATCTGGTTAGTGTTGTTGTTTGCATGAGGATTGTCACCTTCCTGATGCACATTATCCTGATTATTGATATGTGGTGAATCAACAGTCGCCTGTGCTCCATTGCTATTCTCAACATTCTCAGATGTCATTTTCAGATACTGCCACAAAATAAAAGTTATTTGATATGTCATATATTATCCTTATATTATGACCGACCAATTAAATATCATGCAAATAAACTTAGGTAGGTCATACTAGCGAAGGAATTCACCGTCTCTCCCCTCCTAGTTCTATTCTCACATCTTAGCCAGGGATCATATCCCTAAGCTCTGATACCAATTGTGACACCCCCAAAATTAGGTATACATCACCCATCTTGGGTCGTCAGATACATAGTATAGAATACAAATATAACTTACTAATACAACTGTCGTGCACAATATGACAAAACATAAACTGTGAGTTTGAATACAAATATTATCTTCTAGAGAGTATTCATACTCAAAAGGAGTCCTCATTACATTTATTAACACACTATTACATAAAATAGTGAGGACTACTAACTAATACTATTATTCGAACCATCACTCCGTTTCCCGACTTACCCCAGCTACGTTCTCATTTCCTGAAGAGAACAGTGAAAGAAAGGGTGAGCTCAACTAGCCCAGTAATAAATATTACGACTAAGATAATGTAGAATAAATTATCAATAGCCTTCAACAATGTTAAACTGATAAAATATAATAGACGTCAAGTTTAACTGCAGCGGAACAAGCAATCCATTAAAAGAGTCAAGTAGAAAATAAACTCTACTATCTTTTATGATTTAAAAGGTTTTTCAACACTGTTATCGTTGGGAGTCAGCTTAATAAAATAATCCACATCATCGAATCACCCCTGCACTACGGCCAAGGATATTCGTGTATTCATTAATGGTCATGATCATGCCAACAACTGTCCATCAACGCACTACGGGCCAATGAGGACTTTTACCACATCATTTGTAACATTACGGTCATGATTATACCGAATAATCCCTGGTCATAATCATACCAAGTCCATCTATGCACTACAGGCCACAGATGACTTTTAACATTTTATAAACATGAGGATGATGACAACAATATAAGAATTCAATAAAACAAGTTCAAGAATTAATTTATCCAAGAATTAATAACGTCCAAATTGTCAACATGATACTGCTTTGTGGAGTAAAATTCAAGAATGCTTAGAAGAATATTTTCATGAAAAGATACTGGATGAAACGCAATTATCAAGGATATTCCACAAATTTCATGGAGTATAGAAGTCAAAACTTAACCAACTGAGTATAATAAAGAATGGAATAACAAAAGAAATCACCATGCATGCAATAAACCGCACAGACATGTTATTCCCACAGAATAATAAATAATGGAACCAGGTCCGGCGTAAAACGCACAGACAGGATATTCCAACAGAATAATAATAAAGACGGAACCAGGTCCAGTGTAAAACACACAGACAGGATGTTCCAACAGAATAATAATAAAGACGGAACCAGGTCCGGTGTAAAACACACAGACATGATGTTCCAACAGAATAATAATAAAGACGAAACCAGGTCCGGTGTAAAACACACAGACAGGATGTTCCAACAGAATAATAATAAAAACGGAACCAGGTCCGGTGTAAAACACACAGACAGGATGTTCCAACAGAATAATAGAATAATGCCACCAAGTATAGGGTAAACCGCGTATACAGGTTATTCCAACAGAATAATAAGAAATGGAACAACAACAGTTCTCTTCATGGATAAGAAAGAATAACACCCCTTACCGTTTTAAAGAAGAGCTAAAATAAGGAAGTAGTTAAGTAGTAGAATACTCTTTTTCTCTCTCTCTATAGTTTCTCTCTATAGTTTCTCTCTCTAGAGTTCAGTGAATTCGTAAGAAATAATGAAGGAATGAGCTGCTATTTATAGAAAAATAGAATGCATAGTAACTAATCCATGAACGGTCCAGATTGATTTACTTTAATCTGACGGTCCATATTTAAAGAAAAATCTTTTAAATAAAATATAATATATTCTATTTATAGAATAACTTTAATAAAGTATTCTGTTTTATATAAGAAGATGTTTCTGCTTTATTACGTTAATAATACGAATAAAACAAAACGTCATTATCGCTAAATAATTCATATTATTAACTGACAATAATTGAATCAAACTGAGTGACTTCTCACATAAACATTAATAATCAATACCGTGTGCTACTATGCAACCACACGTATTACTGTACTTTTACTACCGAGTAGTTCAACAGTAACAATGGTAAAACCTCCGCCGTTATTTTTAATAAAATATTTTTGTCGTTTTCTCAATCAGACAATAATTCCGTTGTGGGGTCCACCAATGATTGTGTCGTTGTACGAATATTCCCTGTTAAATCGAATATTCTCCGACCAATCGAATATTATATAACAACTTGCGTACTTTGCAAAATTTATAAATATTACCCACAACTATAACATTATATCAAATTAACTCCATAATATTGAAAAATGATATTTATAGAAAATTCATCTTTATTTATAAAAGTTGAGGTCTTACACTTTACATGATGCAAACTAATAATTTTCATGCATGCAATCTTGAATTTGCACAATCTGTTGATATAATTCAATTCCTAACAGCTTTTTTACTTCCATTTTCTTTAGCTAAACAAAAAAACAACTAGATTATTACCACTTAGACGTGACATATATAAGTGACTCGTATAATAACTCGAAATCGTTAAAGGAGCTCAAGAGGAAGAATGCAAGTAAAAATTGGGTCATATCGTGAACCCTAATTCCACTAAAAACAGGCATGAGGTCAAGGATTATATAATATGAGTTATGCTATGTACTATAATAAATTTACGCTAAATTACAATTATAATATTTAATAGGAAATTGATATTTTTACGTGATTTTTTGATATTTTCACATGAAAAGTGTAGCTATAGATGTATTGCGACGGTAAAAACCGTCGCTATAACGACGGTTTTTATGTGAAAATATCAGTTTCCTATTTAATAATACATGAGATTGATAGAAATTGAAGGAGAACCCCACTACTATCCCCTCAAAAAAATATACCACTAATATTTATCTATGAACAATCAAAAAATCGACCTAAATACTCGCACGATGCTCATAAAGTCGAACTATTGACTTCTTAATTTATCCATCAAACAAAAGTGGCGACTAGTTTTATTGCTCCACTAAGCTAAAACCAAAAAGTTCTTAGATTTTATACATAGTTTTTCAACAACAAGAAGAAGACTAAGGCATACACAGCAGTGTTGTCAAAAATTTTAGATGAAGCTTAGATGCTAGACAAAGTCATGGGGATTAGGTGCTGGTGGAATAGCTCTATCAGTCTTCTAGTTACACGTGTCATCTTTGGTTAATTATGTGGACTAGATTGAACATAGAATAATTCACATACAAAAGTAAAAATATTGTTCCATATAAAAAAAGAGAGAGAAATCCTTTTATTACATATAAAATAAGAGAGATAAATCCTTTTATTACATATATAGCATGGTTAAATCACTTGAAAAGTGGTGTTACAATTATGATCTTTTTTTATTGAATCGAACCTTGTACAAAGAACTTGTGTTTTAACATTAACACATATATTAGCTAGAGTTATCATGTCATGTCATGTTCGTTAACTATTTCTTTTGTCTCTAAAACGTGAGTAAAATATAATTTACATACATATTAATATTAATATTAATAAAAAAAATAAAAAAAATTAAATTTATTTTTAGTAGTCTCATAAGATTATATAAAGTGATGAATACGTTTATTTATTTTAAACTAATGCACCCCATTAAATGACTAAGTTATTATTCACTTTATATAATTTATCTCATTATTTTGATGATAAAAATATTTATACCTTTAGTCATCATTTTGGAGATAAAGAGCGTTTCTATAAAAAGTAATTTATAATTTTATATTTACAATTAACGTGAAATTATAAGTTAAAAAATAAATTCACAATATATATATATATATATATATATATATATATATATATATATATATATATATTGATTCCTTCTTAGACCCCCTTATCCCATGTACTAATTCACATATTTCAATATTAAATATCGATATAACTTTTTTATCATATATAATAATCCCTTTTTAAAGTACTAATAGTATAGGAGAGTATATAAATAAGTTTCTATTTAATTCACAATAGACACTAAAGATTGAATATTTTTTCTAAAAAAATAGTATACCCTAGTCAAACACTTTTAATGGTAAAGATAGATTTTTATATCGCATTTGAATACAAATCATGTATTTTAAACATCTTTTATAAGACAAATTTTTGTACTTCAGTTGACTTTTATAAAATTTGGGAAAGGGGGATAATTTTTATTTTTTCATTAGAATGAAAAAGTCCTTTTATATCATATGATGGCCCCGGTGCAATTCATACAATTCCAGAACAGTCCTAGGGGGACTGGACTTTGCTGTCCGCTCCAGCGACCGGTCACTTTTTTTAATTTTTTTTGTAACTCTCAAATAATATATAATATTTATTAGAATTGAAATTTTTACAGAATTTCATAATTTAAGTGTTATTTGGATACATGTAAAAACAGGGTTGTACAGTCTGTGCAACCCTGTTTTTTAGGAATAATAAATATTATAATATTATTTGGGAATCGTAATAGTAATAATAAAAATAAAAATTAGCAGGTCACTAAGCCGGTCGGCAAAGTCTGGTCCCCCTAGACTTTTTCATTCCAGAATAAGGCTCAATTTAATGTCTAACAACATCACTTCATCTTAGATGTTTATCATCTTAGCTATTCAAAAATCATGACAAACTATTTGTACTCTTGTAAGTTGAACCGAGACTTTGTATCTTATAAGTCACTAGTAATTCTTCGTGCCTGAAAGCACGACGTAACAAAAAATTATATTAAAATTTAAAAAATACTATATTACCTAAAGACTTTTTACAACTTAAAATAATTTATAATTACACATAACAATTATCATAATTCACCACACCGCCACAATAATTAATTTTCCTTTAAAAATAGATATCTAGAAAAATCTAAACATGTCTACAAAACTTACAAATCATCAATAACAATTTTTATAATTCACCGCACCACCACAGTAACAATTATTATTGTTGTTGTTGTTGTTGTTGTTGTTGTTACTATTATCATAATTATTATTACTATTATAATTATAATTATAATAATATTATAATTATTATTACTATTACTATTACTATTATTATAATTACTACTACTATTATTATTATTATAATTATTATAATTATTACTATTATTATTATAATTACTATTATTATTATTATTATTGTTGTTGTTGTTGTTGTTGTTATTATTATTGTTATTATTATTCTTATTATTGTTATTATTTTTGTTATTATTATTACTATTATCATAATTATTATTATAATTATAATAGTACTAATAATAATTGTGACGCCCCCAAAATAGGTATACACAACTCACTCTGTGTCGTCAAATGCATGGTACGTACATAATTTAAATACAAACTTAATTTATACAACTGTCGTGCAGAATACGACAACACAATTACTGATAGTTTTAACACAAATATTGTATCGTATATAATACGACAATATTCATACTCAAATTATTACAATGCCATATAAAATACAGCAGCAAATATTTTAAGTCCCCAAATGAACACGAGAAGATTTATGTCCTCCTCATTCTAATGGTGTGCATTTTTGACGCTTTCAAATTCGAGTTTGCCTCCCCCTATTTGGTTCACCAAATGTAACTATTAAATGATGTATAAAATATGTCACACACATTTTAAGTTCTCAGTACAATTATTATGTCACACCATTTCATAATTTGATTAGGATTGCGACTAATTCGAAATACCACTTTATACTCATGTTCTCTTTGCTAGTCTCAGCTATACTTTTATTTCTTGAAAGGGGTTGTGAAACAAAAGGGTGAGCACAAATAGCCCAATAAAGAATATCATGACTTAAGATAATTACATTATCAATAGCCTTCATCAATACTAAATCAGATATTTAGAACATATGGTAGATGATAAAAGTTTTCAACCATAATAGCAGCGAAATTAACAATCTATTAGAAGAGTCAAGTAGAACATAATGTCTACTATCCTCTCCAAATTAAAAGTCCATCATTAATATTTCAACCCTGTAATGCCCATCAACAGTTCTTTATTGCACTCAAGACAAACAGAACCTTAATCACCTGTCTTCACCTGAACCACAAAAGATTATAGTTAAATTCACAATTCATATTTATAATCATGTAAATCAACAGTCCATCTTTGCACTACGACCAAAAATATACAACTATAAAATCAATAATCAACAGTCCATCTTTGCACTACGGGCCAAAGACATACAACTGTAAAACGAATAATCAACAGTTTCTCCTTGCCACAAATGCTTAATAAAATTTTCACTTAAAGTCCTTACCCCAAAGGCTAAAGATATTAAAATGTAATAACAATGATCATACTAATCAACTGTCTATCTTTGCACTACGGGCCAAAGATATTCAATTATAAAACCAATGGTCAAGATCATGCCAGTCAATTGTCTGTCAGTGCACTACGACCAAAGACATTCAACTGTTAACTAATGGTTATGATCCTACCAAACACATCATCGAATTATCCATGCACTACGGGCCAAGGATAATCGTTAGTATCACCATTGGTCATGATCATATCATACACCTGTATATCTATGCACTACAGGCTAAAGATGACTTTTACCACAATCTAAGTATGAAGATGATGACAATGATATATATAATGAATGAACATAAATAATCATAACAATAAGATAAAATAGATCTTAGTAATTTTCAACTTAATTATCTAGAGTCCAAATTGCTAACATAATATTAGATGAAGCACAAACTATTAAGGATATTTTAATCCTTTCAGGACTTTTCACTATATTTAATGATAAACTGAGTAAACGAATAATAATATCTTACCATAATATGGAGTATGAAAGAAAATGATATTTATTTTATCATAAAAAATGATACCTCTTACCATAATAATGATATCCCTTACCTTAGCATGTGACTTGATTATGCTTTTCTGTGAAATTAATCAACTTAAACAATGCTTGCATTCCTTATCTATACTTGGAGTAACATTACACTCAATAAAAATACTCACAATATTATACTCACAATATTGTAGTAATTTTTTTTTATATTTTTAGTGTAGTGATGGTGTGTGTTTAGTTACACAACCGAGTAACCTATTTATACTAAAAATTTAGTAAACAACTAGCACATCTGCTTTGACAAAATAACTAAATGAGGTATATAATAATGGTAGTGGAATTTATAGTCCCACAGAGAAAATTAAACCAACTTGTACACGTTTTAAAAATAATTGAGTTGTGGTCCAGACTACTTTAGAAAAAGTAAAGTGTCAGCAAGTCCTGCCAAACTTACTTTTGTAAAAAAAAAATAATTGAACAAATATCTGCATATCATACTTATCTTTAAGTAACACTATTTTTAATCTTTGAACCATTATTCACAATTATTAACATATACACACAATATTCCCAACTGGTTTAATTATATCATATCAAATAATATGAGTCACTGTGCAATATAACTACTGTGACAATTATTGAATAAATACTGAGTGACTTCTTACGTATTTAAGAATCAATAATATAAATCATTGTGCAATAACTATTGTGATAATTATTGAATAAAATACTGAGTGACTTCTAAAATATTTAAAAATATGATTCTGAACTTTCCAAACAATTTTCACATTTTTCGGTATAGATACTCGAAATTTTGCATTCCTGTTATTAACTTTGTAGAAGGGCAGAATCGTCTTCCAGAGATAACCTTGGAAGTAAAATCAGTTCCAGTCCCAGAGACAACCTCGGGATACTCAGTCAAGTCAGTTCCAATCCCAGAGATAACCCCGGGAGTTTCAATTTTAATCTCGGAGATAACCCCGAGGAATGCAATTCTAGTTCCCGAGATAACACCGGAGAAGTCAGTTCCATCTCGGAGATAACCCCGAGATACTCAGTTCCAACCCCGAAGACAACCCTTGGAGTTTCAATTTCAACCTCGGAGATAACCCCGAGGAATACAATCCCAGTTCCAGAGATAACACCGAAGAAGTCAGTTCCATCTCGGAGATAACCCCGAGATACTCAGTTCCAACCCCAGAGACAACCCCGGGAGTTTCAGTTCCAACCTCGGAGATAACCCTGAGGAATGCAGTTGCAATTTCGGAGATAACCCCGGAAAAGCTCGTTTCAATCCCCAACAATTAGCTTCAACCTCGGTGATAGCCCCGATGCACTCAGTCCCAAACCTGGAGATAACCCCGGGAGGTCAGGCACAGCTCAGAGACAACCCTGAGGACATTCGGCACTTGCAACAGCCCAATCTCAGAGATAACCCTGAGCAACGACTGCTAGATCAGCCCAAAGCCAGAGATAACCTAGGTGAGGGGCAAAATCGTTATTTTTCCACCTCGATCCCACATTCACGTCATCTCAACAACATTTCAACCTATATACTACAAAGAAGTGTCCTACAAGAACTATAGCTCCAATCCCGAGTGACTACTACATAAGACAGCACACCAGATAGAATTTGAAGACTTGAAGACCTGGGCATAGACCAATCTTCCCGACTTCGTACAACCTTTTATCCCATGTCAATGTGTAGCTCTTGACAACAGCATTCCGAAAAGGTATTATACGCCTCCATCGGATGCCCAGATTGAAAGTTATGAAGGTTCGAGCGACAATGCGTTGTATGAGTGCACATACTTCGAGACGGCGGGGCCCACAGAGCATGGGGAACCCCGGGCTACCGCAGGTACACCTGCGGCTCCCCCTCTCTATAAATAGAGGGCTTGGGGTGGCCATTTGGAAAAGAAAAAAGGCGAGGAAGCCCTGTCTATTTTGCTTTGTACACACTATAAACTGAGTATTTTCTCATTTCAAATACTTGTGAGCTTATACTTTGCTACATTTTACCAGTGGAAACTGAGTGTTCATTCATTTAAAGCTATTTGAAGTCTTCTTTGGCAGCCCACTGTAAGCCTTGTCACATTTCTTAAAGCCTTTCTCCACTTTTGTTCACACATAATTATTCACGTTGATAGTCGTGTTGTGTGTGTATGCTCGGACCGTCGGTCCGTGGCTTTTATTGCTTTTCTATATATATATATGTGTGTGTGTGTGTGTGTGTGTGTGTATTATTATCGAGTTACCTCGATTGAGCCTGAATATAATATTCGAAGCGTTTACTACTTATATATATATATATATATATATATATATATATATATATATATATATATATATAAAAGCAGTAAAAGCTCCGGATATCAATTCAGGCTCAATCAAACAAAGTTTGATGATCACAATATCCGGAGCTTTTACTGCTTTTATATATATATATATATATATATATATATATATATATATATATATATATATATATATGAACGATCAACCACCACGAAGTAAACTCCAGGCGGGACTAAATGTAAATACATATATAAAGACGATCAACCGCCACGAAATAAACTCCAGGAGGGACTAAATATATATATATATATAACTGCTTACAGCTTTCATACATACTGTATCATCATGTGAGCCTTGGAATCATGTGATCACATATTCAGTCTCCTGAATCTAGATTCGGTTCCCGTGGTGGACATTTTCAGTTATAACCAGCTTGTAAATTATTCACGGTGTTTGAATATCCTTAGACGGCTCTCATGCCCATAAGGAGTTCGACACTGCTTTTTATCTTATTTTCTCGAAGATGCTTTGCATCTCAAAAATAAAAGTAATCAAGTCGAACACATAATAAAATAGAAGTATCAAAGGCCTCAATTATTATTGAGCACAGGGGTTTGAAAAACCTCTTTTACAAAACATCATTGCTATATCTTGTTAAAATTGAACTTTTATACAAAATTCAATGGCATAGCACTACTTTCAGACAACTGCACATTGACCTTGTAAAGCCCCTAAATCCAGGTAATTGAAACTCGAACTTGGTGCTTCACGATACCATTTCTATGAGCGGAATAATACTAATAATAATAACAATAATATAAAGATCAACTTAATTTACATATTTATCGGAGTTTGAATCCCAAGTACGTAACCTTTAAACGTTCATTACAACCCATGATAGATAATATATATCATACTTGTCTTAATAAAGTTAACTATTACATAACATAGCATTGCGTTCATTCAGCAACCTTTCCCTTTCCCTTGTTCTTAGCAGAGCTTTCTGGTGGTTCACACTTAGCTGAAACCATTTAAATTAAGCAAGGATGAGTATTTGAGTGCCCAGCAAGTAATAACAATTATATATATAGGCTGAAAGAATTTAAATATTTTCTTTGTACTACCCTTCTACAACAGATCAATAGTTGTGAAGTAATCTGTACCGATAATAATAACATAACAACCCTCTTTCAAATTTTTGAAACTACGTAATGACTATAAATATGGTTAAGGTGACATACTATGAACATTGTTTTTAATTTTTGAATAGGTTAAACAGAACTTCATTTGTAAACCGTCATAACTTACGGGCGTGGGGGTGATCAGCCCGTTGTACCCTGTATTGATCAATACTACATGCAAGAACGATGTTATCATTCACTCTGTCCACATTGGGTGCATAAAAAGTTTTTCCGTGTACGGGATGTTCATACTTGTATAGGTTCCAAACCAAAGATTTTATCTTGTTCAACAATAATCTATAATTCAAAATATATATATACGGGTAATTAATAAAGGTGTATCAACATGTGATTAAATACAATGATTATCCAAGTGGGGACACTTATATAACCATTTATAGAAATTAACGAACAGAATATATATCTAAATTATCATATACTAACATGTTGATAATCAATGATCGTATATAATATATATAACAATAGGGTTAATAATCTGTACAGTAATAATATAATTCTGAAACATTCTTACTCATGTCCATTGCATAAAGAAAATGCAAAGGTAAGATACTTGCCTGATATTCTGCTTACAATTCGCAACTTAGTTTTATCTTTTAAATAACCACCTATCAGTAATAAGATAATTTTACTGAATAGAATAACATATCTCAACACATTACACTACTTATTGTAATCAACACATAACCTAAACACATTATCACATATGTTTAACAACTATTGAATCACAAATAAACACATATTTAATTAAATTATCTAAGTCCAGATCAATTCTTGAAACATGTAGGTCTACCGACGGCTTTATCGGGTAATTATCGAGTCTAAGACTATATTCTGTAACTCAATATCTGTGAGACCCCGAATTTTATGAAATGAAAGTATTCAATTTTCTTATAATTATTCTATTTTGGTAAATGGTTAAATTGATAAAAGGTTAAAGTTAAGGGTGATATGTGAAAATTTTTCAAAGTAGACAAGTTGTCATAAAATACCCGATTACTATTCACTCTAGTATTGCTCACTCGAGTATTTCGGGCACTTTTTGTGTCGAAATACTATTCACGAGTTACTATTCATGAGTTACTATTCACGAGTTACTATTCATGAGTTACTATTCACGAGTTACTATTCACGAGTTATTATTCATGAGTTACTATTCACAGGGAATATTCGATTAGTCGGGGAATATTCGTACTGCTGTACAATTATTGGTGGACCCCACAACGGAATTATTGTCGGATTGAGAAAACGACAAAAATATTTTATTAAAAATAATGGCAGAAGTTTTACCGTTGATACTGTTGAACTACTCGGTAGTAAAAGTACAGTAATACGTGTGGTTGCATAGTAGCACACGATATTGATTATTAATGCTTATGTGAGAAGTCACTCAGTTTGATTCAATTATTGTCAATCAATAATATGAATTATTTAGCGATAATGAAGTTTTGTTTTATTCGTATTATTAACGTAATAAAACAGAAACATCTTTTTATATAAAACAGAATACTTTATTAAAGTTATTCTATAAATAGAATATATTATATTTTATTTAAAAAAAATTTCTTTAAATATGGACCGTCAGATTAAAGTAAATCAATCTGGACCGTTCATGGATTAGTTACTATGCATTCTATTTTCCTATATATAGAAGCTCATTCCTTCATTATTTCTTACGAATTCACTGAAACTCCAGAGAGAGAAATTATAGAGAAGCTATAGAAAAGTATTCTGCTCATTCCCTACTCTTATATCCAGTTTCTTTTACGGTAAGGGGTGTTATTCTTTCTTATTCATGAAGAGAACTGTTATTATTCTATTGCTTATTATTCTGTTGGAATAACCTGTATACGATGTCTACCCTATACTTGGTGACATTCTTCTATTATTCTGTCTTTATTATTATTCTGTTGGAACATCCTGTCTGTGTGTTTTACACCGGACCTGGTTCCGTCTTTATTATTATTCTGTTGGAACATCCTGTCTGTGTGTTTTACACCGGACCTGGTTCCGTCTTTATTATTATTCTGTTGGAACATCCTGTCTGTGTGTTTTACACCGGACCTGGTTCCATCTTTATTATTATTCTGTTGGAATATCCAGTCTGTACATTTTACGCCGGACCTGGTTCCATTATTTATTATTCTGTCGGAATATCCTGTCTGTGCGTTTACGCCGGATCTGGTTCCGTCTTTATTACTATTCTGTTGGAATATCCTGTCTGTGCGTTTTACGTCGGACCTGGTTCCATTATTTATTATTCTGTTGGAATAACCTGCCTGTGTGGTCTATCGCATGCATTGTGATTTCTTTTGTTATTCCATTCGTTATTATACTCAGTTGGTTAAAATTTTGACTTCTATACTCCATGAAATTAGTGGAATATCCTTGATATTTGCGCTTCATCCAGTATTTTTCATGGAAATGTTCTTATGAGCATTCTTGAATTTTATTCTACAAAGAAGTATCACGTTGACAATTTGGACGTTATCGATTCCTGGACAAATTAATTCTTGAACTTGTTTAATTGAATTATTATATCATTATCATCATCCTCATGTTTATATTTATTGAAAGTCATATGTGGCATGTAGTGCACAGATGGACTTGGTATGATTATGACCAGGGATTATTCGGTATAATCATGACCGTAATGTTACAAATGATGTGAAAATTAAAAGTCCTCATTGGCCCGTAGTGCATTGATGGACAGTTTTTGGTATGATTATGGCTATGGATTCTCTTTGGCCGTAGTGCAAAGATGAATTATTTTATAGCATGATCAGGGCCGTTGATGAAAACACGATTATCTTTGGCCCGTAGTGCATTGATAATTCGTGGTCGTGATACTAAAGAATATCCTTGGCCTGTAGTGCAGGGATGATTCGATGATGTGGATTAATTATTGAGCTGAGTCCCAGCAATGAAATATTAATTCATGGATGTGATATTAATGAATATCCTTGGCCGTAGTGCAGGGATGATTCGATAACGTAGATTAATTATTGAGCTGAGTCTCGGCAATGAAATATTAATTCATGGAGGTGATAATAATGAATATCTTTGACCGTAGAGCAAAGATGATTTAATTAGTACGATTATGAACAGAAATTGTGGTTTGGTATAACCATGATTTTTGATGTTTCAGGTGATGATAGGTGATAAAAATTATCTTCGTTCTGGGTGTGAAAAGGAATTCAGAATCACAATTATGATTATGAGTTTTTCATATGATTGTGGACAGGAATTGTTGATTGATGTTACAGAGATAAAACATTATTGGTGGACTTTTAACATGGAGAAGATAATAGACCTGATGGTCTATTTGACTCTTTTAATGGATTGCTCGTTCCGCTGCAACTATGGTTGAAAAGTTTTATCATCTACCATATGTTCTAAATATCTGATTTATTATTGATGAAAGCTATTGATAATTTAATTATCTTTAGTCATGATATTCTTTACTGGGCTAGTTGTGCTCACCCTTTCTGCTTCACAATTCTTTTCAGGTAATAAGATTGTTGCCGTAAGAGTGTTGCTGGGTCGAGCGGGGATAACAGGGGAATAGAACAGTGGTCTCTAGCTGTGGAGGTTCTCCCTAAACAGTATAGAAAAGTATGTTGTATTCTATACAACATTTAGTAGTTATATTTGGTGAATCAAATAGGGTGAGGTGAACCCAACTTTGGAAGGGTGTTTTGCCACTATCATACAAGATGTCTAATGACATACCACCTCATGTTATTATAAGAAAAGGTTGTGCGCATCCACTTGCTGAGTATATCTATGGGCACTACCTATATGATCTTGGAGATTATTTGAATTATAATACACACGTGGAGATAGTTATATATCAAGAGAAGACTCACCATTGGAAAGAAGATGATAGTAATCTTCTCGTTTTTCTTTGGGGTCTATTGGGTCAACCAAGGATAATTCTGTGGCCATATGATATCTATTATAACCTAGATGCATGGCATCCCATGTACGAAGGTTTCCTTGAGCACTTCCCAAAGATTTTAATTCCTAAAACAGTCTTTGACTATACTTTTATGTAAAGTATCATTGTCAGGTTGTGGTCGAGGTACCATGAGAGTTACATACATTTGTATTAAAACTCATAGTTAACTGTGGTCGTATCCTATACGACAGCTCAACAGTTGTATAAATGAAGTTGTATTTGAATTTTGTACCATGTATCTGGCGACTCTGAATGGGTGATGTATACCTAATTTTGGGGGCGTCACAGTTGGTATCAGAGCTTAGGGATATGATCCCTGGCTAGGATGTGAGAATAGAACTAGGAGGGGAGAGACGGGAAATTCATTCTCTAGTATGACCTACCTAAGTTTATTTGGTATTTCATTGGTCGGTCAGAATATAGGGGTATTATGTGATACGTCAATTAACCCTTATTTTGAAATTATATTCTAGAATGATATTTGAAATACAGGAGACGAGAATCATGATAGAGAGGAAATTATCGGAAAGGTACAATCCGAAAAGAAAGCAAGATATTCTCATCTCTTCGAATATCAAGTACGTACGTAAATTTCGAGGGCGAAATTTCATAAGGAGGGGAGATTGTGAGACCCCGAATTTTATGAAATGAAAGTATTCAATTTTTTTATAATTATTCTATTTTGGTAAATGGTTAAATTGATAAAAGGTTAAAGTTAAGGGTGATATGTGAAAATTTTTCAAAGTAGACAAGTTGTCATAAAATACCCGGTTACTATTCACTCTAGTATTGTTCACTCGAGTATTTGGGACACTTTTTGTGTCGGAGTACTATTCACGAGTTACTACTAATGAGTTACTATTCACGAGTTACTATTTATGAGTTACTATTCACGAGTTACTATTCATGAGTTACTATTCACGAGTTACTATTCACGAGTTACTATTCACAGGGAATATTCGATTAGTTGGGGAATATTCGTACGACGGTACAATCATTGGTGGACCCCATAATGAAATTATTGTCGGATTGAGAAAACGACAAAAATATTTTATTAAAAATAACGGCAGAAGTTTTACCGTTGATACTGTTGAACTACTCGGTAGTAAAAGTACAGTAATACGTGTGGTTGCATAGTAGCACATGATATTGATTATTAATGCTTATGTGAGAAGTCACTCAGTTTGATTCAATTATTGTCAATCAATAATATGAATTATTTAGCGATAATGAAGTTTTGTTTTATTCGTATTATTAACGTAATAAAACAGAAACATCTTTTTATATAAAACAGAATACTTTATTAAAGTTATTCTATAAATAGAATATATTATATTTTATTTAAAAAAAATTTCTTTAAATATGGACCGTCAGATTAAAGTAAATCAATCTGGACCGTTCATGGATTAGTTACTATGCATTCTATTTTCCTATATATAGAAGCTCATTCCTTCATTATTTCTTACGAATTCACTGAAACTACAGAGAGAGAAATTATAGAGAAGCTATAGAAAAGTATTCTGCTCCTTCCCTACTCTTATATCCAGTTTCTTTTACGGTAAGGGGTGTTATTCTTTCTAATTCATGAACAGAACTGTTGTTATTCTATTGCTTATTATTCTGTTGGAATAACATGTATACGATGTCTACCCTATACTTGGTGACATTCTTCTATTATTCTGTCTTTATTATTATTCTGTTGGAACATCCTGTCTGTGTGTTTTACACCGGACCTGGTTCTGTCTTTATTATTATTCTGTTGGAACATCCTGTCTGTGTGTTTTACACCGGACCTGGTTTCGTCTTTATTATTATTCTGTTGGAACATCTTGTCTTTGTGTTTTACACCGGACCTGGTTCCGTCTTTATTATTATTCTGTTGGAATATCCAGTCTGTGCGTTTTACGCCGGACCTGGTTCCATTATTTATTATTTTGTCAGAATATCCTGTCTGTGCGTTTACGCCGGATCTGGTTCCGTCTTTATTACTATTCTGTTGGAATATCCTGTCTGTGCGTTTTACGCCGGACCTGGTTCCATTATTTATTATTCTGTTTGAATAACCTGCCTGTGCGGTCTATCGCATGCATGGTGTTTTCTTTTGTTATTCCATTCGTTATTATACTCAGTTGGTTAAAATTTTGACTTCTATACTCCATGAAATTAGTGGAATATCCTTGATATTTGCGCTTCATCCAGTATTTTTCATGGAAATGTTCTTCTGAGCATTCTTGAATTTTATTCTACAAAGAAGTATCACGTTGACAATTTGGACGTTACTGATTCCTGGACAAATTAATTCTTGAACTTGTTTAATTGAATTCTTATATCATTATCATCATCCTCATGTTTATATTTATTGAAAGTCATCTGTGGCATGTAGTGCATAGATGGACTTGGTATGATTATGACCAGGGATTATTCGGTATAATCATGACCATAATGTTATAAATGATATGAAAATTAAAAGTCCTCATTGGCCCGTAGTGCATTGATGGATATTTTTTGGTATGATTATGGCTATGGATTCTCTTTGGCTGTAGTGCAAAGATGAATTATTTTATAGCATGATCAGGACCGTTGATGAAAACACGATTATCTTTGGCCCGTAGTGCATGGATAATTCGTGGTCGTGATACTAAAGAATATCCTTGGCCTGTAGTGCAGGGATGATTCGATGATGTGGATTAATTATTGAGCTGAGTCCCAGCAATGAAATATTAATTCATGGATGTGATATTAATGAATATCCTTGGCCGTAGTGCAGTGATGATTCGATAACGTGGATTAATTATTGAGCTGAGTCTCAGCAATGAAATATTAATTCATGGAAGTGATAAGAATGAATTTCTTTGACCGTAGTGCAAAGATAATTTAATTAGTACGATTATGAGCAGAAATTGTGATTTGGTATAACCATGATTTTTGATGCTTCAGGTGATGATAGGTGATGAAAGTTATCTTCGTTCTGGGTGTGAAAAGGAATTCAGAATCACAATTATGATTATATGTTATTCATATGATTGTGGACATGAATTGTTGATTGATGTTATAGAGATAAAACATTATTAGTGGACTTTTAACATGGAGAAGATAATAGACCTGATGGTCTAGTTGACTCTTTTAATGGATTGCTCGTTCCGCTGCAACTATGGTTGAAAAGTTTTATCATCTACCATATGTTCTAAATCTCTGATTTATTATTGATGAAAGCTATTGATAATTTAATTATCTTTAGTCATAATATTCTTTACTGGGCTAGTTGTGCTCACCCTTTCTGCTTCACAATTCTTTTCAGGTAATAAGATTGTTGCCGTAAGAGTGTTGCTGGGTCGAGCGGGGATAACAGGGGAATAGAACAGTGGTCTCTAGCTGTGGAGGTTCTCCCTAAACAGTATAGAAAAGTGTGTTGTATTCTATACAACATTTAGTAGTTATATTTGGTGAATCAAATAGGGTGAGGTGAACCCAACTTTGGAAGGGTGTTTTGCCACTATCATACAAGATGTCTAATGACATACCACCTCATGTTATTATAAGAAAAGGTTGTGCGCATCCACTTGCTGAGTATATCTATGGGCACTACCTATATGATCTTGGAGTTTATTTGAATTATAATACACACGTGGAGATAGTTATATATCAAGAGAAGACTCACCATTGGAAAGAAGATGATAGTAATCTTCTCGTTTTTCTTTGGGGTCTATTGGGTCAACCAAGGATAATTATGTGGCCATATGATATCTATTATAACCTAGATGCATGGCCTCCCATGTACGAAGGTTTCGTTGAGCACTTTCCAAAGATTTTAATTCCTAAAACAGTCTTTGACTATACTTTTATGTAAAGTATCATTGTCAGGTTGTGGTCGAGGTACCATGAGAGTTACATACATTTGTATTAAAACTCATAGTTAACTGTGGTCGTATCCTATACGACAGCTCAACAGTTGTATAAATGAAGTTGTATTTGAATTTTGTACCATGTATCTGGCGACTCTGAATGGGTGATGTATACCTAATTTTGGGGGCGTCACAATATCCGTAAGTATCAGTCATATTATTTTTAAATGACTTATAATAATTTTAAAATATTTATTATAATTTATCATGAATTTTCAAATACTGGAATCATTTTTAAATGATTTAAATATTAAACAATTCTATTATCATTAATATTTAATTAATATTGAACTATTAATGAAATCATTTCCAAAATGTTAAAGTTATTTATAATAACTTAAAATACTTTTAAAGTATTAATATTACCCTTAAATAATTTTTAAAACAATTAAAATAATTTTTAAATTACCACTAATATTTAAATATTAATATACTATTTATCGAAATATTAAAAGTCATTAATTATAACTTAAAATATTTTTAATTCATTTATATCCTTTCTAAATGATTTTTAAATTAACAAAACCATTTTTAAACAATTTATTATTAAATGAATTTAATATCATTAATTATTAATAATCATTAATATTAAATTATTAATTAAATTATCCTTTAAATATTAAAAGTTATATTGTATAACTTAAAATATCTTTAAACACTTTATTTTCATTTAAAATGATTTTTATAATAATTAAATTATTTTTAAACCAATTTATTTAATATAATTATTAAATAACCTTAATATCATTAATAATAATTAATTAATGAAATTTATCTTTAAATATTAAAAGTTGTATTTTATAACTTAAAATATTCTTAAATACCTTATTATTATTTAAAATAATTTTTAATATAATAAAATTATTTTAAATAAATTTATTTAATTCATTTAGTAAATAACTTAATTATCATTAATATTAATTTATTAATGAATTTCATCACAAAATATTAAAAGTAATTAAAAATAAATTAAAACATTTTCTTATATCATAAAATAATTTTAAATGATTTTTCAAATATTAAAATCATTTTTGAATAATTTATTTAATATTATTATTAAATAAATTAAATACTTTTAATATTCCAAAAATATTAAATATTTATGAAATATATTCAAAATAAATAAAAACTAATTTTTAGAATTTAAAATAATATTTAATAATTTATTTGGTATTTTTAATATTTAAAAACTATTTTTTTCTATTTATTTAATTAAAATAATTAATTTTAGAAAATTAAATTAATTAAAATACACTGTATGTCGCTAAAGACCACCTATAGTGATTCTTTAGGTTCTTCATGCAAACCCAGATCTTCATACACTGTTTCGAGGGACCATGTTTGACCAGGTACACTAATCGAATCATGATGTTTGAGTGAATGTTTCTGGTCAGATCGTGTAGCACAAATGAAACACTACAAGACCCAACAAGAAACATGATCAAACAACATCACAATCAGAAGATATAAGCTTGCAAAGTGGCTGTCAGACCTGTTCTTCATTTCTGGGTTACCCAGAAATGAAGAACAGTTCGACTGTCCACCTTTGGGCTTCTGTAACTTGAAATTCGTGTAATGGTTTTGTGATATAAAAGTTTTAGTATGTAAAACACCTTTTGGACACGAGATCTGTCACACAACATCAACAAAATCATAACACAATCGTCAGATTCGGACCGGTCAAACCGTATCAGAGACCGTGTTCATCTGTTTTTTGGGTTACCCAGAAAACAGAAAACATGGTCAAGCGGCCTGGTTTGACCGTCCCATAAATCTAACCTGTTTAATATTAATGTGATCTAAAGACACTAGAATGTAGTATAACCAACACCCTACAACATGGATGCCAGAAACATAATGAAACATCAAACCACTGTCAGATCGAAGCTCTAGAAAATCTTGTCAGCGCTTTCTGGGCTCATTCTGGGTTACCCAGAACTTGACCAGTCATGGTTGGTCAACGGTGTTTGACCACCCATAACTTGTACCCTACAACCAATCTGACCCTGATTTTTGTTCTAGAGCAAAGATCTCATAGCATACTACAAGATCAAAGCTTAAAACAACAAAACTAATTAACAGAAAGAGATCTACACGACCTGACATTTAGTTGTCAGTCACAAAAAAATATTTTCTCAGATTTTGAAAAACACCAAATTCGAGCCTCTAGATGTTATGGATATAACATCTAGCAACCCAGATCATCATTATACACCTTATATAACATGTTTAACAAAAATAATCTAACATCTAACAACAGATTTTTGGTCAGATTGTATGGCTAGGGTTTATACCTTCTTTGATCAATCTTTGATTCTGTGCTTCTGATTTGGTTATGGCGTTCGTGGGGCTTTGATTTGGGACTGATATACTACTATATTTCGTTGGTATTGAGGGAGAGAGAATTAGTGGAGAACAAGTGCACAAATGAGCAAAAATGAGACTTTCTCTCTCTCTTGATCTATATATATTAAGTTAGATACATAAATTAGCTGGCATGGGTGGCTGATCTCAGTGTTTTTAAGTCAAAAGAGTTGTTACATTAGGTCACCAACTCCACCTAATGTCAAAACCTACAATCTATCTTCAATAATTCACAAAATGGTATAATGGTATTTTGTATTTCCAATTTAATGGCATTCTTGTCATCCTTGCAAACCTTTAGGGTTTGACCCTTAGGGTTTAACCCTAGGGTTTAGCACAAAGCATTTGTAATTTCTAGCAATTTGGGTTTGCACAAAATAAAAAAAATAAAAATAAAAATCTTAGTTTCTAAAATTTGTAATTAGGGTTTTCTTAATTAAATTAGTTTCTAATTACTTTATACATGAACATTAGGGTTTAATATCACTAATTATAATTAACCTTGCTAAATTAGCAATTAGGGTTTACACATTTGATAATTAGGGTTACCGGATTATAATTAGGGTTTCTAATTACTAAATTAGGGTTTAAAAATTTAGGGTTTCCAATTGTAATTCTAATACTTGTTAATTAATCACATTAACACAATCACCAATCAATCTTGAACTCTAATTTGGGTTTCAAATTAGGGTTTAGCATTTAAAATTAGGGTTTTTAATAACTTAGAGTTTTCTAAAAATTATTTAGGGTTTCTAAATTTTTATTTAGGGTTTACCTAATTAATCATTTAATACACAACATAAAACCTATAACGTAGTTATATAACAGTCTTAATTCACAATTGATTTTTAAATTAGGGTTTCCCACAGTAAAACTAGGGTTTAAGCAATTAATATTAGGGTTTTAAAATTATACACCATAACTGACCAACCATCCTCAATACGTACATACATTACATATTTATAGCACTGAAAATTCAAAATATAATTAATATTATATTATTATTCTCATTCCTTGATAAAAATCTAAAATTAGGGTTTGGATTCCATATCTGACTTATTTTTTCATATTTAACCTTAATAATTAAGGTAAAATAATTAACTTAATAATTTGTACTAAAATTCATATAATAGAATAATTGTTATAGTTATTCTAAAAATCACTCCATATATTATTTAAATAATTTATTATTATATTTTCATGGAAAATAATTAATAAAACTATTTCTGCTATAAATTAATTATTATAAGAATATACTTTATAAAAATCAATAATTCTAAAATAAAATTATTTGTAAATATTCATGTAATAAATATATTTTTATTTATCACATAAGTACATCTACACATTATCTTGTACAAATCCTCATCCTTAAAATATAAAAAAAAATTATACACAAATTTTTTGATTTAATTATATAGAAAATATCGGGTTGTTACATTCACTCTCCCTTATAAAGATTTCGTTCTCGGAATCACCGTTTTAAACCTATACATACATGGGCACATAGCATACACAATCATTGCAAGTAGATCTCGATCAACTTTGATCGAACTGATCTTTAACTATTCACTTAAAGCTTGTCTTTCTGATTAAACGAAAATTTAATTTCTAAAAGAAATCAAATTCCTCCCTCAAAATTTCTTTATAAAATAATTTACTATAGATAGAAAAATCATGTATAATAAAATAAAAGTTGTATAAATAATACCTAGAATTCCATTGCCAGCTGCTGCCACATCCTGGACAGTCATGTTGTAGACCCTTGCTGTTGATTTTGTTGGCTTATTGGATGACGTAGGTCCTGTGATTGCCAAAGTCCCGCTACCAGTGCCAGTATTCACACTACCTGCCTCCGCCCTCCTCTTCGGACAATCTTTCACCTTGTGCTTAGTCGATCCGCACAGAAAACATCCACTGTTCATCCTAGGATTGGGGCAGTTGGGAGAGATATGGCCCTCCTGTCCGCACTTATAGCAAACTAACTTCCCCTTCAAACATTCCCCAGAGTGGTTCTTTCCACAAGTCCTACACTGTACAGCTGGCTTTTTAACTCCTTCCTGCTTGATCTGAACATTCCCAAAGTTATTCACCTTCCTCTTTCCATCTCCACTCCTGCTCCCACTATTAATTCCTACCTTCCCAGCTTCTTCGGTCTTACCCTTATTCTTCCTCTCCTTGTTGTAGAGGCTCATGGCCTCACTTCCCTCCTCAGCAATAATTGCCTTCTCCATGAGTGCTGCAAATGTGGGGATCTGCAACACTGCCACCTTATTGTAGAGCTAGGGTTTTAATCCCAGCTCAAACCTTCTCGCTTTTCTAACCTCCGTATCAACTTGATGCGGGGCAAACCTAGCTAACACATTAAATTTGACGGCATATTCGGACACCGTCATATTCTCCTACTTCAACTCTAAAAATATCACCTCCATCCTAGCCTGCATACTAGATGAAAAATAGTTTTCGAAAAACAAAGTTTTGAACCTATCCCAAGTAACTACACCTGCTTCTGCCCTCGCCTGATTCGCTTCCCACCAAAAATTTGCCTCACCCTTCATCATGTAAGTGGCAAAAGCAGTCTTCTGCCCTTCAGCTACTCTAGCTATCACGAATGCTTTTTCAATTTCTTTGACCCAAGTTTGGGCTTCAACAGGGTCAGTTGTACCTTTAAATTCCGACGGTTCTACAGCCTTGAAATCTTTAAAGTTTGCCAAGCGATTGTCGGGTGGGTTCCCTGCGGCTGGTATTCCCTGTTGCATAGCCTGAGCTACCATATTCGCGAAGTTCTGTATCGGGTCTGCTTGTTGTTGTCCATCAGCATTGTTGACAGATTCTTCTGCCCTTTGATTGCGAGTTCGACGTCTTGGCGGCATTATCTGATTAAATAAAATCATAAATTTAACTTACATTCTAAACCTTATCGCAAAAGTTTATCATATTAAACTTGTTTCATTACTCAAACATAGATTTATATTCATTTAACAAATATTTTATATAGCATAACACATAATGCTTTAAACATCAGCTATCCCTTTGTGTGACCACAAAAGTCGGGATTCACTTCTACCACTTGTACAAAAGTTTTAGAATATTACAATACACATACATACTTATTATACATATTACATTAAACACACCTACACAACAGAACCTATACTACCTATTCACTACGCCTTTTTCTTGGACAACCTTTCGCCTGATGACCTTCTATCCCACAGATAAAACATTCTCCTGGTTTGTAGTCGGGACAATACAGAGTAGTATGTCCTTCATAACCGCAAAGGTAACATATTCTTTTCCCTTTCTTCTTATCGGATTTTCCTAAGTCGTGGTCTTCCATCTTTCTTTCCCCCCTTCTTGCTCGGAGCTGCACACGATGTGTTGCTTGTGGCTCCCATCTGATCAATTTGAATTTTAAGCTTATCTTGTTCTTCCATTATTTCTATTAATGCTTGACGCAATTGACTATTTAATAACTTTTTTATTTCCCACAGCCTTTCTAGAGAAGAAACCTTGTTCCTCAGATCCTGCACCTCCGTTGATGCTTGATCAGCTTCAACTTTAGTGTCCGAATCACTATCTGTTAGCTCCACCATCTCCGGATCTGGTATTATGTTTTCTACAATAATCACATCGTCCGAGTTATTTTCATTGTGAGCCTCTATTTCAGCTATTGACTTCGATATCAGCTCGGGTGTATGTGTTTGATCCTTCTTCATGCTATAAGCATATAACAAGCCTTTTCCACCAGACATCTATACACATAAATTATCCTGATTAGCATATAATATATACACATAGCAATTAATAGTTTTATATAAGTTATCTTTTATTTTTTTTGACGATGAATTTATTCAATTCATCTCCTTTTTAAACTCTATATGAGTTATTTATATTTTCAACGTTTTCCTCTGTTCTAAGGTTATAGCCTAAGGTCTGACCCACCTAAAGTTTTTAACCCTAAGCTCTGATACCAACCTGTAAAGCCCCTAAATCCAGGTAATTGAAACTCGAACTCGGTGCTTCACGATACCATTTCTATAAGCGGAATAATACTAATAATAATAACAATAATATAAAGATCAACTTAATTTACATATTTATCAGTGTCTGAATCCCAAGTACGTAACCTTTAAACATTCATTACAACCCATGATAGATAATATATATCATACTTGTCTTAATAAAGTTAACTATTACATAACATAGCATTGCGTTTATTCAGCAACCTTTCCCATTCCCTTGTTCTTAGCAGAGCTTTCTGGTTGTTCACACTTAGCTGAAAATATTTAAATTAAGCAAGGATGAGCATTTGAGTGCCCAGTAAGTAATAGCAATTATATATATATATATATATATATATATATATATATATATATATATATATATATAAGCTGAAAGAATTTAAATATTTTTTTATACTACCCTTCTACAACAGATCAATAGTTGTGAAGTAATCTGTACCGATAATAATAACATAACAACCCTCTTTCAAATTTTTAAAACTACGTAATGACTATAAATAGGGTTAAGGTGACATACTATGAACATTGTTTTCAATTGTTGAATAGGTTAAACAGAACTTCATCTGTAAACCATCATAACTTACGGGCGCGGGGGTGATCAGCCCGTTGTACCCTGTATTGATCAATACTACATGCAAGAATGATGTTATCGTTCACTCTGTCCACCTTGGGTGCATAAAAAGTTTTCCCGTGTACGGGATGTTCATACTTGTCGGGGTTCGAAACCAAAGGTTTTATCTTGTTCAACAATAATCTATAATTCAACATATATATATATATATATATATATATATATATATATATATATATACGGATAATTAACAAAGGTGTATTAAAATGTGATTAAATACAATGATTATCCAAGTGGGGACACTTGTATAACCATTTATAGAAATTAACGAACAGAATATATATCTAAATTACCATATACTAACATGTTGATAATCAATGAGCGTCTATAATATATATAACAATAGGGTTAATAATCTGTACAGTAATAATATAATTCTGAAACATTCTTACTCATGTCTATTGCATAAAGAAAATGCAAAGGTAAGATACTTGCCTGATACGCTGCTTACAATTCGTAACTTAGTTTTATCTTTTAAATAACCACCTATCAGTAATAAGATCATTTTACTGATTAGAATAACATATCTCAACACATAACACTGCTTATTGCAGTCATCACTTAACCTAATCACATTATCACATATGTTTAACAACCATTGAATCACAAATAAACACATATCTAATTAAATTATCTAAGTTCAGATCAATTTCTGAAACATGTCGGTCTACCGACGACTTTATCGGGTAATTATCGAGTCTAAGACTCTATTCTGAAACTCAATATCCGTAAGCATCAGTCATATTATTTTTAAATGACTTATAATAATTTTAAAATATTTATTATAATTTATCATGAATTTTTAAACACTGGAATCATTTTTAAATGATTTAAATATTAAACAAATCTATTATCATTAATATTTAATTAATATTAAACTATTAATGAAATCATTTCCAAAATGTTAAAGTTATTTGTAATAACTCAAAATACTTTTAAAGTAATTAAAATAATTTTTAAAACAATTAAAATAATTTTTAAATAATTATCCCTAATATTTAAATATTAATATACTATTTATCAAAATATTAAAAGTCATTAATTATAACTTAAAATATTTTTAATTCATTTATATCCTTTCTAAATGATTTTTAAATTAATAAAACCATTTTAAAACTATTTATTATTAAATAAATTTAGTATCATTAATAATTAATAATCATTAATATTAAATTATTAATGAAATTATCCTTTAAATATTAAAAGTTATATTTTATAACTTAAAATATCTTTAAACACTTTATTTTCATTTAAAATGATTTTTGTAATAATAAAATCATTTTTAAACTAATTTATTTATATAATTATTAAATAACCTTAATATCATTAATAATAATTAATTAATAAAATTTATCTTTAAATATTAAAAGTTATATTTTATAACTTAAAATATTCTTAAATACCTTATTATTATTTAAAATAATTTTTAATATAATAAAATCATTTTTAATCAATTTATTTAATTCTTTTAGTAAATAACTTAATTATCATTAATATTAATTTATTAATAGATTTCATCACAAAATATTAAAAGTCATTAAAAATAACTTAAAACATTTTCTTATATCATAAAATAATTTTCAATGATTTTTCAAATATTAAAATTATTTTTAAATAATTTATTTAATATTATTATTAAATAAATTAAATACCTTTAATATTCCAAAAATATTAAATATTTATGAAATATATTCAAAATAAATAAAAACTAATTTTCAAAATTTAAAATAATTTTTAATAATTTATTTGGTATTTTTAATATTTAAAAACTATTTTTTTTCTATTTATTTAATTAAAATAATTAATTTTTAGAATTTAAATTAATTAAAATACACTGTCTGTCGCTAAAGACCACCTATAGCGACAGAACTGTCGCTATAGGTGTTCTTCATGTTCTTCATGCAAACCCAGATCTTCATACACAGTTTCGAGGGACCATGTTTGACCAGGTACACTAATCGGATCATGATGTTTGAGTGAATGTTTTTGGTCAAATCGTGTAGCACAAATGTAACACTACAAGACCCAACAAGAAACACGATTGAATAACATCACAATCAGAAGATCTAAGCCTGCAAAGTGGCTGTCAGACCTGTTCTTCATTTCTGGGTTACCCAGAAATGAAGAACAGTTCGACTGTCCACCTTTGGGCTTCTATAACTTGAAATTCGTGTAATGGTTTTGTGATATAAAAGTTTTAGTGTGTAAACAACATGTAGGACACGAGATCTGTCACACAACATTAACAAAATCACAACACAATCTTCAGATCTGGACCAGCCAAACCTTTTCAGAGACCGTGTTCATCTGTTTTCTAGGTTACCCAGAAAACAGAAAACATGGTCAAGCGGCCTGGTTTGACCATCCCATAAATCTAACCTGTTTAATATTAATGTGATCTAAAGACACTAGAATGTAGTATAACGAACACACTACAACATGGATGCAAGAAACATAATGAAACATCAAACCACTGTCAGATAGAAGCTCTAGAAAATCTTGTCAGCGCTTTCTGGGCTCATTCTGGGTTACCCAGAACTTGACCAGTCATGGTTGGTCAACGGTGTTTGACCACCCATAACTTGTACCCTACAACCAATCTGACCCTGATTTTTGTTCTAGAGCAAAGATCTCATAGCATACTACAAGATCAAAGCTTAAAACAACAAAACTAATTAACAGAAAGAGATCTACACGACCTGACATTTAGTTGTCAGTCACAAAAAAATATTTTCTCAGATTTTGAAAAACACCAAATTCGAGCCTCTAGATGTTATGGATATAACATCTAGCAACCCAGATCATCATTATACACCTTATATAACATGTTTAACAAAAAAAATTCTAACATCTAACAACATATTTTTGGTCAGATTGTATGGCTAGGGTTTATACCTTCTTTGATCAATCTTTGATTCTGTGCTTCTGATTTGGTTATGGCGTTCGTGGGGCTTTGATTTGGGACTGATATACTACTATATTTCGTTGGTTTTGAGGGAGAGAGAATTAGTGGAGAGCAAGTGCACAAATGAGCAAAAATGAGACTTTCTCTCTCTCTTGATCTATATATACTAAGTTAGATACATAAATTGGCTGGCATAAGTGGCTGATCTCAGTGTTTTTAAGTCAAAAGAGTTGTTACATTAGGTCACCAACTCCACCTAATGTCAAAACCTACAATCTAGCTTCAAGAATTCACAAAAGGGTATAATGGTCTTTTGTATTTTTAATTTAATGACATTCTTGTCATCCTTGCAAACCTTTAGGTTTTGACCCTTAGGGTTTAACCCTAAGGTTTAGCACAAAGCATTTGTAATTTCTAGCAATTTGGGTTTGCACAAAATAAATAAAAATAAAAATAAAAATCTTAGTTTCTAAAATTTGTAATTAGGGTTTTCTTAATTAAATTAGTTTTTAATTACTTTATACAGGAACATTAGGGTTTAATATCACTAATTATAATTAACCTTGCTAAATTAGCAATTAGGGTATACACGTTTGGTAATTAGGGTTTCCAATTACTAAATTAGGGTTCTAGTTTAGTAATTAGGGTTTAAAAATTTAGGGTTTCCAATTATAATTCTAATACTTGTTAATTAATCACATTAACACAATCACCAATCAATCTTGAACTCTAATTTGGGTTTCAAATTACGGTTTAGCATTTAAAATTAGGGTTTTTAATAACTTAGGGTTTTTTAAAAATTATTTAGGGTTTCTAAATTTTTATTTAGGGTTTACCTAATTAATCATTTAATACACAACATAAAACCTATAACGTGGTTATATAACAGTCTTAATTCACAATTGATTTTCAAATTAGGGTTTCCCATAATAAAACTAGGGTTTAACCAATTAATATTAGGGTTTTAAAATTATACACCATAACTGACCAACCATCCTCAATACGTACATACATTACATATTTATAGCACTGAAAAATTAAAATATAATTAATATTATATTATTATTCTCGTTCCTTGATAAAAATCTAAAATTAGGGTCTGGATTCCATATTTGATTTATTTTTTAATATTTAACCTTAATAATTAAGGTAAAATAATTAACTTAATAATATGTACTAAAATTCATATAATAGAATAATTGTTATAGTTATTCTAAAAATCACTCCATATATTATTTAAATAATATATGATTATATTTTTACGGAAAATAATTAATAAAAACATTTCTGCTATAAATTAATTATTATAAGAATATACTTTATAAAAATTAATAATTCTAAAATAAAATTATTTATAAATATTCATGTAATAAATATATTTTTATTTATCACATAATTACATATACACATTATCTTGTACAAATCCTCATCCTTAAAATATAAAAAAAAATTATACGCAAAATTTCTGTTTTAATTATATAGAAAATATCGGGTTGTTACAGACCCACACACACACACACACATTCAAATAAAGGTTTAAATTGAAAAGTGGCGGTCACCGTGTCACCACGGATGTCGGGGGGTGCCTAACACCTTTCCTCCGCATAATCAAATGCCCGAACCATAACAAATCTCGATTTCACAGACCAGTTAAATAGTATCACATCACTAGGTCAATTTACAAACCATTTCCGGTTGAGTTGGTGCAACCATTTAAAAATACCAACTGGCGACTCTTACAGTCCAATCGTCGACATATACATGTCGGACATTTTCACAACTTATTTTTTTAAACAAATCTTACCTAACATGAGAATACCAAAAGACAAGAACATAAAAGAGACAAATAAAAATCCTAACGTCGACATTCGGATTATCCAAAAAATTTCTATAATTATTTTTATTTATAAAATCTATCATTTAATAGCTTCAAAATAGAAATACTAACTTCACATACTTTTATATCTTTAAAACATCATCAATATTAATATTATATTATTATAATATTTTTTAGAAAAATTCATAATTTTCCACCCATCATAGAATTTTCTATGAATTTCCTCTATTTTTAAACTAACCACAAATAGCTTAAAAATACAATAAATATTTCTGTTATTCAATAATTTTTCAAAACTGTCCAAAAATTATAAAATAATATTATAAGATTTTTCACCAAGTTTCATAAATTTTCATCATTCATAGATTTTTCTATGAATTTCTTCCATTTTAAAACTAACTATAAATAGTTTAAAAATACAATAATTACTTCTGCTTTTCAATAATTCTTCAAAAAGTTACAGAAATTCTAAGATGATATTATAAGCATTCTGTAAAAATATTTCAGCCCAAATAATTTTTTTGATAAATTAATTATAAATTCCAATATACAAAAATTTTAATAATTCATAATAATTATCCCTTTTATCAGAAAAATACGGATATTATATTTTTTTATGTAAAATTTAATTCTCTACAACTTTGTAGAAGAAAGGTTTTTCAAATTCTGACTCTAACATAGAGAAATATTTTTACCGAAAAATTCTTCTTGAAAATTTCTAAACCAGTCACATCACGAAATTCATAACAAATTATATATTATTCTTTAACAGTTCAAAATTTGTTTACATATACACAACTTATATATGTATAACATATCCAAAAATTACAACGATCTAACGCTCGGATTAAAAATTATAGCTCACGTAATAGAGCTTAATAAAACTGATTTTTCGGACTATAAGTTCTTCGGACCAATTTCACTCAAACTGTCACCACGAAAAATCCACAAAGAATTTTTGAGTGATTTTAATTCTGCGTTTAGCTTACTTCCAGGGCTTTTTTTATATATATGACTCATCTCCTAGCTCATTATACACAAAGAGTTATGGATTTTACAAAGTCAAGTAGTAAACTAATTTTTCTTAAAATCTCCATATTTTGTTCTTCTTTTGATTTTTAGATTTCTCTCATTTGATTCATGTTTATGCAAGTTTAAATCATCCAATACATACATAAGTATGTACTCTTTACATAAAATCTATAAAAACTAAAATTATCAAGAATTTGAAATTACCTTTCTTGATTTCTTTTTCATTTATTCTTTATTTCTTTTTTCTTCTTCTTCTTCATTTTCTTTCTCTCTCTCTCTCTATTTTTTTTTCTTTGTTGCTGAAGTTGGCTACGGGAGGTGGGAGAATGCTCATTGTTTTTCTCTCATTTCTTTTCCTTTCCTTTCATTCTTTTCCCCCTTTTTCTTACTTCCTTCCTTCCCTTTTTTTCTTCCTTCCTTTTTTTTTCTTTTCTTCCACCCATTCACCCTTGTCCCCCCTCAATAATCATTCACTCAGCCGCCCAATAATTTTCCAACTTACTCTCTTTATTTGCTCATTTATTCGATTAATTATTCATTTGACCATTTATCAATTTAACATTTTATAAATTTAGAATAATAATCATAAATTAAATTAGACTTTTATTTCATAAAATTTGGGATCTTACAATAGTAATAATAATTATTTTTATTAGTACTATAATAATAATAATAATAATAATAATAATAATAATAATAATAATAATAATATTATTATTATTATTATTATTATTATTATTATTATTATTATTATTATTATTATTATTATTATTATTATTATTATTGTTATTATTATTATTATCATTATTGTTATTACTATTATTATTATTATCATTATTGTTATTATTATTATTAATTGATTTGAGCGGGGATTTTTAAGGGTGAATTTGATTTGGGCGGAAATTTTTAGTGTGAGATGAAATGTGAGCCTTTAGATTAAGTTGGAAGAATTGAGATGAAATCAGAACTGTTTTTGTGCTTTGTCAAATGAAAGATTCAAAATTGATTTTGTTTTATTATATAAATTTGTATTTGGGAGCTACTTTTTTTTTTTAATTTATAAGTTGGTTTTTAAGTCAAAAAAATAAGTAATTATTAAGTCATTTTAAAATAAGTTAGTTTAACTAAATGTCATGTCTATTTTGCCTATCTTTTTATTAATGTCATTTTTAGTAATCTTACATTATTTTAACTTATAAGTCATTATGATCCGAACACCTCCATAACTTGTTTTAATTCAATTTTTGACTTATAAGTCAAATTAATCACGAACACTTTTATTTATAAGTCAGAACTTAAAATAACTTATAAGTCAACTTATATTTTAACTTATAAATTATTTAAAATAAGGAGTTCCGAACAGGGCATTTTAAAGGTGGTCATTACCACCTTTTTAATTCTTTATTTTGTTTTGTTTATTTAAAAGGAATCCCTAAAGATAATTTGATTGTTCCCCTTTGATATATAAAGGCCTGTCTCCTTACATTCGCTTTGTAAAGTTACGGTGCTCGCCACATCGTTATAAGGTCCTTTAATGCGTGCCATTGTTCCTTCGATATATAAAGGCGTATCTCCGTACATTTGCTTTGTAAAGTTACAGGGCTTGTCACGTCGTTATAAGGTCCTTTAATTTGTGGCCCAAAATGTCACCTATTTCGTTTGTGTAACTAGTTGAAAATTATTGCTCAAATGTTGGTTGATAACTTTATATACATGTGTAACTCAAAGCCAAATATATTAGTAAAAGTTAAGATACAAAATGGTCAAGTGCCACACTTCTAGGGAAATATAATTAAATATACACTATCAGTCTCACATATACTAATTTATTACCATTAATTAGGGACTATATTATCACATATATAATTATCACTTTGTTATTTAATCCTATGAACTATGTTATGACGTCATTTCTATTAAGGTCATTTGTTAGATATAATTCCAAATGAAAATGTGGTGTTATATAATTTCCTTTTAAAGTATCAAATAATTTTAATTAAAAATGATAACAAATAGTTTATAAAATTAAATTAAAGATTAATCATGAGATAAAATAGTCTATGATAATATTAAATTAGTTCAAATAGTCTTTATAATATCCCTTTCTTTTGCAAACAAAACGTAGCATAAAGGTTCTATCTAAAAAATTCTTCACCTCATACATCTGGAGTTCAAATCTCTAGTATCAGATTCAGATATTGTCTCATCTAATGTTCTACCCCATATATTAATGCTCAATGCTATTTATTATCTTACTTGTAACTAATTTTGTAAATAAATAAAGATGATCAATTTAAAAGTAATACATGAGATGGCGCAATGAATAAGATAAGAAATTATGTGACAACAGATATGATTTTCATGTATCTCTCATATTCCTCTTAATATCAGCCCATGTTTATATTAAACATGTGAGCTTCCCCTAGCAGTTAATGACGAGAACATGCCTAGTTCGGAAATGGATGGAAATCATGAAGTGAATCCGGTGCAAGTTCTTATTGGTCTCGTGGTGCTAAGAGAGTTAAGGAAGTAATTAATGGCTTAATTCAAGAAGTGTGGACCGAGAATAGATCGAAGACTTGTACTATAGAAAAAGATTCAAAACTTATTAACTTAGTGCAAGTGGGTGATCCAAGCCATGATTCAAAGGAGCAACAAAAATGGATAGGTTGGACAAACGGAGCTGTCGCGCCGGATTTAAAGGACTTGGCGCTGCGACGCCAGACATGGCACGAAATTCAAGGCACGTGTTTGACTCATTTTGACCAAATTTCTGAAAGTAGTATGCACACAAGCCAATCATGTTAATGATAAAACATATACTTTGTAACAATCTTATTCGTTTATTAATAAAAATATTCATTTACTAAAGGCTTTAATTTATCTACATGTTGCTGTTTTAATAATATGTGATAAACTCATAATTTTAAGCAATGCTTTTAGAATCATGATGAGATCATGCTAATGAGATCTAAATTCTTAGATAGTTTAAAACTAAAATGTTCCCAATCGATAGATTACTAAAAATGGGATTAGTGAATCTGAATAGATTGATACATACGTTGCTTACTCATTGGATGAGGATAATTGATCTCATGATCATTTGTGTGGAGACACTACAACAAGTATGTATGTGCTTATTGAAGAATAAGTTCACTGAACGTGGCTCGCTAAGGAATACCTAATAGAGTTTTACTTGTTTGTCAATAGGAATTTCTGTAGTGATAGTAGTACAAGTGATCTTTAAGACTTGAGATCATCTTAGTATCTTGTGTATGATGAGTTATACTTTGACTTATTCCTTAAGATCTTTAGGGTATAATAAGTTGTGCATGAAGATAATGTATGATCAATAAAGAATATATCGCTTCTAGTAAAAGAAGAGAAATATCCTATGTGATTCAATAAATGACAACCCAGTAGTCTTTGGCCAAGGCAGAATGAAATTAGAAAGGAGTTTCTAATTTGTATTATTTGGAGTTGTGCATTTAAGAATCGAAATACATATAATTAAATAAAATAAGACTTGACAGTAAATCCATGTCTTATATTTAATTGAGACATTGTATGGTGGAAGGATTAAATTATACGGTAACTATTTACTCAATTTTTTTTAATTATTAATGTTAAAATCTATATTATCTGAAAAGTCGTTAATTGCTAGGGAGGCTTATCTCTATTGTAGAATAAATATTATTTATTTAAATAAATTAATAGTTTAATTTATTTATTTAAATAAGATTAAAATTGTTCTAATTGATTTATTCACAACCGGTTTAATATAAAAAACCTAAAGGGTCACACCATAAAAGGAAGAATAATTATTTAAGAAGTTAATGACATAATCGTAATAATATGTTAAGTGTATTTAATTTAATCTATGGTGATAGAATAAATTAAATAGCTTAATATTTATTATTTAATATTCTTTAAATATTAAATATTAATTAATAAGAGGAGTCTTATTAATATTATTACAATTATTATTATTTTAATTTCTAAAGGAGTTTGAGAATTAATTTAATATAAGTACTCTTATTTATTCCTAATAAGATTAGGAGACTAATTAATTAAAAGAGTTTAATTAATTATCCCTAATAAGATTAGGGAGCCTAATTAATTAAAGGAGTTTAATTAATTAAATAATACCCTATTTTAATTATATTAAAATAGGTTAACTGATATCTTTATAAGAGCAGTCTTATATCAGATATCAATGTGTGTGAGATATGTGATTCTAATTGTTGGAGAGTACACTTTTTTTCTACAGAGATAGAAAAATTAGGGTTTGAGCCAAAACACCATTTCTTCTTAAATTTTTGTTCTTCCTTGGTGGATCACCTCTAGAGGCAACGTTGATTAAAGGAAGAAATCTAACCCGATGGATTCAAGTTGAATGCGAAAAGAATTAAAGGTGAATTTGTACCTGAGTAAGTTAGTTCTACAAGGGTATGAATCTAATCTTCATCCCTTTTCTTTTGATTGATAATTATGCATATAGTATGATCATGGAAATGAGTTTGCATGAAAATTTTAAATTCCTATTTTATTGCGCTTTCACCCCTTTTATGTAATTTGATTGCATGATTGCGCTACAAACAAACCCAACAGTGATATCAAAGTCAAACTTTGTGCTAATTATCGATCTTGATGATTCCATGTATGTATGATATGCGATTTGATCGAATTTTTTAGGAAAAAATATTTTTCCCTGTTCTGTTTGCGACGCGGTGTGGCTGCGCAGTCTCTAGTTCTTTCTGAAGCGCAGCTGCGCCAAAACGTGAAAAAAGTTTTCTGGACTAGCAGCGCAACTGCGCCGTTTTCTGTGTATTCTTAAGTGCAGCTACACCATAACTGAAAAAGGGTTGTATCCAAGTGTATTCTGGGTGCAGCTGCGCCCGACACTAGATTCTGAAATTATTTAATTTTAATATTTATTTTAATTAAGATAAAATTGTTTATTTTGAATTGGAACATGATTAAAATAAAAAATTTATATTAACTTGGAATCGGATTCCACGTTTGTTTGAATAAAAAAGTTTATTCAAGAGTTTTATATTAATTTAGAATTGGATTTCATGTTTTCTAGAATAAATGAGTTTATTCACATATGGAATAAGATTCCATGTGTCCTAAAATTAAAGATGTTTAATTATTGAGAAGGAATATGATTCCATATTTCTTAGAATAAAGGAGTTTATTCACATATGGAATAAGATTCCATGTATCCTAAAATTAAAGATGTTTAATTTAGATAAGAAATAAGATTCAACATATTTTATTTTTTTCCAGCAATTTTAAGTTAAAATAAAGGAGTTTTTTTTGTACTTGAAATTGGATTCCTTATTAATTAAAATAAAGGAGTTTATTTTGATTTGGAATTAGATTAAAAATAAAGGGATTTATTTTTATTCAAATTTGGATAAAATAAAATAAAGAAATTTATTATAATTTAAATTTTGATTAAAATAAAGGAGTTTATTTTATTTTAAAATTAGATTTTTAATAAATTTGAAATTGCCCATTAAATTGATATTGATGCATATATGGAATGGATTTATTAATCATGAGATGAATGTTATTTATTGATGCATATGTTGATGTGTATGATAATAAATGAGATTGATTATGGACTATTGACCAATGTGATTGGATTTTATTTTAGTTGGATGCATGAATGTATGTGTTTTATTAAATGAGGTATGCGTACCTCGTCTTCTCTAATTTTTCTTAATGTAAATTTTATCTCCCTCCTATGTACTTCCCCTTGACTGTTGATCAAGATTTCTATTTATTTTAAATAGTTTTGTAATAGGAATAGCTAGAATTATTTTGAAGAATTGGAGATCAAGGAGCAAGGAGCGCTTGAAGACCCGTTTGTAATGGAGCCCGGGTTTAAATGTAATAGTTATATTTAAATATAATTCTTGCACCCTAGGTTTGACCTATTGGTTCACTTGGTGGCTCTAGTAAACCAAACTAGAATAAAGTCCATAATCAATCCGGGTAGAATATAGTATTCTATATGTGCATGCTTATACTACACACACACACACACACACACACACACACACACACACACACACACACACACACACACACACACACACACACACACACACACACATATATATATATATATATATATATATATATATATATATATATATATATATATATATATTAGTATGCAAGCATGCTTCACATGTTAATTAATATGATACGTATTTTATATATATGTGTGCATGCGTGCTAAACAAGATGAGACAAAATACTAACAAACCCCTCAAAGATTTTATATTAAGTCCTAAGCGTTCAAAGATATTTAGAATATCGAACGTCGCCTTCTAACATGATAAAAATAATAGAGTATCAATTAATTATTATAAGTTTGTTGTATCACCACAAGACTTATCTTAATTCTTTGAGATGTTAATTTTTTCACATTTGATACTTATAAAGAAAATTGAATAATATTATTTTGTTGTGTCACCACAAGGACAATGCTTTTTCATTTTTGAATATATGGAGTGCTAGGTTAGACTTAACTTGGATAATTTTGATTTAGATGTGCCACCACTTGATCAAAATAATCTAAGAGGCAAAATAAAAGGAGTTACATGATGATATAATTAATAAGAGTTGTCTGCCTATTTATTTATATATAGTTTGTTGTGTCACCACAAGGATATATACATTTAAAATGGGATCCTTATT
Organism: Panax notoginseng; assembly: GCA_016801055.1. NCBI lineage: Eukaryota > Viridiplantae > Streptophyta > Magnoliopsida > Apiales > Araliaceae > Panax > Panax notoginseng. The sequence continues at coordinate 122,925,952 of CM029023.1, forward strand.
CTCAATAGCAAATTTTTAATTAAATTTTACCGAACTATATAATTGAGGGTAATATAGTTTGATGAAAATAGTGGGAGATACCAATTTAAAACAAGACTTAAATTATTTTGGTAATTAATAAAAGAATGTATGCTAAAAATGTTGTTAATTATAAATTCATTTACAGAATTTTATAATGTCTAAAGTTACTATCACTACATAGCATATTAGATACTAAATTAATCGGACAGAATTAAATGGACTGGTTAAGAAATTTGAGAATATTTCTCACGGCTGAAAAGCTATCTTATGTCCTTCATATGCCTATTCCTCCAATGGTTGCAGACAATGCCTCTGAGGAAGAGACTGCTTGTGACGCCCCCCAGAAAAGGTATACAACACTCATTCTGAGTCGCCAAATACATGGTACAGAAAGCAAACTACAACTTCAATAATACAATTGTCGTGCAAAATACGACAACACATACTGTGAGTTTAAATACAAATATTGTCTTCTGGACAATATCCACACTCAAATAAATCCTCATTACAATTATTCAAACACTATTTTACAGAAATAGTGAGGACTGCTAATACATCTTTCTAGAACCATTACTCCATACCCCGACTAGATCCTGCTATGTTCTCACCTCCTGAAAAGAAAAATGGAACAAAAAGGAAAAGGGTGAGCTCAACTAGCCCAGTAAAGAATATTATGACTAAGATAATATACAACAAATTATCGTTAGTCTTCAACAGGGAAAAATCTGATAAAATATAATCGACAACAAGTTTTAGATCAACAACTGCAGCGGAAACAACAAACCATTAGAAGAGTCAAGTAGAGAAAGAATTCTACTATCTTCTAAGATTTAAAAGTCCATCATCAATATTTTATCCCTGTAACATCAATTAATAATCATCTTTAACCAAATATTCATCTTTGCACTACAGGCCAAAGATATTCATTTGTATCATCAGTCGGTCATGTTCATCTCAACACCTGTTCATCTTTGCACTACAGGCCAAAGATATTCATCAAGTAATTATACATCTTTGCACTACAGGCCAAAGATATTCAGTAATATCATCATTTAGGACTGAGGATGATGAAAAATATCTTAAAGAGAACGAATCCAATGAGACAGAAGGACAAATAGTAGGGATTCGTATAACAGTTTATCCAAGATCAATAATACTTCATAATAATCAATTGTGAAGCAGAATTCAAAAATAAAGATCAAAACATGGATACAATCAAAGATAGTAACCATAATAGACATCTTGGACAAAAAGGAAAAATTTTATTTTTCGGTGAATAGTGCCGTATTCGTGAATAGTGCCGTATACGTGAATAGTGCCGTATACGTGAATAGTAACCCCCGACACAAAAAGTTCCAAATTTGATAAAAACTCATATCAATATTTCAGCATAATGATATTGAAGAAAATAATATCATTAAGAAGAAAATAATATCCCTTACCTCAAAATATCAGTACTTCTGGTCGGAATACCGGTATAAGGCTGAAAGAAACTTGCTCTGATGAATAGAAACTCTCAAAGTATCTAAATACTCACAAAATACACTCAATAATCTAGAGAGAGAAAGAGAGAAAACTTGTTTCTGGTGTGATTTTCAATTCTAACTTAGCCCTCTATTTATAGGAAAATTTTGGTAGGTTTGACCTGCAACCTGATGGCTTTACCTGCTACTATTCCCACCCACCACATTTGAAATATAATTCAGCACATTTCTTCACCAACCACAAGTGGGGCCCACCAATTCTAGAATTTTCCACCAAAATGATAAACTCCGAAAATTCAACAATTTCTGAACCAGTCATCATGTAAAATTCGTAATAAATCATACGTTCATTTTTAACGGTTCAAAATTTGTGGACATATACACAACTTATATATGTATAACATATCCAAAAATTACCACGATCCAACGGTCGGATTAAAAATTATAACCCCCGCAAAATATCTCAAAAACCCTGATTTTTAATACCTCCATTCTGATAAAAATACGGATAAAAATCTCAACATTAACTCCTTCATTTTTAACCACAAAAATATATTCCTCATTTATATCCACATAAAATAAATATTTTCTTATCATATGAATCAATAATTAATTATTCACAAATAATATTACAGAATCACATTTATGACAACCAGGCCGTTCCCAGGAAAGAGGGGGCTTTCCAATAAGGATTTCTCCTTACTGGCGCGCAATTAGATGACCAAACCTCTCCTTAGACAGAACTTTCTAGACATTGCCAATAATGTTATCTAATAATATTATTCAAATAATATGAATTATTGATCTGATAAATGAAAATACTGTGCAGCAACAATTATTGAAACAACAATAATATAAAATATCAACGCAGCAATTATTGAATAAATAAAATAAAATATTGAATAATAACTACTGTAACAATTATTGAGTAGTGCCTTCTTACGTAAGAATCAATAATTGGTGCAATACCGTGTGCTACTGTATTTTAACCACCGGGTATTCCAACAGTATTAACGGTAACAACTACGCCGTTATTTATAAACAACTTATACTTGTCGTTTTCTTCATCCAATCGCTTTCCGTTATGGGGCCCACACAAGGCTGCGTCGTCGTACGAATATTCCCCGACAGCAAGAATATTCCACGACCAACCGAATATTCACCGACCAAAAATAAATATTTTATAACCACTTGCTTATTTTGAAAAATTTGCACATTTCACCCATAACCAAAGTATTATATCAAATTAACCCCTTATTATTCACAATAATATTTAGAGAAAATTTGATTTTATTCATTAATAAGTTGGGGTCTTACAACCTCCCCTCCTTATGAAATTTCGTCCTCGAAATTGACGTACGTACCTGATATTTCAAAAAGGTGAGGATACCTCGCTTTCATTTCTGATTCCAACTCCCAGGTCATTTCTTCAATAGCATGGTTTCTCCACAAAACCTTAACTTGTGGTATAACCTTCGTGCGTAGGACATGCTCTTTCCTATCCAAGATCTTAACAGGTACCTCCTCGTACGTTAAATCTTCAGCTATCTCGTCTGGTTCTAACTCAATAATGTGGTTCGGGTCTTTAACATATTTACGAAGCATAGATATGTGAAAAACATTATGAACACGAGACATGCTTGGAGGTAATGCGAGTCTATATGCCACATTTCCTATTCGCTCAAGAATCTCAAATGGACCAACAAATCTTGGATTGAGCTTTCCTCTCTTCCCAAATCTTGTAACTCCCTTCCATGGTGCAACACGTAACAATACATGATCCCCAATATTAAATTCCACGTCCTTCCGATGAAGATCCGCATAACTCTTTTGTCGATCCTGTGCCGTTTGTATACGTTGTCGAATCGTTTGGATCTTCTCTGTAGTAATGCGTACCAACTCTGGTCCCAACAATGTTGCTTCACCCACCTCGTCCCAGCATACTGGAGAACGACATTTTCTTCCATACAACGCCTCAAATGGAGCCATACCTATGCTCGCCTGATAACTGTTGTTGTAGGAGAATTCCACCAATGGTAGGTACTTATCCCAACTCCCTTTGAGATCTAAGACACAAAGTCTTAATAGATCTTCAAGAGTTTGAATAGTCCTCTCTGATTGTCCGTCCGTTTGAGGATGGTATGCTGAACTGAATCGTAAATCCGTGCCCATAGCTTTCTGCAAGCTAACCCAAAATCGTGAAGTGAATCTTGGGTCACGATCCGAAACTATGGATACTGGCATGCCATGCAATCTCACAATCTCGTTCACGTACATACTAGCAAGACGTTCAAGGGAATAAGTCTCACGTATCGGCAAGAAATGAGCGGACTTGGTTAATCTATCAACAATAACCCAAATCGCATCTATGCCTTGAGAAACCTTGGGAAGACCCGTAACAAAATCCATAGTAATGTGTTCCCACTTCCATTTCGGGATCTCAAGTGGTTGCAATGGACCCTTTGGCACTTGATGCTCCGCCTTTACACGTTGACAAGTTAAACACCTCGAGATAAACTCCGCGATCTCTCTTTTCATATTGCTCCACCAAAATGTATGTCGAAGATCGTGATACATTTTGGTACTCCCAGGATGGATTGCAAACGGTGTGTTGTGTGCCTCCATCATTATTCTATGCTTCAAGTCAAAATCGTTAGGAACACAAAGTCTGGAGTTGACTCGAAGTATTCCTTCTTCATCGATTCTTGCTTCTGGAATAGCACCTTCTTGCACTTTCTTCTTCATACGCATCAGCTCTATATCCGTAGCTTGAGCAGCTTTAACTTTATCGATTAAAGTCGGTTCTACTCGTATATTTGATATCATCATGTGGGTACTTGGAGCCTTCATCTCTATCTCCATCCTTTGCAAGTCATACAAAATGGGCCTTTGTGTTAAAAACATTGCACTCGTACCCGCATATGATCTTCTACTCAATGCGTCAGCTACTACGTTTGCTTTTCCAGGATGGTATTGGATGGTATGATCGTAATCTTTCAACAGCTCAAGCCAACGTCGTTGCCGCATGTTGAGTTCCTTTTGGGTGAAGAAATATTTGAGGCTTTTATGATCTGTATAGATCTCCACTTTCTCCCCATACAGGTAGTGTCTCCAGATCTTCAACGCAAAAACGACTGCTGCCAACTCCAAATCATGAGTAGGATAATTCCTCTCATATTCTTTGAGTTGTCGTGAGGCATAGGCTATGACTTTCCCATGTTGCATGAGAACACATCCTAACCCTTTGCCTGAAGCATCGCTGTAGATAACAAATCCATCCGAACCAGATGGTATTGTCAAAACAGGTGCCGAAATGAGTCTCCTCTTGAGTTCTTGGAAACTCTTCTCGCATTCCTCACTCCATACGAATTTTGTATCTTTTCGAGTCAGCTGAGTTAACGGAGTAGCGATTCGAGAAAATCCTTCCACAAATCTCCGATAATAACCAGCTAAGCCCAGAAAGCTACGTACTTCGGTTACCGACTTCGGTTGCTCCCAACTTTGTATGGCTTCAATCTTCGCCGGGTCGACAGATACTCCATGTTTTGACACCACGTGCCCAAGGAATGCTACTTCCTCAAGCCAGAACTCGCATTTCTTCAGTTTGGCATATAGCTTGTTTTCACGAAGCCTTTGCAGTACCAGCTTCAAATGGCGCTCATGATCTTCACGACTTTTGGAATAGATGAGGATGTCATCAATAAAGACAACAACGAACTGATCCAAATATTCTTTGAATACACGGTTCATCATATCCATGAAGGCAGCAGGAGCATTAGTCAATCCAAAAGACATTACTAAGAATTCATAATGCCCGTACCGAGTTCTGAAGGCAGTCTTTGGAATATCCTCAGTTTTAATCTTCAGCTGATGATATCCAGAACGAAGATCGATCTTTGAAAAGAATTGTGCTCCTTGCAACTGGTCAAACAGGTCATCAATGCGAGGTAGCGGATACCTATTCTTGATGGTGACATGGTTCAATTCTCGATAGTCAATACAAAGTCGCATACTCCCGTCTTTCTTCTTTACGAATAAAACAGGAGCACCCCAAGGAGACGTACTAGGACGAATAAAACCGATGTCCAACAACTCCTGTAGTTGGACTTTTAACTCCTGAAGTTCAATAGGAGCCATTCGATATGGGGTTTTAGAAATGGGCTTTGTACCGGGTTCAAGGTCAATAAAGAATTCAATTTCTCGTTCCGGGGGTAGACCGGGAAGTTCTTCAGGAAATACATCGGAAAATTCTCTAACAATAGAAATATTATTCAAATCTGACTTGTCTTTGTTCAAATCCATAACATGGGCTAAGAAAGCTTGACATCCGTTTTTCAATAAACGAATAGCTTTGTGGCTTGATATGACAGTGACTGATTTTAGTGGTTTAGTAGTTTAATTCGTATGACAGGTTGGTTAGGAATATGAAAACTAACAACCTTACGAAAACAATCAATTTTAGCATGATGAGTGGTTAACCAATCAATTCCTAAAATCACATCAAAAGCAAGTATCTTTAAAGAGATAAGATCAACAGGTAATGTGATAGCGCCAACTTGGATCATGCAAGATTTATAAACTGTAGATGTAACGAAGGTTTCACCCAACGGAGTTTCAACAGATAAGTTAAAGTCCAATTTCTCCGGAGTCAAGTTTAAACGTTGAGCACAAGCAGGAGAGATAAAAGAATGGGTAGAACCGGTATCTAGTAAAGTATAAACTTCGCAAGAATTCAAGATTAGCTTACCCGTGATCACCTCGTTCGGGTTTCTCACGTTTTGGCCAGTTACGACAAACGCTCTTCCAGGAACCGCTGATTTCGCCTTATCCGGGACAGCCCTTGGAATCACCACTCCCGCTGAACTTGGTTTCGCTATAGTACAATCTCGAGCGATGTGGCCTTCCTTCCCACAGTTGTAACACACCTTGGATTGTTGTGGACAGTTTGGGCTGATATGTCCCTCTTTCCCGCATTTGTAACATCTAACTGGCGGTCGTTCTCCTCCCCTAAAATTTGTTGTTGGTGCTGGTGCTGGTGCTGATGTCTTCCCGTCATTGTTGAATCTCCTCTTTCTGAAATTTCCACTTGACTCACCTCTCCTATTATCATGGCCACGATGACCACCCGAGTGGTTACCGCTTTTGTTCGTATTTTTCCCTCCTCGTTGGTTATCATCGCTCTGATGATTGCTGTCACCGGTATGACCCTGGTTGTGGTCCCTCGGTTGAGTATACTCATTATCTCTCTCTAATAATTGGGCCCTGTTGACAACGTCTGAATACAGAGAAAATTTATGAGAGATAAGGTATTGACGAATCTCAGGTTTTAAACCTCTCAGAAACATCCGCGTCATTCGTTCCTCATTTTCGACCAAATGAGGTGCAAACCTGGATAACTCTGCAAACTTCGCCTCGTACTGGGACACCGTCATGTTGTTTTGTTCCAGTCTAATAAACTCAACCTCCTTCATATGACGAATACTTTCGGGAAAGTACTTGTCATTGAACAGTTTTTGAAATGTTTCCCAGGACATGTTGAGTGCGTCAGGCTGGGTACGCTTCACAGACTCCCACCAGTAGTCTGCCTCACCGCGGAACATAAATGTGGCGAATGGAACCTTCTGTTCCTCCGTGCATCCCAAGACATCAAATATCTTGGTAATTTGCTTGACCCACGTTTCCGCCATGATCGGATCCGGCTTTCCCTTAAATTCTGGTGGTCCCAATTCTTTGAACTGCTTAGCTGTGACAAACCGCGCGTTGTTATCATTTCCACCCGTATTCTGCACACGAGTCTCCCTCGTCTGATTTTGCATGAACTGCAAAAAGCTCCTAAACATTCCATCATTCATCGTTTGCTCGGTAACGTTGTTTACAGGAGGAATATTGCCTTCCTGTTGCACGTTCCCTTGGGTAGTGATCAAAGGTGTCTCCACGGTCTGATTTACTCCATTATTAACGTTCTCAGCTGCCATTCTTAAATACTGCCATAAAACAAGGGTTAATAGTCATGTCATATATTATCCCTATACTCTGACCGACCAAATAAACACCAAATAAACTTAGTCAGGTCATACTAGCGAAGGAATTCCCCGTCTCTCCCCTCCTAGTTCTTGTCTCACATCTCAGCCAGGGATCATATCCCTAAGCTCTGATACCAACTGTGACGCCCCCAGAATAGGTATACAACACTCATTCTGAGTCGCCAAATACATGGTACAGAAAGCAAACTACAACTTCAATAATACAATTGTCGTGCAAAATACGACAACACATACTGTGAGTTTAAATACAAATATTGTCTTCTGGACAATATCCACACTCAAATAAATCCTCATTACAATTATTCAAACACTATTTTACAGAAATAGTGAGGACTGCTAATACATCTTTCTAGAACCATTACTCCATACCCCGACTAGATCCTGCTATGTTCTCACCTCCTGAAAGAAAAATGGAACAAAAAGGAAAAGGGTGAGCTCAACTAGCCCAGTAAAGAATATTATGACTAAGATAATATACAACAAATTATCGTTAGTCTTCAACAGGGAAAAATCTGATAAAATATAATCGACAACAAGTTTTAGATCAACAACTGCAGCGGAAACAACAAACCATTAGAAGAGTCAAGTAGAGAAAGAATTCTACTATCTTCTAAGATTTAAAAGTCCATCATCAATATTTTATCCCTGTAACATCAATTAATAATCATCTTTAACCAAATATTCATCTTTGCACTACAGGCCAAAGATATTCATTTGTATCATCAGTCGGTCATGTTCATCTCAACACCTGTTCATCTTTGCACTACAGGCCAAAGATATTCATCAAGTAATTATACATCTTTGCACTACAGGCCAAAGATATTCAGTAATATCATCATTTAGGACTGAGGATGATGAAAAATATCTTAAAGAGAACGAATCCAATGAGACAGAAGGACAAATAGTAGGGATTCGTATAACAGTTTATCCAAGATCAATAATACTTCATAATAATCAATTGTGAAGCAGAATTCAAAAATAAAGATCAAAACATGGATACAATCAAAGATAGTAACCATAATAGACATCTTGGACAAAAAGGAAAAATTTTATTTTTCGGTGAATAGTGCCGTATTCGTGAATAGTGCCGTATACGTGAATAGTGCCGTATACGTGAATAGTAACCCCCGACACAAAAAGTTCCAAATTTGATAAAAACTCATATCAATATTTCAGCATAATGATATTGAAGAAAATAATATCATTAAGAAGAAAATAATATCCCTTACCTCAAAATATCAGTACTTCTGGTCGGAATACCGGTATAAGGCTGAAAGAAACTTGCTCTGATGAATAGAAACTCTCAAAGTATCTAAATACTCACAAAATACACTCAATAATCTAGAGAGAGAAAGAGAGAAAACTTGTTTCTGGTGTGATTTTCAATTCTAACTTAGCCCTCTATTTATAGGAAAATTTTGGTAGGTTTGACCTGCAACCTGATGGCTTTACCTGCTACTATTCCCACCCACCACATTTGAAATATAATTCAGCACATTTCTTCACCAACCATAAGTGGGGCCCACCAATTCTAGAATTTTCCACCAAAATGATAAACTCCGAAAATTCAACAATTTCTGAACCAGTCATCATGTAAAATTCGTAATAAATCATACGTTCATTTTTAACGGTTCAAAATTTGTGGACATATACTCAACTTATATATGTATAACATATCCAAAAATTACCACGATCCAACGGTCGGATTAAAAATTATAACCCCCGCAAAATATCTCAAAAACCCTGATTTTTAATACCTCCATTCTGACAAAAATACGGATAAAAATCTCAACATTAACTCCTTCATTTTTAACCACAAAAATATATTCCTCATTTATATCCACATAAAATAAATATTTTCTTATCATATGAATCAATAATTAATTATTCACAAATAATATTACAGAATCACATTTATGACAACCAGGCCGTTCCCAGGAAAGAGGGGGCTTTCCAATAAGGATTTCTCCTTACTGGCGCGCAATTAGATGACCAAACCTCTCCTTAGACAGAACTTTCTAGACATTGCCAATAATGTTATCTAATAATATTATTCAAATAATATGAATTATTGATCTGATAAATGAAAATACTGTGCAGCAACAATTATTGAAACAACAATAATATAAAATATCAACGCAGCAATTATTGAATAAATAAAATAAAATATTGAATAATAACTACTGTAACAATTATTGAGTAGTGCCTTCTTACGTAAGAATCAATAATTGGTGCAATACCGTGTGCTACTGTATTTTAACCACCGGGTATTCCAACAGTATTAACGGTAACAACTACGCCGTTATTTATAAACAACTTATACTTGTCGTTTTCTTCATCCAATCACTTTCCGTTATGGGGCCCACACAAGGCTGCGTCGTCGTACGAATATTCCCCGACAGCAAGAATATTCCACGACCAACCGAATATTCACCGACCAAAAATAAATATTTTATAACCACTTGCTTATTTTGAAAAATTTGCACATTTCACCCATAACCAAAGTATTATATCAAATTAACCCCTTATTATTCACAATAATATTTAGAGAAAATTTGATTTTATTCATTAATAAGTTGGGGTCTTACACTGCTACTTTTAGAAAGTGGCAAGATGATGCACAGTTGGCTCAATGCATCATGCTCGCATTCATGAGTAACGAGCTTCAGCGTCAGCATGAAACTATGGATGATCCTACTATACTCCTTCACATCAAGTAGTTGATGGTGAGGAAAGTAAGACTGATAGATATCAGATATCTAAGGAGCTCTTTCGATATAGAATGACCAACGACACTACAGTACAGACACATGTCCTAAACATGATCAATTTGATTGAACAATTAGGACAACATGTTTTGTTATGGATGGAAAGTTGAGCCAAGATTTGATCTTGTAGTCACTCCCAGACTTCTTCTCACAATTGTTGTGAATTTTTCATATGAACAAGCTAGATATCAGCTTCGCTGATTTGCTTAACATGTTGAAAAATAATTGAGAGTCACTTTCCAACCAAGAAAGACCAAGTTTTTCTGGTAGGGGCCAAATGATCTTCTGAAAAGAAGAACGATTCAAAGAAGGTAAATAGAAAGGCAAAAATAAAGGATAATAAGAACAAAACTGATATGGATAACAAAGGAGTTTGCTTCCACTGTTATAAGCCTGGACACTAGAAAAGAAATTACGAGAAGCATCTTGGAGAGTTAACCAGAAGAAGCTTAGTGAAGCTTCGGTTACAAATACAATTTTGTTCATGATTAAAATGAATATTTCTATAAGTTAAGGTTCTACTTGGGTATTATTGGATACCAGTTTTGGTTCTCATAAATATAGATTTATGAAGGAACCAAGTGGAAGTAGAAAGCTAAACAAAAATAAGTAATCTTATGTGTGAGAAATAAAGCAAAGGTTGTTACATTAGCCATAGAAACTTATAGTTTAGCATAACCTATGGGCAAATCTATTAAGTCAATAAGTTGTTATTGTATTCTAGTTCTCGTTAGAAACATTATTTCCATTTTTTGCTATTGTACAATGAAATCTTTTGTATTATATTTAAGAATAATTGTTGTTTTATTTATAATAATAATATTTTGTATAGAACTGGAATATTACTTAATAGATTTTGTATACTTGACTTACGTGAAAATAATTTTACATATTAAAAAAATTAGTATAAGAAAAGGAGATGATCATTCAAAGAGTTGAATGTGTGTATTTACTGAAATACAAGTGTGAATTATTTGAAAGGTTCAAAGAATTCAGAAGTAAAACAAATTGACAAACTATTAGGATTCTTTGATCTGATCAAGGAAGTAATACTTGTGCAATGAGTTTCTAGATTATCTCAAATAGTTTTCTCATAATGGAAATCTCATGATACACAATAATTGATTAATGTATCTGAAAGAAAAAAATAGTACCTTGTTCGACATTGTGCTGTCCATAATAATTTTACCAACATTCCAGTATCCTTCTGGGGTCATGTCCTAGAATTGGCTACATATCTATGGAAAAGGTAACCTCCAAATTCGACCCCAAGACTCTATAAGAGTTATGGATAGGGAGGATTCCTATTCTTAAGTATGTTAAGATAAGGGGTTGTCCAACTTATGTGAAAAGGTTTCAAAGGGATTAGTTTGGGATAAGATTTGACAAGTGCAGATTTGTAGGACTTCATAAAGTATGTTTAAGTTATATGTTCTATAATCCTACTTAGCAAAAGGTGTTTGTTGCGAAGCACACTGCCTTCTAAGATAAATGTGTTAGTTATTGAAGGGGCTAGTGGGAGGACATTAGATCTTAAAGAGTTCAAAAACCACAAAGCGCTATAAGTCAAATAAAAGGAACATGTAGATAAACATATTGTACCACAACCGAATTGTAAATCTGGAATAGCACCGAACATACTTGGGAGGTATAGATTCATCATAGATGATGATCCAGTTACATACGATGATGTAAGAGTTGTAGACACTCAGAGAAATAGATTGAAGCAAACTTCTCAAAAATGGAACATTCGTTTTGATGAGAAAATCAAAAGAGTTTGATTTTATCAAAAATAAGAATGAACCTAGTATGTATAAAAGGGTTAGTGGGAGCGTTGTGACATTCCTAGTATTAAATGTTAATATACTACGGATAAGGAATGACATACCAATGCTACAATCAGTAAAGATAAAGTTATCTAAATATTCCTCCATGAATGATATGGGAAGAGTATCTTAAATTGGGGATACAAATCTATATAGATAGATTTAAAAGGATTCTCGGCTTAACCCAATGAACGTATATTCATTTGATGCTAAAGTCGTTTAGTATGGAAAACTCCAAGAGATGTCTCATGTTGATGAGCCCTGGAGTGTATCTTTCTTAATAATTCCCATAGACTCCCCAAAGAGAGATCACATGAGTAACTATTATATACGCAATGAAATGTACGAGACCTGGTGTTGATCAATTATATTATGGAAAAGATCACTGTAAGACAGTGAAAAACATCTTAAAGTACTTAATCGGCACTAAGGATGTGATCATATACATGGTGGGTCTAAATAAAAACTAGAGGGCTTAATAGACTCAAATTTTTTCGACTGACCAAGATGACAATAAATCCACTTTAGGGTAAGTTGTTACCTTAAACGGTGGTGCAGTGAATTTGAAAGGTTTCAAATAGCAAAGAGTTACTAGTTTAGTGATAAAGACAAAGTATATAGCTGTAAATGAAGCTGCAAGTTAATTTTTTGGATGAAAAGTTTATTACAGAACTAAGAATATTTCTCAAGTCTTATATTGGATCTAAACATGTGGTTGCAGCACTTTCATTTGATTAGAGGAATCATTGAAAGATGAGAAATCACTATAAAGATAATGGACTCTCAAGAACAACATTACATATCCATATATTGAAGCTTATCCAGCAACAGGATAATCGTCACTTAGAGAATAAGGGTATGAGATACCATGACGATTGACTTTAGTGCAAATGAGAGATTGAAAGTAGTATGCACACAAGCCAATCATGCTGATGACAAAACATATACTTTGTAATAATCTTATTTGTTTATTAATAATAGTATTCATTTACTAAAGGCTTTAATTTATCTACATGGTGTTGTTTTAATAATACGTGATAAACTAATAATTTTAAGCAGTGCTTTTAGAATCATGATGAGATCATGCCAATGAGATCTAAATTCTTGGATAGCTTAAAAACTAAAATGTTCCCAATCGATGGATTACTAAAAATGGGATTAGTGAATCTGGATAAATTGGTACATACGTTGCTTGTTCATTGGATGATGATGATTGATCTCATGATCATTTGTCTGGAGACACTAAAGCAAGTATGTAGGTGCTTATTGGAGAATAAGTTCATTGAATGTGACTCTCTAAGAAATACCTATTGGAGTTTTACTTGCTTGTCAATAGGAATTCCTGTAGTGATAGTTGTATAAGTGATCCTTAGACTTAAGATTATCATAGTATCTTGTGTATGATGAGTTATACTTTGACTTATTCCTTAAGACCCTTAGGGTATATTAAAGGGTATGCTTAGGTATAATAAGTTGTACATGGAGATAATATATGATCAATAAAGAATCTATCGCTTCTAGTAAAAGAAGAGAAATGTCCTATGTGATTCGATAAATGACAACCCAGTAGTCTTTGGCCAAGGCAAAATAAAATTAGAAAGGAGTTTCCAATTTACATTATTTGGAGTTGTGCATTTAAGAATCGAAATACATATAATTAAATAAAATAAGATTTGACAGTAAATCCATGTCTTATATTTAACTGGGACATTGTATGGTGGAAGGATTAAATTATACGGTAACTATTTACTCAAAATTTCTTTTATGATGAATATTGAAATCTATATTATCTAGAAAGTTGTTAATTAATTGCTAAGGAGGCTTATCCCTATTGTAGAATAAATATTATTTATTTAAATAAATTAATAGTTTAATTTATTTATTTAAATAAGATTAGAATTATTCTAATTGATTTATTCACAACTAGTTTAATATGGAGAACCTAAAGGGTCACACCATAAAAGGAATAATAATTATGTAAGAAGTTAATGACATAATCGTAATAATATGTTAAATGTATTTAATTTAATCTGTGGTGATAGAATAAATCAAATAGCTTAATATTTATTATTTAATATTTTGGAAATATTAAATATTAATTAATAAGAGGAGTCTTATTAATATTATTACAATTATTATTATTTTAATTTCTAAAAGAGTTTGAGAATTAATTTAATATAAGTACTCTTATTTATTCCTAATAAAATTAGGAGGCTAATTAATTAAAAGAGTTTAATTAATTATCCTTAATAAAATTAGAAAGCCTAATTAATTAAAGGAGTTTAATTAATTAAATAATATCCTATTTTAATTATATTAAAATTGGTTAACTGATATCTTTATAAGAGGAGTCTTATATTAGATATAAGTGTGTGTGAGATACGTGATTCTAATTTTTGGAGAGTATACCTTTTTTCTACAGAGATAGAAAAATTAGGGTTTGAGACAAAATACCCTTTTTCTTGAATTTTTGTTCTTCCTTGGTGGATTACCTCTAGAGGCCAAACACTTGGGTGGCTAACATTGATCAAAGGAAGGAATCTAACTCGGTGGATTCAAGTTGAATGCAAAAAGAATTGGAGGTGAACTTGTACCTGAGGAAGCTAGTTCTACAAGGGTATGAATCTAATCTTCATCTCTTTTCTTTTGATTGATAATTATGCGCATAGTATGATCATGGTGATGAGTTTATATGAAAATTTTAAATTCCTATTTTATTGTGCTTCCGCACCTTTTGTGTAATTTTATTGCATGATTGCGCTATTAACAAACCCAACAATCTCTACCATATTTTGAGGTATTTGTTAGATCTTGTTCATTTCTATTGTGATTAGGGTAGCTAGATTTTGATTTCAAATTAGTTATTAATTAGTTGTTCAATTCCTTTTAAGAATAAGGGTTTCTTCAATTAGTATAAATAGGATACATGGATGATGTAAATGCTACTAGAAAAATAATAATATGTGACGGAACTTTGTGACAATTTTTAAAAACAATCACAAGATAATAATTTGTGATGGACTTTTTGAGCAATCACAAAATAGTAGTATATATGATGACTCTTAGTGATGGTTAATTTTGCCATCAATGTATTATAATTGTGATGATCATGTCAATCACCAAATTTTTCATGCAAAATAAAATTTCTTTCTTGTGACGTACTAAGCCATCACTTAAGGATATATCCTTTTCGTAATTACATTTTAGTTATCACCAATAGTTTATTAAAAAAAATAATCAAAGCAATAATTTATGACGATCATAACAATTATTAAAAAAGATAGATTTTTCTGACGACTTTTATTTACAATTATAAAAAGAAGGTATTTTGTGATGGAATTTTCAAGTAATCACAAAATAATAAAATATATGATGACTCTCAGTGATGACTAATTTTATCATCATTATACAGTATTTGTGACTACCATTGCGATCACAAAATCTTATTTGGGACTAATTTTGTTTAGTAAGTTAACTCACATATGTTTCCTTTTATATTTTATTTTAAAATTATAATCATGATCTAGGCTTTGGTGAAGTGGTAATACTTGTTATTTAGTTTGTAAATGGGGGGGGGGGGTTCAAATCTTAAAAATATCATTTGATACAGTTAATATAGTGAAATAAATTATACGTAAAAAAAGATTCAAATTCTTACCTTTAATCCCTAATTAAAGTTATGTGTTTTTTTGTGATGGTTTTGACAATCACAATATATTACGTGTTAATGTGATCGTATTAATCATCAAAAAAGCACTAAGAATTTGCGTGATTATCAAAACCATCACAAAAATGCTTTCATGATGGGGTTATACAAGATGGCCTTCGTGACGGCTAAAGTTATCACAAAAACCTTTTGTGATGATTTTTTGAATTTATATGAGGGATTTAAGAAATCAAAAAAGGCCATTTTTTGTAGTGATATGGATGATCAACTTTTATATTCCGATTTTATCAATATACTTGAGAAGTTTTTCTCATCTTTTGGTTCTTTGAAGAATTCTTAAGCTAATCTTTAGTTTTTCTTTGAGATTCAATTTTGACTTATCATTCAACAATGCATAGTTGGATGTGGCGTCTTCTACCACATCAATCGTTAATTGTTTCAAGGTTCTTACTTATAAATAAGCATTTGGTCAAGGTATCGTTGGTATCCAATCAACACAAATTTCCTACGGCAAACGATTGTACCAAGGTTCTCCTCTCCATAAAGAGGTGTCGTGAGCGTTCCACCTTACGACTTTACTAGAAATGATCTGGGCAACGACCACCGTACACAATCGTGCAGTGGAGTCTATCATTTGGTATCGAAGCTAAGTTTTCTAGCGAGTTATTTATCTTTAATTTTCTTGTTTGAATGTTGAACAAAAAAAGTATATAAAAATTTCAGATTTTGTTATTGCTTACTAACAAATTCAGCGGCGATATACTGAGCATCCATTCATCAATTCTGATCAAACAAAGACTAATTTTTTTTTTCGTATTCCTAATAAGCGTTCCCAAAAATTTAATGACGATCAGTCAGTAATTTTGTTGGTTACCATAGTCATATCTTGCTATATTTTGTTCTTGATAAGTTATTTTTTGAATTGATTAGTAAAATTGTGATTTATTTGGCGAATTCAAAAGAACATATAAGTGAGAATATTGGAGTTGTAAAAGGCAAGAGTATTGATAATATTTGAGGGTAAAAGCTAATTTTGAGTGTATACACGAGTCAAACATTAATTGGAGCGAACCACGTAAGGGAGTAGTGAGGAATATTTTTTCTACTAATCCTTGTTTTGCAGCCAAAATTATGTCTAGCTCAAAGGATAAAGGTACTACGGAGGAGACCCCCTAAAAGTTTTTCATGGAAGCCATGATGAAGGAAATCACTAGGAAGTTGGATATGGCGATGAATCAAGTAAATGTGCGTTTTTATCAAATGAGTGTGTCAAAAGAGAATCAGTTTTAACATCCTCATAGAGCACGTCAACATGGGAGAACGCAACAAAGAGGAGCTAGAACGGAGGAAACAACTTATATGGTGGTAGGTTTAGCAAAGAGGAGAACCGTGAATCCGACTTCATTCATCGAAGAAATGGAGCAAGGAATAGAGAAGGTCAAAATCAATAAGATAACAACTTAAATAACATTAAAAAAAAATTATAGTTTTCTAAGGGAAGAGTGATCATGAGGCATACTTTGAGTGGGATAAGAAGATATAGTCGGTGTTTGACTGCCACAACTACTCGGAAGTCAAACTTGAAGCCACAAAATTTTCTAACTATGTCGTTACATGGTGGGATCAACTGATGACCAAGCGTAGAAGATGTGGAGAAGGCCCGATTGAAACTTGGGAGGAGATGAAAACCGTGATGAAAAAGCAGTTCGTGCCAAGCTACTACCATGGAGACCTATTTCGGAGTTTTTCGAGTCTTAAGTAAGGGAGTAGGAGCGTAGAGGACTACTTTAAGGAGATGTTGATGACAAGGGCCAACATAGTCCAGGATCGTGAGGCGACAATGGCCAAATATTTAGCATAGTTGAATTGGGAGATTGTGGACTTGGTTGAGCAGTAACATTATTTGGAATTGGAAAACATGGTGCACATGGTGGTTAAAATTGAGAAGCAACTTATGAGAATAGGTGGGCCGTGATCGATGTCCACTACGGGGTCATCATGGAAGCTTAATGTTGGGAAGCGGGAGGAGAAGCTAGCCATGAATAAACCCAAAGTAGAGCCGAAACAAGAAACGAATACCGGTGGAATGCAAGGTAAAACTAAACCTTCTTATTTTTGTCGAAATCATGATATTAGATGCTTTAAATATAAAGATAGGGTCCATATTTCAGTCCGAGTCAACGGACTATACTATTACTTGACAATGGTGAGGTGG
This sequence comes from Panax notoginseng, assembly GCA_016801055.1. Lineage (NCBI taxonomy): Eukaryota > Viridiplantae > Streptophyta > Magnoliopsida > Apiales > Araliaceae > Panax > Panax notoginseng. Next base: position 122,943,977 of record CM029023.1, read on the forward strand.
AGACCGAGGATAATGTTAGTGATGATGATTCCATGCCGCCTTTGGAGGAGGTAGATGAGAGGTAAATTATTATCCATGGTGAAATGTTGATTACGAGGAGAACTCTTAGCACACAAGTGAAGGAAGAAAGCATGGAGCAACAAAATAATCTATTCCACACGAGGTGCCTTATTCATTGGAAGATTTATTTTATAGTGATTGATAGTGGGAGTTGTAACAATGTGGCGAGTACTACTATGGTGGAAAAATTAGGGTTGTCCACAACCAAACATCCTCAACCATACCATTTTCAATGGCTCAACGATAGTGGGGATGTAAAAGTGACAAAGCAGGTATTGGTGTCATTTACTATTTGTCGATATATTGATGAAGTATTGTGCGACATGGTTCCAATGCAGGTAGGCCATTTAATACTTGTAAGGCCATAGAAATTTGACAGGTGTATGAAGCATGATGGCTTTACATTTGAGTATTCATTTGTTCACAATCAACGAAAAGTTACTCTATATCCTATGTCACCAAAACAAGTGCTTGAAGATCAATTACATATGCAAAAAAATCATGTACAAGGAAAAAAGAGTGAGGAAAAGAAAATAAATGAGGGAAAAAATAAGAGAGAAAAAGAAAGAAAAGGAGAGAAAGACAAATATTAATGTAAAAAAGAGTGATGTGAGGAGGGCTTTAGTTTCTAAATAGTTGATGATTATATTTCGGTATAAGGAGACGTTTTTAAATACTAACCAACTTAACTCTCCATTGCCTAGTGTTGTTTCAACTCTTTTGCAGGATTATGTTGATGTATTTCTCGAAGAGCTTCCACAAGGTTTACCACCTATTCAAGGAACAGAACATCAAATTGACTTCGTGCCCGATGCTACCGTTCTTAATTGAGCCATTTATCGGAGCAATCCTGAGAAAATGAAGGAGTTGCAGAAGCAAGTTGGTGAACTAATGAAGAAAGGGGTTTTGAGAGAAAGTATGAGTCCGTGTGCAGCTCCGTTGATTTTAGTGCCTAAGAAGGATGGGAAATGATGCATGTGCATTGATTGTCAAGTAGTAAATAATATTATGGTAAAGTATCAATATCTTATTCCTTCTTTTAGATAATATGTTAGATGAATTGCACGGGTCATATGTGTTTTAGAAAATTGATTTAAAAAATGGTATTATCAAATTTGAATGAAAGAGGGCGATGAATGGAAAACTGCATTTAAAACTAAATATGATTTATATGAGTGGTTGATGTTACCTTTTGGTTTAACTAATCCTCCTAGTACTTTCATGCGTTTAATGAATTATTTTTTGCGTCCGTTCATTAGTAAATTTATCATAGTTTACTTTGACGATATCTTGGTTTATAGCAAAAACTTAGGTGAACATGCATTACATTTAAAATCTGTTTTAGATGTATTTAGGAAAGAGAAATTATTTGCTAACATGGAAAAATGAACGTTTTGTACGAATACAATTATGTTCCTTGGCTTTGTTGTTAGTTAGCAGGGAGTACAAGTAGATGAGGTAAAGATACATGCAATTCAAGAATGGCCAAGTCCTACGAATGTGAGTCAAGTTCGTAGCTTTCATGGACTTGCAATTTTTTACCAACGTTTCGTGAGGAACTTCAACGACATCATAACACCCCTTATGGAAGTTATCAAAAAGAGCATAGGTTTTAAGTAGGGAGATGAGCAAGAGAAGGCTTTTCAGTTGATTAAGAATAAATTGACTAATGCTCCTTTACTTGTTTTACCTATCTTTTCTAAAACCTTTGAAATTGAGTCATGTGTTGTTTTAGGATTATGAATTTGAGTTGTGTTTATGCAAGAAGGAAAACCAATTGTGTACTTAAGCGAGAAGTTAAGTGGGACAACTTTAAACTATCCTACTTATGATAAGGAGTTGTATGCATTGGTTCGAGCATTGGAAACATTACAGCACTACCTATGGCCTAAGGAGTTCGTGATTCACACCGATCATGAGTCTTTGAAGTGCCTTAAAGGCCAGTATAAATTGAATAAGAGACATGCAAGATGGATGGAGTTTATCGAGACATTCCCTTATGTCATTCGATACAAGCAAGGTAAGGAGAATGTCGTTGTGGATGCTCTTTCTCGGAGGTATGTCTTGTTATCTATTCTTGATATGAAATTGCTTGGTTTTGAACGAATTAAAGAATTATATGACGATGACCAAGATTTCTGTGAAGAGTTTAAGTATTGTGAAAAGAACATTGTGGGTAAGTACTTTAAAATTGAAGGATTTTTATTTAGTGAAAATAAGATGTGCATACCTGCTTGTTCTTTACATGAATTATTAGTTAGAGAATCAGATGGGGGTGGTTTAATGGGTCATTTTGGTGTGGAAAAGACTTTAGCGGTTTTAAAAGAACATTTTTATTAGCCACATATGAAATGGGATGTAGAACGAATATGTGATAAATTTATTATGATGTGATAAAAATATGTAACTACAAGTGCACATTGTCAAATTGAAAAATTGGCAAGTACAGGTCGAACCCACATAGACTAGATTAATTCTTTAATATATCCTTAATTAATATTTTAGGCGAATTAGAAATAAATATGGTGGAGAAAATTTATTAACTAAATTATTCAAACTACTAATTAATAACAGAAACTATTAATGAGAAAAGATACCTAGGAATCAGAATCCACCAAATATTAACATAATAAATAATTTCTTATTTTCTAAATCAATTCCCAAATTATTCTCCATTCCCTTTAAAAATAATGATTCATATAATTAATATGGGCAAGCATAAGTTATGAAAAATTCACAGATTAACTATAACTTATCAAAACCTCGCAATCAATATAAAAATCATATGCAATTTATGCGGAGGAAAATATGAAGGCGAAAATAATTAGGCATTAATTTTGGAACGGAAAAAAATATTATTATGAAATACTTAGTTTCATCATAATTCTAGGTATTAGAAATTTAGCTAGCCATGAAATTAAAAACAAAAACAAATAATATTAGTACTACAATTCGCATGAAATAAGAACAATAATTAAAAAGAGAATTTCTATTATATAAATAAAAGAAAGAATACAAATACTCCCTGACAGTATGTTCCACACGTGATTGGAATAAGAAAATAGGCAAACTCTAAATATATTACTCCCTTCTACACTTGTGAAAAACTAAGAAAAGTAAAATAACAAGTGGTGCTTCTCTCTAAAATAAGAGGCCTATTTATAGGAAAAATAACTTTGAACCCTAATTTACATTCATTGAACTTGGACAGTTTTGTTCCTAATCAACTTCTCGAAAAGATCTTCTAGATATACTTTTCATTCGCTTGTTGGATTTGACTTGCACACCAAGATTGTTCCACATCTTTCCTACTCCTTGTAGGATTCTTCTTGGATATTCCTTACATGAATAAGAGCATTAAATATCGTTTGATCACCAAGATTTTGACTTTATTGTAACAAATATTAAATCCTACAAAATAAAATAAAACATATTAATTTAATAAACTAATATAATTAAAAAGACAAAATTAGGGATAGTAAATTGTATGAATTACGTGTCTATCAAATACCCCCATACCTAGCTTTTGCTCGTCCTCGAGTTAAATAAGAATAAAATAAAACAAAAATTATACTACCCCATTTTCGTAAGAAACACGATTGCACTTAGCATGTGCAACAAGCCTTTAAACCCAAGGTTACCCCAAGTGGACGAGTTGTGTCTCGTGAGGGTTTGTAGTGAATATACCTACAAAATTCAAAAATATTTTTGGGTTCAACAAATTATGAAATTGAAAGAAAACTTCTAAATATCTATGGGCATTAAACATACGCAAGATTAAATTCAAAATCGCACTTTTATCTTATCAAAAGTACTCAATCTTCATTTTAGACACCATCCTTCATTAAATCAATTCCATGTGATGCATGCATGTGTATATGATATAACTCTTAGTAGGGATTTTTACCATGAAAATCAAGCAATCTCATTTTTTCTTTTCTTTTTTTTCCTTCTTTTTTTTTCTTCATTTTTTTTTCAATTTTGATTCTTGACTTGTGCAATGTCTTATTTTCTTAGGCTTTTTAGAGTTACCCATGTAGAGCGAGCATTGGACCAATGACTCCCAAACTAGATGCTTTAGGGCACTAGGTGTAGAGACACCCCTAAGGGCTTACTGACTCGAGTAACAAAGGCCACAAAATTAGACTAGTCAAGCTGCTTTTATCCATCACACTTTTCAGCGTGAATATCGATGCTTTCCGAGGTTTGGATACCCAGTTATTTCGTTTAATGGACATTGAAGCAGTTATTTATTATATTTTTTTTCAATTTTATTTTATTTTTATTTTTATTTTATTTTTTGAAATTACTCGAATCATGGTTTATACCCCACAACTAAGAATTAGTGCAAACGTGAAGTGCAAAAATGCTTGTGAAATCAATTTTAATCCAGATGGTGTTTCGAACTAAGATTTCGTATCTTATCAAAAATTTAAGAGTTCTAAATCTTTCAATCTTAGTCATGAGTTTTGCTCCACAAACACTTATTAGAATTAATTCAATCCATAAAAAGTCAAACAAATTTTTTAATTTTTTAAGTTTTAATTTTTTTTTTGTATTTTTTTTACTATTTTTTTTCTAAAACGAGAAAAATTCTTAATACAATAATACAAACAAACTCCCCGCATACCTAAATCATGTATTGTCCTCAATGTATGCAAATGAAGAAAAGAGAACAAAGATGTGAAAGAATTGTACCTTATACGATGGCGCAGAAACCGGATGACAATATTGGACAAAAGAAAAATATACGAACAAACTTACAAGTGCAGTGCCAGTCATACTGAATCAGGTGGGTCAACAAGGTATACCATCTCCTCTGGTTCGGTCGGCATTTCTAAAAAGGGTTTGAGTCGTTGACCATTCATTTTGAGAATTTCTCCACTATTTGGGTTTTCAATATCGACTGCCCCATGAGAGTAAACTACCTTCACTACAAAATGTCCATCCCATCTAGAACGTAATTTGCCAGGGAATAAATGTAGCCGAGAATTATACAAGAGAACTTTTTGTCCAGTTGAAAATGATTTTCTCAAAATTGATTTGTCATGAAACACTTTTGTTCTTTCCTTGTAAATTTTAGCATTTTCATAAGCATCGTTCCTAATCTCATCTAACTCAGCTAATTGCAATTGTCTATGACCCCCACCGGTGGATATATCAAAATTTAACTTTTTTATGGCCCATAAAGCACGATGTTCAAGTTCAACAGGTAAGTGACAAGCTTTCCCAAACACAAGCCTATAGAGTGACATCCCTAAATTAGTTTTAAAGGCAGTACGGTAAGCCTACAATGCATCTAACAATTTGAGAGACCAGTCTTTTCTATTGGAACTCACCTCTTTTTCCAAGATTTGTTTTATTTGCCGATTTGAGACTTCTACCTGAACACTTGTTTGAGGATGATATGATGTTGCAAGCTTGTGGGTGATGGAGTACTTTTTTAGCAAGGATGCAAAAGGCTGATTGCGGAAATGTTTTCCTTGATCACTGATTATGGCCCTAGGGGTACCAAAGCAAGAGAAAATGTTCTCTTTTAAAAATTTGACAACAACTTTGTTGTCATTGGTCTTGGTTGGTATAGCTTCTACCCACTTAGACACGTAATCCACCGCAAGTAAAATGTACAGATTCCCAAAAGAATTTGGAAATGGGCCCATGAAATCGATTCCCCACACATCAAACAATTCAATGACCAGAATGGGTTGCAGTGGCATCATATTCCTCCTAGTGATCCTCCCTAATTGTTGACACCTATTACAATTGGCACAAAATGATGTGGCATCCTTGAATAGACTAGGACAGTAGAAACCACACTGGAGAACTTTTGCGGCCGTCTTTTTCCCTCCAAAATGTCCTCCACAAGCTTGGTCATGACAAAATGACAGAACACTTCTAAACTCATGGTCGGGGACACACCTCCTAATGATTTGATCAGGGCAATATTTGAACAAATATGGGTCATCCCAATAAAAGTGTTTGACTTGTGAAAGAAACTTGGATCGATCTTGTTTGGACCAATGGGAAGGAATCTCACTAGTCACTAGGTAATTCACAATAACAGCAAACCAAGGTGTAGCAGATATAGAGAAAAATTTCTCATCTGGGAAAGATTCATTTAAGGGTAGGTCAGAGTTGGACTCCACTACTAAGCGTGACAAATGATCAGCTACCACATTTTCAGACCCTTTTTTGTCTCGTATCTCGAGGTCAAATTCTTGGAGCAATAAGACCCAACGAATTAAATGAGCTTTTGAATCTTTTTTGGAAAGAAGATGTTTGAGAGCAGCATGGTCAGTGTAAACAATTATTTTAGACCCAATAAGATAAGATCGAAACTTTTTTAGGGCAAAAACTACAGCTAGAAGTTCTTTTTCAGTAGTTAAATAGTTCAATTGTGCATCATTCAAAGTCCTACTAGCATAGTATATGACATGGGAAATATTGTTGTTTCTTTGCCCTAGAACAACACCAACTGCATAGTCAGATGCATCACACATTAACTCAAATGGTTGTCTCCAATCAGGTGATTTGATGATAGGAGCTGAAGTTAACTCCTTTTTGAGTTGTTCAAAGGATTGAAGACATTTTTCATTAAATTCAAATTTTACCTAGAAGATTGGTCAAGGGTCTAGCTTTCTAACTGAAATCTTTAATGAATCGCCTATAAAAGCCTGCATGTCCTAGGAAAGAACGAATTTCTTTAACTGTCCTAGGTGGTGGAAGATTGGCAATGAGGTCGATTTTGGCTTTATCTACTTCAATTCCCTTTTCAGATATGATGTGACCAAGAACAATTCCTTTTTTTTACCATGAAGTGACATTTTTCCCAATTCAGGATTAAATTTGTTTCCTTATATCTCCTTAGAACTAAGTCAAGGTGGTGAAGACATTCATGAAATGTAGACCCAAATATGGAAAAATTATCTATGAAAATTTCTAGGAATTTCTCCACCATGTTAGAAAAAATGCTCATCATGCATCTTTGAAAGGTGGCAGACGACGATATGCAAAGGTTCCATAAAGACAAGTGAAAGTGGTTTTTTCTTGGTCTTAAGGGGCTATGGGAATTTGAAAGTAGCCCGAGTAACCATCAAGGAAACAATAGTAAGCATGACCAGCTAATCTTTCTAGAATTTGGTCTATGAAAGGTAAAGGAAAATGATCCTTTCTTGTGGCAGCATTGAGTTTTCTATAGTCTATGCAAACCCTCCAACCAGATTGGACACGAGTGGGAACTAACTCATTAGCTTCATTTTGAACCACAGTTAAGTCAGACTTTTTAGGTACCACCTGAACATGACTTACCCACGAGCTATCAGAAATGGGATAGATGATCCCATTATCTAGACACTTAAGAATTTTTTTCTTAACAACATCTTTTAGAACCGGGTTTAACCGCCTTTGTGGGTCTCTCACAGGTTTAGCATCATCTATTAAATGGATCCTATGTTGGACAATGGTTGGACTGATCCCCTTAATATCAGTTATGCTCCATCCTATGGCTTCCTTGTTCTCTCTCAGGATGATCAATAACTCTTCCTCTTGTGTGTTTGTTAAATCAGAAGTAATGATTACAGGAAGAGTTTTGGAGGGACCTAAATAGGCATATTTAAGATTATCAGGAAGAGGTTTGAGTTCTAACTCTGGTGGACTCTTTTCAAGAGGTTCTGAAGATTGCAAAAATGGCTCAGTCACGAGTTCCCATTTAGAGTAAGACATTGATGTTGATGACTCTAGCATTTCATTAACCTCATTTACATATTCTGTTTCATCCCAATTTTGACCAAAATGATTTAGATAAAAAATAAAAATTTCGTCTTCTCTCGTAAGTTCATTGTCGGACATGTCCTGAATCATGTTCACTTGAACGGGTTGGTCAGAAAAATCACAAGGTTGCTTTCCCACATTAAACACATTTAAATCAATTGTCATGTTCCCAAATGTCAATTTCATCAGCCCATTTCTACAGTTGATTAACGCATTAGAAGTTACTAGAAATGGTCTACCTAAAATGACAGGAATTTGACCCTTAGGATTGGCAACAGGCTGGGTTTCAAGGACAATAAAGTCAACAGGGAAGACAAAATCACCAACCTTAATGAGTACATCTTCAACTATTCCTTTTGGCACTTTAACAGAACGATCAGCTAGTTGGAGTGTGACACTTGTCTTTTTCAACTCCCCTAAGCCTAAGGTTTGGTACACAGAAAATGGTAACAGGTTCACACTAGCTCCTAAATCAAGCAAAGCTTTTTCAATTTACGTGTCACCTATGATGCATGAAATTGTAGGACAACCGGGGTCCTTATACTTCACAGGGGCTTGACATGACAAGATAGAACTAACATTGGCTGTTATAAAAGCTTTCTTAGGAACATGAGTGGTTCTTTTATGTGTGCACAAATCTTTTAGACATTTAGCACATGAGGGAACTTGTTGAATAACATCTAGAAGAGGAATGTTAATTTTCACTTGTTTGAACACTTCTAGAATTTTGTCCAGCTGGGATGACTGCTTGTTTGAAATAAGTCTTTAAGGGAATGAGGCTTTTGGTTTGAAGACTTTTTTAATTGACTCATAAGGTGTGGTTTGATTATGTTTTGAAATATGCTTAGTGGATGGGCCTACTGACTCAGAGTTCGTGGGATTTTCAAGCTGGATTGACTTTGAAGATGGATCATTAGATTCAACATTTAATTTTTTCTCTTCTTCATTATCAGTGTCAGTATGATTGTTAAAATAATTTTCAGACCTTAAAGAGATTACAGAATTCACATGATTGACTTGGTTATTTTCAAGTGAATTAACATGATAAGGTTTTTGAGTAGGGACTGAAAATTTTAGATTGGTCTCGGGTTGACTAGGAAGTTTACCCTTCTCCCTTTCATTAACTGTAGTGGCCAATTGACTCATTTTGATCTCGAGGCGAGAGATAGCTTGTTTAGTGTTTTGCATGAAATTATTATGAGATTTCATTAAAGTTTCTATGCTCTTCTCTAAAGTGTTAAGTTTCTTCTCACTTTCATTAGAAAAACCTGGTGGATATTGGGTTGTTGAGCTTGAATTTTGGTACGGACCAGGATTTGGCTTTTGGTAAGGTTGAAAAGATTGATTTGGAGACTGATTGACCTGATTTGAAGAATTATTTAAGTAGGGTCCTTGCCTCCATGCAAAATTAGGATGATTTCTCCAACCTGGATTATAAGTGGGTGCAAATTCCTAGGTCTTTGAAACATTGCATTGACTTGTTCATATTCTTCAGGTTGAGGCATGACTCTAGAACATTCCTCAATCACATGGCTTGGTGAATTACTTAGACACAAAGGTGTTGGTGTTGAGACTTGGTTCACGTGTGGTTGTCCCCTAGTTTCTAAAGCTTCAAGTCTTTTAAGTACATCAGCCAACTTAGCTTCTGTAGCAATTGAATTGTCAATTATATGAACACCCCTAGATGAACTAGGTTTATTGGTCTCTCGGGTAGTTTCCCATTGCATGGTTTTTTGTGCTAAGTCTTCTAAAAACTCCCAAGCTTTTTCCTCATCGTTATTCAAAAAATCCCCCTGACACATTGACTCTAACATTATTTTAGTGGGATAGTCTAAACCTTCGTAAGCAATTTGACACAATCTCCATTTCTCAATTCCATGGTGTGGGCAATGGGATAACACATTTTTAAATATATCAAAATATTTCCAAAAGGACTCTTTTTCAAGTTGGCAAAATTGATGAATTGCAGTCCTAATTTTAGCAGTTTTATGATTTGGAAAATATTTTTTTAGAAATGTAACAACAAATCCCTCCCAGGTTGATATGTAATTATTTGGTAGGCTATATAACCATTTTTTAGCATTATCTTTTAAAGCAAATGTTATAAATCTTAGCCTAATTGAGTCATCAGACAATTGTTGAATTTTCATTAGGGCACAAACTTCCTCAAATTCCTGAATAAATAAATATGCATCTTCTATCCCTGTGAACCTAGGTAACATATTTATAAAATGCGGATTAAGTTCAAAATTATTATCAATTACCGGTGGTAGACTGATACATGAAGGTTGGGCAGAGCGGGAAGGATAACATCGATCCCTTAAAGAAACAGTTTGTGCACCCTCCATTTTTCTTAAAGTGAGATCTTTTAAAGTAAAATCCAAAAAATCAAGTTTTCTCACTAATCGGGATGTTTCGTCCTTAATCTACACTTTTTGCATACACTACTTAACAAATAAGTAGATAAGCACAAAAAAACAAAAACAAAAAATAAAAAATAAAAAAAATTACTTCTAAGGTCAACCTAAAAAAAATCTAGACAGCTCCTAACTGTTCCAAGTTACACCGCAAGGTCCACCAATTTCGAAATTAATCACACCACTAGCCAGGTAAGTGTAAGAAAGGCGGGAGTCTCTCCGTAGAAACGGTGACTAATTGATTAACCACACAATCTTTAGGCGTATACCTTTTGAACCACTTGTCTAGACACCAGCAGTTTAATTAATTTAAAATTCAGACTCCTCTTGGAGTTTCTTGTCCTAATTGAGCTCGAGAGTCCTAGGGGCCAACGTCTACTTGATTTTATTAGGTCATGGTCATGTAAAATATAAATTGATTTGTTTGTGGGCCAAGGAAGGGTGATGAAATTCCCACCTTATCTTGTTAAGGGTTGTGCCCTTATTGTTAGATTAAAGATGAAAATGCACAAATAATAAAAAAAATTGTAAACAAATAAAGTGTCTTAAAACTATGTGAATTACGAAAGAAGGAGAAATTTTGACGTACCTCAATCCTCCAGCAATCACCACAGTTTATATTTGACAAATAAATAAATAAATAAATAAATAAAAATAAAAACCTAATAGGATGTGCTCTGCGTGAGTGAATGCATGAATGCGGCAAATAAAAAAAATATTAATAATAATAAAAAACTAAACTATTTTTTTTAAAAATATGGAGATACGAAGTACCGAAGAAAGCGCAACAACAAAATTTTTATCTTTTCGCTCCTTCGACCAACTTCAATAATCCTGAAAAAAAAATAGAGTTAAAGCTAATTCGAATTAAAAAAAATTAAGGAATAAATAAAAATTAATTCTAGTCCCCGGCAATGGCGCCAAAAACTTGATGTGATAAAAATATGTAACTGCAAGTGCACAGTGTCAAATTGAAAAACTGACAAGTACAGGTTGAACCCACAGAGACTAGATTAATTCTTTAATATATCCTTAATTATTATTTTAGGCGAATTAGAAATAAATATGGTGGAGAAAATTTATTAACTAAATTATTCAAACTACTAATTAATAACAGAAACTATTAATGAGAAAAGATACCTAGGAATCAGAATCCACCAAATATTAACATAATAAATAATTTCTTATTTCCTAAATCAATTCCTAAATTATTCTCCCTTCCCTTTAAAAATAATGATTCATATAATTAATATGGGCAATCATAAGTTATGAAAAATTCACAGATTAACTATAAGTTATCAAAACCTCGCAATCAATATAAAAATCATATGCAATTTATGCGGAGGAAAATATAAAGGCGAAAATAATTAGGCATTAATTTTGGAACGGAAAGAAAATATTATTATGAAATACTTAGTTTCATCATAATCCTAGGTATTAGAAATTTAGCTAGCCATGGAATTAAATACAAAAACAAATAATATTAGTACTACAATTCGCATGAAATAAGAACAATAATTAAAAAGAGAATTTCTATTATATAAATAAAAGGAAGAATACAAATACTCCCCGACAGTATGTTCCACACGTGATTGGAATAAGAGAAAAGACAAACTCTAAATATCTTACTCCCTTCTACACTAGTGAAAAACTAAGAAAAATAAAATAACAAGTGGTGCTTCTCTCTAAAATAAGAGGCCTATTTATAGGAAAAATAACTTTGAACCCTAATTTACATTCATTGAACTTGGACAGTTTTGTTCCCAATCAATTTCTCAAAAAGATCTTCTAGATATACTTTCCCTTCTCTTGTTGGATTTGACTTACACACCAAGATTGTTCCACATCTTTTCTACTCCTTGTAGGATTCTTCTTGGATATTCCTTACATGAATAAGAGCATTAAATATCACTTGATCACCAAGATTTTAACTTTATTGCAACAAATATTAAATCCTACAAGATAAAATAAAACATATTAATTTAATAAACTAATATAATTAAAAAGACAAAATTAGGGATAATAAAATGTATGAATTACGTGTCTATCATATTACTTGTCGTCGAGCTAAATCGCTTGTTCTACCTTATAGATTGTATACACCATTCCCTATACCTAGTGAACCTTGGATTGTTATTTTTATGGATTTTGTGTTGGGCTTACCTAGGTCTAAGCATCGTCATGATTTAATTTTTGTGGTTGTGGATAGATTTTCTAAGATAACACATTTTAATCCATGTTACAAAATTGATGATGCGTCCCATGTAGCTGATTTATTCTTTAGGAAAATTGTTTGTTTATATAGTATACCTATAATAATTGTGTCTGATAGGGATACCAAGTTCTTGAGTTACTTTTGAAAGACATTGTGGTGTAAGTTAGGTACTAATTAAATTGATATTTTTAACTACTTGTCATCCACAAACTGATGGTTAAACTGAAGAAGTTAATCGAATATCTGCTTTGCTAAGGGCTATCATTAAAAAGAATATCAAGCATTGGGAGGAATGTTTACCACATGTTGAGTTTGCTTATAATCGATCTATACATTTTGTTACTAACTTTTTCTCCATTTGAAATTGTATATGGTTTTAATCCTCTAACACCATTGGATTTATCTTCATTACATGTTTCTGAATATACTAACATGGATGGAAAGAAAAAAACTGATTTTGTTAAGCATATTCATGAGAAAGTTAGGCTCAACATTGAAAAGAGAACGAAGTAGTATATCAAGCATGCTAATAAAGGACGACATCAAATGAGCTATGAGTCGGGAGATTGGGTTTGGTTACATATGCAGAAAGAATGATTTCCAGCTCAAAGGCAATCAAAATTGCTTCAAAGGGGAGATGGTCCTTTTCAAGTCCTTGAGTGCATCAATGACAATGCCTACAAATTAGACTTACCATGTGAGTTTAATGTTAGGGAAATATTCAGTGATTTTGATCTAAGTTCGTTTGATGGAGGAGATGATTTGAGGACAAATCCTTTTCAAGAGGAGAGGAGTGATGAGGACATGCCTAGCTTGGGAATGGATGGAAACCATAGAGCAAATACGGTGCAAGTTCTTATTGGTCCCGTGACGCGAGCACGAGCTAAGAGATTAAAGAAAGGAATTAATGGCTTAATTCAAGAAGTATGGACGGAGAATGGATTGAAGAATTATACTATAGAAAAAGATTCAAAGCTTATTAACTTGATGCAAGTGGTTGATCTTAGCTAAGATTCGAAAGAGTAAAAAATATGGCAAACTAGTTAAACGGCTATGTTGCACCGAATTTAAAGAAGAACTTGGAGTTGTCGCGCTAGGTGTACGAGAAATTGGGCTAGGTTCTGGATGGGTGGCGCTGTCGCACCGGGCATAGACCAAAGACTGGCGCTGCTATGCAAGACACAGGACACTTATTCAAGGCACACGTTTGACGCATTTTTGACCAAATTTCTACCATATTTTGAGGGGTTTGTTAGATCTCTTTCAATTCTATTGTGATTAAGATGTTTGTTAGCTAGATTTTGATTTCAAATTAGTTGTTAATTAGTAGTTCAATTCCTTTTAGGAATTAAGGTTTCTTCTATTAGTATAAATAGAATAAATGGATGATGTAAATGGATGATCAACTTTTTTATTCAGATTTTATCAGTATACTTGAGAGGTTTTTCTCATCTTTTGGTTCTTTGAAGAATTTCTAAGCTAATCCTTAGTATTTCTTTGAGATTCAATTTTGACTTATCATTTAACAATACATAGTTGGGTGTGGCGTCTTCTACCGCATTAATCGTCGATTGTACCATGGCTCTTGCTTATAGAAAAACATTAGGTCAAAGTGTCGTTGGTGTCCATTTAACACAAATTTTTTAGTGTAATCAATTGTATCAAGGTTCTCGCCTCCATATAGATGAAGGGTTGAGGTGTCATGAGAGTTCCGCCTTACGACTTTGCTAGAAAAATCTGAGTGACGACCACCTCACGCAAGCATGTCGTGGAGTTTATCAGGTAGTGACAGAGTCAAAATTTTTTATCGGCAAAAAACAACCAATTACTTTTCTCTCAAACTTATGGTGCACAAAATTAACTATAAATTTACACTTCTTCCTATTTTTTAATTTATTTTTGATATTATAGGTTCACTCGATACAAGGGGTCTAAAACCACACGAGAAAGGTATCAAGTGCTCCTCCAGTTCTATCTATATTTTAAAAAGGCTTTTACTGGCATTTTCGATATTAACTGATATAGGTCTTGTTCAATAAACTACTTCTTCTAGTTGTGGCCACACGGGTTGGTAGCATAGTCTTCCACAAGCTAGGTGGCTTCACGGTCCTTGCTCATCTCTCAATTGATTGTAACTTTCGCTTTGATTCCTTTCTTGTAAGCCAAGCCTTCACATCTAAGTGTAAACGCTCTTCCAGTATTACCATTCCCGCATTTCCTATTCCTTGGGCTATGCTATGCGCAATCAATAAGTTGCTTGCTGCCTATCAATCTCGATTCTTGCTTAGTTATCTTGCTTGTTTACTGGTTCCCTTCTTTTGCTTATTCGATATAGAATGATACGGACTTTATTCGTTGTCACTCATAGGATTCAAATCATCATCTTCTCATGAGCTTTAACATGATGAGATAACTAGGTTTTTCTAGTCTTGCCAAGAGCATTGTACACGAGCCAGCGTTGGTCGGATTGGAGAACTCATCCGGGAAGAGAGTTTCTTTCATCTGCGCATGCTATTTTTGATTGGTTTCATAAGGGTTCCAAACCTTTATTTGTTATGGAAAGGGGTGCCTAATGCGGAGTTTATAAGATAGGCTTTCTTTATTTTGATGGGTGGCATGCCTCTTCACTGGTATTCTTTTCCTATGTAGACTGGCTGACAAAGGGTTACACTCTGGCATGGCATTGGGGCTCCTCTGACTGCTTAATTGAAGACAAAATGCTCTATATAATATAAAAGAATACAAGGGGAAGTGAGGCCTCGTTGAATTGGTCTAGAGAATCCCACTTTGCATCCAATTTTACGCTGTTTATGAAACTTTATCTTCCATAGACTGTGGAAGTCACCTGCAAGTCCGGCTAGTCCACGACATAACATCTGGTGGCAGTAAAAGAATTAGAGAAGGACAGTAGGGGCAAAGCCTGTTGTTTTCGGTTTATTACCCTTTCTGGCACACGAGACCCGAGTCAACAAGTCCATCTTCTACAACTGTCATATTCTTATCACCATGAACTTCCACATCTAATGACCTGTAGCCGATTGAGCAGCTTACTTTACTCCTCTTTATTTAACCGTAACAATTTGTTTATTCTACAAATGTAGAAGCGACTCGGCTAAAAGAAGCATGACTGCTTTGCCCGACTTTCCCTTACTTAGAAAGATTGGAATAAAAGAAGACTGCCCTATTCCATATTGGCGGTGTAGGACTATCAAAGCGTACGAAGCCTTTGTTCGTGCAGAAGGAGTTGGGTCACGTAGTTCTTACCGTTATGGTTGTTGGAGTAGAGCATCTGGTGAGGGTCGTCTCTGTGAGTAAAGATAGAAACATTTATAGGAAGAAGGTGCTTCTACGAAATAAATCTCCAATCCTTTCTTCCAAGAATCTAGGTGGGCAATGTGCATCCTCAATTCAATCTATTGGAGGTCATCCCATCTTCATTTACGTCTAAATTAGAGTGCACCATTAGATAAAACCATAATTTTAAAAACCGGACTGGACCGCCGGTTCGACTGGTAAAAATCAGAACCGGTTGACACTTCGATCTGTTTTGAACAAAAAAATAGTTTTGGTAAAAACCTGGTTAATCCACCGGCCGGACCGATGGTTAAGTGTATAAAATCGGTTATTGACCCAATGACCCATTTTTTTTATAGCAAAAAAGTTTTATATTAAAATTAATCACTTTTAGTAATATTGTAACTCAACTTTATTTAGTTTTAGTTCATAAAAAAATGAGATTTTTTAAAATTTTATTAATTACTAATTATATATATTTTTATATATTAATGATGCACTGGGTCAATAGAAGTTCGACCACTGGTTGGACTAGTGACCCATCAACTTGGTACCTTTTCCAGTTCGATGACCAGTTCGAGTCTGAGAACCTTGGATGATATAACAAAAAGTACTCTCCCACCTCTATAATTAGACTAATGGAATATGAGCTTGTTAGGCTGCATCGCCCGAATAGGTCCTTAGGCCCGAAGAGGGTAAATTTACCCCTAAATTTGTTTTGGAGCCATTACCAGAATTTGTTCTTTCAGGTCATTACCTGAATTTGATGTTTGGGTCCATTGCTCGGCATGTGTCTTTGATCAATGTTAGATGGGCTCGGGCTCGAGCTCGAGTATGTCACTTTTATCAACTTTGCTCGACTTGTTAGTTTTGGGGATATTGTCTAACTTGGATTATGAATTAATGTCAGACGGGCTCTACATCCGACCATACCATTATATTCTACAAACACCATTTTCTTGAGCCTCATTGCAATAAGCCAAAAATATTGGGTGCTTGTTAAGACTCAGATGCCATTTTACACCTTTTGTAAAAACTTAGGACAAGGGAATGTGGGCTTGTTAAGGAAATATGGTCCTACTTAATTGGTCCTAGGGAATGTGGGAATGTTGGCTTGTTAAGGAAATATGCCCAAGTTCTTATTAGGGCCCGAATACTCGAATTTCTATTAGAGCTCAATTATTACAAATTCCTATTAGGGCCCCTATGCCCCAGTTCCTGTTAAAACATATATGCTTGAGTTCTTTTCACTACAAGAAAAGGCTTATCTGCAATCGCCTATCAGCGATCGTACTCGGTCGCAGATACGTATCAACGACCAAATGTGGTCGCTGATAGCCATCACATATAATCTAGTTGTTGTGTGTACACTAGCGACCAATATTAAGGACCGTTATATCAGCGATCACCCTATAGCGACCGATTACATTGATAAGCTGAGTCACTGTGAGTCAGGTCTCATTGGTGACATGGCCTACGTGTTAGTGACTAACATTAGCGACCGAAACGGTCGCTAACACCCTCAAGCTATAAGCTATAAGCGGTCGCTGATACTTAATTGATAAATTTTTTTTACCTATGTTATGGATTTCGCAAAATATTTTTACCTATTTGTACCTGCTTTATACCCCAACACACAACAATATCTATAAATAATCCAAAATCCATACAAATCCATCAATCCATCCATATACAAATAAAACCAACACAATATATATAAACATCCACGCATGTATAAACATAAACAAGTACCGTCAGACTAAAATTTATATACAAATTAAATGTCATAACATACAATATAAACTCTGTACATTCAGTCGGTAAAAAAAAGAATAATACAAATGTAGAACAAGAGAAGAGAAGAATACAAATGTCTTCGCGCATCAAATATCCTCCTAATGGGGCTGTAAAAAAAGAATAAAACATGTTAAATATATAGTATATATGTTGATACTGGTATGATTTATGCAAAGAAAAAAATAACCCTTTCTGATGTATTACAATAACAAAAAGCTAAACATAAAAAGAAAGTTAACTAAACATGTATTATTGAATGTAAAGTTAAACTAAACATTCAAAGCTAAACATAAATCTAAACAATGACAAGATTACCTCGGCGTCATTCTGCTATCATGCTTCTCTCGGTCCACTGCATAAGTTAACTCCTCAGGACTCAGAAACTGCAGATGCCCGCTAAATGTAAGAAGAAGATTATGATCTTGATAGTCTATTGTCGACAATAAAGTTGTCCCCCAATACTCCTTGAGAAGTGTAAGCTAGTTTTGACCCACTTCTCCATGAAATTGGGAAAATCCTCGGTTTTAAAGCCCTAGGCATTTCAGATGGTGCTCCTATTTTTGCAAAATCAACTGCGATAGAGTGAAGGGTTTCCAACTAATCAAAGACATTTTTTACACATAGCTTTATCAGACTCAAGGTCTGCATGTGCCAAATGTGCAGTAGAAATTGTAACAAATGTATCATTGATCAGATAATTAACAATGAACTTTTGAATTTCTTATAAATTCAATAAATTGAGAAATATGGGAGATAGAGGGAGAATTTTGACAACATAATTATCTCAGACTATTATCAACATAATTTATACCTTAGACCACCTCTAAGGTCACATCATGATCCATTAGGCTTGGTCTTCACCCAGTGTAGTTCATGGGGGTACTATTCGACGTGGGATGAGATTATCATCCCAATTTTTGAAATTGACCTCAGCCATATAGAGCTAGCTCTTCCACGCCCCAAACCTGTTAGTGGATTGTAAATGAACTAAGGAAGTAACAATCCAATAGATAGAGAGGAAGAAAGGCCAAGACTTGGAACTGGAAGGGAGTAGAGCATAAAAAGTGCCCCCATTCTTCTTGCAATTCAAGATTAGAATTTGGCATCCTATCCCTTATATTGAGTTGTTCATTCTTTTCATTACGGTTTAAACATGTATGCCTGAGGCTGTGTTGTTGTTTATGTTGTGTTGGGGACCAGGTAGGGTCCAAAAGTTATAAGGGGGATTATATGAAGGAGATAAGTGTTAATGTCATACTAGATATGAAAGCAAGCTCAAGATGTATACTTACTAGTATGCTTAAATGTTAATCATATGCAACTAGTACTTGTAAGCATATGATTAACATTTAAGTATACTTGTAAGCATATGACTTGAGCTTGCTTGCATATCTAGTATGAGATTAACACTTAACTCCTTCATATAATCCCCCTTATAACTCTCGCACCCTACCTGGTCCCCACCACAACACAAACAACAACATAGCTCCAGTCATACATGTTCGAATTATAATGAAAAGAATGAACTGTAAGATTACAAAAACATAATCAAAACATATAATCTAATTGTAAACGCAACGAAAGCATGCAAAATAGCAATTTAATGTTTTTTGCAATCCCAATGTATAGCTTTATGAAACATCATTAATTGAGGAAGGATAAAGATGTACCTTTGAAGAGAATCAACACTTTGATGTAGACTTCAATTTTCAATTCTTTCTCCTTCGCGATCTCTCTAATCCCCGGAACACACGTTCGTCACAAAGTGTATGCAACGCTCAAGAGGTACCCACCAAGAGTAATAAATTAAATATTTGATTTTAGAATCAACTAGATCTTGGATGGCTAGTCTTAATTCTCACTTTCCTAACAACTTAGGGTTTTGAGAATACTTGCAAGAGAGTAGCAAGATGTATGTGCATTCGTTTTTCCCACAATAAGACTCCTCATATTTAAAGACTAACTCTAATCCTAAACCTTTTAGAAGTTAGGGTTTTAATTTAATTCTCAATCTAATTAGGAACTAAATAATAATAATAATAATAAGACTCCTCTTATTTATTTATAATCTAGTATTTCTCCAATATTTAATTATAAATATTTGTATTTCTTCAAATACTATATTATTATTATTGATTCAATTTAATAATAATAATAATAAGATGAATAATCTTATTAATTTATAATATTAGTTTTTCTCCAAATAGTTAATTATAAATCTTAACCTATTTAATTTATTTCACTAATAAATTAAATACACTTAATTTATTATTATTAAGTCAATCAATTCTAAAATCATATTTCTCCCTTTTGTGGTATGACCCTCTAGGTTCAATATTAAGCCAGTAGTAGAATAAATAAATTTGAAGAATTCTAATATTATTTATAATGAATTAAACTCCTTTAATTCAAATATAAATAAATAATATTTATTCTACATCATAAGTGACACCTTATAAATAATGTATCATGACTATTCGGATAATATGAATTCAACGTTAATAATACAATTCAATCATTCTACCACATAATGTCACAATCAAATATAAAACATGGAATTACTGTCAAGTTTTATTTATTTGATTATATGTATTTCGATTCTAAAATAAACAACAATAGTTAATGTAAATTAGAAACTCCTTTCAAATTTCTATTCAACCCTGGCCAGGGATTTCCATGTTGTCACTTTATCGAATCACATAGGATATTCTCTCCCTTTAATGGAAGCGGTAGATCCTTTGTTGATCATTCATCTACCTCCATATAAACTTTATTATATCCGAGCATACCCTAAGACATACTTTAGAGTATTAAGGAATATGTCAAAATATTATTCAGTATATACAAGATACTATGATGATTTCAAATCCAAGGATCACTCGTACTGTGACACCCCCAAATCCAGGTACTCAAACTTCCCTCAGATTTGGTGTTCACTCAACACATAATTAACATCTAACTACCCATAATAGTGATAATAATAAAAATTTAAATACAATCTTCCCCATACAACATCTAAAACAAATCAATCCCAGGTAATCTAACCTTAATACATCAAATGCGAAAACATCATAAACAAATAAGTCTTAAACATCACATCATAAGTCTTAATATAAACATTCAAATATCAAATAAGTCTTCATCATTTACTTGCTTTTCTCTTGCCCTTACTTGAGGATGACTCATCAATTCTTTCAATCTTAGCTGCAATGTTATTATGCAAGAGTGAGCAACAATTGCCCATAAATTTAACAATAGAATAATAATAATAACATGCAAATAAATAATGGATACTGAACCAAAAGAAGTCTCGGCTTTTGAATCAAGATTAGAACATGAATCAAAAGTACATTTGAGGGTCATAAGACCATGAACTATGTCCCAGGTTATCAAGTATTTCTACTTTAAACCTTTAACAGTCATAAGACTATATGAACCTAACTTCTCGTACTTAGGGAGATCAGCCCTATGTACCATGTATGTACACAACATCTTAACGCTATCGTGTAATATAATCCCCCATAACAGGGTTGTTCATCTCAGCTTTGACGTTAGAGTCCGCACCAAATGAAGTTTGGTTTGGATTAGCTTCAAGGGTAATTTAGAGTTCAATAATCATCAACTAAGGATTAGTTGAATTTATAAGGAATCACTATCTATTTAAATTTCAATGCAATATCAAAATCAATAATCAAATCATAGATTGAATCTCAACTCTATAAAATTGACTGAAAAGATTGGAACTCAATTCTACACAATTGAATGAACTTTGTACAATAGAAGTAATACTTTAAAAGAATTAGAACATTTCATTTGGAATCATAAACTTGAATAATTAAGCTTTGAACAATTCGAAATAAGAATACGAAGCTTGCCCAATAATAATAAGATTTAAGAACTTGCTCAATGTAAGAATAGGGTTTGGAAACTTGCCTCGTACGTAGGCTAAACGTTTACTACTCACGTTCACCACAAGTCCTACACACATACCATATGTATTCAAGACATTTATTAGTTACATTAATACTAACCTTATAGGTTTAGTTCCCTCTTTTAATACAACTTGTTAACTTGGTGTAAATTCTGCTCATTACCATCATTCACATATACAAGACTGAAATCTCAAATCTTAAGTTTAAACAACATCATATCATCTCATGGACATTTTTTTAACATGATTTAACCAGTTACAAAATATAGCAGTTATAAGGCCACAAGACATTTTCTAATTTATTTTTATGATTCTCTTATTATATGGTCCAGTAGTCACACTTTCACTTAATTATTTAATATAAACTCCACTTTATTTAACAAATCATTACCCTTCTAATTTAATTACTTAATTAAATTAGAATATTTTCATTCATTCACTATTATTACACTCGAATAAATTATTCCATAATAATTTCCATCGAATATTTTATTCTATAAATATTTCAACTAAAATATTCATTTTATTTGATAAATATTATTATTATTATTATTATTATTATTTATTTTTATTTTTTTTGTCCGTCGGGACGGTGTGATTTAGCTTGGTAACGCCCGTCGGGACGGGGTTACCCAGATTCAGTTTCTGTAGTTCGCGAAGAACACAGAACATGGCCAATTTAGGCCAAAATCTCACACAAACAACGAATATAGTTTCACCCATATGTTCTAAATTTAACATAAACATTCTATAGCATTCTTAACATGCTTTTAACAAATTTAATCACATAAACAACAAGATTTGAACTCATAATTTTCATGTTCTTGCTATTTTTCAAAGTTTCATCAAATTTCATGAAATCACAAATTACATATTCATTATAACACCAAATCAGTCTATTTAAGTTTCATTCTTTTCGTTTTTATATGTATAAACATAATCAACTATCGATTTGCCGATTAATATGCAATTTAGGCATCAATTTTTGTACTTATGGGCCATATTCAATATTTATCTTTCTGTAACTTCAAAACTCTAATTTGAACATGATTTTATGGATTAATTACTCTAAAACACATATAGATCATATATAATTGAACTATACATGCTAATTAACATCTAACATCAAGTTTTTAACAAAATAATTCATGAATTTCAATTAACAGAGAACTTAATATACGTTCATGGAGGAAACTTAAAAACATAATTTAAACTGAAATTAAGAAATTACCCTTGCTAACTCTGTTAAGTTTACACAAAGACGATAAGAAATTTCTTCAATTCTCTAACTACTTCTTCTTCAATCTCATTATTCTCTCAATTTTTTTTCTCTTTGTGTTATGCTCTCCAGATTTGAAAGAATTAAGTGACATATAATACGTATAATAATATAACCGGTGAATCATGGACAACATTTAAGCGCAACGGGGCTTTAATTGCTCCCATGTTCCTTAGGTCATGTTTTGCTTGTTTCAAATTAATCCCTTTCTAATTTATTTTAATTAAATTATTTATTATATAGTTTATTTGTCACACTTTAATTAATCAAATAATATTATTTAATTTCAATTAAATAAAGGGTAATATTACCCATTAAATCACCTTATCACATACTTAAAATTCTTATTTATTATTTATCAAATAAATAAACCTCTAATTAATTATTAAATTAATTAGGACAACATTAAAATTATTTGACAACTCATTTAATTTAATTATTTCAATTAAATTCTCACTTTGAACAATAAAATATATGACACACTTAATTAAATTAATCTATCACAATTCTATCAAACAATTATTTAACTCAATAAATAAATCAATAAAATATTTATTTAATTTAATAAATATTGAAAATTAATTATAAAAGTCTCGTTTGTCACATCTTTCCCCTCTTAAAAGGATTTTGTCCCCAAAATCACTATTCACTTAATTCGTCCCATTACATTCTTCCCCCTTTATAAAGATTTTGTCCCCAAAATCGTTACACACAGAATAAGCAAATAAATGTGGATATTTTTTCATCATTTGTTCTTCGAGTTCCCACGTAGCTTCTTCAGCGTTGTGGTTCTTCCAGATTACCTTAACAGAAGGTATTACTTTATTTCTGATTACTTGTTCTTTTCTGTCGACTATCTGAACAGGAACTTCTTCATAAGATAAATCTTTCTCAACTTGTAGGGGTTCATATTCGATAACGTGCTTATAATCGGGCTTTTACAGTCGTAATACAAAGATATGGAAAATATTATGGACATGTTCTAAGGCCGAAGGTAAGGCTACCTCATACGCTCCTTCACCTATTCTCCTCAATACTTCAAAGGGTCCAATGAACCTCGGGCTCAATTTTCCCTTTTTACCAAATTGAATTTTCCCTTTTAGGGAGACACTTTCAAGAAAACGTAACTACCAGATTGAAATTCTCGATTCTGTCATTGTTGATCAACATATTTCTTCTATCTGTCTTAAGCAGCTATCAATCTTGTCCTGATCACCTTGACAATCTTAGCGGTCTGTTGCACCAATTCTGGTCCTAGTAGTTGATGTTCACCAACTTCATCCCAACATAATGGAGTTCTGCACTTTTTGCTGCACAACGCTTCGTAAGGTGGCATGCCAATGCTTGCATGGTAACAGTTATTGTAAGGGAATTCCACCAGTGGTAGATGATCATCCCAATTTTCTTTGAAGTCCATTATACAAGCTCTTAACATATCCTCTAATGTCTGTATTGTCCTTTCACTCTGGCCATCTATTTGGGGATGGTATGCCATACTCATTCTCAATTGCGTTCCCATTCATTCTTGTAGTTGCTTCCAGAAGTTCGATGTGAATCGTGGATCTCGATCCGAGACTATTAACACTAGAACATCGTGCCTTAAAAAAATTTCCTTCACATACAATTTTGCCAACTGATCTAAGTTAAACCTGATCTTGATAGGTAAGAAATGTGCTAACTTTGTCAGGCGGTCTACAATAACCCAAACTGTGTCAAAACCTTTCTGAGTTGTTGGAAGCCCTACCACAAAATTCATCGTGATATGTTCCCACTTTCATTCTGGTATGTCTAACGATTGTAACAACCCACTTGGCCTTTGATGTTCTGCTTTAACTTTCTGGTATGTCAAACACTTGGCCGCACAATCGGCAATGTCTTTCTTCATATTCGGCCACTAGAAATGTTGTCGGAGATCCTGGTACTCCTTGGCTGAATCAAATACCGTGAATTATAAGCCTCGCTCAAAATTTCCTCATTTACCTCTGATACTTGTGGAACCCAAATTTTTTTCTAGAATCTCAATATCCCTTCATTGTCATTTTTGAATTTCCCTTCCTCTCTTTCAGATATTATTTTCTTGATTTTCTCACATTCCTCATCTTTGAGTTGTGCTTCCTTAACCTTATCCACCAGAGTTGGACCAGTTTCCATTTAAAACAGTTTTTCATTCGATTCCTTAGGATATTTCACTTCTAATTCCAGCTTTGCCATCATTGAAATTAGTTCCTCCTGAGCGGTTAACATAAATAGTTTCTCTCTACCCTTTCTGCTTAAGGCGTCAGCAACTACATTCACTTTATCTGGATGGTATAAAATCTAGCAGTTATAATCCTTTATTAACTCCAACCATCTTCACTGTTGCATGTTCAAATCTTCCTGTGTGAAAATATATTTCATACTTTTATGGTCTGTATATATTTCACATTTCTCCCCGTAGAGATAATGCCTCCATATCTTCAAAGCAAACACCACTGCAGCCAATTATAAATCATGGGTAAGATACCCCTTCTCATAATCCTTTAGTTGGCGTGATGCATACACAATGACCATGTCATTCTGCATAAACACACAGCCTAGTCCCTTATGTGATGCATCACTATACACTACAAAATTTCCGGTGCTATCGGGAAGGGATAACACAGGTGCCGTACCTAACCTTCTCTTCAATTCTTGGAAACCGTCATCACACTTTTCCCTCCAGAAGAACTTCACCGATTTCCTAGTCAAATTTGTCAACGGAGTTGCGATTTTGGAAAAATTTTGAATAAATCTTCTGTAATAATTTGCCAGCCCTAGAAAACTCATTACTTTTAACGATATCTTCGGCTGATCCCAATTCATCATAGCTTCGACTTTCAATGGATCTACTAAAATTTTGTCTTTGTCAATCACATGCCCAAGGAATTGCACTTGTTCTATCTAGAATTCACATTTTGAAAACTTTGCGTATAACTTCTCTCTTCTTAACGCCTCCAATGTTACCTTCAAATGTTCCACATGCTCCTCCTTAGTCCTAGAATATACCAGGATATCGTCGATGAACACCACCACGAATTTATCCAAAAATGGTTTAAACACCCTATTCATTAGGTCCATAAATGTTGTAGGAGAATTCGTTAGACCACATGACATTACCAGAAACTCGTAACGACCATAACGAGTCCTGAACGCTGTCTTCGGTACATCTTCTTTCCTCACCTTCAACTAATGGTACCCACTTCTCAGATCTATCTTTGAGAAATATCTAGCTCCTTTTAACTGATCAAGCAGGTCGTCAATCCTTGGAAATAGATACTTATTCTTAATTGTGACCTTATTTAATTCTCTATAATCGATGCAAAGTCACATCGATCCATCCTTCTTCTTAACAAACAACATCGATGCTCCCCACGATGATACGCTCGGCTAAAAATATTTCTTGTCTAACAGCTCTTGCAGTTGCATCATCAATTCTTTCATCTCTACCGGAGCCATGTGGTACGGGGCCTTCGATATTGGGGCAGTTTCCGGCACTAAGTTGATCGTAAATTCTACTTCCTTGCCTGGCGGATGTCCTGGCAAGTCATCTGGAAATTTGCCTCCAAAGTCTCTAACAACTGGTATCTTTTCTAATTTCGGATTCTCCTTTCGAGTATCGACTATGTAGGCTAAATATCCTACACATCCTTGTCTCAACAACTTTCTGGCCTGCATCATCGTCATACAACTCGCTTGTCTAGGCGACTTACTGACATAAATACAACCTTTGACGGAGTCATATGGTTTACACACTTCCTTTGGCAATCAATTATTTCCCCATAATTGAATAGTCAATCCATTCCCAGAATAATGTCAAATTCCCTAAGTTTAATCGGGATTAGATCTATCATCATTTCGTGACCCTTAATGTCCACCCTACAGTTCTTATGTACAAACCTAACAGGAATCACTTCCCTATTCGTAATCTCTATGTTCAAAGGGTATTCTAATTCCTCTTTAGGAAAATTCAAATTCTTAGCAAAATCGTTGGATATAAATGAATAAGTAGCACCTGAATCAAATAATATGTAGGCATTAACATTATTGATCGGAATGATACCTGACACGACATCTCGGGACTGCACAACATCCTGCACAGTCATGTTGAAAGTTCTGGCGGTGGGTTAGTTTGGCGGCGTCGGTCTAGTGATAGTAAAAGTGCTACCACCGCTGTTTCCCTTACTTCCACCCGCTCCTGCTCCTCCTACTGCCTTCTTGGGACAATCCCTTGCCAAATGATCCCTCGGCCCCCAAGTAAAATAAGCCCCCTTTTTAGGGTTAGGGCAATTTGGCATTATGTGCCCTTCTTTCCATAATTGTAGCAAACCCTCTTTCCCTTCATGTATACCCTTAGGTGATTCTTCTCACAGATAAGATAACCCTACACCTTCTTTTTCTGACTTCCTTGTTGATTTCCAATAGACATTATCATTCCACTTCCTCTTCTAACTATGACCGCCATCACTACTGTTGCCACTAGCTTTGTTGTTCTCACTTTCATTCTTCCTCTTCTTCTGTTCCTGATTATACCTGGTTAGAGCATCGCTTCCACCTTCTGCCATAATTTCCTTCTCTAATACTCTCGCAAAAGTGTTCAATTGGAACATTGCCACCTTGCTATACAACCACGGCTTCAATCATTATTCAAACCTTCTAGCTTTCCTCTCATCCGTATTCACTTGATAAGTTGCGAACCTAGCCAACTCGTTGAATTTCGCGATATATCCTGGCACCGTTATGTTTCCATGCTTCAATTTCAGAAACTGAATCTCCATCTGATTCTGAGAGCTCGTTGGGAAGTACATCTCAAAGAACATCTCTTTAAACCTATTCCATACGATCACACCTTGTCCTCCTCTAACCTTGTTCGTCTACCACCAGTAACTAGCCTCTAATTTCAGCATAAATGTTGTAAAGGCCGTCTTCTGATCATCGTTGACTCTAGCAACGTCAAATACCTTCTCCATCTCCATAATCCTAGTATGAGCTTCGAACAGATTCATGGATCCCCTAAATTTTGGCGGTCCTACCGCCTTGAAATCCTTAAATGAGGTAGCTTGAGCTTGAGGTTGATTCGCAAGTGCTCCCATTAATAGGTTTACCAACTACTGAATAGGATTGGCGTTGGCATTTTTGTTGTTGCTGATGTTAATGTTCGTGGATCCTGCCTGAGCTTGTTGACGTGTTGGGCGTCTTCTTAGCGGCATTTTCTGTTTAAGATATACGCTTATTAGATCATTACTCAATTTTTTAAGTATTTAAGACTTAATTTAAATATTTTAAGATTATCACTTAACACATAACATCTTGAATAAAAATTGATATTTTATTCATTAATAACTTTTAAAACATGGAAAGATAGCATCACTGCTATTTACATCAACTATCCCGAGATAAAGAATCTTCAGGATTAAATCATCATATTCCATTACTTATATTTACACTAGAATTTACATCATTAACTACCATAGATATTCATATAATTCATATTGTTCCTATCACGACCTATTAAGACGTCAAACAGCTTCTTTGCGCTCTTCTTCTATGATACGAAACATCGTCCTACGATCCAGCATGTACCAAGGTAAGTCCTCGAACTGGATTGGATAGTACATAACTCGATCCTGAGCTCTGTTCATCGCAGTGTGGAATGCACCATCCATCTCCCCCATCTTGGACTTCTTTGCTTGCACCTCTTCCTCGGCTACATCTGCTCACTGGGAAGCCTCCTCGTAATCATCTTCAGCTCTGGCTCGCTTGGCTGACTCCTCTCTTAGATCATTCTTCAGCTTTGCAACCTCTGCCACCAGCTGCTCATTGTCACCCTCTAAGTGAACTAATTTCCACTCCACATTTCCAAGACGTACTTCAAGACCTTGAATTTCCTCATTTTTCTGGACTATAGTGGTCTGGGGTTCATCTGCCAACCCTTCCAATTCTCTGACCCTCTCTTGAAGCTCAATGTTACGGTAATACACATCATCATACATCTGAGCTGCAATAGAGTTTGGTGGGAACTCATCTTCCTCCTCAGGATCCTTCTCCGGATCAGTCTAAGACACATGCTCCTGACCCACAACAGTGATTAATGGAGATGGCTCTCTTTGTACTAACTGCTCCCGGATGACATAAATGTCTCGGGGCTCCTTTTCTCTAGGTACTCGGGGTTCCTCCTCCCCAGCCCGACTAGATCCTCCAGCATCAGACATCCTAACAACAAAGTTTTAAGTTTTAGTTACTAATCAATACTTGTGAGCACATAAGTATATCACATAAGCACATAAAGTCTTTTAAGAAATTCATTTCTTAGAACTCGATAAGAATTTATCACCACTATGTTCTCAATCTCCTATAAGGCTACTACCTAAGGTTTTTTTTTCACCTAAGGTTCATAACCTATAGCTTTGATACCAACCTGTGAAACCCCCAAATCTAGGTACTCAAATTTCCCTCGGATTTGGGGTTCACTTAACAACATAATTAACATCTA
Organism: Panax notoginseng; assembly: GCA_016801055.1. NCBI lineage: Eukaryota > Viridiplantae > Streptophyta > Magnoliopsida > Apiales > Araliaceae > Panax > Panax notoginseng. The sequence goes on from CM029023.1 coordinate 122,973,248, forward strand.
ACTACCCATAATAGTGATAACAATAAAATTTTAAATAGAATCTTCCCAATAAAGGGTTACAACATCTAAAACAAATCAATCCCAGGTTATCTAACATTAATACATCAAATGCAGAAACATCATAAACAAATAAGTCTTAAATATCACATCATAAGTCTTAATATAAACATTCAAATATTAATTAAGTCTTCATCATTTGCTTGCTTTTCCCTTACCCTTACTTGAGGATGGCTCATCAACTCTTTCAATCTTAGCTGCAATGTTATTATGCAAGAGTGAGCAGCAATTTCCCACAAGTTTAACAATAGAATAATAATAATAACATGCGAATAAATAATGGATACTAAACCAAAAGAAGTCTCGGCTTTTGAATCAAGATTAGAACATGAATCAAAAGTACATTTGAGGGTCATAAGACCATGAACTATGTCCCATGTTATCAAGTATTTCTACTTTAAATATTTAACAGTCGTAAGACTATATGGACCTAACTTCTTGTACTTAGGGGGATAAGCCCTATGTACTATGTGTGTGCACAACATCTTAACGCTATCGCGTAATATAATCCCCCATAACAGGGTTGTTCATCTCAGCTTTGACGTTAGAGTCTGTACCAAATGAAGTTTGGTTTGGATTAGCTTCAAGGGTAATTTAGAGTTTAATAATCATCAACTAAGGATTAGTTAAATCAATAAGGAATCACTATCTATTCAAGGTTTCAATGTAATATCGAAATCAATAATCAAATCAAAGATTGAATCTCAATTCTATATAATTAACTAAAAAGATTGGATCTCAATTCTACACAATTGAATGAACTTTGTACAATAAAAGTAATACTTCAAAAGAATTAGAACATTTCATTTGGAAACATAAACTTGAATAATTAAGCTTTGAACAATTCGAAATAAGAATACGAAGTTTGATCAATAATAATAAGATTTAAGAACTTGCTTAATGTAAGAATAGGGTTTGGAAAGTTGCCTTGTGCGTAGGCTAAACGATTACTACTCACGTTCACCACAAGTCTTACACACATACCATATGTATTCACGACATTCATTAGTTACATTAATACTAACCTTATAGGTTTGTTCCCTCTTTTAATACAACTTGTTAACTTGGTTTAAATTATGCTCATTACCATCATTCACATATACAAGACTAAAATCTCAAATCATAAGTTTAAACAACATCATATCATCTGATGGACATTTTTTTTAACGTGGTTTAATCAGTTACAAAACATAGCAGTTATAAGGTCACAAGACATTTTCTAATTTATTTTTTATAATTCTCTTATTATATGGTCCATTAGTCACACTTTCACTTAATTATTTAATATAAACTCCACTTTATTTAACAAATCATTACCCTTCTAATTTAATTACTTAATTAAATTAAAATATTTTCATTCATTCACTATTATTACACTCGAATAAATTATTCCATAATAATTTCCATCGAATATTTTATTCTATAAATATTTCAACTAAAATATTCATTTTATTTGATAAATATTTTAATTATTTTTTATTTTTTATTTTTTACCCGCCGAGGCGGGATTACTCAGATTCAGTTTCTGCAGTTCGCGAAGAACACAGAACAGGGCCAATTTAGGCCAAAATTTCACACAAACAACGAATAAAGTTTCACCTATATGTTCTAAATTTAACATAAACATTCTTAGCATGCTTTTAACAATTTTAATCACATAACAACAAGATTTGAACTCATAATTTTCATGTTCTTGCTATTTTTCAAAGTTTCGTCAAATTTCATGAAATAACAAATTATAGATTCATTATAACACCAAATCAGTCTGTTTAAGTTTTGTTCTTTTCGTTTTTACATGTATAAACATAATCAACTATCGATTTGCCGATTAATATGCAATTTAGGCATCAGTTTTTGTACTTATGGCCCATATTCAATATTAATCTTTCTATAACTTCAAAAGTCCAATTTGAACATGATTTCATGGATTAATTACTCTAAAACACATATAGATCATATATAATTGAACTATACATGTTAATAAACATCTAGCATCAAGTTTTTAACAGAATAATTCATGAATTTCAATTAACAGAGAACTTAATATACATTCACGGAGGAAACTTAAAAACATAATTTAAACTGGAATTAAGAAATTACCCTTGTTAACTCTGTTAAGATTACACAAAGACGATAAGAAAAAATTTTCAATTCTCCAACTCCTTCTTCAATCTCACTATTCTCTCAAATTTTCTTTTTTTTTCTCTATGTGTTATGCTCTCCAGACTTGAAAGAGTGAACTGACATATAATATGTATAATAATATAATCGGTGAATCATGGGCAGCAGTTAAGCGTAACAGGGCCTTATCTGCTCCCATGTTCCTTAGGTCATGTTAGGCTTGTTTCAAATTAATCCCTTTCTAATTTATTTTAATTAACTTATTTATTATATATTTTATTTGTCACACTTTAATTAATCAAATAATATTATTTAATTTCAATTAAATAAAAGGTAATATTACCCATTAAATCACCTCATCACATACTTAAAATTCTCATTTATTATTTATCAAATAAACAAACCTCTAATTAATTAGGACACCATTAAAATTATTTGACAACTCACTTAATTTAATTATCTCAATCAAATTCTCACTTTGATCAATAAAATATGTGACACACTTAATTAAATTAATCTACCACAATTCCATCAAATAATTATTTAACTCAATAAATAAATTAACAAAATATTTATTTAAATTAATAAATATTTAAAATTAATTACGAAAGTCTCGTTCGTCACATGTACTACTATCACTTTATGAACTCCTATTAACATGCAAGTAAAAATCCATTAGCGTTCCTTTATTCGTCACGTTCAATGAACTTATTCTCCAATAAGCACCTACATTGTTGTGTTAGTGTCTCCACACAAATGATCATGAGATCAATCATCCTCTTCAACAGAGCAAACATACTATGTACTAATCTATACGGAATCAGTAACCCCTCATTAGTGATCCATCGATTAGGAACATTTTAGTTTTGAGCTATCAAGAATTTAGATCCCATTAGCATGATCAATATCATGATTCTAAAAGCATTGTGCAATAACTATGAGTTTATCACATTTTTTAATTCAACTAATTAACATGGATAAAGAATGCCCTTTATAAAATTAATTATCTTATTAATAAATGAATAAAATTACAAAGTAAATGCTTATTACATCAAATGTAATTGGCTTGAGGGCATACTACTTTCATGAATAACTCAATATAAGGGATAGTGATGGACTCCACGGAACGCTTGCGTGATGTGGTCGTCCATCATTTAGTATAAAAGTTAAGTCTTCTAGCGAGTTATCTATCTTTAATTCTTTTATTTAAATTGTTGAGTAAAAAAAGTATAGAAAAACTTTCAAATTTTAGATTTCTGTCGATTGCATGCTACTGTTCAGAATTCATACCTTCTACGATTTGTTTCGTGATAAGTTATTTTTGAATTGATTAGTAAAACCGAGAATTTTGCTAGGTGAATTCGAAAAGAACCTATTAGAGAGAATATTTAGAGGTAAAAGGCTCGGTAGTGAGATTAATTGAGGATAAAAGTCATTTATTGAGTGCATACGCGAGTGAAACCATTGATTCGAGTGAAACACGTAAGGGAGTGGTGAGGAAACTATTTTCTACTAACCCTTATTTTGTAGAAAATATGTCTAGCACCAAAGATAAAGGAACTTTTGAAGATCAATCTTCCACAACATTTGATATGAAGTTTATGTTGGAAGCCATTAATAAGGAATGGAATAGAAGATGGGAGATTATGAATGAACGACTTAATGAGATTAGTGAGACCCTAGAAGAATAATCCCAAATGCCGTATGGGGCACATAAAAAGGGGAGAACACAACAACGAGAATCTAAAACGGTGGAAAATTACTTCGAAGGTGGATTCAACATAGAGGAAGATAGTGAATCTGATTTCATACATCGAAGATAAGGAGCTTGCTATGCATGGTGAGGTGTTGGTTATGAGAAGAGCACTTAGTGCGCAGGTGATAAAGGAAAGTTTGGAGCAATGAGAGAATTTTTTCCACACCAGGTGTCTTGTGCAAGGGAAAATTTGTTGCGTGGTAATTGACGGTGGGAGTTGCACTAATGTAGCAAGTACAACCATGGTGGAGAAATTAGGATTATCAATAACCAAACATCCTCAACCATATAGATTGCTATGACTTAATGATAGTGGAGATGTGCCAGTGACGAAGCAAGTGTTGGTGCCATTTACCATTGGGAAATATGTTGATGAGATCTTGTGTGATGTGGTTTCGATTCAAGCAGGTCATTTACTACTTGGGAGGCCATGGCAATTTGATAGGCGTGTGAAGCATAGTAGATTTACTAATGAATACTCTTTTGTACATAATAAAAGGAAGGTAACATTGTGTTTTATGTCAGCACAACAAGTGCATGAGGATCAAATTCATTTGCAAAAAGATAATGTCTAAAGAAAAGAGAGTGAAGAAAAGAAAATTAGTGAGGAAAAAAATAAGAGAGAAAAAGAAAGAAGAAAAGAGAAAAACAAACATTTATGCAAAAAAATGATGTGAGGCGAGCTTTGGTTTCTAAACAGTCGATGATTTTACTTTGGTATAAATAGGCACTTTTGAATACTAACACTAATGATTCTTTACCAAGTGTTGTTTCATATCTTTTATAGGAATTTCCTGATGTATTTCCCGATGAGTTTACACAAGGATTACCACCGATTCGGGGAATCGAACATCAAATTAACTTTGTACTCGGTGCTACCAATCCAAACCATCCATCTTATCGGAGTAATCCAGAGGAAAAGATGGAGTTACAAAGACAAGTTGATGAATTGATGGGAAAAGGGTTCGTAAAGGAGAGTATGAGTCCATGTGCAGTTTTAGTGATTTTAGTACCTAAGAAGGATGGAAAATGGAGGATGTGCATTGATTGTCGAGCGGTAAATAACATTGCGGTAAAATATCGACATCCCATCCCTCGTTTAGATGGCATATTAGATGAATTGCATGGGTCTTGTATCTTTTCAAAAATTAATTTACAAAGTGGTTATCATCAAATTAGAATCCAAGAGGGGGATCAATGTAAAATAGCGTTAAAAACTAAATATGGTTTTTATGAGTGGTTAGTGTTACCTTTTGGTTTAACTAATGCACCCAACATTTTTATGAGATTAATGAACCATATTTTGCGTCCATGCATTGGAAAATTTGTTGTAGTTTATTTTGATGATATCCTGATATATAGCAAAAACTTAGAAGATCATGCATTGCATTTTAAATCTATTTTAGATGTACTTAGAAAGGAAATTTTGTTTGTTAACATGAAAAAATGCACATTTTGTTCGTATAAAATTATGTTTCTTAGCTTTGTTGTGAGTTCACAGGGAGTCCTAGTTGATGAGGAGAAAATACATACAATTCTAAATTGGTCGAGTCCAACAAATGTGAGTCAAGTGCGAAGCTTTTATGAACTTGCAAGTTTTTTACCGATGTTTTGTTCGGAATTTTAGTGAAATTACAAAACCATTAACTGAGGTTATCAACAAAAGTGTGGGCTTTAAGTGAGGTGATGAACAGGAAAAAGCATTTCAATTGATCAGAGATAAATTAACTAATGCTCCATTGCTTATTCTTCCTAAGTTTGATAAAACTTTTGAAATTGAGTGTGATGCTTCAGGTTTGGGAATAGGTTTTTTTTTTATTCAAGCAGGGAAACCAGTGGTGTATTTTAGTGAAAAATTGAGTGGGGAAAGTTTGAACTATCTTAATTACGATAAGGAGATGTACGCGTTGGTTAGAGCATTTGAGACGTGGCAACATTACTTGTGGCTCAAGGAATTCGTGATCCATACCAATAATGAGTAATTAAAATATTTAAAGGGACAACACAAGTTGAACAAAAGGCATGCACAATGGATGGAACTTATCGAGACATTTCCATATGTCATTCGATATAAACAAGGTATATATAGTGTCATTCCAGATGCTTTATCTTGTAGGTATGTGTTGTTGAATACTCTTGATACGAAATTACCTTGACCTTGATTTCGGTGAAGATTTTAAAACTTGTGAAAAGAATATTGTAGATAAATACTTCGAAATTGATGGATTTTTGTTTCGTGAGAATAAATTGTGTATACCTAAAAGTTCTTTACGCGAGTTATTGGTTAGGGAATCACATGGGGGTGGTTTGATGGGACACTTTTGTGTTGATAAAACCTTGGTCGTTTTGAAAGAACATTTTTATTGGCCTCATATGAAACGAGACGTTGAGCAATTTGTGAGGTGTATTATCTTTAAACAAGCTAAATCTCTTGTTCAACCCCATGGACTTTATACACCATTTCCTATACCTGTTGAACCTTGGATTGACTTGTCAATGGATTTTGTGTTAGGTTTACCTAGGTCTAAGCATGGTAATAATTCTATATTTGTGATTATGGATAGATTTTTGAAGTTGACACTTTTTATTCCATGTCCCAAAACTGGTGATGCATCCTATACACCTGACTTGTTCTTTAGGGAAATTTTATGTTTGCATGGTATGCTTAGAACAATTATTTTTGATCGAGATGCTATGTTCTTAAGCTATTTTTGGAAGACTTTGTGGTGTAAACTGGGAACTAAACGGTTATTTTCTACTACTTATCACCCATAAACCGATGGTCAAACTGAAGTAGTAAATAAAACTTTGTCTGCTTTGTTAAGGGCTATCATTAAAAAGAATATCAGTCATTGGGAAGAATTTTTACCGCATGTTGAATTTGCTTATAATCATTCAGTTCATTCTGCTACTAAATTTTCACCATTTGAAATTGTTTATGGTTTTAATCCTTTAACTCCATTGGATTTATCATCATTACTTGTTTCTGAGTTTACTAACATAGATGGAAAGAAAAAGTCTGAATTTGTTAAGAAGATACATGAAAAGGCACAACTTAATATTGAATGGAGGATGGAGCAATATGCCAAACAGGCTAATAAGGGTCGACGTCAAGTTATATTTGAACCAGAAGATTAGGTGTGGTTACATATGCGGAAAGAAGGATCCCCAGCTCAAAGATGGTCAAAAATACTTTCAAGGGGATATGGTCCATTTTAAGTTCTAGAGCCTATTAATGACAATGCTTACAAAATGGATTTACTAGGTGAGTATAATGTTAGTGCAACATTCAATATTTCTGATCTAAGTCCATTTGATGTAGGTGATGATTTGAGGGCAAATCCTTTTCAAGTGGAGAGGAATAATGAGGACATGCCTAACTAGAATTTAAATGAAGGTCGTGCAAGGGCTAAGTGATTCAAGGAAAGACTACTTGTTGTTATTCAAGATTGGGATGAGAAAGGAATGGGTTCAAGAGCTATGGAGGTGGAGTCTAAGTTCGTGACTATGATAAAAGTGATGGACCATGACAAGGATATCAATGCAAGCTCTGTGCCAAGCCCGAAAAACCAAGAAAACAAAATTCAAAGATTTGAAAAGTTCAGTGACTTCGCCTCGACGCACTCAAAAGGCTTGATGAATTCGCCCCGGCAAATTCCCCTCTGCAGTCTGCCCCGGCAGCTTCTGAATCTACCCCAGCGTGTTGCTCTCTGAAATATTTTTCCTCGACAAATTCACCAGGAAATTTAAGTTCGTCGTGACACTCACTTCACCTTGGCGAACTCCCACAGTGTATTTAAATTCGCCCTGACGAATTCATCGATTTCCAGTTAGTTTCTTTACGCGTTTTGACATATTTTTTAGCGTGAATTGTTTATTAAACTCAATATTTCCAATTTATTATTAGATTTCTATTATAACTAGGATATTAAATTAGATTTTGATTCCAAAAACACTCGTGATTTCTTATGGGAATTCTAGGGTTTCAAGTACTACTATTAAAGGGCATATTGATGTAATTAACATTATTCATTTAATATTATTTAGATTTATCAATTTTTTGAGAATTATTCTCTATTTTTAGTTCTTTAAATAATTTATAAGCTAACTTTTTAGTTGTTCTTTGAGATTCAATTTGACTTATCATACAACAATTTAAAGTTATGTGTGGCGTCTTCTACCGCATCAATCGTCAATTATACCAAGATTTTTGTTTTGTTATAAATAAGGGTTTCAGGTGTCGGTGTTCCATTCAATACTGATTTCATTGTTTGATCGATTGTACCAAGGTTCTCGTCTCTTTATAGACATTGGGTTAAGGTGTGGAGAGAATTCCACTCTTACAACTTTGTTAGAAACGATTCGGACGACGACTACCTCACGTAAGCATGCCGTGGAGTCCATCAGATAGGCTACCAAATTCTAATGTTAGAAGAATGGTGGGACTTTGTATGCTTAACTACCTTCCAGTTCCCAATCGTGACCCTTTCTTCCTCTCTATCTATTGGACTGTTACTTCCATAGTTCACTTACAATGCACTAGCAGCTTAGTGGGGGTGGGGGTGGAAGAGCTAACTCTATATGGCTGAGTTCAATTTCTTAAGTTGGGATGATAATCTCATCCCACGTCAAACTGTACCCCCTATGGACTACACTGGGCGAAGACCACTGATGAGTGAGTTTTATACTCAGAATTGAGTGCGTTTGAGCTTAATCTTTTGGTTGATTTTAAGTGTTTGTGTCTATTCATGCATGTTTTACATTGTTCTGTAGGAATTGGGACAAAAGTTACTTGGATCGACGTTTGGGGTGGCTAGATTTGCGTTTTCGGCTTGCCATTTACACAGTGGTCACTTCAGAGCCAATTTGAGTATTGCTCGGGGACCTTATTTCGAAAAACTTAAAGAATTAAAGTTGTAGATCTACGTCTCCTCTTTTTAGAACATCTTAAATCATCAAAATTGGAGTTCGGACGAAGAAGTTATGGTCATTTTCCCAAAGGACGTCGTAACAGAAAATGTCAGAACATGTGCCAGCGCCGGGGCGCCCAAACCAAGGCCATTTACAGAGTCGGGGCGCTAGGGGACAGAATCCCAGCGCCATGCCATGCGCTGGGGCGCTGGGGAAGAGTCTGGTCAGGCTTGGACGCGTTTTGGGGCGAATTTTGACACCTTTTTGACTCCAAATTGGATTGGGTTTGTTCCTAAGCTAAAAATTAGACTTGTAACCTATAAATACATGATGTAAGGCATACAATAAAGGGGGATTACATAGCTTAGCTTAGATAAAACACTCCATTAGATTAGACATTAACCCTAGTTCTTATTAGTTTTGGAGATTGAAGCAACTTGGAGATCATTGAAGATCAAGAGCAGGAGCAAGAAGGGAGCATCAGATTTGCTGACAACAGATTCTATTCTCTTCTCTTATCATACTTTTATCTTTTAATGTCTATTCAATTGTGGATTCTTGGTTTCAATTTATTAATTATGAACTAACTCTTTTATTAAGATTACAATTGAACCTTTTATGTCTATGAATTAATTATTTGATTTATTCTAATTATTTATGTCAAGGTGAATTGTTTATCTTGTCTTGCGCTTATTATTTAATTATTTGATCAGTAATTACCTTGTTACTCTAGAAGGAATTGGAAGAGGAATTCTAGGGTTAGAACTGGGCATGATAACATGTGACTTGGTTATTTGCACAGTGAATAATTAGGTTTGTGAATTGAATGGAAATATCTGTTCACCGCATGTAACATATAAGGAATTGGAATTGAATGAGTTTAATTCAATTGTTTTGCATAGGAATATAGCAAGATTAATCTAGATTAAATAGAAGTCAATTGCTCACTTGGAAAAGGACTTTTGGCATTTGAGAATTCATGTTAACAATTCAGTAGACATAATAATTGGGATGATTGGATAATTGATTTATAGTTCATAATTGGGGATATTGAAATCTTAATCTTTATTTATTTGAATTAATTTTAGAGTAATCTAGTTTTAATTGATTAATTTAGTTTTCTTAGTTAGAAAAATCACAATTTATGGTTGTTTAAATAAAATTGATTTGGTTAAGAGTTAGTACTTGGTAATTTTTATTAAATAATTCCTCGTGGGAACGATACTTTTCTTATCACTTTATTACTTGTTGACCGTGTATACTTGCATGTATTCATTGATTCCGAAATCGATCAACAAGTTTTTGGCGCCTTTGCCGGGGAATTAGTTTATTAATTATTTACCAATATTAATTTCAATCAAATTAGTCTTAATTTAATTTTTTTTTTTATTTTTCATTCTCTTGCTATATTTCTCTCTTTTTAGGTACCATGAAGGACTTTGCATATCAATGGCCATACACGAGCATGACTCAACCAAGGGGAGCGAAGATTGACAGACTCGAGAAACTTTCTGCATTGTCAGCACAGATGGAGACACTTTCGAGGATGTTTGAAGCTTTTGAAGCTCAACGTCGTCAAAGTGTGGCGGTTACTTGTGATTATTGTGCTGGAAATCATATGAGTCATCAATGCTCCATCAGTTTCGAGCCGATACAGTATAGTGGTGATTACCCCAACAGTTATGTCTATCCCAACTACAATCATCAAGATTGGGGGTATCACTCAGATTTTTCATGGAGTAACAATCAAGATCAATTTTATGCTCCAAGTCCAACATACCCACCGAATTTCTTGTGTCCACCTCCACTACAACAGGAAGAACATTCAAATTGGGAGGAAGCCTTGGAAAAATTTATTAAAGCTTCTGAAAAAAGGAACGAGGAACAAGACAAGAAAATGAATCAAGTAGAGCTGAATTTGCAAAGCCAAGGGGCGTCGATCAAGAATCTGGAAAATCAATTGGGGCAAATAGCACATGCGTTGAACAACCATCCTCAATACACTTGGCTCTATGACATGGATGACGAGACTGATGATGAGCCCGAACCAAATCTACAATCGAATGTGCCAAATGATATAGATGTTGAAAGAGAGGAAAGACTTGGAGACCAACAAAAGGAGATCGGCAAAGATCTAACTTTGAGTACCAACGAAGATGAGCCAATTTTGATAGTGTCCCATGTACCTTCTCTACCAAAGTTCAAGAATTCGGGCAGTTTTGCAAAACCATGCATAATCGACAGTCATCGGCAAAGCTTTTGGTGACGTAAGAGCTAGTACAGTTGTGGAGTCATGGTGGGATGAAAAGGAGAAGATAGAGGAAGACTCCATTATGTTTATTAAGCTTCAATGCCCCAATCTGATCATTGACATAATGGAGGAAACACCTAGTGGTTTGCCGTACTTAATGGGGATCCTATCTACAAAGGGCATGCTAGGTGACTTAAACTCAATGGCCATTACAAATGGGAACCTACCAAAAGAGACATTATTACTGATGGATGGAGGGTTCCTCAATTTTCGTAGGGGAATTGGATAGAGAATTGAAGAAGTTAGGCTGAGACTATAAAACAAGCGCTTATTGGGAGGCAACCCAAGTTTAATTTTTATTTTTAGTTTTTATTAGGTTTTATATTAGTAGTTTTGAATGTGCATTTATTTAGGATTTAATAAAATTGCTTCTATCATTGTTTTATAAGTTATTCAAGTCAAATTCAAGTGTGGTGCCCAATTTGTTCCATGTGCCTAGCCTATTCTCCAAACTTAGCGGACAAGGAGGAAGATTGCAATATTTTCAGGGAAGTCATCTGCTTTAATTTTTTCTATTTTAGTCATTGAGGACAATGTCTAGTTTAAGTTTGGGGGCATTTTAGTGTCGTATTGCATATAGTTAGTTATTTGCATATTCATATATGTGTTGCATTAGTATGTGTTCATGTAGTATAATTACATTTTTTTTAATTATTTTTTTACATGAATCTGTGCGATAAGTTGGTGTGGTCTTAGCTCGGCCTATGATAAGATTGATATTAATTGTTAACTTGAACAATGTTGATAATTGCTGATGAGTTCTAATTTTAATCATGATGATAATCTGAGCATGTCTTAAACTTATGTAACTGGTTAGCACTTAAAGTTTAACTGTTTTATCCACTTGGTTCAAGGGTTTCATAATTTATTTATGAGGAAAAATCTTGATTAAAATTTAAGGAAATTAGTGAACTGGCGGTAAAGGTTGGAATGACGTAAAAGCTTGAGTTTGGGAGAATCTATGAGATATATATATTACAAAAAGAAAAAAAAAGAAAAAAAGAAATGATGAAAAGAAAAAAAATAGAAAATCTAGAAAAAATAAATAAATAAACACCGTGGCATGCTTGTCTAGTTTTGTGGCCTTTGTTACTTGAGTAAGTAAGCCCGAGGGGATTGTCTTTACACCTAGCGCCCTAAGGTCTTAATGGCTTGGGAGTCGTTGGTCGAAAGCTCATTAAGGTAGCACTGAAAAGCCTAAGGGAATAAGACATTGCACATCCATGAGAAAAAAATGAAAAAAAAATACGAGAAAGAGCAAAAATGCCCTCGTGGTTGAATAAAAGTATAAATAAATCCTGTATTTATCTTAAGACTTGGTAATTGCTTAGTTTTAACCGGAGTTGTCATGTTCACAAAAGTAATTGAATTGGAACTGAAATTTTCCTTTTAAGAAGTTTGTTATGTGATTATCTTGAACTGTGGTTGGTTAGAATGGTTAACAAGCACACACACACACACAACATGGGTGATGACAGGTTTGGATTGACAAATTGGTTAGAGTTATGGATTTTGACTTGATTGGATATATTGTTTGAGTACAAATGGTATCTTTGAGGCCTGTTGCTATATATCATACTGATTTATTACTAGGTTCGTATGTATATTAGGAAGTAGATCATGAATACATGTAGTTGAGTTTGTTTGTTTATTTTTAGTTCTTTTGAGTTTTTGCTTGAGGACAAGCAAATGTTTAAGTTTGGGGGTATTTGATGAGTGAGTTTTATACTCAGAATTGAGTGCGTTTGAGTTTAATCTTTTGGTTAATTTTAAGTGTTTGTGTCTATTCATGCATGTTTTACATTGTTCTGTAGGAATTGGGACAAAAGTTACTTGGATCGACGTTTGGGGTGACTAGATTTGCGTTTTCGGCTTGCCATTTGCACATCAGTCACTTCAGAGCCAATTTGAGTATTGTTCGGGACCTTATTTCGAAAAACTTAAATATTTAAAGTTGTAGATCTACGTCTCCTCTTTTCGGAACATCTTGAATCATCAAAATCGGAGTTCGGACAAAGAAGTTATGGCCATTTTCCCAAAGGACGTCGTAACAGAAAATGTCAGAACATGTGCCAGCGCCGGGGCGCCCAAACCAAGGCCATTTCCAGCGCCGGGACTCTAGGGGGCAGAATCCCAGTGCCATGCCCAGCGCCGGGGCGCTGGGGAAGAGTCTGGTCAGGCTTGGATGCGTTTTGGGGCGAATTTTGACACCTTTTTGACTCCAAATTGGATTGGGTTTGTTCCTAAGCTAAAAATTGGACTTGTAACCTATAAATACATGATGTAAGGCATACAATAAAGGGGGATTACATAGCTTAGCTTAGATAAAACACTCCATTAGATTAGACATTAACCCTAGTTCTTATTAGTTTTGGAGATTGAAGCAACTTGGAGATCATTGAAGATCAAGAGCAGGAGCAAGAAGGGAGCATCAGATTTGCTGACAACAGATTCTATTCTCTTCTCTTATCATACTTTTATCTTTTAATGTCTATTCAGTTCTGGATTCTTGGTTTCAATTCATTAATTATGAACTAACTCTTTTATTAAGATTACAATTGAACCTTTTATGTCTATGAATTAATTATTTAATTTATTCTATTTATTTATGTCAAGGTGAATTGTTTATCTTGTCTTGCGCTTATTGTTTAATTATTTGATCAGTAATTACCTTGTTACTCTAGAAGGGATTGGAAGAGGAATTCTAGGGTTAGAACTGGACATGATAACATGTGACTTAATTATTTGCACAGTGAATAATTAGGTTTGTGAATTGACTAGAAATATCTGTTTACCGCATGTAACACATAAGGAATTGGAATTGAAGGAGTTTAATTCAATTGTTTTGCATAGGAATATAACAAGATTAATCTGGATTAAATAGAAGTCAATTGCTCACTTGGAAAAGGACTTTTGGCATTTGAGAATTCCTGTTAACAATTCAGTAAACATAATAATTGGGATGATTGGATAATTGATTTATAGTTCATAATTGGAGATATTGAAGTCTTAATCTTTATTTATTTGAATTAATTTTAGAGTAATCTAGTTTTAATTGATTAATTTAGTTTTCTTAGTTAGAAAAATCACAATTTATGGTTGTTTAAATAAAATTGATTTGGTTAAGAGTTAATACTTGATAATTTTTGTTAAATAATTCCTCGTGGGAACGATACTTTTCTTATCACTTTATTACTTGTTGACCGTGTATACTTGCACGTATTCATTGATTGCGAAATCGATCAACAATCACGCCTGATGGATCATGATGTGACCTTAAAGGTAGTTTAAAACTAAATTATGCCATTTATGTTGATAATAGTCTGAGATAGGTATGTTGTCAAAACTCTCCCTTTGTCTCACATATTTTCCAGTAATTTACTGATTTTGTAGAAAATTCAAAACTTCTTTATTGATTATATGATCAATGATACATTGGGTATAATCTCCGCTTCACATTTGGTACATGCAGACCTTTAGTCAGATAAAGTTCTGAGTAAAAAATTTAAAAGTTGGCAACCTTTCACTCTATGGCAGTTGATTTTGCAAAAATAGGAGCACTTGCTGAAATGCCTAGGGCTTTTCAACCAAGAATGTTTCTCGATTTCATGGAGAGGTGGGACAACCCAGTTTTATTACACTTCTCAAGGAGTACTGGGGGACAAATATATCGTGCTACTGTTGAATCTACGGTGCATGAGAAGTCGCACTCTATTTTTATAAAGAATATAGCATCATCCAAGTCGTTTATCTAAAATACTCAAAGATATGTTTATATACTCAAAGATATGTATATGTACTTAAAAATATGTTTATATAATCATTATATTATTTATTTTATTTAGCATTGAGAAACTAAGTAAATACTAATTTAATTTCTTAAATTTAATCATATTATATTTAATAATATCATATTATATTGGCGTAGATGAAGAACTGGAAGAATTTCTGATTGATTTGGCAATCTAAAACATGTATGTAATGTATGGGCAATAATAATATTTTGGATCCTATTATATTGCAATTATGCCCTACTATTTTGGAAAAATTTCTGATTGATTTGACAATCTACAGCTAGCATGTACATAATGTATGGGCAATATAATATTTTGGATCCTATTATATTGCAATTATGCCCTAATTTACAATTAACTAGGATAAAGAATGTCAAATTTAATTTATTAATCTTATGAAATCTTCGGGTTGTGAGATATCTGATAATATATGGTTAGTAAGTAGAAAATCTATAGGTCTACGTCTAACACTTAAAATTTATTAACCGACTTTTAAACTTTTTGTTTGTGGCTAAAAATATTCCTAGTTGAATTGCAATGATTAGATCAACTTTTTAACTATGTTATGCAATTTTACTTTAGTTCTGTTCTTCACAAGGGTATTAGTGTTTTTCTATTTATATCAACTAAAAACAGATTAGAGGAAAAAACCTAGAGAATGAATGAATGGTCATGCCAGTAACATATTTAATCAACATCAATAGATTAATTATGAATATTTAATAGAACATTTTGCAAGTACTTAATTTAGATCCCTGCAAACCTAACATCTAGTTCATATACAGTAACTATAACTAATTATTTGACCAAGGATAAATATTTTGAAAGCGAGAAACATGATATATAACCCAGAAAAACATCCTCGGCCATGTGTGTTATTGACTCCTCCCAAAAATTGTTTCCCAATCTATACAATCAAATTCAAACATGATTACAATCATATTCAAACTACTCCTCTAACATTGTCTCTTTAAATATTTTTTTAATTATTTTAATTTGATCTAGAAAACTTATTCAGTGTGACACTGTATAATCTATCGTATAATGTTCTTCTTTCCATTACTCAATGTTCTTCTTTCCATTATTGATATGTCAAGGATATTAGTTAAGAACTATGATTAGTAGATAGATATATGAGACATTACTTTCATCTCATTGTTTAGTATATATTTTTGTCTCCTAAATGGGCGTACAAATTCAAAAGAAATTCACAACTCTTTTCTAAGAGTGAGACGCACTTGAGTCCTATCCATAATAGTACTCAAAAAACCTTTGCCAAATTAAGACATAAGCATATTTGGCACATTTCAAAATCAATTAATTGGCCTATGTTTATACTACCTTTTCTTTTTAATGGATTCCCTTTTCACTAACAATTTGGGGGAGGGGTTTAATTAAAGCAAATTTAACCATTTACACTTATTATAAAATACAATTATTATGTCAATTTTATTAGTAAAAGTACAATTATACACATACTTAAAATTACTATCAAAAACCTAGCACCCACATAATTGTGTTTTTGGAACAATGCACCTCTTTTTTTATTGGTATAAATAAGCTTAACATTTTCACAAAGTAAAAGTCTTGACATTGAGAAACAAGACAACAAAATGAAAAAAATTGATCCCATTACCCATATGTCCATTACTCAATTAAAAATTAAAAATCTTTGTTGGCACCTAACTACTAAAAAAATAGATGTTTCTCTTTACTTAAATAATGACACTATTCCAAAATAATTAATTAAATGGAACTCAAGCAATAAATTAACCAAACTAGAGGGAAAAAATCGATAAATTATTTGAAACACATGAAACATTCGAAACAATTTCTCATCGGATTTTACAATTTCAGGCTTGGCGAATTTGTTTGTGTTTACTTCATCATTGACATATACCATAAATATACATATATACATGCATATATAAAGAGGTAAATATACCTATATTCATACCGACTGCGAACTTGGAGTGCGGTGGCATGGGGTTGGAATCACCGGCACGGCTTCGCTGTCTTCTCCCTCTTCCGCATCTTTTCTTTTTCTTTCTTCTTCTTTATTTTTCTTTCTTCTTTTGATCTGCTGCACTTTTTGCCTGCTGATATATATTAAAAGGATCAACGACTCCGTTTCGAGACCGCATGCGGTTGCTGTTGATAATCGGTCACAAAAAGTCTCACCCGCCAACATTTGCGCCAAATTTAAGATGAAAAAAATTCAAATAGTGACCGATCAGTGACCGGAGCGCGGTCGCTAATGGAAATAACGAATATTTCTTCGTACGGTCGCTACTAGCGTTTGTTATTAATAGAATTAGTGACCGAAAAGTATGGTCACACATGCTACTGGTCGCTGCTGGGCCATTTTCTTGTAGTGATATTAATTTTAAAAAACTCAGACATCGGGGTACAACCAAAGGGAAAACTTAGAGCAAATTAAAGCCAGAGTATGGAATAACACTTGTAAAAAAATTCTCGTATCAAAAACGTTAAGTAAAAACAAGTAAATAAATTTTTCGCATAGTCACGTTTAATTGTAATGCATTATCTGAAAAGGCTAAACCCACACTTTGCAAAAACTCATACCTCAAAAGGCAAAAGAAAATCTCCATTCAAATTAAAGCCTGAGTTCCTATGTAAAAAGCTAGAGGTTGGGATAAAAACAGAGGAGAAATTCCATGCAAATTAAAGCCCAACTACGTAGGGAGTAAAGCTTGTATAAACTCCGTATATCGAAACGTAGAGTAAAAATAAGTACAAAATCCCCGTGTAGTGGCGTTTAATATGTAGTAACACACTATTCGGAACGCTAAACCAATCCTCTGTAAAAACCCTACTCTCGATGTACAAACAAAGGAAAAATTATATGCACATGAAAGCCTAAGTTTCTTTATAAAAATTCAGAGGTCGTGATAGAAACAAAGGAAAAACTTCGTGCAATTAAAGCCCAAGTAGGGAGCAACAACTCATACAAACTCCATTTATCAAAACATAGAGCAAAAATGAAGATAATATAAAATGAGCTTAAAATTTTGTGAGAACAGTAGTGTTCTTGTGGCCAATCGTGAGATTCGGACCTTGGAGTCTTCATACGAAATCAAAAATATCCTAAACAATGATTACTGGACTTATAAGGTATGCCATACAGTAAACCAAATAATGAGATGAGAGATAATTATCAAAAGAACCATATGTCATGTCCGAGTTACTCTAAACTGATCTTTCATGCACCTGTGTATCCCCGAAGTGTAGAAAACTTCCTCACCCCATCACAAATGAGTTAAAAAAGTGGGGGTTTATTAGAGCATCATTAGCCTGAGTACAACACCAAAGCCCGACTAGTCTTCTCAATGTTTGACCTTAAAATTCGGCCTTTCCTGAAGTGCTTAAGCATGCATACAGCATCAATGACCATAAATATTACGAATTAGGATCCTCTTCATTTCAAATGAATTGGAGAGTTTCCATTTCATGATCCAGCTTTAAAATGTGTTGGAATGTGACATCATGATGAAGGGAGAGACAGATGATGATGGAGAATATACAAAGAATGGAGACTCTCCATTTCACATAGTACTCCATCACCTCATTATAAAAAAGCTAAGGAAATAGGGGCTTGTTAGGACTGCACATCCCAAATGTTCTCAAAAACATCTCTAATGGTTCTGATCATATCTCTAAGTGTAAATGCCACATCCTTATGGGTACGGATCTCATCTTTAAGTGTCTGAGCACATTGATGTGATAAAAATATGTAATTGCAAGTGCACAATGTCAAATTAAAGAACTGGCAAGTACAGGTCGAACTAACAAAGATTAGATTAACTTTAATATATCCTTAAAGTCTATTTTAGACGAATTAGAAATAAAGATTGAAAATTGATTAACTAGAATATGAAAACTAATAATGAGGAAGCAATCTAGGAATCTGGATTCAGTAATAATAAACATAACATATAATTCAATCTCTTCTATTTTTATAACTAAACTATGATTTTGATCTCCCTTCACTTTTACTTAATAATTTTACAATTAACGTGGGCAAGCATAAACTATAAAAATTGAAGAATTAACTATAACTCATCAAAACTTCTTCGAGCAAGTAAGGATTATGAAAAGCTCATGTCTTAACAATAATCTATCAAAACATCTTAATTAATTTAAAATCACATAAACATTATAAAACGAAGGTATTTCAATAACGAAACATGAAGGTGAAATCAATTAAACATAAAAGAATAAATAATAGAAGAGATGAAAAATATTATCATGAATAATTATTTAATTTCATCTTTATCCTAGATATAAAAAATTAACTATACATGAAAATAAATAAACTAACTAAAATAAAGAAGAGGAGAAGATTAAAAATAAATAAGAAAACTCCCTTTAATTAACAATCATCCAACCAATGTGTAATGAAGAATTAATTTAATATACTCATAGTCCTATCCTAAACTAATACAATACCTAATACTCATTCTCTCTAAAACAAGAAACCTATTTATAGAAAAAATAAATTTGTGTCCTAATTTAGATTTATTGAACTTGGACATTTTTACTTTTTTTTTCCTCTTCTTTCCTTCTTGACTTCAATCTCTATATGATAACCCTCCAAGAGTCATTTTCCATCTTTAAAGTTGGATATAAATCATCCTTTATTTGCTCCTCAAGAAAAATAAATGTTATTTTCTACAAAATAAAATAAAATGTATTAGTTAAATAAAATAAGCATGTAAAATAATAATTATGGAAATATTAAAATGTATTAATTATGTGTCTATCAAATACCCCCATACATAGCTTTTGCTCGTCCTCGAGTACAATAAAAAGAAAATAAAAATAAAACAAAAATTATACTACCCCATTTTTGTAGGAAACATGATTGCACTTAGCATGTGCAACAAGCCTTTAAACCCCAAGGTTACCCCAAGTGGATGAGTTGTGTCTCGTGAGAGTTTGCAGTGAATATACCCAATAAATTCAAAAATATTTTTGTGTTCAACAAATTATGATTGAAAGAAAACTTCTAAATATCCATGGACATTATACATAAGCAAGATTAAATTCAAAATCACACTTTTACTTTATCAAAAATACTCAATCATCATTTTATACATCATCATTCATTAAATTAATTCCATGTGATGCATGCATGTTTATATAATGTAACTCTTAGTAGGGATTTTTACCATGAAAATCAAGCAAACTCATTTTTTTTTATTTTTTTTGAATTTATTTTTTCTTGACATATGCAATATCTATTTTTCTTAGGCTTTTTAGAGTTAACCATGTAGCGAATGTTGGACCAATGACTCCCTAACTAGTTGGCTTTAGCGTAACGACCCCAAAATTCGTACAATTCATCTCTCGACTTTGGTCTTTAACAATACGTCTAACTTCTGATTTTACATCATTATTCGATATTAAACTTAATAAAATACGGAATAATTTAAACTTTTCTATCTTCTTACTTTAATCCCCTGAATCAAAACCTTTATCACTTACACATCTCTTAATCAAGTTTATTTTATGATTCGCTTCATCAAAGCTATTATATAAAATCTTATATCTCAGCTCGATATCCCTTATACATTGGGTAGCTCAAACTTTACAACTAAATATGAAGTTTCACAACATAAATTATCAAGCACATTTCTCAAAACTTTTATCTTTACCTACCTTTGAACCATACTTAGTTTATTACTCAATTTATCATAGTTAATAAATAAAACTTACATCCATGTTCAATACCCTTAATGCATCAGACAAAATTTAAACTTTATAACTCCACATCTATTAAACGTCATACAGTATCAAGTACATCATCTGGAACCTTAAACATGGTTCAAATAATAACAACTTAGCCAAAGTATGCATTACATTTGATTCATGTCTTTCAAGTAGCACATAGCGTTATCTTGAATCACTAACCTGCAAAAGTGGTTATTTGCAAGGTTGAGCTCGACAGCCAAGCAAATCTAATAATTTTCATGCATCATGTAGTACATAAGAATATGCTCAACATACATCTCATAATCATTAGACTAACATAACATACATGCTGCAGTTCACATAACAAGTATAAAGATTGAGTTCCTTACTCAATCAACACTCTTTACTCAATCAATGTAGTAATAAATTGACTTTAACGTTTTATACTTTCAACATATATAACACATCATGCTCTTTGCGATAAATATTTAAAACAGTTCATCATCAAGTTTACATAGCAATTAGGAACTGAAAGACTTGTCTTGATCGTTGTTTACCAATAACAGTTTAACAGCTTACAACTATTTGCACTTCACGTGCCCTACACAGTTATATAATCATGCACATCAACTATTAGTCACATAGAAACTCATAGTAGTTGTAATGTAAACTTTACTCTATATCTCATAACCCTTCCTATTATCAATACACAATGTTCAATTTGACTGTGTTAACTTTCGACTTATATCTCACTATATTTCTTCTTAGATCATACTCAAAGTTCATTCAAGTGTTTAAGTCTTTCTTGGACTCCTTATTGGTTTTATATTATCCCCATTCCATATCTTATAATATTCATTTCAATTGAATTGAAACACTTTTTAAGTTCATTAACACTTGACATGACGTTTCGAGGTTCATTCGTCGCACGCCCAATTCGTCTCTCTTCCGTACGCTTAGTATACTTATATAACTTACTAATACATCATTTTTTAATGTTAAGCATCATTATTGTGACACCCCCAAAATAGGTATACACCACTCATTCTGAGTTGCCAAATACATGGTACAGAACTAAAACACAAACTTCATTTATACAATACGACAAAACGTAGCTGAGAGTTTTAACACGGGATATTATCTCGTAGACAGTATCCAAACTCAAATAGAGTCCTCATTACATTTATTATTACACTATTTCATAGAATAATGAGGACTACTATAGCCACCATCTCGGACCGTCACTCCATTCCTCGACTAGTCCCGACTACGTTCTCATTTCCTGAAGAGAGCAATGAAAGTAAAAGGGTGAGCTCAACTAGTCCAGTAAGAAATATTATGACTAAGATAATGTAGGATAAATTATCGTTAGCCCTCAACAGTGTTAAACTGATAGAATACAATAGACAACAAGTTTAACTGTAGCGGAACAAGCAATCTATTACAAGAGTCAAGTAGAGCATGATATTTACTATCTTCTATGATTTAAGAAGTTTATTATAAATTTTATCGCTGAGACTCAGCTTAATAAATAATCCACATCACTGAATTATCCATGCACTACGGGCCAAGAATATTCATTAGTATCACATCTACGAATTATCCATGCACTGCGGGCCAAGGATATTCGTGTTATCACCAATGGTCATGATCATGCTAAACAACAATTCATCTTTGCACCCATGGCCGAAGAGAACATATGGTCATGATCATACAAACATATGTCCATCAATGCACTACAAGCCAATGAGAACTTTTAACACATCATTTGTAACATTACAGGTCATGATTATACCAAATAATCCCTGGTCATAATCATACCAATCAACAGTCCATCTATGCACTACGGGCCAAAGATGACTTTTATCACAATATAAGCATGAGGATGATGACAATGATATAAGCATTAATCAAACGAAATCAAGGATAAATATTAAAGACTTTAAATTTATCCAGAGTTTAAAATTTTTTAAATTGTCAACATGATAACTGCTTTGTGGAGTAAAATTCAAGAATAATATTCACATATCAAAAATAATTTGGACAGAAAAGAATCAATTTTTTGTCGTGAATAGTACCCGGGTGAATAGTACTCTATGAATAGTATTTCATGAATAGTATCCCGTGAATAGTGTCGTATGTATGAATACTACCCATGAATAGTACTCCAGCATGAAAAACTTAAAATTTAACAAGAATGTTCAGAAAAATATCCTTGTGAAACGATAGTAGATGAAGTGCAAATTTCAAAAATATTCTACTAATTTCAAAGAGTATAGAAGCAATACTTTAACAAAATGAGTGTATAATTCAAAATCTAAAACGAAATAATATTACTCACATACTACAGAGTATGGAAGAAAATATTATTTCTTACAAATACTGAACAAAAATAATATTCCTTATGATTGTTGAACGTAAATAATATTCCTCACGAATATTGAACGAAAATAATATTCTTTACGAATATTGAACGAAAATAATATTTCTTACGAATATTGAACGAAAATAAAATTCCTTACAAATACGAAAAATAATATCGTAAGCGAATATGAAATAAATAATACCCCTTACCTCAAAAAAAGAGTATTTTTGACTGGTATAGCTGATATATTCTTGAAGAAAACTTTTACTATTTTCTACACTCAAAGCTTCCTTAAACTCAAAAGATATATGCTCAATATTATAGAAGAAGAATTCTCTAATTCTGATGTGATTTTTATTTCTAAACTAAGCATCCTATTTATAGGAGAATGGCTGGATACTATTTGGACGCACAGTAGGAGAAATCACGGGCAAACAATGTATTTCACGGACGATTTTCAAAAATTCACATGATTTACTATGCATCACTATGCAAATACTATGCATAATAAAATATAATATATTCTATTTTTTTTAAAAAATAAAACGTATTATAATATATATATATATATATATATATATATATATATATATATATATATATATACTGAGATAATTTTCTACCGAAAGTTTTGAAAAATGAATAAGTGGGGGTCCATATAATAAGAAAAATTTACAATAAATACTTCATAAAAATCCCCTCTATTTATCTCAATTCACTTGGCTTCTCAAAACACATTTTTAATAACATTTATTCATCATTATTATAACTCGCAATATTAACAACCAGATCATTCCCAAAAAAGAGGGGACTTTCTGATAAGGACTTCTCCTTATTGGCGCGCAATTAGGTGACTAAATCCCTTTTCTGGACAGAACTTTCTAGACATCGTCAATAATGTAAATAATAATATGAATAACTCTGTCGTCTCAATTATTGATTTAATAATATAAAATATTGTGACAATAATTGAATTAAAATTGTGAGATATTATGCAGCAATTATTGTGACAATAAATTGAATAAATCTGAGTGACTTCTCACGTAAGCATCAATAATCAATACCGTGTGCTACTATGCAACCACGCGTATTACTGTACTTTTACCGCCGGGTATTTCAACAGTTAACGGTAAAACTTTTGCCGTAATTTTTATAAAAAGATATTTCTGTCGTTTTTTAACTCTGACAATAATTCTGTTGTGGGGTCCACCAATGATTGTGCCGTCGTACGGATATTTCCCGACAAAACTAATATTCCTCGACCAATCGAATATTTTATGACAACTTGTATACTTTACAAAATTTGTAAATATTAACCACAACTATAACATTATATTAAATCCACACCATAATATTCAAAATGTTATTTAGAGAAAAAAATTCATCTTTATTCATAAAAGTTGGGGTCGTACAATTATATTTACTAATAATATTCATATTTTATAACTTAGAACAATATCTTTTATCGTTAGAAGCACTACAATTGCATACATGCATGCCCAACGCCCTCTGATTACCTCCGAATACACATCAGTCCCAAATATGGCCATTTGGACTCTTGTTCCCGACCTCAAATTGAAAAACCTAAAGAACAAAATTTGTAGGTCTGCTCGTTATCTTTTTGAATCATCCTATCGTCTCAATCGGAGTTTGTATGAAAAAGTTATGGCCGTTTTACTACAGGAGGTCAAAATACTCACACCTGACACAACATGAGCTCAGTTGCACCCATTTAAGCCTTGGAAAAAGCGCAGGTACGCCAAAGAGAGTAGTTACGCCCCAATAGACTTAGGGCACAACTTAGCTACGCCCGTTAGCAGAACCAGAATTAGTAGTTTACTATTCTTGCAATTTTTGACCTTTTTCTCCTTCTAATCTTCGTAACTCAAGCTATACACATCCAAATTAGTCCGTTTTCGATTCTATGGATTCTTAATTCATAGAAATACAACATACCAAAAAATCAATAATTTACAAAAATATTAACTAACCCAAATCTTGACTCAAAACTCATGTTCATACTAAATTTTCATGTTTTAACATGTTTAGCGAATTCATTCACTATGAATTCGTTTCTTAACCAAATTGATTCATTCAACTTGCGTTCTTTTCGTTTTTGAACATTCTTACAACATTCATCATCAATTTAAGGTTTCCATCATGATTTCATAACTAATTTGAGTCTCAAAATTGACCAAAATGTACATATTTAACAAAAAACTCAATTCTTCATCTTTAACATGTTTTCATGAATTTGATTATTCTAAAACTTGAATTTGGGTTACTCAAATTTCACATATGAATGAAAATATTAGATTATTCAACACTTGACATAACCCTAATTGATTTCTTCATCATTTCATACTTCTATGGAATCAATAAAAACTCAAGAATCTAAAAACTAGAGTTTTAGGCTAGATTATTACCTTTGATTTGTTATAAAGCTTGAACAATTTTCTTGTTTCTTCCTTCTTTGATTCTCCAATTCCTCTTCTTCAGTTTCACAGAACTATCAATTTCTCTCAAAGCTCTCTAACTCTCTTCTCCAACACTCTGTTTTCTTTATTCTTAAGCTTTAGGAACAAAACACGTAAAATTCATATAACTGATATAAACATAATGCGTATACTTTATGGCCTCATCAGTTGCACAGCCAAACGTTTCATCAGTTATAATAACCAAAAGCCACAAGGCCATGTTTGGCTAGCCCCTTCAAATCTCCTTTTAATTTATTTTATAACTGTGACAAACGAGATTTTTATAATTTAATTTGAATATTTATTGAATTAAATACATATTTTTTTCGATGATTTAATTATTGGGTTACATAATTAATTAGTGAATTTGTGGTAGAGATTATTTTAATTATATGTGTTACATAGATTGAATTAATGTGAAGAATTTTATTATTCAAAGTATGTTTTTTAATTGAGCTTATTTGATTAAATGAATTATTTGATAAGCATAATGTTATTCTAATTAATTTTATAATTAATTAGAAATTTAATAAATTGACATAATTAATAAATAAGAATTTTAATTATGTGACTATGTGAATTTATGTGATTTTATTCTATGTCATTTAATTAAATAAAATAAAATTAATTGGTTAATTAGATGTGTGACCATCAACTATATAATATGAGTTAATTAAAATAAATGGAAAGGGAGAATAAAAGATTAGCCAAATAAGGCCCTAAGGGGAGTTGCACCAGTTAACCCATTGCGGATTAACTAACGCCACTAACTCGCCCATTATATATTATATGTATTATACTTATATATTATATCATACGCCATATCAGTTCATACCTTCATCAGAGAAAAACTAGAGAGAAAATTGAGAGAATTGATTAGAGACGAATTGTAGAATTCAAGTTTGTATCACCTTCAAACAGAGAAAGCAAGGGTAAACCCTAATCTAAGTTTTATATTTCACGTATTATATTTTTCTCCCAACTGAGTTCTCTATGAATGAGAAATTTTTATAATTTTTTATTATATGTCTATATACGTATTACAAATAGTTCGTAACATATCATATATCATGTATACATGAACCACAGTGATTAAATTCATGTAATTATGTGTTAATTGGATTTTGTGAAGTTACAGAGTATAAAAGTTGTATATATGGCTCATATGGCCCTTACATACAAATTAAATGCTTTAATCATATGTTTGTATCAAAAATTGACACTTAAATATGCTTATTTATGTTGAAATGAACAAAATAGAATTTAAATGGATGGATTCGGTGAATTAATGAATCTGTAATGTTAAAATTCATATTTTTCATCAAAACTTTACAAAATATAAAAAATAATGTAATTAAATGTTGTAATATGTGTAATTACGTGAATTAAAGTGTTAGAATCATACTAAAGTCTTTGTGTGATGTTTTTGTGAAGTCTATACTTCATGGGTAGTATTAAAATTTATTGTGTTAGTTTAATTTGGGATTTGTTGGGTTGTTCTGTGTGTTCTTCGTGAATTGTTAAAGAGGCTCAACTTTAGGACGAAGAATGTGAGAAGGTGAAAAAGAAGATATCCAAAGGAACCGAATCGAGGTTCAAAATAGACAGCGAGGGAATACTGAGATTTGAGAGCAGAGTTTGGGTACCGCTAGTGCCAGAGATTAAGGAAGATATTTTGAGCGAGGCTCATAGCTCAGGGTATTCAATTCACCCTGGTAGTACTAAGATCTTTGACAATATTTCTGGTGGCCAAATTTGAAACGAGATGTTGCAGAGTGTTCTGCCAAGTGTCTGACATGCCAGAAAGTGAAAGCAGAGCATCAGAGGCCGAGTGTGTTGCTACAACCTTTAGAAATCCCAAAATAGAAATGGGAACATATTACGATGGATTTCGTGGTTAGCCTTCCGACAACTCAAAAAGGCTATGATGCAGTATGGGTTATCGTTGACTGACTGACAAAATTCGCACACTTCCTTCCGATCATAACTAAATTCAAATTAGACCAGTTGGCAAAATTATATGTAAAAGAGATTGTTTCGAGGCACGGAGTTCTGGTGTCAATTATTTTCGATAGGGATCTGTGCTTTACATCGAACTTCTGGA
Source organism: Panax notoginseng (assembly GCA_016801055.1). Lineage (NCBI taxonomy): Eukaryota > Viridiplantae > Streptophyta > Magnoliopsida > Apiales > Araliaceae > Panax > Panax notoginseng. The sequence goes on from CM029023.1 coordinate 123,000,859, forward strand.
AATGACTACAGGAATGCATATATAGGTACGTAGCTGAGAATGAGTACGACATATCACCCTCAGACAGACGGGCAGAGTGAAAGAATGATCCAGACATTAGAAGATATGTTAAGAGCTTGTATAATGGACTTTAAAGGAAATTGGGATGATCATCTACCGCTTGTAGAGTTCGACTACAACAACAATTACCTTGCTAGTATTGGCATGTCGCCTTATGAAGCGTTGTACGACAAAAAGTGCAGAACTCCGCTATACTTGGATGAAGTTGGCGAGAGACAATTACTTGGTCCAGAACTGGTACCGCATACAGCAGAGATAGTCAAAGTGATCCGAACAAGACTGGTAGCAGCTCAAGATAGGCAGAAGAAATACGCCGATCCACACCGTAAAAATGTTGAGTTTGAATCGGGTAGCTATATGTTTTTGAAAGTCTCTCCCTGGAAAGGAAAGATCAGGTTAGAATAGAAGGGGAAATTAAGCCCAAGGTTCATTGGACCCTTTGAGGTAGTGCGAAGGATTGGAGAAGTTGCGTATGAGGTAGTCTTACCTCCGGCGCTCGAGAGTGTCCACAACGTCTTCCATGTTTCAGTTTTACGACCTTACAAACTCGATTACAAGCATGTGATTGAATATGAACCCCTACATTTTGAGAAAGACTTATCCTATGAAGAAATTCCTATTCAGATTGTTGACAGGAAAGAGCAAGTTCTCAGAAATAAAGTAATACCTTCTGTTAAGGTAATTTGGAGGAACCACAATGCTGAAGAAGCTACGTGAGAACTCGAAGAGTGCATAATAAAGAATTACCCACATTTATTTGCTTAATTTATGTGTAAGCGATTCTTGGGACAGAATCCTTGTAAGGGGAGAGAGTGTAACGGGACGAATTGATTGAGTCATGAATCTGGGGACATAATCCTTTTAAGGGGGGAAAGATGTGACAAACGAGATTTTTGTAATTTAATTTGAATATTTATTGAATTAAATAAATTTTTTTTTTCGCTGATTTAAGTATTGGGTTACATAATTAATTGGTGAATGTGTGGTAGAGATTAATTTAATTATATGTGTTACATAGATTGAATTAATGTGGAGAATTTTATTATTCAAAGTATGTTTTTAATTGAGCTTATTTGATTAAATGAATTATTTGATAAGCATAATGTTATTCTAATTAATTTTATAATTAATTAGAGATTTAATAAATTGACATAATTAATAAATAAGAATTTTAATTATGTGACTGTGAATTTAAGTAATTTTATTCTATTTTATTTAATTAAATTAAATTAAATTAATTGATTAATTAGATGTGTGATCATCAACTATATAATATGAGTTAATTAAAATAAATGGAAAGGGAAAATAAAAGATTAGTCAAACAAGGCACTAAGGGGAGTTGCACCAGTTAACCCATTACGGATTAACTAACGCCACTAACTCGCTGATTATATATTATACGTATTATACTTATATATTATATCATACGTCGTATCAGTTCATACCTTTATCAGAGAAAAACAAGAGAGAAAATTGAGAGAATTGATTAGAGAGGAATTGTAGAATTCAAGTTTGTATCACCTTCAAATAAAGAAAGCAAGGGTAAACCCTAATCTAAGTTTTATATTTCATGTATTATATTTTTCTCCCAACTGAGTTCTCTGTGAATGGGAAATTTTACAATTTCTGATTATATGTCTATATACGTATTACAAATTGTTCATAACATATTATATATCATGTATACATGAACCACAATGATTAAATTCATGTAATTATGTGTTAATTGGATTTTCTGAAGTTACAGAGTATAAAAGTTGTATATATAGCTCATATGGCACTTACGTACAAATTAAATGCTTTAATCATATGTTTGTATCAAAAATTGACACTTGAATATGCTTATATGTGTTGAAATGAACAAAATAGAATTTAAACGGATGGATTCGATGAATTAATGAATCTGTAATGTTAAAATTCCTATTTTTCATCAAAACTTTACAAAACTTGAAAAATAGTGAAATTAAATGTTGTAATTTATGTAATTACGTGAATTAAAGTGTTAGAATCATGCTAAAGGCTTTGTGTGATATTTTTTTGAAGTCTATACTTCATGGGTAGCATTAAAATTTATCATGTTAGTTTAATTTGGGATTTATTGAGTTGTTCTGTGTGTTCTTCGCGAACTACAGAATCTGGGTTTGCGTCGCAGCGCGATCGAGCCACTCCAAAGAACAAATGGAACGCTCCCGTACCGTGCAGCGCGCCTGCGCCGCTCCAATGAACCAATGTAGCGTGCCCGCGTCACTCCAATGAACAAATGTAGCGCGCCCGCACTACTCCAAAGAAGAAATGGAGCACGGTCGTGCCCTACCTGCAGAATTTTAGAAATTTTTCTAAGTGTTCAAGTTTCAAAAATGTGTTTTTAAAACCTAATGTAATGAACATGAAAACATGTCAAGCATATAATAATATGTTAATTAACTTATGTTATGTGATTAATTAATAAGACTTAAAAGTCTAATAACGTATTCAAAGACCAATGTTGTGATTCGATAGGTATATCAAACTATTGATTAATGGGTATTGGGAATGTATTGATATGTAGGATTTAATAAGGAACGTGAAGTAATTGTCGCTTGTGCAAGATGAAAGTTTCTAAACCTTACTTTTACATTGATCAAGTATTCTATTCCTAAATTATTAATATTAAGCAAGTTCCTTAAATTCTAAATTATTCATTTATCAAGTCTTAAACTTGTATTCTATATCGAGTAAGCTATTCAAGTTCAAGACTTCATATTAAATTCTATAATTCTTTTAAAGTCTGAATTCAGTTATACAATACTTATTCGATTGTATACCTTTTGAGAATTATTATTCGAATTGAATATCAATTATTGTTGAACCTTGCAAGACTAGCTAACCCTTATTGATTCGACTAGTCTATAGTTGATGAACGTACTAAATTTTAGAACCATTGTTGAGCTTATCCAAACCAAAATTCTTTTGGTGCGGACTTTAATGTCAAACTGAAATGAACAACCCTGTTATAAGGGATTACTTATACTTTAGCGTTAAAATATTGTACACAGTATGGTACTAAGGGCTGATCCCCCTAAGTACGAGAAGAAGAGTCCCTAGTCTTTTGACTGTTAAAGGTTTCAAGTATAAACGCTTGACAACCTAGGACGTAGTTCAAGGTCTTATGACCCTCGGGAATTCTTTTGATTCTTGTTATTCATTCTTAATTCAAAAGCTGAGTTTTCTTATCTGAGAAGTCATTGATTCATTCGTATGTTATTATTATATTGTTATATTATTATACTTATGGGCAATCGTGCTCACTCTTGCGTAATAATAACATTGCAGTTAAGAACGAAAGGTCCGACGAGCCTTCTACTAGCAAAGGCAAGGACAATGTTAACAAGTGATGAAGACTTGTTGTTTATTTGTTATGTTATGTTTCAGACTTATGTTTAAGTTGTGTAAGACTTAATATTTGTTTATGTTTTCGCTTTTGAGATTTAAGGTTAGTATGACCTGTGATTGATGTATTTACATTCAGATGTTGTAAATCTATAATGAGATGATTTATTTCTATCTATTTATGATTTTTCATTTATTATGGGTAGATAGATACATGATGTTTGGACAATGAACACCAAATCTCGTGAGAATTGAAGTACCCGGATTTGGGGGTGTCACAATAACTTCCTTATTATATACTCCCTCCATCCCATAATAACTGTCGCTTTAGTTTGATGCACATAGATTAAGAAAGTCATTTAGTGCTATCATTTATTAATTAAAATTGGTGTGAAATTTCATCACTACCCCTTTATGGGAAGTTGAAAACTATTAATACAAGGGAAAAAATTCTTGGGACAATGAGAGAAGGTAGGGGTGATATAGGAAAGTAAATAATTTATTCTCCTAGAAAGTTGTAAACGACAAATAAATTGAGAAAAAAATTTCCTTCTAAAACTACAGTTATTATGGGATGGAGGTAGTAGTATACAATCGTCACACTTTATTTAATTTAATTACTTAATAGATATAATTCCAATTTTATTTAACAACTCATTAGCCCTATAATTTAATTATTTAATTAAATTAAGACATCGCCAACACCTTAGCATAATAAAATACACACAAATTATAAAATTATGTATCATCAATTTATTTAATATCATCATACTTAAATAAATTATTCCACAATAATTTTCATTGAATATTTATTTTATTCCATAAATATTTCAACTAAAATATTTATTTTATTTGATAAATATTTTAATTATTTACGAACCTCACAATCGTAACATATTAACATATTATATTTATATGTAACATACATTACTCTCTCATTTTATTAAAACATGTCATAATAAGAATTTTATTCATTAAATTCTTATTTTAATTATTTTACATTAATTCACTATTTTAATTAAGTGAAGTACTCACATAATTTATGAGATTTAATTTATAATAAATTCATTGCCACAAGACATAATAATCAAATTATATTATTCCATAATATAATTTTTAACTTAATTCCCTTTTTAAACAATTTCATTTACATTCTTCAATAATTAAATTAAATACAAAACCTCATTCTCCCAATATATGAATATTTCACATTATACATTCAAACAAAATCACATATTTCACAATATATAACACATATATACACATACTCAAACTCAAAACATCTTATAATAAGAATTTTATTTATTAAATTCTTATTTTAATAATTTTCAAAAATTCGGGTTGTCACATCCTTCTCTCCTTATAAAGATTCCGTCCTCGGAATCACCGAAACCTTATCTTACTCAAGTTTTCATTAAATCTCTTTTAAAAATTTATCGTTGAATAACTTCAACACATTACTTTAATATAGGTTTAATAATTTCTATTCCATTCTTTTTCTAAATACATTTTTTTTGCTAGCTTTATTTTATAACCTTCACCTAAACTCAATTATAGTTTGAGTGTAATATGTTTTTTAATCTGCTCATTACCTTTTCTAAGAATCATTATCATATACTCAACTCATAAACACTCGGAATATTACATTTAGGGCACTAGGTGTAGAGACACCCTTGAGGGCTTATTTACTCGAGTAACAAAGGCCACAAAAGTATACTAATCAAACTGCTTGTATCCATCACACTTTTTAGCGTGAATATCGATGCTTCCTGAGGCTTGGATACCCAATTATTTCGTTCAATGGACATTGAAGCAATTATTTATTTCTTTTTCAACTTTTTTTTCTATCTTTTTCTTCTTTTTCTTTTGAAATTACTTGAATCGTAGTTTATACACCACAACTAAGAATTAGTGCAAATATGTAGTGCAAAAATGCTTATGAATTTTATTTTTATTCCTGATGATGTTTCGAACTAAGATTTCGTATCAAATCAAAAGCTCAAGAGTACTAAATCTTTTAATCTTACTCATAAGTTTTGCTCCACAATCACTTAATAGAATTAATTCAATCCATAAAAAGGAAAATAATTTTTTTTATTTTTATTGTTTTTTATTAGTATATTTTCCTAAAAAAAAGGGAAAAAAATCAACTACAATAATACAAACAAACTCCCCCCATACATAAATCATGCATTATCCTCAATGTATACAAATAAAAAATAGAGAACAAATAAATGAAAGAATTGTACCTTGTATGTGGGGCATTTGTTCTGTAAAAAAATGTGGTGAGAAGAAAAATAAATGTACATACCTTCAAATTTCATATATCCTAAAAAGTATGTGACTAAAAATGAATGATACAAATGGGTAAGTGAGTGCAAACTTTTCATAATTTTCAAGAAGTCTAGAAAATTAAAAATAATTAGAATTTTCATCACAGTTATGCTTAAGATTTATGTCAAGAAAACTTTCACTAACATGTTCAAAGAATGGAAAAATTGGTTCAAAACATGTTCTAGTTTAGTTGACTTATTTGTAGTGGATCTCAACTCATTGACCTTATCTAAAATTCAGATTCATTCCAATTTTGGTAAAGGTGATTTAAGAAAAAATCAATTGGATCTTTTTAAATCAAGAGTCTATTTTCAATTATTTCTTGGGTCATAGACAACTCTTGTATCATGTTTACTTTAATGGGTTGGTCCAAAAAAATCACTAGGTGGTTCTTTAGGAATAAGTCTTTCGGGTGTAGAGCTTTAGGCGCGTATAGACTTTTTCAACCGACTTATTAAATGGGACATTATCAATTTTAGGTATAAACTCATAATTTTTAGGCTCCTCAAATTGGCTTGACTCAAACTGTGTAGAAGAGAATATAAGATTTTTATTTTCCTCATCATCCATAACTATCAAGATTATCAAAATTAACCTCAGAGTTACTAGAAAATTCACCCACCTCTTGTTCATTTATTATGGTGGCTAATCGACTTATTTGAATTTCTAGACGAGATATAGCTTGATACATGCTAAATTGATTTTTCATTAAAAGTTTCATAGTTTTCTCTAAGGCACTAAGTCTTTCCTCTTCTTCATTTGATAATTCTTGTGGATATTGAGGTTTTGGATCCGAATATGAATATGGATGTGGATATGAACTTAGATAAGAATTTTTATAAGTTGAAAAAAATTGATTTACTTGGTGTGCATTAAAATTTTCATAGGTTTCTTGATTCCAAGCAAAATTATTATTCCAACTATAATAAGAATCCATTTTTCCACAAATCAAAAAAAATATGCAACTAACCACGAAAGTCACACAAAAAATAATAATAAAATAAGAATCATAATTCTAAAGTTAACCTAAATAAAATCTAGACAGCTCCTAACTGTTCCAAGTTACAACAAAATTCAAAATTAATCACACCACTAGCCAGGTAAGTGTAAGAAAGGTGGGAGTATCTTCGTGGGTATGGTGACTAATTGAATAACCACACATTCTTTAAGGCGTTTACCTTTGAACCACTTTCCTAGACAACAGTAGTTTGATTAATTTAAAATTTTGCCTCCTCTTGGAGTCCCTTATCCTAATTGAGCTCGAAATTCGTAGGGGCCAATGTCTACATGATTTTATCAAGGCAATGTTATGCAAAATGAATGGGTGGTTTGTGGGCTAAGGAAGGGTGATGAAATCTCCACCTTATCTTGTTACAGGTTGTGCCCTTAATATTAGAGTACAAATGAGAACGTACAAATAAAATAAAAAAACTATAAACATATAAAGTGTCTTAAAACTATGTGAATTACGAAACAAATAGAAATTTTGATGTACCTCAATCCTCCAACAATCACTGTGTGACGCCCCCAGAATAGGTATACAACACCCATTCTGAGTCGCCAAATACATGGTACAGAAAGCAAACTACAACTTCAATAATACAATTGTCGTGCAAAATACGACAACACATACTGTGAGTTTAAATACAAATATTGTCTTCTAGACAATATCCACACTCAAATAAATCCTCATTACAATTATTCAAACACTATTTTATAGAAATAGTGAGGACTGCTAATACATCTTTCTAGAACCATCACTCCATACCCCGACTAGATCCTGCTATGTTCTCACCTCCTGAGAAGAAAAATGGAACAAAAAGGAAAAGGGTGAGCTCAACTAGCCCAGTAAAGAATATTATGACTAAGATAATATACAACAAATTATCGTTAGTCTTCAACAGGGAAAAATCTGATAAAATATAATCGACAACAAGTTTTAGATCAACAACTGCAGCGGAAACAGCAAACCATTAGAAGAGTCAAGTAGAGAAAGAATTCTACTATCTTCTAAGATTTAAAAGTCCATCATCAATATTTTATCCCTGTAACATCAATTAATAATCATCTTTAACCAAATATTCATCTTTGCACTACAGGCCAAAGATATTCATTTGTATCATCAGTCGGTCATGTTCATCTCAACACCTGTTCATCTTTGCACTACAGGCCAAAGATATTCATCAAGTAATTATACATCTTTGCACTACAGGCCAAAGATATTCAGTAATATCATCATTTAGGACTGAGGATGATGAAAAATATCTTAAAGAGAACGAATCCAATGAGACAGAAGGACAAATAGTAGGGATTCGTATAACAGTTTATCCAAGATCAATAATACTTCATAATAATCAATTGTGAAGCAGAATTCAAAAATAAAGATCAAAACATGGATACAATCAAAGATAGTAACCATAATAGACATCTTGGACAAAAAGGGAAAATTTTATTTTTCGGTGAATAGTGCCGTATTCGTGAATAGTGCCGTATACGTGAATAGTACCGTATACGTGAATAGTAACCCCGACACAAAAAGTTCCAAATTTGATAAAAACTCATATCAATATTTCAGCATAATGATATTGAAGAAAATAATATCATTTAAGAAGAAAATAATATCCCTTACGAATATTAAACGAAAATAATATTCATTACGAATATTAAACGAATATAATATTTCTCGCGAATATTGAACGAAATAAAATTTCTTATGAATATTGAACAGAAATAATATTCATACGAATACGAAAAATAATATCTCTTCAGAATGTGAAATAAATAATACCCCTTACCTCAAAATATCAGTACTTCTGGTCGGAATACCGGTATAAGGCTGAAAGAAACTTGCTCTGATGAATAGAAACTCTCAAAGTATCTAAATACTCACAAAATACACTCAATAATCTAGAGAGAGAAAGAGAGAAAACTTGTTTCTGGTGTGATTTTCAATTCTAACTTAGCCCTCTATTTATAGGAAAATTTTGGTAGGTTTGACCTGCAACCTGATGGTTTTACCTGCTACTATTCCCACCCACCACATTTGAAATATAATTCAGCACATTTCTTCACCAACCACAAGTGGGGCCCACCAATTCTAGAATTTTTCACCAAAATGGTAAACTCCGAAAATTCAACAATTTCTGAACCAGTCATCTTGTAAAATTCGTAATAAATCATACGTTCATTTTTAACGGTTCAAAATTTGTGGACATATACTCAACTTATATATGTATAACATATCCAAAAATTACCACGATCCAACGGTCGGATTAAAAATTATAACCCCCGCAAACTATCTCAAAAACCCTGATTTTTAATACCTTCATTCCGACAAAAATACTGACAAAAACCTCAACATTAACTCCTTCATTTTTAACCACAAAAATATATCCCTCATTTATATCCACATAAAATAAATATTTCCTTATCATATGAATCAATAATTAATTATTCACAAATAATATTACAGAATCACATTTATGACAACCAGGCCGTTCCCAGGAAAGAGGGGGCTTTCCAATAAGGATTTCTCCTTATTGGCGCGCAATTAGATGACCAAACCTCTCCTTAGACAGAACTTTCTAGACATTGCCAATAATGTTATCTAATAATATTATTCAAATAATATGAATTATTGATCTGATAAATGAAAATACTGTGCAGCAACAATTATTGAAACAACAATAATATAAAATATCAACGCAGCAATTATTGAATCAATAAAATAAAATATTGAATAATAACTACTGTAACAATTATTGAGTAGTGCCTTCTTACGTAAGAATCAATAATTGGTGCAATACCGTGTGCTACTGTATTTTAACCACCGGGTATTCCAACAGTATTAACGGTAACAACTACGCCGTTATTTAAAAACAACTTATACTTGTCGTTTTCTTCATCCAATCGCTTTCCGTTATGGGGCCCACACAAGGCTGCGTCGTCGTACGAATATTCCCCGACAGCAAGAATATTCCACGACCAACCGAATATTCACCGACCAAAAATAAATATTTTATAACCACTTGCTTATTTTGCAAAATTTGCACATTTCACCCATAACCAAAGTATTATATCAAATTAACCCCTTATTATCCACAATAATATTTAGAGAAAATTTGATTTTATTCATTAATAAGTTGGGGTCTTACAACCTCCCCTACTTATGAAATTTCGTCCTCGAAATTGTCGTACGTACCTGATGTTTCAAAAAGGTGAGAATACCTCGCTTTCATTTTTGATTCCAACTCCCAGGTCATTTCTTCAATAGCATGGTTTCTCCACAAAACCTTAACTTGTGGTATAACCTTCGTGCGTAGGACATGCTCTTTCCTATCCAAGATCTTAACAGGTACCTCCTCGTACGTTAAATCTTCAGCTATCTCGTCTGGTTCTAACTCAATAATGTGGTTCGGGTCTTTAACATATTTACGAAGCATAGATATGTGAAAAACATTATGAACACGAGACATGCTTGGAGGTAATGCGAGTCTATATGCCACATTTCCTATTCGCTCAAGAATCTCAAATGGACCAACAAATCTTGGATTGAGCTTTCCTCTCTTCCCAAATCTTGTAACTCCCTTCCATGGTGCAACACGTAACAATACATGATCCCCAATATTAAATTCCACGTCCTTCCGATGAAGATTCGCATAACTCTTTTGTCGATCCTGTGCCGTTTGTATACGTTGTCGAATCGTTTGGATCTTCTCTGTAGTAATGCGTACCAATTCTGGTCCCAACAATGTTGCTTCACCCACCTCGTCCCAGCATACTGGAGAACGACATTTTCTTCCATACAACGCCTCAAATGGAGCCATACCTATGCTCGCCTGATAACTGTTGTTGTAGGAGAATTCCACCAATGGTAGGTACTTATCCCAACTCTCTTTGAGATCTAAGACACAAAGTCTTAATAGATCTTCAAGAGTTTGAATAGTCCTCTCTGATTGTCCGTCCGTTTGAGGATGGTATGCTGAACTGAATCGTAAATCCGTGCCCATAGCTTTCTGCAAGCTAACCCAAAATCGTGAAGTGAATCTTGGGTCACGATCCGAAACTATGGATACTGGCATGCCATGCAATCTCACAATCTCGTTCACGTACATACTAGCAAGACGTTCAAGGGAATAAGTCTCACGTATCGGCAAGAAATGAGCGGACTTGGTTAATCTATCAACAATAACCCAAATCGCATCTATGCCTTGAGAAACCTTGGGAAGACCTGTAACAAAATCCATAGTAATGTGTTCCCACTTCCATTTCGGAATCTCAAGTGGTTGCAATGGACCCTTTGGTACTTGATGCTCCGCTTTTACACGTTGACAAGTTAAACATCTCGAGATAAACTCCGCGATCTCTCTTTTCATATTGCTCCACCAAAATGTATGTCGAAGATCGTGATACATTTTGGTACTCCCAGGATGGATTGCAAACGGTGTGTTGTGTGCCTCCATCATTATTCTATGCTTCAAGTCAAAATCGTTAGGAACACAAAGTCTGGAGTTGACTCGAAGTATTCCTTCTTCATCGATTCTTGCTTCTGGAATAGCACCTTCTTGCACTTTCTTCTTCATACGCATCATCTCTATATCCGTAGCTTGAGCAGCTTTAACTTTATCGATTAAAGTCGGTTCTACTCGTATATTTGATATCATCATGTGGGTACTTGGAGCCTTCATCTCTATCTCCATCCTTTGCAAGTCATACAAAATGGGCCTTTGTGTTAAAAACATTGCACTCGTACCCGCATATGATCTTCTACTCAATGCGTCAGCTACTACGTTTGCTTTTCCAGGATGGTATTGGATGGTATGATCGTAATCTTTCAACAGCTCAAGCCAACGTCGTTGCCGCATGTTGAGTTCCTTTTGGGTGAAGAAATATTTGAGGCTTTTATGATCTGTATAGATCTCCACTTTCTCCCCATACAGGTAGTGTCTCCAGATCTTCAACGCAAAAACGACTGCTGCCAACTCCAAATCATGAGTAGGATAATTCCTCTCATATTCTTTGAGTTGTCGTGAGGCATAGGCTATGACTTTCCCATGTTGCATGAGAACACATCCTAACCCTTTGCCTGAAGCATCGCTGTAGATAACAAATCCATCCGAACCAGATGGTATTGTCAAAACAGGTGCCGAAATGAGTCTCCTCTTGAGTTCTTGGAAACTCCTCTCGCATTCCTCACTCCATACGAATTTTGTATCTTTCCGAGTCAGCTGAGTTAACGGAGTAGCGATTCGAGAAAATCCTTCCACAAATCTCCGATAATAACCAGCTAAGCCCAGAAAGCTACGTACTTTGGTTACCGACTTCGGTTGCTCCCAACTTTGTATGGCTTCAATCTTCGCCGGGTCGACAGATACTCCATGTTTTGACACCACGTGCCCAAGGAATGCTACTTCCTCAAGCCAGAACTCGCATTTCTTCAGTTTGGCATATAGCTTGTTTTCACGAAGCCTTTGCAGTACCAGCTTCAAATGGCGCTCATGATCTTCACGGCTTTTGGAATAGATGAGGATGTCATCAATAAAGACAACAACGAACTGATCCAAATATTCTTTGAATACACGGTTCATCATATCCATGAAGGCAGCAGGAGCATTAGTCAATCCAAAAGACATTACTAAGAATTCATAATGCCCGTACCGAGTTCTGAAGGCAGTCTTTGGAATATCCTCAGTTTTAATCTTCAGCTGATGATATCCAGAACGAAGATCGATCTTTGAAAAGAATTGTGCTCCTTGCAACTGGTCAAACAGGTCATCAATGCGAGGTAGCGGATACCTATTCTTGATGGTGACATGGTTCAATTCTCGATAGTCAATACAAAGTCGCATACTCCCGTCTTTCTTCTTTACAAATAAAACAGGAGCACCCCAAGGAGACGTACTAGGACGAATAAAACCGATGTCCAACAACTCCTGTAGTTGGACTTTTAACTCCTGAAGTTCAATAGGAGCCATTCGATATGGGGTTTTAGAAATGGGCTTTGTACCGGGTTCAAGGTCAATAAAAAATTCAATTTCTCGTTCCGGGGGTAGACCGGGAAGTTCTTCAGGAAATACATCGGAAAATTCTCTAACAATAGAAATATTATTCAAATCTGACTTGTCTTTGTTCAAATCCATAACATGGGCTAAGAAAGCTTGACATCCGTTTTTTAATAAACGAATAGCTTTGTGGCTTGATATGACAGTGACTGATTTTAGTGGTTTAGTAGTTTGAATTCGTATGACAGGTTGGTTAGGAATATGAAAACTAACAACCTTACGAAAACAATCAATTTTAGCATGATGAGTGGTTAACCAATCAATTCCTAAAATCACATCAAAAGCAAGTATCTTTAAAGAGATAAGATCAACAGGTAATGTGATAGTGCCAACTTGGATCATGCAAGATTTATAAACTGTAGATGTAACGAAGGTTTCACCCAACGGAGTTTCAACAGATAAGTTAAAGTCCAATTTCTCCGGAGTCAAGTTTAAACGTTGAGCACAAGCAGGAGAGATAAAAGAATGGGTAGAACCGGTATCTAGTAAAGTATAAACTTCGCAAGAATTCAAGATTAGCTTACCCGTGATCACCTCGTTCGGGTTTCTCGCGTTTTGGCCAGTAACGACAAACGCCCTTCCAGGAACCGCTGATTTCGACTTATCCGGGATAACTTTTGGAGTCACCATCCCCGCTGAACTTGGTTTTGCTACAGAACACTCTCGAGCTATATGACCTTCCTTTCCACAGTTATAACATACCTTGGATTGTTGTGGGCAGTTTGGGCTGATATGTCCCTCTTTCCCACATTTGTAACATACGACCGGTGGTCGTTCTCCTCCCCTAGAAACAGTTGATGTTTGTGCTGACGTCTTCACGTTATCATTATTGTACCTTCTCTTCTTGAAATCTCCTCCCGACTCGCTCCTTCTATTATCACGACCACGATTACCACCAGAGTGGTTACCGCTTTTGTCCGAATGTTTTCCTCCCTGCTGGTTTTCATTGCTTCGATGATTGCTGCCACCGGTATGACCCTGGTTATGGTCCCTCGGTTGCACATACTCATTATCTCGCTCTAATAATTGAGCCCTGTTTACAACATCTGAATATAAAGAAAATTTATGAGAGATAAGATATTGTCGAATCTCGGGTTTTAGACCTCTCAGAAACATCCTTGTCATTCGTTCCTCATTTTCGACCAAATGAGGTGCAGACCTGGATAACTCTGCAAACTTCGCCTCGTACTGGGACACCGTCATGTTGTTTTGTTCCAGTCTAAAAAACTCAACCTCCTTCATATGACGAATACTTTCAGGAAAGTACTTGTCATTGAACAGTTTTTGAAATGTTTCCCAGGACATGTTGAGTGCGTCAGGCTGGGTACGCTTCACAGACTCCCACCAGTAGTCTGCCTCACCGCGGAACATAAATGTGGCGAATGGAACCTTCTGTTCCTCCGTGCATCCCAAGACATCAAATATCTTGGTAATTTGCTTGACCCACGTTTCCGCCATGATCGGATCCGGCTTTCCCTTAAATTCTGGTGGTCCCAATTCTTTGAACTGCTTAGCTGTGACAAACCGCGCGTTGTTATCATTTCCACCCGTATTCTGCACACGAGTCTCCCTCGTCTGATTTTGCATGAACTGCAAAAAGCTCCTAAACATTCCATCATTCATAGTTTGCTCGGTAACATTGTTTACAGGAGGAATATTGCCTTCCTGTTGCACGTTCCCCTGGGTAGTGATCAAAGGTGTCTCCACGGTCTGATTTACTCCATTATTAACGTTCTCAGCTGCCATTCTTAAATACTACCATAAAACAAGGGTTAATAGTCATGTCATATATTATCCCTATACTCTGACCGACCAAATAAACACCAAATAAACTTAGTCAGGTCATACTAGCGAAGGAATTCCCCGTCTCTCCCCTCCTAGTTCTTGTCTCACATCTCAGCCAGGGATCATATCCCTAAGCTCTGATACCAACTGTGACGCCCCCAGAATAGGTATACAACACCCATTCTGAGTCGCCAAATACATGGTACAGAAAGCAAACTACAACTTCAATAATACAATTGTCGTGCAAAATACGACAACACATACTGTGAGTTTAAATACAAATATTGTCTTCTAGACAATATCCACACTCAAATAAATCCTCATTATAATTATTCAAACACTATTTTACAGAAATAGTGAGGACTGCTAATACATCTTTCTAGAACCATCACTCCATACCCCGACTAGATCCTGCTATGTTCTCACCTCCTGAGAAGAAAAATGGAACAAAAAGGAAAAGGGTGAGCTCAACTAGCTCAGTAAAGAATATTATGACTAAGATAATATACAACAAATTATCTTTAGTCTTCAACAGGGAAAAATCTGATAAAATATAATCGACAACAAGTTTTAGATCAACAACTGCAGCGGAAACAGCAAACCATTAGAAGAGTCAAGTAGAGAAAGAATTCTACTATCTTCTAAGATTTAAAAGTCCATCATCAATATTTTATCCCTGTAACATCAATTAATAATCATCTTTAACCAAATATTCATCTTTGCACTACAGGCCAAAGATATTCATTTGTATCATCAGTCGGTCATGTTCATCTCAACACCTGTTCATCTTTGCACTACAGGCCAAAGATATTCATCAAGTAATTATACATCTTTGCACTACAGGCCAAAGATATTCAGTAATATCATCATTTAGGACTGAGGATGATGAAAAATATCTTAAAGAGAACGAATCCAATGAGACAGAAGGACAAATAGTAGGGATTCGTATAACAGTTTATCCAAGATCAATAATACTTCATAATAATCAATTGTGAAGCAGAATTCAAAAATAAAGATCAAAACATGGATACAATCAAAGATAGTAACCATAATAGACATCTTGGACAAAAAGGGAAAATTTTATTTTTCGGTGAATAGTGCCGTATTCGTGAATAGTGCCGTATACGTGAATAGTACCGTATACATGAATAGTAACCCCGACACAAAAAGTTTCAAATTTGATAAAAACTCATATCAATATTTCAGCATAATGATATTGAAGAAAATAATATCATTTAAGAAGAAAATAATATCCCTTACGAATATTAAACGAAAATAATATTCATTACGAATATTAAACGAATATAATATTTCTCACGAATATTGAACGAAATAAAATTTCTTATGAATATTGAACAGAAATAATATTCATACGAATACGAAAAATAATATCTCTTCAGAATGTGAAATAAATAATACCCCTTACCTCAAAATATCAGTACTTCTGGTCGGAATACCGGTATAAGGCTGAAAGAAACTTGCTCTGATGAATAGAAACTCTCAAAGTATCTAAATACTCACAAAATACACTCAATAATCTAGAGAGAGAAAGAGAGAAAACTTGTTTCTGGTGTGATTTTCAATTCTAACTTAGCCCTCTATTTATAGGAAAATTTTGGTAGGTTTGACCTGCAACCTGATGGTTTTACCTGCTACTATTCCCACCCACCACATTTGAAATATAATTCAGCACATTTCTTCACCAACCACAAGTGGGGCCCACCAATTCTAGAATTTTCCACCAAAATGATAAACTCCGAAAATTCAACAATTTCTGAACCAGTCATCTTGTAAAATTCGTAATAAATCATACGTTCATTTTTAACGGTTCAAAATTTGTGGACATATACTCAACTTATATATGTATAACATATCCAAAAATTACCACGATCCAACGGTCGGATTAAAAATTATAACCCCCGCAAACTATCTCAAAAACCCTGATTTTTAATACCTTCATTCCGACAAAAATACTGACAAAAACCTCAACATTAACTCCTTCATTTTTAACCACAAAAATATATCCCTCATTTATATCCACATAAAATAAATATTTCCTTATCATATGAATCAATAATTAATTATTCACAAATAATATTACAGAATCACATTTATGACAAGCAGGCCGTTCCCAGGAAAGAGGGGGCTTTCCAATAAGGATTTCTCCTTACTGGCGCGCAATTAGATGACCAAACCTCTCCTTAGACAGAACTTTCTAGACATTGCCAATAATGTTATCTAATAATATTATTCAAATAATATGAATTATTGATCTGATAAATGAAAATACTGTGCAGCAACAGTTATTGAAACAACAATAATATAAAATATCAACGCAGCAATTATTGAATCAATAAAATAAAATATTGAATAATAACTACTGTAACAATTATTGAGTAGTGCCTTCTTACGTAAGAATCAATAATTGGTGCAATACCGTGTGCTACTGTATTTTAACCACCGGGTATTCCAACAGTATTAACGGTAACAACTACGCCGTTATTTAAAAACAACTTATACTTGTCGTTTTCTTCATCCAATCGCTTTCCGTTATGGGGCCCACACAAGGCTGCGTCGTCGTACGAATATTCCCCGACAGCAAGAATATTCCACGACCAACCGAATATTCACCGACCAAAAATAAATATTTTATAACCACTTGCTTATTTTGCAAAATTTGCACATTTCACCCATAACCAAAGTATTATATCAAATTAACCCCTTATTATCCACAATAATATTTAGAGAAAATTTGATTTTATTCATTAATAAGTTGGGGTCTTACACACTGCAGTTTATATTTGATAATAAATAAATAAATAAAATAAAAACCTAAACAGGATGTGCTCTACGTGAGTGAATGCATGAATGCGACAATTAGTTTTCTAACTAATAATAAAAACTAAAAAATAGAAAAAAGAAAACTAAGGTACTATTTTTTTGTTTTTGAGTTAAGATACAAAATACCGGAAAAAGTGCAACAATAATCTTGTCTTTCCTCACTGTTGATGCGCTTCGATAATCCTAAAAAATTATATATATATATATATATATATATATATATATATATATATATTAGAAATAAAAAAAATTAATTCGAATAAATAAAAATTAAGGAATATAAATTAATTCTAGTCACCGGCAACGACACCAAAAACTTGATGTGATAAAAATATGTAACTACAAGTGCACAGTATCAAATTGAAGAACTGGAAAGTACAGGTCGAACCCACAAAGACTATATTAATTTTAATGTATCCTTAATATCTATTTTAGGCGAATTAGAAATAAAGATTGAGAATTTATTAACTAGAATATGAAAACTAATAATGAGGAAGCAATCTAAGAATCCGAATCCATTAAATAATAAACATAACATATAATTCAATCTCTTCTATTTTTATAACTCAACTATAATGTTGATCTCCCTTCCCTTTAATTTAGTAATTTTACAATTAACGTTGGGCAAGCATAAACTATGAAAATTTAAGGATTAACTATAACCCATCAAAACTTCTTAGAGCAAGCATGTATTATGAAAAGCTCATATCTTAACAATAATCTATCAAAACCTCTTAATTAATTTAAAATCACATAAGAACTATAAAACGAAGGTATTTCAATAACAAAATATGAAGGTAAAATCAATTAAACATAAAAGATGAAAAATATTATCATGGATAATTATTTAATTTCATCTTCATCCTAGATATACAAATTAACTATAAATGAAATTAAATAAACTAACTAAAATAAAGAAGAGGAGAAGATTAAAAATAAATAAGAAAACTCTCTTTAATTAACGATCATCCAACCAACGTACAATGAAGAATTAATTTAATATACTCCTACTCTTACTCCTAACCTAAACTAATACAATACCTAATACTCCTCTCTAAAACAAGAGACCTATTTATAGGAAAAATAAATGTGTGCCCTAATTTCGATTCATTGAACTTGGACACTTTTGTTTCTTTTTTTTCCTCTTCTTTCCTTCTTGACTTCAATCTCTATATGGTAATCTTCCAAGGGTCTTTTTCCATCTTAAAAAGTTGGATATAAATTCTTTATTTGCTCCCAAAGAAAAAAAATATTATTTTCTACAAAACAGAATAAAATGTATTATTTAAATAAAATAAACATGTAAAATAATAAATATAGGAATATTAAAATGTATTAATTATGTTTCTATCGCACATCGCTAAGGTTTCCGAACATATCCCTAAGGTTCTTGAACACATCCCTCCTCAAGGGTCCCCAGACACATCTCAATGGCCAGAACCTATCTAAGGTGCTCAACTTGTTCACTAGACATGAATTATGTAACATACATCAAGTGTTCAGAATGTAACAAACACGCGGAGACAAGGCTCCTCATGATTTGGACACTTATCCAAATCAATTCAGAGATATTTAGGCTTATCACTAATGGACTCCGCCCATTAAGGTCACTGGAGACGTAAATGCTCGATTATAAATAAGGGGAACCTCTAGTACATATTACATACACACTCTCATAATTTTGAAACCTCCATATTACAAATTTACCAACAGAGACGAATCCAGGAAAACCCCTTTGCGTATTCATTTATTTCAAATTACTCAGAAGACTAGGAACTTGTGTGGTTGAGGCCGCGAAATATGGCACTATTACAAACCTTCATCTTATAAAAACGAAATGGTAAATATTCCTGTTAGCGCCAAGATTCGTCCACATGCTCCAATCACCAAAGTGCGTCTAATCCTGCACAGAAATAGGTAAACACCAAAAACTTGACGACTTGGGCCGCGGGGGGATAGCTCCGGTGTGAGAATAAGTACAGGTTAAATAATGTTAACAATAGAGGCTTAAAACTCTAGTGCTGTAAATAATAATTATGTGTATACCTTAAAATCAGTATGTAGCCTTGAATTTATATTGATCACGCCATCTCTACAAAATTCTTCCCCGTATAGAATTGGAATTCCTCATTAGGTAAGGTACCTTAATGGGAAAAAAAAGAATCTCCGTAAGGAAAGGATGTCGAATCATATCTTCACACTTTCCTCAAGAGTCATAAATTAAATGTGATTAGGAATTTTTGATTCTTTAAAATACTCAACTACCAAAAAGGCTCCTACGCGGGTTAAAACAACCCCACATGGACTTTGGCCCACCATATAATTCGGGCCCAAATTATCATGTCCCAACATTATCCCCCAGTCTTCGGTTGAATGGAACATTTATTTGAAGAATCCCTTAATAAAAGCCCAAAGATACTGCAACAATCAAGGCCTAATATTCCTCAGCAACCCCAATAACATGCCCCTACATTATGCCCACAACCACCATCATCATAGTCGTATTACGTGCGTCGTATTCACGTAACCGAGAAAAGTTGAAAAGCCACTAATTCAAAAGAAGCCCTTTCATCAAAAGAACCGCCATTTCTCAAATCCCTTCTGTAAGACCCCGAATTTTATGAAATAAAAGTATTCAATTTTCTTATAATTATTATTCTATTTAATGGTTAAATTGATGAAGGGTTAAAGTTAAAGGTGATATGTAAAAAATTTTCAAAGTAAGCAAGTTGATATAAAATATTCGTTGTGTCGGGGAATATTCTTTTTGTCGGAGAATATCCGTACGACGACACAGACATTGGTGAACCCCATAACAAAATAAATGTCGGAGTTAGAAAACGACAGAATTAGCTTTTTATAAAAATAACGGCGAAAGTTTTACAATTAAGCTGTTGAAATTCCCGGTGATAAAAGTACAGTAATACGCGTGATTGCATAGTAGCACACGGTATTGATTATTGATACTTACGTAAGAAGTCACTTAGTTTATTCAATTATTGCTACAGTAGTTATTGCATAATATCTCTCATATTATTGATTCAATTATTATCACAGTATCATTTGCATAATGTTTTAAATTACTAAATCAATAATTGAGACGACAAAGTTATTCATATTATTATTTACAATATTGATTATGTCTAGAAAGTTCTGTCGAGGAGAGGTTTGGTCATCTAATTGCGCGCCAATTGGGAGAAATTCTTATCGAAAAGCCCCCTCTTTCCTGGAAATGATCTGGTTGTTAAATATTGTGAGTTATAATATTAATGATAAATAATTGTTAATAGATTAAAAATATATTTATTAAAGATAAGTGATTTGTGGTAAATATTTATTCAATTTTTGATATAAATAAAGGGGCTTGTTATGAGGTGTTTGTTATAAGTTTGAGTTATTATTCCATGAGGAGATGTGTTAATTTTTCAGACCGTTGGTTGACGTTATAATAGTAAATCAATATGGATCACTGGTTTAAAATTTTAATAGTAAATCAATATGGACCGTTACTTTAAGTTTAAATAGTAAATCAATATGGATCGTCCGTTTAAAAGTAAATTAATCTGGGTCGTTCATGAATTAGTTACTATTTAATCTTTTTTTCTATAAATAGAAGCTCATTCTTTCATTATTTCTTATGAATTCACTAAAACTCTAGAGAGAGAAACTATAGAGAGAAAGAAGAGGAGTATTCTGCTACTACCCTACTTTAGTATTCAATCTTCTACTAAGGTAAGGGGTGTTATTTATTTCATATTCACTTACGATATTATTTTTTTTATTCGTAAGAAATATTATTTTCGTTCAATATTCGTAAGGGATATTATTTGTTGTATTCGTAAGGGGTATTATTTCTTTCGTATTCATGAAGAGAGTTATTTTCTTTCAATACTCGTAAGGGTTGTTATTCCATTCTTTATTATTCTGTTAGAATAACCTGTCTACGCAGACTACCGCATGCATGGTTAATTCTTTTTGTTATTCCATTCTTTATTATTCTGTTGGAATAACCTGTCTACGCGGACTACCGCATACATGGTGAAATCCTTTTGTTATTCCATTTTTTATTATTCTGTGAGAATAACCTGTCTACGTGGACTACCGCATGCCTGGTGAATAACCCTTCGTATTCAATTGTTATTAAATTGTGAAAATGATCTATCTACACGGACTACCGCATAACGGGTGAAAATCTATTTGCAGTTTCGTATATTATTTCTTTTCATATTCTTAAATCTAAACTTACTATAGTAAGTATTGCTTCTATAATTCCTGAAATTAATGGAATATCCTTGAGTTTTACGCTTCATCCAGTATCGTTTCATTGGAATATTTATCTGAACTTTCTTATTAAATATCAATATTTTCACCCGGGGTACTATTCACGGGTTACTATTCACTCAGTTACTATTCACTCAAATATAATTCACCCGAGGATTCAGGATACTTTTCATGTCGAGTTACTATTCATGGATTACTATTCACAGGGTACTATTCACCCGGAGTCCTATTCATGAAAAAAAATTGATTTCTTTTCGGTCCAAATCATTTATGATACAATATTATTCTTGAATTTTACTCCACAAAGCAGTATCATGTTGACAATTTGGACATTATTGAATTATGAATAAATTAAATTATAAATCTTTAAAAATTTATCCTTTGCTTTCTTTTAATTGAATTCTTATATCATTGTCATCATCCTCATGCTTATATTGTGATAAAAGTCATTTGTGGCTTACGTGCATAGATGTACTATTGATTGGTATGATTATGACCAGGGATTATTTGGTATAATCATGACCGTAATGCTATAAATGATGTGGTAAAAGTCCTCATTGGCCCATAGTGCATTGATGGACAGTTGTTGGTATGATCATAACCATTGATGAAAACACGAATATCCTTGGCCCGTAGTGCATGGATAAGTCGTGGTCGTGATACTAATGAATATCCTTGGCTGTAGTGTATGAATGATTCGATGATGTGGATTAATTATTAAGCTGAGTCTCAGCAATAAAATTGATGATAAACTTTTTAAATCATAGAAGATAGTAGATATCATGCTCTACTTGACTCTTCTAATAGATTGCTTGTTCCGCTGTAGTTAAACTTGATGGTTATTATATTTTTATCAGTTTAACGTTGTTGAAGGCTAACGATAATTTATTCTGCATTATCTTAGTCATAATATTTCTTACTGGGCTTGTTGAGCTCACCCTTTTGCTTTCATTGTTCTCTTCAGGAAATGAGAATATAGCTGGGACTAGTCAGGGAACAGAGTGATGGTCCGAGATGGTGCATTAGTAGTCCTCACTATTCTGTGAAATAGTGTGATAATAATTATAATGAGGACTCCATTGAGTGTGGATATTATCTAGAAGGCAATATTCTTGTTTAAACTCTCAACTATGTTTTGTTGTATTTTACACGACAGTTATATAATTAAGTTTGTAGTTGTATTCTGTACCACGTATTTGGTGACTCAGAATGGGTGATGTATACCTATTTTGGTGGCGTCACACCTTCTCCCAAAAACTCTCTGCAACTTGTTATCCCCATCGACAAGCCATTATACCAAAACCTCATACCCATTTACACCAATGACTTGGCCAAACGAACCTAAACGAACCGTCCCTCACACAACCATAGGTAAAGACGACCTCCTCCTAGTCAAAGTTCCCACAACAACCATCATCGAAACCCCTGGTTACAAAGTGATTCCATCGTCCTCAACTCCTAGCTCAGAAATAATGGCATCCCCCAAAACACCTAATGTACAAATCCGAAAGGAATATGAATCCACCAAAGCTTACCCCCACATGAACACCCAATCCTCCATTCAAAACGATCAATTGGACTCCATTCAAAAATAATACCATATACCTCCAGAATATTCCATATGTGCACCTCTCCAAAACAAGAAGGTGTACTAGCGCCCACAAGGAGAATGGGTCACCGTACCACTTTATGCCTTCAAATATGCATCTAACTTCCTCTCCTCGAATTCAGCTGTTCCTTTTTAGGACTGAACGGTACTGGATTCACATAGCTGATGTCGAACTCCTACATTTACCTAACCTTTGTCCTTGCCTTCTTCCACGAATTGAAAGTCCCCCAGGTCTTGATTTCTTTTTCGCTCTATTTAGTTTATAAAAAGTGGGGAATATTGCTTTCGCTACTTGGGCCTCCGCCCCGGAACCATCACCCCCATAAAAACCCCCTTAAGTAACAAAGGTTGGCACTCTCAGTGGATCTTCATCAAAGGAACCGACCCGAAGCTTCTGCCGAGTTGGGCCTCTCCAAACGAACCCATTCTAAAATTTTTCACATTTCCAAAAAAGAAAATCAACGCCTTTCGGGCCTTCTCTAGCCAGATGAAGAAGACCGAATGACCCATCAAAATATTTTCTGACCCAACTTGGCTCTACCAACACGGTTGTATATATTTCCTTACACATCTTTCCTTTCCAACCTCACACCGATCACTTATTAACACATTATTCCTCTGCACATGTAGTAACAATCTTCAAACCCGAGGGTCTTGAAGCTTCTGGCTCAGAAAAACCTTGTGCCTATGAAGCCCATTGTAGACCAAGATCCCGATGCTGAGACCATACTTATAACGAAAATCCCCATTGATACACCACTAAATTCCTCTCCTACACCCGAGACCTCTCTCAACACCAAACCAAACATCTTTGAACCCCCTCTAAAGGTGAAACCAATTACTGCCACCCCTATAGAGCCCCCTAAATTATCCACCAAAAAGTCCACCGAACTAACCAGATCCGACAAACTGGTGATGATGAAGAAAAACTTGAAAAAACACATCAAAGCCCCTACCCCTCCCACAACATCTTCCACTAAAAACAGAGGAAACCACGATCTCCCTCTAACAAACAGAGGAAACCTCATCCAAACCTCCGTAAAAGAATGTCTGAATAGAAGAAAGTACTCTAATTCCTAAAGAAGTTACCAACATTCCTCTTACCCCACCTCCACCTGAGAAGATGACAACCTCTGAGACCCCACGAAGCGATTTTAGAATATAAAGTGGTCTCGAGATCTTCTACATGACTTTCCCTATGAAAACTTTAACGCCTTCATCCTAGTCGGTGACGATGAGAAGTAAAAAGACCTTAAGCCTGAGGACCTTGTAATTGCAACCGTTGTCCCCATGGGTCTTGTAAGAACAAAAATCGTGTACCTCTAATTGAATCCTTTATCTCTGAATAATACGTATAACTTTCATGCAGCCCACATGCTTTATCAGCCTTCGACCGACTTCTTCTTTGGGTTGAAGAGATTTCTGCTTGCAAAAAAGAACTAGAAAGCACAACTGAATGACTTCAAGCAGAACTCGAGACTTGCTCAAACGAAAGAAAGGCATACTGGGAACGATTCCAAACTGCCACATTCCATGCTAACAGGCAAGCAACCGAAATGAAGAAATTATCCTTGAAAATAAAGGAGCTAAAACGGAGGTACTCAGAACTCTCTGAGCAAAGAGAAAACTTAAACTGGATCAAGCCAAGCTGAAAGAGGAGTGAGACAAACTCAAAAGATCCTACAACATTCTGGCCAAGGAATACTAGTAAATGTGTCACATATGGAACGTCTGAAAGCCGAGAATACCATTATCTCTGAGGCTGATAAGCAAAAAATCATCAAGGATTATTAAGAGTCTCCCGAGCTGACCAACCACATCATCGCCCAATTTGCCAAAGGCTACCAAAGCCATATAGAAAAGATAAGGGAGAAGATGTTAGTAGTAAGACTTGATATCAGTATATTAAACTCTTCAGATAACTAGGTCGATCCCCTTCCAGAATAACCATTTCTCTTCTGTACTTTCCATGTGATCATTTGAATGTAATTAACAACTTTAAATCAATGAAAATATCATTCACCGCGAAACTGATCATTCATCCACATATGCAATTAAAATAACAAAGGGTCCGTCCCACTAATCGAACACCTTCAAACAACATTAAGTACTTGTTAAAAACCGAGTACGAAATTAATTAAAGAAGTTACCTCCGTTCGGCAGAACTGAACAAGTAATAATCAGAATCTCGTTCCAAAAATTGAGAATTTAAGTGAAGAACTTGTTCGTTTTGGTAAGCTGAACACCTCATAATAAAGAAGCATTCATTCAGCAGAACTAAATACCCCAGGTAAATTAAAATTAGTTATTCGTTGGAAAACTGAATAACCTTCAAAGCAACATTCGTTCCCAAGAACTGAACATTTCTTCTAACAAAGAGGATATTCGTTCAAACGAACTGAATATCATCATAAGAATATTCCTTTCGGAGAACTGGATACAAGTTTAAGAGTCGCTCGTCTTGAGGAACTGAACACCATAAACAATGCTAGTTCTAAGGAACTGAACAACGAGTCAAACACCAATGACAATATTTGTTAAAAAATTGAATACTCATTTTATTAATAATTTTGGAAAATTATAAAGTCGAAACACCTAGACATGCTCTACTAATAATATTTTTGAAGCCTGCCTGCAGGCCAGTTATTCTTGACTTCTGCCCCATCCATTACCCGAAGCCGGTAAGTACCTGGCTTTGGCACCTCAACGACCTCATACGGTCACTCCCAATTTGGTATTAGCTTCCCGAGATTCTGGGGCGCAGAAGCCTCTACCTCTCAAAAAATTAGATCCCCAACCTCAAATCATCGCAGTTTTACCCCTTTATTATAATGTCTAGCCACTCTCCTTTGGTAGGCTTCAAGCCTCACCAGAGCCGATTCTCGAGCCTCCTCTAATAAATCCAGGTTGATGCGAAGACCCTCATCATTATATAACTCTTTAAACTGACTGACCCGAAGTGAAGTAGAACCAATCTCAACCGGGACCAGAGCATCAGTTCTATATGCCAACCTGAAAGGCGAATCACCCGTTGTTATCCTCGGCGTGGTTTGATAAGACTATAACACGCTGAGTATCTCCTCAGACCATCTTCCTTTCTCTTCATTGAGTCTTCTTTTTATCCCATTCAGTAAAGTTATGTTAAAACTTCCACCTAGCCATTTGACTGAGGGTGAGCCACTGACATTTTCTGGTGCTGAATCCCTAACTCCTTTAAGAATGCCTCGAGCTTTGAACCCACAAACTGTTGGCCATTATCTAAAATTACCACTAAGGGAATACCGAATCGAAAGTCCACAAATTCCTTCAGAAACTTTAGGCATTCTTGCTCCGTACTCTGTCAAAGGGGTTTCGCCTCTACCCACTTGGTCATGTAATCAATAGTCACTATCACAAAACTAACTTGTACCTTCGCCTTCGGCAGCAGACCCAATATATTAATTCCCCATACAGCAAAAGGAATCGAAGATAAAATTGAATACAGCTCCTCTGGCGGCTGATGGGTAATGGGACTGTTCATCTTACATTTAGTGCACTTTTTCACATACTTAGTTGCCTCTTTAAAAATATGGGCCGATAGTACCCCTGTCGAAGCACCTTATAAGCCAATGCCTTCGCAGCCATGTGATCACCACAGATACCTTTGTAAACCTCTCGAAGAACATACTCGACTATGGATAGAACCAAACATCTCAGTAAAGGAGAAGAATAGGCTCTTCGATAAAAATCCTCATCTATGAGCCAAAAATTTGAACTCCTATGCTTGACATTCTTTGCCAACATACGATCCGAAGGGAAGACGTCACCAGCTAAATAATCAAAATAAGGAATCATTCAACAGTTCGACCGCTCCATAAATAAAACATCAACATGCTGCACACTTGGCTGATTCAAAATTTCTAAGTAAACTAACCCACTGAATGTATTTGCATCTATTGTAGCCAATCTTGCTAGAGCATCATCTATAGTATTGTTCGATCTATTAACTCCCTGGAAGGCAAACGAACTAAAGTACTGTAGTCGATCCTTGACCTCGGCCAGATACTTAACCATTCTTACCCCTCGAGTCTCTTACTCTCCCGAAATCTGTTTGACGACCAGCTGGGAGTCATTGAAGATCACCAACCTCTGCACCTGTGACGCCCCCAAATCTGGGTTCTCTAACCTCGAATTCAGTGCTCACAATCCATCATCATCATAAGCATTCTATAACTACTGTGGAATAATAAACATACATTGTTCATTATAATAAAGTCTTCAACACAATCCCAAAGTCTTGTTGACCTTAACTTAAACTTACCTTTTCTATTACAAAAGCTTTACATAAATTATTACATCAGATTAGATAATAATTAAACATCTTTAACAAACTATTCTTGAATCTTTCCCTTGCCTTTATCTTTCTTATATGATGCCTCGACCTTAGCTAAAATAAACATCATGATATAGCAAATGTAAGCAACTAATTTGCTTAACAAGTTTATTTTCAGAGAAGATATATCATGATTAGAAATGAATTTAGCTTTCAATGTTCAACAATATAATCGATTGTGAAAGAACATGAATTACGTTGCAATAACTGAATAATAGATGCTGAGTGATTTAAAATAACCATGAACATATACTAAGATTGTCAGTATTTAAACTGATCATTTTAATAAGTTTTGATAATCGAGGGGATCAACCTTTCATACCCGGTGTATTATGCATAAACACTTAATAGTCGAGCAAGAATTGTTTTTCAATATAATGCTTTAATAAAATTACTCTTTTTCTCAGTTTCGAGTCCTTACCAAATAAATTGGTTAAGAACAGCTTTTAAAATATATTTGATTTAACAAATTTAAACATATTTGATCTAACTGATACAACTAGCATGGATCTATTTAATAAACAGTTCAAGAATGAAAGAACTTTAACTAATTCACAATTCAATAATAATTGAACATGAATTCAATTGCACAAAGTGCGATTCACAATAATCATTAAGGATGTGGAGTAATCAACAATAATTATCCACTAACATGCTTTGAAAATAATAACTCAAGTTTGAGTTAGAGAACTTACATGTTCGACGAGCTACGGCTAACTAGCTTTAATTAAAACTATTTGAACGGCCTAGCATTGACAATGTTGGTCTATTAATTAGTACTGCGTATAATTGTATTTCAATACGCCTACTTATGTTATTATCAAGTAAATAATTCAATCACAAGGTACACATAATATAATGTACTATCATTAATCCTATAAGATATTTAATAAATCTTAAGTTAATGATTTAATTAATTTATAAGGTTTTTCTTAAGTAATAAACACTTATTAGATCCTTAAACAATTTATTATAATTGTTTGATTAATTAGTTATTTAAATTCTCTTCATTTATTAACCTTTATTTTCATTTAATTACCATTTAATATTAGTTAAATAGTAATTAATTAATTACCTTTAGTTATTATTTAAGAATAAATAATAGTTAATTACATCTACTTATTATTTAATGTTAATTAAATAATGAATAATTAGATTATTAATATTATTTGTCTTTAACTATTATTTAATATTAAATAATAATTAATTAATCATTTATCCTTGAATAATAAATAATTGATTTATTTACTTCATTAGTCTTTAATTATTCATTACTATTAATAAATGAATAATTAATTAACATTTGTCCTTATTTATTATTTAATATTAATTAAATAATAAATAATTATTTTATAAATTTTGTGTAAATATAAGTAAGTAATTATATTATTACATAATCTTATTTAAACATTCTTTAATCATTATTTAATCATTATTTAATATTAATTAAATAATAATTAATCAATGGTTTTGCTCTATTTATTATTTAATCTTAATTAAATAACCAATATATAGTTTATTAACACTAACTCTACTTAATTATCACTTAAATAATAATTAAATAGTTAATTACATTTAAATTATATGTAATTAGTTTAATAATCATTTAGTGGCATTAATAATTATTAATTAATAATTTTTAAAAGATTTAAATGAGTTTAAACCATTAATTACTTAATAATTACATAATTGTTCTAAAGAATTCTGAATTAAATATTTTTCACAATTTTAGAAAAATTTTAAGTCCCAACCTCACCAGCAGAACCGGTCGAAAAATTGGTGAACCGGTCGCCGGAAAGTTTTGTCGGTTCGCCGAAAAACTGAACCGGGAGTAGCTCTCTTATTTTTTTTTTCTTGATTTTTCCTGATTTAGGGCCCTTCACTAAAACTTGAATAAAATGAAATTTAGAACTTCGATTTAGGTCCAGTCAGTCTCGTTGGATTCGTATCTTCCTGAACTAAAATTTTCATTTATCAAACATCAAATTTTAATCTGTTTTGGTCCCAGAAAATAGCCCAGAAGTGACCGGTCAGCAACATGATTCCAACAATTGGAGTGTTTTGGTAATAAATCCATATCTTGCTCATTTTTTAGCATTTTAACATGATTGCAAAGAGGTTTTTCCCTTAACTCATAGACCTAGCATATTAAGAAATAAAATCACAAAATCCCTTTGTAGATTTCAAAATGAAAAGTTTCAATCACACTTTCCGATTAAGTTTTTTGGCCTTATTTTCATGCATTTTACCAAACTTTTATGTATACATAAACACATACCAGTACACAAGTTAAATCCATTAAACTCTATATCTATCATTCTAGCATGCTTCTAGCCATTTAAAGCTTGAACTCCATGTATCTAACATAAAAATACACAAAGCATACAAGATTAGTGTTTTTCTTAAACTTTTGAACATAACTTCTTTTCCTTCTTCTTGATCATCTTTTAAACACTCAAATAGGTAATATCCAAACATGAAACCAAAAAACAAACAAACTAGTAAATGAAGAGTTTTGGAAATTCAAGAGTATAGATTCTTTATTTTGTAAAATCAACAAAAGACATGAAACTAGAGTTTGAGATTTAATATTTTTAATTTGATCTAAAGGCACACCTTCTAATCTTCCCAAGGTAAGAGATATAGTTTGAAGGCATAAAAAAAATTCTCTTCCTTTTCCTCTCTTATAATATCCGAACTTCATCCTCCCTTTTTCTCTTTCTGTTTTTTTTTCTTTTGTTCTTATTAGCTTTTGGAGAGTAAATAAAAGTTTTAATTTGGGTAAATATTTGGGGGATATATAGATGATATATATATATATATATATATATATATATATATATATATATATATATATATATATATATATATATATCACTTACATATATATATATATATATAAATCTCCCATCTTCTCTTATTTGTCAAATGCTATGAATTTTTTATTTAATGATGTAAGACTCCGAAATTTATGAAATGAAAGTATTCAATTTTATAATTATTATTCTATTTAATAAATGGTTAAATTGATAAAAAGGTTAAAGTTAAGGGCGATATGTGAAAATTTTGCAAAGTATGCAAGTTGATAAAAAATATTCGTTCGGTCGGGGAATATTCTTTTTGTTGAGGAATATCCGTACGACGACACCATCATTGGTGGACCCCACAACGGAATAACTGTCGGAGTTAGAAAACGACAGAAATATCTTTTTATAAAATAACGGCGAAAGTTTTACCATTAAACTGTTGAAATACCCGGTGGTAAAAGAACAGTAATACGCATGGTTGCATAGTAGCACACAGTATTGATTATTGATATTTACGTGAGAAATCACTCAGTTTATTCAATTATTGCTACAGTAGTTGCTGCATAATATCTCTCATTTTATTGATTCAATTATTGTCACAGTATCATCTGCATAATATTTTATATTATTAAATCAATAATTGAGACGACAAAGTTATTCATATCATTATTTGAAATATTGACGATGTCTAGCAAGTTCTGTCGAGGAGAGGTTTGGTCACCTAATTGGGTGTCAATAGGGAGAAATTCTTATCGGAAAGCCCCCTCTTTTTTGAGAATGATCTAGTTGTTAAATATTTTGAGTTATAATATTAGTGATGAATAATTGTTAATAGATTAAAAATGTGTTTATGAAAGATAAGTGATTTATGGTAAATATTTATTTAATTTTTGATATAAATAGAGGGGTTTGTTATGAGGTATTTGTTATAAGTTTGACTTATTATTCCATGAGGAGATATGCTAATTTTTCATACCGTTGGTTGAATTTATAATAGTAAATCAATATAGATCGTTGGTTGAAGATATAATAGTAAATCAATATGGACCGCTGGTGGAAAGTTATAATAGTAAATTAATATGGATCGTTGGTTTAAAGTTTTAATAGTAAATCAGTATGGACCGTTGCTTTAAGTTTTAATAGTAAATCAATATGGACCGTCCGTTTAAAAGTAAATTAATCTGGGTCGTTCATAAATTAGTTACTATTCAGTACTTTTTCCTATAAATAGAAGCTCATTCCTTCATTATTTCTTACGAATTCACTGAAACTCTAGAAAGTGAAACTCTAGAGAGAGAAACTATAGAGAAAAAGAAGAGGAATATTCTGCTACTATCCTACTTCAGTATTCAATCTTCTAC
Organism: Panax notoginseng; assembly: GCA_016801055.1. NCBI lineage: Eukaryota > Viridiplantae > Streptophyta > Magnoliopsida > Apiales > Araliaceae > Panax > Panax notoginseng. The sequence continues at coordinate 123,032,739 of CM029023.1, forward strand.
TAAGGTAAGGGGTGCTATTTATTTCGTATTCGCTTACAATATTATTTTTCGTATTCGTAAGAAATATTATCGCCGTTCAATATTCGTAAGGAATATTATTTGTTGTATTCGTAAGGGGTATTATTTCTTTCGTATTCATGAAAAGAGTTATTTTCTTTTAATACTCGTAAGGGTTGTTATTCCATTCTTTATTATTCTGTTTGAATAACTTGTCTATGCAGACTACCGCATGCATGGTGAAATCATTTGTTATTCCATTCTTTATTTCTGTGGGAATAACCTGTCTACGCAGACTACCGCATGCATGATGAAATCTTTTCTTTATTCATTTCTTTATTATTTTGTTGGAATAACCTGTCTACGCGAACTACCGCATGCATGGTGAAATCCTTTTGTTATTCCATTCTTTATTATTCTCTGGAAATAACCTGTCTACGCGGACTACCGCATGCCTGGTGAATAACCTTTCATATTCAATTGTTATTAAATTATGGAAATGATATGTCTACGCGGACTACCGCATGACAGGTGAAAATCCATTTGCAGTTTCGTATATTATTTCTTTTCATATTCCTAAATCTAAACTTACTATGGTAAGTATTACTTCTATAATTCCTGAAATTAGTAGAATATCCTTGAGTTTTGCACTTCATCCAGTATCGTTTCATTGGAATTTTGATATGAACTTTCTTATTAAATATCAATATTTTCACATGGGGTACTATTCATGTGTTACTATTCATTCGATTACTATTTACTCGAATATTATTCACCCGAGGATTCGGGGTACTTTTCATACCAAGTTACTATTCACGAGTTACTATTCACCGATTACTATTCACTCAAATATTATTCACATGGGTATTCGGGGCACTTTTCATGTCGGAGTACTATTCATGGGGAGTACTATTCACCCAGAGTACTATTCATAACAAAAATTAATTTATTTTCAGTCGAAATCATTTTTGATACAATATTATTCTTGAATTTTACTCCACAAAGTAGTATCATGTTGACAATTTGGATATTATTTAATTATGGATAAATTTAATTATAAATATTTAAAAATTTGTCATTTGCTTTCTTTTAATTGAATTCTTATATCATTGTTATCATCCTCATGCTTATATTATGATAATAGTCATATGTGGCTTGCGTGCATAGATGTACTATTGATTGGTATGATTATGATCAGGGATTATTTTGTATAATCATGACCGTAATATTACAAATGATGAGGTAAAAGTCTTCATTGGCCCGTAGTGCATTGATGGACAGTTGTTGGTATGATCATGACCATTGATGATTACATAAATATTCTTGGCCCGTAGTGCAGGGATGATTCGATGATGTGGTTTATTTATTAAGCTGAGTCTCAGTGATAAAGTTGATGAAAAACTTTTTAAATCATAGAAGATAGTAGATATAATGCTCTACTTGACTCTTCTAATGGATTGCTTGTTCCGCTGCAGTTAAACTTGATGTTTATTATATTTTATCAGTTTAACACTGTTGAAAGCTAACGATAATTTATTCTGCATTATCTTAGTCATAATATTTCTTACTGGGCTAGTTGAGCTCACCCTTTGCTTTTATTGTTCTCTTAAGAAAATGAGAATATAGCTGGGACTAGCCGGGGAACGGAGTGACGGTCCAAATGTTTGCATTATTAATCCTCACTATTCTGTGAAATAGTGTGATAATAATTGTAATGAGGACTTATTTTTGAGTTTGAATACTGTCTAGAAGACAATATTTGTATTAAAACTCACAACTGATATTTTGTCGTATTCTACACGACACTTATCAGTTATATAAATTAAGTTTGTATTTGAATTATGTACCATGTATTTGACGACCCAAGATGGGTGATGTATGCCTATTTTGGGGGCGTCACAAACGAGGCTACAAATTAGGGTGCATAGTTGTTCAACAACTCTTGACAATTGGTGGAGTAAAATGATTAAACCATGTGCTTCCTTTTCCTTCTTAGATTGCCGGATACATGCCCCCATATTTGGCCAATTTTATTTATTGATTTATTTGTTAATTAACCATCTAGAAGGTCCATATAAATTGGGCCATAGCTTGGGCCATTTGATTTATTGTTTGGGCTCTCTAATTAAATTGTTTGGGCTATGTAAAAATAACATGATCCAATAGATAAATTTTATCTTACCCTAATTATTTAATTAGGGTTTCCATTCCACTAATTTTAGAATTTAAATCATTACTTATGTACGTTTAATTTTTATAACCTAATTAGACTTGCTTTAATTAAGTTATAAAATTAATTAATTGAGATGTTTAAAATAAATCTCTTAGGGTTAGCATGTATCTTAAATACTAGTATTATTCAATAACATAACCCTTAGGTTATTTAATTTCCATACCTAATGTATAATTAGGTTATGCAACTTTTTCTTTTAATTCTCTTTATATAATTCATACATATATATACATATTTAGAATATATATATTTATTTAACCATAAACATTTTCCAAATAAATAATAACATATTTATTCACCATATGTCACAAAATTTTCAATATCATTAATATTTAATTATCGTGTGACTTAAAAATTTTTGTTATTACAGCACCTCGAGACTCTTCGCCAGCCGCAGACCTGCTACAATCGCTTCATACTTTGCCTTATTATTAGTCGCTTTAAACCCGAAGTGAATTGCCTACTGAACCCTAAACCCCTCTGGACTCTTCAGAATAATACACGCACCACTGACATATGAAGTCCAAGATGTAAGAACTGTGAATTTAATGAATAAATACTATGTTGATATAATAAGAAAATAAATATTTATTTGAATATAAAAATTGGTGTGTTGTGATATGAGTAATTCAATTAATTTAAATTGAATTTGTATGAGAATTGTGAAATGCCTTGTGTGGCATGAGAATGGAAATTTGAAGGGTTTAATTAAGGAATGTACAAATTGAGAAGTAAATAATTAATTAATATTATATTATTAATTAATTGTTATTGTGAATAATAAATTACGAATAAGTAAAGTAATTTACATAATTAGAATTATATTGCTCATTTAATTGATGTGTGTAAAGGTATATAGTAATATTTAGTAACTACATTAAAAAGAATGTGTACTGTGACATTGTGACATGACTATATAACATGGAAACTATATAATAAGATTGATGAAATGTGTAAGTTATGCCAATGATGTCTATGTGACCATGTAATGTGTATAGTGCATTAATATACATATTATGGAATATCAACTTAGACTATGTGAATAAATAATATAATAAGTTTTATGATAATGTGGCGTGTCACTACTCAATTAAATCATAATTTGGCATTATCAAAATGTACATGGATTATATTTATACCCCTAAATTGCTAACATAATATTGCTATATCATTTAAATCCATATATGCACCCAATTGAATTTAAAACCTAAGTATACATATATGTGTATTAAACATATAGTATGTGGCATTATTCATCTATCAAATACTGAGAGTAGAATTGTCCCATTTTTTGAGTCACTCTCTTCTTCTACACGTGAAGGGCCATTGGCCTAAGACTACCTATTTCCTTCATCTCTCAAAACTTCCCAGCAGCTAGCCATGATGAAGAAGGGTGTGGGTGATGGGAGTGGTTGGCCACTATTGCACCAACTCTTGATTACCCAATGAATTCTCCTTCCATCTCTTAGTTTAATTCCTTGGACAATGGCTTGGCATGGTTAGTAAGTTGTCTATAAATTGAGCACTCCCCTTCATTTTCTATGTTACTGAGATTACTTGCTTAGTGGTTATAAGAGTAATTTGATTTTGAGTAGAAGCTCTGCCCAATTCTTATCACAAAGGTAACATCAGTGTTCTTATTTTGATATTTGGAGAATTCTAGAATTTCTAGTAATAACTTCTTAATTGCATTCTGAGTTGTCATGTATGTGTAATCTGAGTTGATATACATGTTTGGAAGTATTAGAGTTAGTCTGAGTTGCAGTTAGAAGAAGGTTATCAATGCACATGTTGAGGCTATGCTTTTTTGCCTCTAGACGAAGTGGTGCGGTCGCGCCACTTCCTTAGTCCTTCACCGCGCGGGTTGCCTATCACAGTTACTGCTGTTAGTTCCTTAAGATGTCATGAGCAGTCTACTTAAGTTTGAATATGTATATAAATGAACTTAACACATGAATAGATGTTGTTATGAATATAGTAAGTTATTTTAGTTTGATTTAGTATGTATTCAAAGAAAACTTAACAAATGGGGAACTAGAATTTGTGAACATGAAGAAAAGAATAATTTGACCTTAAGCCCCAACATGTCAAGTTCTGATATGCGTTGGTATGTGACCAATATGTTAGTTTACGTTGTTGAAGATGGTATAGTATATTCAAACATAATTTCAATGGAAAATGCAAGTAAAAGACTATACTAGCTATATGTACATGAACTATGCATATACTAAGTTTAAACTTCAAAACATGCTCATATGATCTATTGTGAGATTATGAAAGCATGCTATAGAATATGTGGACTTATCTTGCATACTGGAATAAGTTTTACTAAGGGACACTTTAAGTTTCAAATACAAACTTGATAAACCATATGGGAACTTGTGAGCATGCTTATATATTCTAATATGTATATGTGAGAGCATGATGTATAGTAAATAAAGTGACTTACTTACTTGGTAGCTAAACATGATATTTTCACAAGGAACCTTGAAATTTAGTTTTTTCAACATTACGAGTATTCTAGCATTTGACATCATGATTAGGTGTGTCATACATGTAGATAATATTTGCAAGCATGCTAGCTAATCGTATACACTACAAAGTAGTTAGGAATGGTTAGATCAAGTCTAAATGAATGAAGTTGAACTCCACAACTTGACATACATGGCCAATCTAATGCAAGCATGTGTAGTTGAGACCTATGGACCACATAGCATGTGTTTAATGATTGAACGTAAGAAAATTGTGAATTGAACACTTAAAGTCTTAATTAAATAAGAATAGATAATGACTTATGTTAATGTTAGGATATAAGGTCAAACTTAGCAATTCACATACTAACATGTGTATCTTACATGATTATTCATCTACATACAAGACGGGTGTACATTGACCTTCTGCAGAAGCAACCATGTCTTGGTTTGCACCAGGATCAGCGCGACCACCCCACTCCTTAGTACAAACCAAGTGCGGTCGCGCCAGTCTGCAGTACAATCAGATTTTTGTTGTTGATCTAAGGGTTGATGCATGTCTATATTGTTACTTTAATCAGTAGTACATGTCCAGTATAGTATATATATGTGAATAAGTATGATAAGAGAATAATACTATAACTACACCCTTAAGTCAAAATGTGATGGCAAACTATGTTCTCTAAATGACATAACATCTTAGAAACCGATTTTAGTGTTATGTGGTGATTTACGTATGAGATCATATGACTAAGAGAAGACTAGCAATATATGATTAGTACCAATAAATTATACTGGTGTATCATAGTAAGTTAAGATAACAAGTGTACAGATTAAACTTGTATAACTAATGTGATTATACATGAATAGGATATTTTAATTCTTCGGAAGGGTGTTAAGCTTTACTTTGGTAAACTACGCGTAAGGCAAGTATCCGAACTCTCTTTTATATTGAGCAATTTTCCTAACTTACACAATTTGGATTTGTGCAAGTTCTTGAATTTTATTTGATTCATATATTGAATGCAAGTACTCGAACCTTACTCTTTATTGAGCATTACTTGAACTTGTACTATTATTGATCATACAAGTAGAACTTTGAAAGTATAATACTTTGTAATCTAGAAATGAAATTGTTTACAAACCTTGATTTCTAACGATAATTGTTCATATATGTACTGTGAAAGAAAATTATCTAAGCCATTGCTTCGGCTAGACTATTGATATTGATCGAAAGCTATCCAAACCAAATTTACTTGGTGCGGACTCTTATAACTGAGATAAACAATCCTCTTGGTAGGGGAATTCTATATTGTCGAAAAACCGACGTGCGCACTTGAGAAAGATTAAATGTAATGCATTGACATAGGGTACTTTAGGCTGATCACCTGTTGTACTTGTTTTATGAAATTACCAGTTTATTACTGTTAATTCTAGGAGAACTTCTTAGTTCTTAATGACTGCTCAATATTCATTATTTTGAAATCTTGAATTGATTAATAATTGAGTATCATTGATATTTTCTATCCATAGCGACTATTGTTGATAATCATTGATACTTCTTACTACCTTTAACTATCCTTATTGTTGTACCCTTGAGAAATATAAAACTACATTGAGTACCCTTTTTGATATATTACTTGCTGGGCAAATTTATTGCTCATTCTTGCTTTCCCTAAAAACATTCCAGTTAAGGTAGAGCAAGGCGGCCCCTCAAGCATTGATAAGGGCAAGGGCAAGACTACTGAGTAATTTATGTTTAGTGGAGATTATTATATTCCTGCAATGACATAAGATGTGAGATGTACTATTTATATCTAAATTATGTTTAATTATGTTGGAGGTATTGTAAGAGATGTTTAAGTTACGAACCCTTGGGACAAGAATAATTATGTTATAACAATGTAATTTATTCTAATATTCCGTTATGTGAGATATTGATTTATTATTAGAGTTAGTACGTGACAACCAAATTTGAGACAAGTGTGGTCTGAACTTGGGGGCGTCACAAGATCCATCCGCATACAGCGTCCACGCACTCTGAACTGGCTGAACATCCGTGACGGCTTGAACAACCTTCTCTGTCTGACCCATGCTATCGTCTGCCTCAGAAAATGAACACTCTACTACAAAGTCGGCCAAGGCCTGACCCTTTAATGCTATCCGAGGATGATACTCCAATAAAAACTATGTTAACTTCATCGTCCACACATCAACCCAACCTGAAACATCTGGCTTACCCAACACTTTCTTCAAGGGTTGATCAGTGTACACTACTATTAACCAACCTTAGAAGTATTGTCGAAGCTACCGACTGGCTATTACCAACGTATAAGCAAACTTCTGAAGATTCAGATACCTTATTTTTGCATCCCTAAGGGCATGGTTCATATAGTAAACTAGGTGCTATTTACCCCCAATCTCCCGCACCAAAACTGCTCCTACTGCCAATGAACTTCTCGCCAAATACAAATATAAAGGTTCAGAAGGAGCTGGCTTCACCAACAAAGAAGCTGAAGACAAATACTTCTTAATCACCTGAAAAGTATCCTCACATTCTGAAGTCCATTAGAAAGTCTTCTCATTCTTCGACCCTTTCAATGTATAAAAGAATGGCAAACACCTCTATGCCAACTTAAACATAAACCTCCTCAAAGCTGTTATCTGGCCCGTCAAACGTTAAACGTCATTATTCCCCTTTATCTTCTATAGATTCGCCTTTATTCCCCTTTTGCTGATCAGATAACCCAAAAATTTCCCTGCTCCCAAACCGAAGGTACACTTCGTTGGATTCAACCTGAGCTTGTAGTGCCGAATAGTCTGAAAGGAATCCTCTAAATCATCCAAATGACCTCGAACCGACATTCTCTTAACTATTATATCATAAACAAAAACTTCCATGCTTCGGCTCAACTGCTTCGAAAACACATAAATCATCATCGATCCTATGTTACGTGGCTCCCGCATTCAACAATCCAAAAGTTATCTTCTTATAAGCATAAACCAACCGATGGGTGATGAATGTTGTCTTTGGGATATCCTCCTTATGCATCAAAATCTGATGATACCCAAAAAAAGCATCCATAAAACTGAGCAAGGCATATCCTGAAGTGGCATCAATCAGTTGGTCAATGTGAAGAAGTGGATAAAAATCCTTTGGACACGTTTTATTCAAATTCGTGTAGTCGATGTAGACCTGTCACTACCCATTCTATTTTTAAAACAGTACCATATTTGCCACCCACTTGGGGTAGTCAATCTCAAAAATAAAGTTTACTACCAGAAGCTTTGTTATCTCTTCATCTATTATCTTTTGCCTCTCTGAGGAGAAGATCTTCCTCTTCTGCCTAACTGGTTTCTTTTTCGGGTCCACGTGCAGCCTATGTACAACTACCTTTTAATCAACACCAGGCATGTCACTGGGAGCCCACGTAAAAATGTCTGCATAACACTATAGTAACTCCACCAGGTTCATCCGAAAAGGTTCCTGTAATCCCGACCCGATTCTGACGGTCGTGTCCTTCTTTCTCGGAATCAACTCTACTTCTTCTATCTCTTCGGGAGGCATGACCAGAGGCTCTATAATACCTTCGGTAAATAGTTCAATTTCTACCGCCATTGTATGCTTCTACTTATTGACTCCTACCCCCAAAGAGATCAATGCATTCCTATAGCAGCTCTTTGCTAAGTCAAGATCCCTAGCCACCTCACCAATTCCATTCAGCGTGGGAAACTTAATCTTGAAGTGAGGAATCGGGGTCACCTCCTGGAGAGCTGTCAAAGTCGGTGTCCCAAGAATAACATAGTATACAGAATCCACGTGTACTACGAAAAATCTATAAATTATTTTTACCTGCTGAGGAGTCGTCCCGAAGATCACCGGCAGCTCAATTGTCCCTGCAACCTTAACTGGATCATTGTTATATCCATACAAAGGAGGATCCTGGCCAACCTCCAACTTTCTACCTCCCAAGTCCATCTTTTGGTAGGCATACACATACAAAATATCCACTGAAGATCCATTATCGATCATCATCTGCTTCATATCCATCGAACCCACTTGTGTCGTAATCACCAAAGCTCATTTGTGGGGTTCGATCGGCTCTAAAGGGAAATCCTCATCAGTAAAGAAAATCACTAAATTGGGGTACGACCTTTCATGCCTAACAGGCTGATCAGACACTCTCAGTACCGCGTCCAAGAATCCTTGTTGCTTCTTCCCCACAACCTTTCTGACTAACCCACTCGTGATCGCATCCACGACCCGGCGTACTGCCTGGGTCTAATCCGATTGTTGTGGTTGGGTGGTCGGATTCAATACCGAGGTGTTATTCACCTGTTGTTTCCTCGAAGTGTCCCGTCTTGGGACGTACTAAACTAAAGCTCCATTCTAAACGTTCTGCTCGATCAAATCCATCAGGCCCCTAACAAGTTTTCATAGAATGCCCAGCCGGCCCATGATAATCACAGTATTTATTCATATTCCCTCTGCTATATTTTATGTTATCATTGGCTGGTTCAAAGTAAGGCTTGTCCTTTATATGTTTTAGTATAGTAGCCCGATCAAAGTTGAGCTTTGTGTAGATCTTATTAACTCTCTAATTCAAAAAAGACAGACGTCCTCCACCCAAACTGCCATTGTTGCTGCCATACTTCTTCTGATTACCACGCGACTTGTCATTATTATTGTTTCCTTTTCCTTATCCTTTATTTTTTCTGATTGGCTCTACTTTAGGATGCCCATCGCCTCCTCCACTACAATAAAGCCTTCGACCTTGTCAAAGGCTTTGGCCAAACTTTTTGGATGGTTGAACATTAGCTCCTTTACCAACTTTTTGGATTTTACAAGATCCAAACCATTTTGAAAAAGACCATCCGCCTGAAGGTTGTTCAAATCTGAGACCTAACGGATGGCTTCTCAGAATCATTTCACGTACTAACCCAAGGTTTCATTTGAATACTGCCTAATCTGGGATAGTGAACCGGTCGGCTTCCCTCTCCTTTTATTACTGCCGAACCGAGCATGGAATTTATCACAGAGCCTTTTACAAGATGAAATTGAGTTTGGGGCCAATGTCATCATCCACTGCCGAGCGTCTTTCCTCAAAGTAGTCATAAACATCTGACATTTAGCCACATCTGAGTAGTCGTAGTAGTCCAGCAGCCGATCATAAGTCAGGCTGTGCTCATAAGGGTCCCCCGAACTGTAATAACTCTCCATGTGAGGGGGTTTCTTACTCGAATCGGCCTTCTCTGGGACAATTTTTTGGGAGAACAGTGAAGAAGATTTAACTGGGGTTGCAACATTCTAATTCCCCCCAGCTAACCATTTCTCTTATCCAGTTCAACCACCTTCCTTGCTAGCTCTTCGGTCTCACTTCTTTGAGGGGAAGGATCTCTTTTACCCCACCTTCTTCAATCGGGAGATGGATCCAGTCTCCTGTAATTTGACCGAAACTACTAAAAAAATGGTCATTTGTGATGGCCAAAATCCATCACAAAAAGTAGGAAAACCATAGGTTTACGTGATGGCTTTAAGCATCGTCTTGTATACGCCCATCATGAAAGGTTTTACGTGATGATTTTGGTAGTCACGCAAACGCTTAGTGCTTTTGTCATGATTAATACAATCCCATTAACACGTAATCTATTGTGATTGTCAAAGTCATCACAAAAAAATAAGACTTTAGGGATCAAATGTAAGAACGTGAATATCTATTGACGCATAATTTATTTCACTATATTAATTGTATCTATATTAATTGTATCAAATGATACTTGTAGTATTCGAACCATCCCCCCATTTGCAAACTAAATAACGAGTATTACCACTACACCAAAGCCCATATCATGATTATAATTTTAAAATAAAATATAAAAGGAAACATATGTGAGTTGACTTACTAAACAAAATTACTTTCACATATGATTTGGTGATTGCAATGACAGTCACAAATACTCTATAATGATAGTAAAATTAGTCATTACTAAGAGCCATTATATATTTTATTATTTTGTGATGACTTGAAAATTCCATCACAAAATACCTTCTTTTTGTAATTGTAAATAAAAGTCGTCACAAAAATCTATCTTTTTAATAATTGTCACGGCCGTCATAAAATATTGTTTTGATTATTTCTTACATTAAAATATATAGTGATAGCTTAAATGCAATCATAAAAAGGGTATCTCTATAAGTGATGACTTAGTACGTCACAAAAAGAAAATTTATTTTGTGTGAAAAAATTGGTGTGATTGACATGGTCATCACAATTATAATACATTGATAGCAAGATTAGTCATCACTAAGAGCCATCATATATACTATTATTTTGTGATTGCTTAAAAAGTTCATCACAAATTACTATCTTTAATGATTGTTTTTAAAAACTGTCACAAAGCTCCGTCACGTATTCTTGTTTTTCTAGTAGTGCGACCTCTACTTTCAAAACTTGATGCCCTAGAGTGGCTTCGGTGCCTTCTCCTAGTGTGCCTAGAACCATCTGGACGATGTGTCTTGGACTAGTTCTCGGGTGACTGTTCTCTCGATCTGCTTCTGTGTTTGTTCCTGTCCCGAGAGCTACTCTGAAGCCTGCTCTCAGTCCGCCTAGAATCGTCTGTTCGATGTGTCCTGGATTGAACTTCTAGCAACCGGCCCCGCCTTCGGCTATGGCTGGAGGCACGTTCCTTGTTTCTCCCGATTAATAACACCACTTGTTGGTCAATCTCCTTTCGTTGTAAGAGCAAGGCTTTCAAGGCATCATCCGTCTCCTGGGCCTTTTTAGATAAGATCAACCTCCTTTCGTCATGGCCATCGTTATGGGGACGTGTTCGGGACGGTTCATACTCGACACGACCCCCATGACCATCATTCCTGCTCGCAGTTGAGAACAATCTCCGCCGAGGGCTATTTGCCCTGTCCCTTGATGGGGCCAATGAGTTACTGTGAGGCCCGAGTCTGTCCTGGATGCTCCTGGAGGGATCGAACATGTCCATGACTGATCCTCTTGGCTGAGCAGACTCGTCCAACGCTGACTTCCCAACTCCAAAAATTATCTTACTATTCACCATGATTCCTGCCGGATAACTCCTATTGTGATTGAAAAATAACAACAATAGAAAGCCCTCTTTCTAGCGTCAATGTTAACGCCAAGATCCGTCCACGGGCTCCAATCACCAAAACACGTCCAATCCTGCACAAAAACGGTTAAACACCAAAAGCTTGACTGCTTGGGCTGCCGGGGGATAGCTCCGGTGTAAAAATAAGTACATCTTGAATAAGGTTAACAATGGAGGCTTAAAGCTCTAGTACTATAAATAATAATTATGTGTGTACTTTAAAATCAGGATGCAGCCTTGTATTTATATTGATCACACCATTTCTACAAAATCCTTCCTCGTATAGAATTGGAATTCCTAATTAGGTAAGATATCTTAATAGGGACAAAAAGAATCTCCATAAGGAAAGGAAGTCGAATCATATCCTAACACTTTCCTCAGGAGTCATAAATTAAATGTGATTAAGAATCTTTGATTCTTTAAAATACTCAACTACCAAAAAGGCTCCTACGCAAGTTAAAACAACCCCACGTGGACTTTGACCCGCCATATAATTCGGACCGAAATAATCATGACCCAACAATTCCAATAAGATTAGTATGAGCAATGATATACATTATTGCATGACCCCTCTCTAGCATCTTAAACTTTTAGATGAGTTAATTACTTAATATGATATAAAAGTTTTAGGTGTGCAAGGTCTAAGGTTCAATTTTTTATGACCGCACAATTATTTTTATATTTATTTAATAGTACAAATATACTTTGTGATAGTAGCATTATTTTTTGATAACAATGCTAATATCACATAAAAAAAAACTCATATAATACTTACATACACACATGAACCCACAAATATGTATGTGTATATATGTGAGATGGGCCCTCTCTTTAATATTACCAATCGGGTAGAAATTAAATACGTGTTCCAAAATCTTATTTTCCTTTTTTTTTTATCAACAAGTTCTTGTTGATTCTCATAATTCAAAAGAGAACCAATTAATGTCATTATTTCCTGTGGTTAGTTTCTATATTCACATATCAAATAACAAAGTCAAATCATCTTCTCAAAGAATCTAAAAAGTACTGATGTGCACTAATACTAAGGTTATTTCATAATATATATACTAGGTTTCTTTTATCTTTTATCTTTTATCTTTTATCTTTTTCATTTTGTCATCTCATCATTTGTAAAAATACTAATATATTATCCCCTGGACCGAATCCTGATGCCAAGTAACAAATAATAGTTTATATAAATGAGTTGCATTTGTTTAATTAGCGAACAGTTGTATTTTAGATGAACTTTGTAATATAAGTATTTTCTTTATTTAAAATTATAAGATTAATATAAATTTTTTAAAAATAAATTTTAAATATTTTTAAACTCAAAATTAACATAAATTTATTTAGTTTTTGTCAATATAATTATAAATATTATAAAGAGTCGTGTTATGTATTATAATATAATTCAGTCGAATTATAATTGCAATAAATGTACATTCATTATATAGACAATAATTACAAATGATCACACTCTAATTTATTATATCTTATCGTATAAATCTTCATGTCGGTGGTAATTCAACTTCGTTACATATTTGTCGACATATATATTATTTCTCTATCATATACTACCTAAAAAGCACTAGTAATAAGATTTTTTATTTTTAAAATTTAAATACATCATGTTAATTTTAAATTAACTTTTAAAAAATCAATAGTAATATTGTATTTCGTAACCGTATGTATTATATAAATGCAACTCTCTGCTACTCATGATATGCACCTCATTCTGTAGGACTTATCAATCCAACCGACTGGAATCCAAATCACCCTGGACCAATTTATTGCCTTTCTAGCTAGCTAGCTAGCTAGTTCTTCAATGAGAATAAAACTAAAGGTGGAAAAACAAACTCTCAAAACATATTTCAAATCCAGTGCTGCTAGAAAATTTGTACAATTTTATTGAAAAGAAGAACATAAGGACAGCGGGGAAAAGGTAGATTCCACTGATAATGCAAGAGAAAAAGTGTACATTTATTGTAGTATATAAGTAGGCAAGGTGTATATTAAAAATATCAAGCATAGATAGATAGACAGGCTAACTAGCTAGTGGTTACTTGTTCGTTCAAAAATACATCTAGCAGTACTAATAATTACTACTACTAATAAAAAAAAAAGATTATTAACATATACATATTTATATATATAAGAATACATGTGAGTTGAGTCATATAATTATTGTGAGTCCCATATATATATTAATTATGCCTAGAGATCCACTTGTTGTTGGGCGAGTGATTGGGGATATTTTGGATCCATTTACAAGGTCGATTTCCCTGCGGGTGACATTCAACAACAGGGAAGTGAATAATGGATGTGAGTTCAGGCCTTCTCAAATTGTTAACCAACCAAGGGTTGATATTGGAGGAGATGACCTCAGGACTTTCTACACTCTTGTAAGCCTCTACGTACTTATATTAATACTTTATATATATATATATATATATATATATATATATATATATATATATATATATATATTCTTCTTCATATTCGTTCATTATTTATCTCCCTTTTCATTCATTATTTATATCTCCCTTTTCAATCTTCTTTCTTTCTTTCTTCGCCTACAAAAAAAATATTAAGTACAGGGATTTTGATCCGATGAAATTGTTCTCTAACTTACTATCGGTCAATATTATACAAAATTAGTTGTATTTATATAGAGAGAGAGTTACAACTGTTATATAACAGACCTAAGCATAATGCAACTCAAAAGAAAAACCTTTACAAGCATAGTGATGAATGGAGAAATTCTTCTTATTTGTTCTTCTTGTGACTACACAAAATCTTTAATCCACATTTTCTTTGTAGGGTTCTTAACGATATCTAAGATTTTCATTTCTGTATTTCTTTCATAGGTTATGGTTGACCCTGATGCTCCTAGCCCAAGTGATCCAAGCCTGAGGGAATACTTGCATTGGTTAGTATTCTCCCTCTCCCTATATCTCTACTTCTCCCTCCTCTCAATTACACACACACACACATATATATATATATACCTGGAAAAAAGTGAAAGAAAAAAGAGATGAGATTTGTATGTGGGGAGATAATAGTAGTACAATTTTTTCTAAGCAAAGAGCGTGGGTATTAAGCCAAAAGGATGAAGTTGGTGTTGTGACAAGGTTGAACTTCTTAATAATATATCACCAACATTATCTTGTATAGAGAGCACTTACATATATTATATAGTAGTTCAATTTTGTCTAAAAGATGCCTATATAGCTTGGAGTGCAAAGAGAGCATGGCCAAAAGCCAAGTTTGATTATAAATTTCATCCGGTCTCAAAAAATGAGTAAAGTATAATTTACACATATATTATAAAAAATAAAAATAGAGGAAATAGAATGAAAAGTTCTAAATTTATTCCTAGTCACATAAGATTATATACAGTGATAGTATTTTAATTTTTTTTATAGTAATGGACCCAAATACTTACTTTTCACTATATATATTTTATCTAATTCTTTTGAGGAAAAAAATTGTCCAATTTGTCATCCTTTATAATTTTAAATATTGAAAAAAAAATATGGCTTATTTTCTTATTTTGTTTCTAGTTGCCTTACTGATTGATTCATATATATATATATATATATACACACACACACACATTAGGATTTACAACAAGGTTCCTAGGGTACCATCTCCATCAAATAGACCATATTGTGTCTATTTTTCTCTCTTATAAAGTTAGACTAAATTATATTATATACCTTCAAATTTTTTTCCTTGTGAGCACTCCTTCGTAGCATGTGGAAAAGCCAAATTTGTATTCTGACCTCTTTGGTTCTTTTACTTCTCATCATTTTACCTGTCAGATAAATAAATTGATTGTTACTTACTTCTTGGCGTTAAATAAGAAGTCAAAGAGTACAAGCTCCACGATCTATTCATTTACTCCTTATATATTTATTTCATGTGATAACAATAACAATGCTAGCTCCACGATTCGAAATTAAATAAAATTTACAACCTCTTATATTTTTACATATTCTATTTAAATTTTATTTAAAAAGTCTATATCCTGTTTTATATATATATATATATATATATATATATATATATATATATATATATATATATATATATATATATCGGTCCGGATCATAAGCTCACTCCTTATCTAGCTCACCTTGCAAACCCCCCTTTAACGACAGATCAGGCGACGATTCGGTCAGTCGCTATAGGTTCGGTCCGTCGCTATATGTTGTCCGTCGCTAAAAATTAAGACGACGATTTTATATATAGCGACATACCGAATCGTCGTCCGATCCGTCGCTAAAAGGGGATATGCAAGGTGAGCTACATAAGGGGTGAACTTAAGATCCGGACCGATATATATATATATATATATATATATATATATATATATATATATATATATATATATATATATATATATATATATATATACACACACACACACACACGATAAGGATCAAGAGCATTCTCTTTAAATAGCATTCCTCCTTAAATAACATTCTTTTATTAAAACTACGTCGTTTTGGAGGGACGCGGTGGCATTTTTGTAAATACAATGCCACCGCGTATTTATAAAAATGTCACCGCGTCCCTCCAAAACGACGTAGTTTTAATAAAAGAATGCTATTTAAGGAGGAATGCTATTTAAGGAGAATGCACTTGATCCTGACCGTTATTTAAGGAGAATGCACTTGATCAGCACATCAGGTCCGGGAGTCCGGACCTTGTTAAAATTCGGACCCCCTTTTTTTTTTTTGCTTTTTTATTTAAAACAACTAAAAAAAAGTTTAATATTTTATGGAACTGAAATTTTTTCATAATATAGTGTTTTGGGTGTGATTTGGATACATATAACAAAACAGTCTGTACCCAAATCACACCCAAAATACTGTATTATGTAAAAATTTTAGTTTCATAAAATATTAAACTTTTTTTTATTTGTTTAAAAAAAACAGTCCGTATTTTAAAAAAATCCGGGATTCCGGACTGGATCCGGACTCTATATATATATATATATATATATATATATATATATATATATATATATATATATATATATATATATGGGTGGAAAACGTTAGTTCTGGACAATGTTTCAACTAACTGTTATCCAGCCACGGCCAGTCAAAACGACCGTGTTTTGACTGGCCGCTAGAGGGAGTTGTGGCCAACATAAAAGAATTTAGCTTAATTACTGATTATCCTTATACATACTACTTATTAACCAGTAAAATAAAATAATAAAAAATTATAAAGATAATCAGTAATTATCTTTATATTTATCCTTATACTAATTGATAAAATATAAGGATAATTACCGATTATGTCTTATAATTTTTAATTATAAATAAAAAAATAGTGATTGAGTTTATATATATATATATATATATATATATATATATATATATATATATATATATATATATATATATATGTTATATTTTTTACTACTAATTGAATTTGTGTTCTCGTTGAATTAGGATGGTGACTGACATTCCAGCAACCACTGGAGCAAATTTTGGTGAGTCCGTATGTACTTGAGAAATTTTGCTTTACTTTTCTTCCCTTTTTATTTGTTTTCATTCTTAGTTTAATGTAGTAATTCATTTATTGAACTCTTTTGCTCATAGCATCAAAAAGTAATATGGCGGATCAAGGGATTCAGTCTAGTGGGGGCAAGAATATATAATTTTGGAATTCAATCATTTGATATCAATATGCATATGGCATGCATAATAAATTAAGAAGCATACGATGATTAATTTCATATATATATAGATCATGAATGTATGTATTCTTTCAACCTAATACATTTTACATGAGGTTTATTAATTTGGTTCTTAGTATTTGCAGCAGTAGCGTTTGATGTGTTGTGTTTGAGCCACAAAAGTTGCATTGTGAATTAAATAAACTACATTTTAAATAGATTAGTTTAAACAAATAAGATTTACGAGTGTTTGTGTAACCAAATATGCATCAGTTTAAAAGAAAAAAATTGAATTGAAGTAACTATAACTAATCCATGTAAATGTGAATATGTAGGCCAAGAGGTTTTGTGTTATGAGAGTCCAAGGCCATCAATGGGAATCCACCGATTCGTTTTCATATTATTCCGGCAATTGGGGCGTCAGACGGTTTACGCTCCGGAGTGGCGCCAGAACTTCAACACTCGAGAATTTGCTGAGCTCTACAATCTTGGTTTGCCAGTAGCTGTTGTGTATTTTAATTGTCAAAGGGAGACTGGCTCAGGAGGAAGAAGGAGTTGATAAAAATAAATACATATTAGAAATGATTATTAATTAAAATATTTATTTGTTTCATTCTCTTTATATATATGTATTGAAGAGACAGAAACAAGTAGGTATAATCTGTGTATTGTTTTTTTTGTATTTTTTTTTTTTGAGAACGGCAGATGGCTATGTTAATTTAATTTGGTTGAATGAAATAATCCTTTTTTATGTATGAGTGTAGTTTTACGTTAAATGTTTTCCCTGCAGGAGAATTATATCTGCCCTCCGGCCATTATTGAAAGGAGTATAAATATTCTAGAAAGAGTGTTGAATAGATAGATTATTATACTTTTTGGAAAATTATTGGTCTTTTAAAAATTAATCCATGACTCATTTGTTTGATGATATGTGAATATAGAACAAGTCAAGGAAAGAGTTAAGAAAGGAGGTAATCAATCACACTCAAAGTGCTAACAAGTAGTAAGAATTAATATAAATTAAACGCAATTGTTTATAAACGTAGATCTCTTAATGAGCATATAATACAAGTGATGATATAGAGATTAAAGCTCTAGCTTGTATTTAAATAAACTCAAGATCAAGTTCACAAGCACAAGTATCAACATGATAAGTAGATTACTTGTGGTGTGTAGCTTTTGATGTATAAATATAACCTTATAAGCTTATATCAAAAATTAGTGTAAGAAATGTTTGGATAAAATGATGAATATAATATTAAGGGTTGAAGATATAGAGATTAATATCAAACACTTGAATGACAATTAAATAGTCAAGTATAAAATATATAAAAGTTTAATACTTGAACAATTTAACGAGAAAATATTATACTTTTAAGCACGTATATTTTTCTTGATTAAAAGATATAAGCATTTTATAGTCAATCGAGAATGCTTAATATTTAAAAATATTACAAGTATGTAAATATATCAATTTGATGCTTTATAACTTATAATAAATACAATTTCAAGTATAATATGATTTAAACTAAAATGCTCAAATACTTGAACTTTACGCATAACTAATCAAGTGTAATATATGTTTGGTTTTATTTATATTTCTTTTCTAAGAGTAGTCGGTTTACGTATACTTTTCTCAATGTATATATATTTGTCTGATGGAACACACATCCGATATCTTAAATTAAGACGGGTTGGGAGATAATTTAATCTTTAGTCACTAAAGCTATATATTTACATCGATATTGTTATTGTATAAATAACAAAAAGTATTATGGATTTAATAATTACCAAAATAAAAACATAGGCTTCAAGTGACGGAATTTTGCACACTTGAATTCCTTCTTTGATTTTCAAGTGAAATAGAACGTAAAATTCTAATGATCACATTTGATTTGATTAATAAAAATTCGATGAAGCATGTATGTATTTATAAGGATAATGAAAAAATCAAGGAACATAAATGAGGAAATCAAGGGATTTTCCCTTTTATTTTGTGATTAATTTGTAATCATCTTATTTTCAGTAATCTGTTATTGTGTTTAGGTAGTTACTATGTTTTAAATTGTTTTCCTTATCACTTAGGAGAGTTCTCATTTTTCGTGTATTATATATACTGGTAACAAATCAATGAAAAGCACACAGACATAATTCTCTAATTGTTAACTTCTTGATGATATCAAAGCCTATCTAAGGTTATCTTTCCTTGCTTCTTGGCAAACGAAAATAATTAAATTACCATTCCCAATACTCAAGAACCCACAAAACCCCTCATCATGATCACCATTCATAATTCCATTAAACTCACCTCCACTAATTACCTCTCCTGGAAACTTTCAGATGGAAGCCATTCTAATTGGCTATAATCTACACAAATTTATTGATGACTCCTTTCCTGCTCCTATGGCCAAAATCACCACAAATAATGAAACAAAAGAAAATTCAGCATACAACACATGGGTCCGCCAAGATAAACTTATTTTTGGGGCTCTGGTTGGCACACTCTCTCTTTCTATTATTCCTCTCATCACCCACACACAAACCTCTCATTAAGCATGGCAAGTTTTGGCCAATACTTATGCTCGACCCTCTTGTGGTTATATTCTACAAATTAAAGATCAACTCAAACAGATAACCAAGGGCTCCCAAACTGTTTCTAATTATATACGGGTCATAAAAACTCATGCAGATGAACTTGCGGCACTTGGCAAACCTTTTGATAATGAAGATCTCATTGGGAAAATTTTAGAGGGTCTCGATGATGAATATCAACCTGTTATTGATGTTGTTAATGGCTGTGAGACCCCAATCTCTTTTGATGAACTACATGAAAAACTTATCAGCAAGGAGCTTTCTCTTCATCAAAAGATCAATTCATCACCTCTTCCGGCCTCCGCTAATCCAACCAATACCAGATTTACTCCAGGCCAAACCAATAATCGCTCTACACGATCTTCCTGATCTTCACCCCCTCACGAGCCTGCTATGGGTCAGCCCGGCCACACCCAACCTGCCCAGATGTCCTTCTCCTCGACCTTTTCTCGGTCGCTGCCAGTGATGTAATACTTAGGGACATGTGGTCTCTAAATGTCCAATTTTTTACCAACACCACCCAAACTTGCAACCACCTCCTCGTTCTAGTAATAAATGACAACCTCGTCCTTCAATTCCCTAGTAACCTTGAGCTCATGTTGCAACCGCAGACTCCTCTACCACTCCTAATTGGCTCCTCGACAGTGGAGTTTCTCACCATATTACTTCTGATTTAAATTTACAACCTTTCCTTTCACACACCCTATGATGGCATAGACGACATTGTGATTGGAAACGACAAGGGTCTTCCTATTTCTTATATCGGTTCTACATCTCTATCTACTCCTTCTCAATCCTTTTCATTATCTAATGTGCTCTATGTACCTACAATGAAAAAAAATCTTATATCTATTTCACAAATTTGTTGTTCTAACAATACTTCTATTGAATTCACACCCACCTCTTTTTTTGTGAATGATCTACGTACAGGGGCAACCTTCACTACAAAAAAATCAGTCATTGCCGACGGGCCATGCCGTCGCCAATGACACTCTTGCCGTTGGCAATGGGGTCATTTGCGATGGCAGACCTCGTCGCCTTTACCGTAGCCCCTGGCTCCTGTAGCTCGCCGTCAGGAACTTTATCATTGCCGACAGGACCATTGCCAATGGCACGCCTTCGGTAAGATGTCATTAGCGACGACATCAGTGACGGACGGACCATCGGTAATAACCATACTTTAATTTTAATAATTAAGTCATTCCAGATGGCATGGCCATCGCCAATGAGTGTATACCCCGTCGCCAATGACCTCTATTTAATATAATTCTGGATCCGTCGCTATAGGTCATTGCCGACGACACCCCATCGCCAATGCCTCCGTCGCCAATGACCCATTTAAATTTTTTTTTTTTATTAAAATTGCAAAATTTTCCTGTCCATTTACATATACATTGTACCTGTTGCATATTAAAGAAAAACAAATAATGACAATGTACGCATATCAATACACAATCATATCTTTTACTTTCAACAATCAATATAGTTAGATACCAAACTCTAGTCTGTACAACTCAAAAGAAAAATACATACATGAAAGTCAAAATATAAATATAAACTAACTACATCTCAAGATCAGGAATGTCTGTGTCATCGCCTCCGGTCCCATCACCGGTCCCACCTCCGATCCCATCGTCGGTCCCACACTCTATAGTCTCATCAGCATTAGCCTGGCGGTCATCACCATCTCCTCCACATGCATCGCCTGTGCCGCAACCTCCACCCCCACGGGTCTCATCAACATGACCCTACAAAATTAAAAAATTAATAACGAAGTCCAAAATAGACCATATTTAAATTATTTTAATTTGTGTTTTACAAGTGTTGGCAAGTTTGACAAACGAGGTGATAACTCGGCCTCCGTATATCGGAATCGAGTTCCGTAAATTGTAATGCGTGTCTAATACCTACGCGGTACTACGTGTATTTTTTCGTGTCGTTTAGACGGCAGAAGCGTGTTTTGGACTCTTTTTCGACTTTTTACCTAAGTGTTGGCGAGTTTGGCAAACGGGGGATACCTTATGTCGGAATCGAGTCCCGTAAGTTGTAACACGTGTCTAATACCTACACGGTGCTACGTGTTTGTTTGCGTGTCGTTTGGACGACTGAGGCGAGTTTTGGGCTCTTTATTGACTTTTTGCCTAAGTGTTGGTGAGTTTTGCAAACTGGGCAATAACACGGCCTCCATATATCGGAATTAAGTTTCGTAAGTTGTAACGCGTGCCTAATACCTACGCGATACTACATATGTGTTTGCGTGGCGTTTGGAGGGCCGAGGCGGGGTTCTCTTTTTTGGATTTTTACTTAAGTGTTGGCAAGTTTGGCAAACGGGGGGATAACTCGGCCTCCGTATATAGGAATCGAGTTCCGTAAATTGTAACGCGTGTCTAATACATATGCGGTGCAATGTGTGTGTTTGCGTGTCGTTTGGATGAACGAGGCGGGTTTTGAGCTCTTTTTTGACTTTTTGTCTAAGTGTTGGCGAGTTTAGCAAACTAGGTGATAACTCAACCTTCGTATATTGGAATTGAGTCCCGTAAGTTGTAACACTTGCCTAATACCTACGCGGTACTACGTGTGTATTTGCGTGGCATTTGGAAGGCCGAGGCGGGTTTTGGACTCTTTTTCGACTTTTTATCTAAGTGTTCGCGAGTTTAGCAAACAGACGGATAACTCGGCCTCCGTATGTCGGAATCGAGTTCCGTAAGTTGTAACACGAGTCTAATACCTATGCGGTGCTACGTGTGTGTTTGCGTGTCGTTTGGACGGCCGAGGCAGATTTTAAACTCTTTTTTGACTTTTTGCCTAAGTGATGACGGGTTTTACAAACTGGGCGATAACTTGGTCTCCGTATGTCAGAATCGAGTCTCGTAAGTTGTAACGCGTATCTAATATCTACACGGTGCTACGTGTGTGTTTGCGTGTTGTTTGGATGACTGAGGCGGGTTTTGGGCTCTTTTTCGGCTTTTTACTTAAGTATTGACGAGTTTTGAAAACTGGGCGATGAGTCGCCCTCCGTATGTCAGAATCGAGTCCCGTAATTTATAACGTGTGTCTAATACCTGCGCAGTGTTACGTGTGTGTTTGTGTTACGTTTGGACGACCGAGGCGGGTTTTGGGCTCTTTTTCGACTTTTTGCCTAAGCGTTGACGAGTTTTGCAAACTAGGTGATAATTCAGTTTCGGTATATCAGAATCGGGTTCTGTAAGTTGTAACGCGTGCCTAATACCTACGCAGTACTACGCGTGTGTTTGCATGGCATTTGGATGGTCGAGGCGTGTTTTGGACTCTTTTTCAGCTTTTTGCCTAAGTGTTGGAGAGTTTGGCAAACTAGAGAATAACTCAGCTTCTGTATGTCAAAATTGAGTCCCGTATGTTATAATATATGTCTAATACCTATGCAGTACTACGTGTGTATTTGCGTGTTATTTAGATGACCGAGACAGATTTTGGGCTATTTTTTGGCTTTTTACCTAAGTGTTGGCGAGGTTTTTAAACTGAGCGATAAGTCGGCCTCCGTATGCCAGAATCGAGTCCCGTAAATTGTAAGGCGTGTCTAATACCTTCGCAGTACTATATTTGTGTTTACGTGTCGTTTGGACGATCGAGACAGATTTTGGGCACTTTTTTGACTTTTGGATTAAGTGTTGGCCAGTTTTACAAACTGGGTGATACCTCGGCCTCCGTATATCAGAATCAAGTCTCGTAGGTTGTAATGCGTGCCTAATACCTACGCGGTGTTATGGTGTGTTTGCATGGCGTTTGGACAATCGAGGCGTGTTTTGGACTCTTTTTCGACTTTTTGTCTAAGTGTTGGCGAGTTTGGTAAACGGGAAGATAACTCGGCCTCCGTATGTCAGAATCGAGTCTCGTAAGTTGTAATGCATGTCTAATATCTACGCGGTGCTACGTGTGTATTTGCGTATCGTTTGGATGACCGAGGCGGGTTTGGGCTCTTTTTCAACTTTTTACTTAAGTGTTGGCGAATTTTATAAATTGGGCAATAACTCGGCCTCCGTATGTCGGAATCGAGTTTCGTAAGTTATAACACATGTCTAATACCTATGCGATACTACGTGTGTGTTTGCGTGTCATTTGGATGACCGAGGTGGGTTTGGGCTCTTTTTCTATTTTTTACCTAAGTATTGGCGAGTTTTGCAAACTGAGCATTAACTCAGCCTTCGTTTATCAGAATTGAGTCCCGTAAGTTGTAACACGTTCCTAATACCTATGCGGTACTACGTGTGTGTTTACGTGGCGTTTGGATGGTCGAGGTGAGCTTTAGACTTTTTTCGACTTTTTACCTAAGTGTTCGCGAGTTTAGCAAACGGGGGGATAATTCAGTCTTAGTATGTCAGAATCGAGTCCCGTAAGTTGTAACGCGTGTCTAATACCTATGCGGTACTACGTGTATGTTTGCGTGTCGTTTGGACGGCTGAGACGAGTTTTGGACTATTTTTTGACTTTTTGTCTAAGTGATGGCGAGTTTTACAAACTGAGCGATAACTCGACCTTCGTATGTCGAAATCGAGTCTCGTAAGTTGTAACGCATGTCTAATACCTACACGGTACTACGTGTGTGTTTGCGTGTCATTTGGATGACTGAGGGAAATTTTGGGCTCTTTTTCGACTTTTTGCCTAAGTGTTGACTAGTTTTACAAACTGGGCGATAAGTCGGCCTCCGTATGTCAGAATTGAGTCCCGTAATTTATTACGCGTGTCTAATAACTACGCGGTGCTACGTGTGTGTTTGCGTGGCATTTAGATGGTCGAGGCGTGTTTTGGACTCTTTTTTGGCTTTTTACCTAAGTGTTGGTGAGTTTGGTAAACGGGGGGATAACTCGGCCTCTGTATGTCAGAATCGAGTCCCGTAAGTTGTAATACGTGTCTAATACCTATGCAGTATTACGTGTGTGTGTGCGTATTATTTGGAAGACCGAGGTAGGTTTTGAGCTATTTTTTGACTTTTTACCTAAGTGTTGGCGAGTTTTACAAATTGAGTGATAAGTCGGCCTCCGTATGTCAGAATCAAATCTTATAAATTGTAATACGTGTCTAATACCTACGCGATACTATGTGTGTGTTTGCATATCGTTTGGATGACTGATGCGTGTTTTGGGCTCTTTTTCAATTTTTTGCCTAAGTGTTGGCGAGTTTAGTAAACTGGGCGATAACTCGGCCTCCGTATATCGAAATCGAGTCCCGTAAGTTGTAACGCATGCCTAATATCTACGCGGTACTACGTGTGTGTTTGCATGGCGTTTGGACGGCTGAGGCGGGTTTTGGACTCTTTTTTGAGTTTTTGCCTAAGTGTTCGCGAGTTTAGCAAATTGGGGGATAACTCGGCCTCCGTATGTCAGAATCGAGTCTCGTAAGTTATAACGTAAGTCTAATACCTATGCGGTGCTACGTGTGTGTTTGCGTGTCGTTTGGAAGGCCGAGGCGGATTTTGAACTCTTTTTGACTTTTTACCTAAGTGATGACGAGTTTTGCAAATTAGGTGATAACTCGGCCTCCGTATGTCGAAATCGAGTTTCGTAAGTTATAACGCTTGTCTAATATCTACACGGTGCTACGTGTGTATTTGCGTGTCGTTTGGATGATCTATGTGAATTTTGGGCTATTTTTCAGCTTTTTGCTTAAGTGTTGACGAGTTTTGAAAACTAAGCGATGAGTCAGCCTCCGTATGTCAGAATCGAGTTTCTTAATTTATAACGCGTGTCTAATACCTATGCGGTATTACGTGTGTGTTTGTGTTACGTTTGGACGACCAATGTGGGTTTTGGGCTCTTTTTCGGCTTTTTGCCTAAGCGTTGACGAGTTTTACAAACTAGGCGATAACTCGGCCTCCGTATATCAAAATCGAGTCTCATAAGTTGTAACGCGTGTCTAATACCTACGCGGTACTACGTGTGTGTTTACGTGGTATTTAGATGGTCGAGGCATGTTTTGAACTCTTTTTCGACTTTTTGCCTAAGTATTGGCGAGTTTGGTAAATGGGGGAATAACTCGGCCTTCATATGTCGGAATCGAGTCCCGTAAGTTGTAACGCGTGTCTAATACCTATGCAATATTACGTGTATATTTGCGTGTCATTTGGACGATCGAGGCGGATTTTGTGTTATTTTTTGATTTTTTGCCTAAGTGTTGGCGAGTTTTGCAAACTGAGCGATAAGTCGGCCTCCGTATGTCAGAATCGAGTCCCATAAATTGTAACGCGTGTCTAATACCTACGCAATGCTACATTTGTGTTTACTTGTCGTTTGGGCGACCGAGGCAGGTTTTGGGCTCTTTTTCGACTTTTTGACTAAGCGTTGGCGAGTTTTGCAAACTGGACGATAACTCGGCCTCCGTATATCAGAATCGATCCCGTAGGTTATTACGCGTGTCTAATACCTACGTGGTGCTACACGTGTCTAATTCATACGCGGTACTATACAGTGTTGCGTGGCTCCCAAATGATATTATAATCACTATATTTACCAAGTTGAGCAATCTTCAATAACCCAATAAACGAACATTACACAACCATTACATACAACCATTACATGAGCAATCTTCAATAACCCAACTACTCTAGAATGACACTATATACATATTATGCTACCAGAGCCAGACTATACATTACATACAGCCTAGAGTGTGGTATTTTGAAACATTGATTGATGTTCAAATGCTCTTTATACATGTAAAGTTAATAATTAAAGAGATACATTTCTCTAAACTAGTACGGAGAGAATGCCACTTAATCAAGTGTTTCGTTTCACACAACCATTTATAATTTAAAATTTTGTAAAACCTACCCCCATCCCCACCCCCACCCCCACCCCACAACAATTGAAATTTGACCTTATAGATCAAATTCTCCCACTTCTTTTCAACAAACATATGTCTATAAATTAATAATTTCAAACTAGAACTATAGTAATGGTCATACTAATAAACACACAGAAAAAAATAGCTAAAAACAAATTAATTGCTACCCATTATACCAAGCAAGTCAGCGCATACACCCTCTAAAAATTTCTAAATTAATGTAAAATTAGAGCATACCTGAACTTTGATTCAAGAAACAATTAAATTCTTCAACACAACAATTTATCAACAGAAGTTGGATATATGTCACTAAGCCATGAAAACCCCAGTTCAGCACCAAACGGTAAGAATGAAGTAATACATTGCAATTGGGTATCTCATGTCACATTAAAATTTTCATAAAAACTTGCAAACTATAAATTTGTAATAAACAACAACAGATATTTTGGGAAAAATAGAGTGAAATTGTAGAAACATAGATTATTAGGTTACATTTGGGGGAAAATTGGATTTGGGAAAACATACCTTGCTTGAGAAAGACAGAGAGGGACTGCGATGGCGAAGAGAGGATGGTGGCGACGACAAGAACCAGCCAGAGGGTGACGACAAGAAGGAAGAGGGCGACGACAAGAGGAGAAGGCAGAATCGCGAGGGAAGTAAAAAACGAAAGAGCAGAATGAAAAATTAAACTGAGTCTAATTAAATACAAACCTATTCTCGATGGCAGTGCCGTCGTTAATGCCCCCGTCGAGACTAATGTCAATCTCGATGGTAGTTCCCGCCGCCTATGACCTAAGTCTGTCGACCTATATTTTTTGCGCACGCCCGTAGAGGAAAAATGAGCGCGAAAAAGGAATAAGTACACATTGGTGACGACACACATTATCGACGGCCATACCGTCGACATTAGAGTAATTCATGTTGGTGTTTCTGTCGTCGGTATTAATCCCGTCGGTAATGCCCTATTTTTTTGTAGTGCTTTTTGCAGGGTCGAACTAAGGTTGGTGTGTATGAATGGCCAACAACTACCTTGTCCCCGTCTTCTCCATTAATCACTTTTTTTAGTGTCAAGACCACGCTGTTTGAGTGGCATCATAGGCTAGGACATCCGTCATTTTCTATTCTCAAGCATATTGTATCTTCCTTTAAGCTTGACTACTCTCGATTTTTTTATGTCAATTTCAATTGTAACTCATGTCAGTGCAAAAAAAGTCATAAATTACCTTTTTTAATTTCCACTCTCACCACATCTTCTCCTCTTGAAGTTATTTTTTTGATGTATGGACATCTCTTCTTTACTCTATTGATAACTTCAAGTATTATTTTATTTTTGTTGATCATTTCACAAAATATATATGGTTCTATCCTCTAAAATGAAAATCTCATGTGTAAAATGTCTTTGTTCGCTTTAAGTCCCTTGTTGAAAATCATTCCAAACACAAAATACTCACACTTTATTCTGATAATGGGGGGGGGGGGAGATATCAAGCACTTTCTAGCTTCTTAGCCACCAATGGGGTGTCACATCTTACCTGCCCCTTTCACACACAAGAACATAGTTGAAACTGGGTTATCTTTTCTCTCCCATGCCTCCATGCCTCTGTCACACTGGTCGTTTACTTTCTACACTATTGTCTACCTCATAAATCGTCTTTTCACCCCTGCTCTCGACCTTTTCTCGCCATATAATAAACTCTTTGGTACTCCACCTAACTATTCCAAACTTCATATTTTTGGTTACCTGTGTTATCCATGGCTTCAACCATACTCCTCTCATAAACTTGCCCCACCCTTTTCCCCGTGAGTCTTCTTAGGTTACTCTTCCACTCAAAGTGCCTATTTATGTCTAGATCCTTCGTCCTCTCATGTTTATACTTCTCGTCATGTCAAATTTATAGAATCTATCTTTCCTTTCGCCTCACTTTCCATAAATCTCCCTCGCCCATCTTCAGACACATTATCTCAATGGTGTCCCATGTCACTTCTGATCATTGCCACATCATCCTCTACAACTGGCTCTACACCCCTTACGACAACTACTTCAAAATGTCCTATTTTCACCCAAAACCTTATCAACCAGTGTTCTACCTCAATTACAACAGACAACAAGCACGGTAGTAATACGCCTTTGTCCCCTATCTTGGCAGCCCCAATACCTCATAATGGCAGTGTCGAGTCTCTATCCACAAGCTCTACGTCAACCACCTAATCTACCCCACCCTCCTTACATCCTCCCACAACTTCTGCTTCTTCTACCCAACCATCCACGCCACCAATCTCTCCTTGAGTCATTCTTACTCAATCCAAACATAATATTCACAAACCCATTCAAAAGATTAACCTCACAGCCCAACTCATTACCACGGATAGCCCTGAACCCACAACTGTGACCCAAGCTCTTAAAGATCCTAAATGGAGTTAAGCTTTTTTTGATGAGTATGATGCTCTTATTCAAAATGGAACTTGGTAATTGGTTCCTTTTTATCCTAAACAAAATTTAGTTGGTTGCTAATGGAACTTTCGTACTATGTATTTAATTGATAGCAATGTTGACATGTATAAGGCTTGTTTAGTTGCTAAAGGGTTTAACCAACGCCCTGGAGTTAATTTTCATGATATATTCAGTCCAGTTGTTAAGCCCACAACTGTTTGTCTTGTTCTCAATCTTGCTATTAGTCGTGGTTGGTCTCTTCGGTAACTCGATGTTAATAATGCCTTTCTCCAGGGTACTTTTACTGAGGCTATCTTCATGGCACAGCCACAAGGCTTCATTGATCAAGACCATCCTCAACATGTCTGCCACCTTCGCAAGGCTATTTATGACCTCAAACAGGCACCCCGGGCTTGGTATCATGAGTTACGCCAGTTGCTTATCACCTCTGGCTTCACTAACTCATATGTAGACACCTCTCTATTTGTCTTCAACAATTGGGGTACAATAATTTATCTTCTTATTTATGTTGATGACATAATTATCACAGGTGACAATGCAGAGCTGTACAGAACTTTATTCAACTCCTATCTTAACGATTCTCTCTTAAGGATCTTGGCTCCTTAACCTATTTTCTCGGAGTTGAAGTTTCTATTCACACCGATGGTCTCTTCCTTTATCAGCGTCGATATATTATTGATCTCCTTACTTGTGCTTGCATGATTAAAGCAAAGCTCGTAGCCACGCCTCTTGCCACCAGTCCACCCCTCGCGCTTCATTCTAGCACTGTGTTATCTGATCCATCAAAGTTTCAGACAATTGTAGGCAGTCTCCATTATCTCTCCCTGACTCGCCCGGATATTTCTTATACGGTGAATATAGTGTCTCAGTTTATGCACCAACCTACGAGTGAACATTGGAATGCAGTTAAACGACTGTTGCGCTATCTGTGTGGGACTATTAATCATGGTATTACTCTTCATCGCCGCTCTACTTTGTCTTTCCATGCTTTTTCAGATGTTGATTTGGCATGTAACAAGGATGAATTCACTTCCACTAGTGCTTATCTTGTTTACCTTGGTCATAATCCAATATCTTAGAGTTCTAAAAATCAGTGAATTGTTGTCCACTCCTCTACAGAAGCCGAGTATCGCTTTATTGCAACTACTGCTACTGAACTTCGTTGGATCAGTTCTCTTCTCGCTGAACTTATGTGTTGTTCTTCCTCAACAACATGTATATCTATTGCGACAATGTTGGTTCCACCAACTTATGCTCTAATTATGATTTCCATTCTCACATGAAACACGTTTCTTTAGACTACCACTTCATTCGGGAACAAGTTCAGCATGGTTTACTTCCAGTTGCTCATGTATCCTCCAAAGATCAATTCGCTGATGCACTCACCAAACCACTTCCATCTCATCAATTTCAATTTCTCAGAACCAAGATCAGACTTTAATCTCGGTAGTCCATCTTGCAGGGGCATGATAAGGATAATGAGAAAATGAAGGAGAACCTAAATGAGGAAATCAAAGGATTTTCCCTTTTATTTTGCAATTGATCTGTAATCATCTTATTTTCAGTAATCTGTTATTATGTTTAAGTAGTTACTATGTTTTAAATTGTTTTCCTTATAACTTAGGAGAGTTCTCCTTTTTCGTGTATTATATATACTAGTAACAAATCAATAAAAAGCACACAACCATAATTCTCCAATTCTCTCTCTATGTTAACTTCTTTATGTATATACTCTTTGAATACTCTTTTTAAAATTGATTTATCAATTTAATGCCTCAAAAATTATCAATACAAAAAACTTGAGACATAGTAAATATAGCAACAAAATATAGCAATTATATCTTTTATTTTTTTAGTAATTAAATATGTATCAAGTATATTAAACAAAGTCGTTTATGAGCATAGACGAGAGGGTCGACCATCTTGGGCCTCCGATTAGATTAGAAGGGCCATAATTTATATATATATATATATATATATATATATATATATATATATATATATATATATATATATATATAGGGGACCGATCAATAGCAAACATTGTAAAAAAGAGTCTAGCCTTATAACACATCGCGACCCTCCGTCCGAAGATCGAGCGGTCTTATAGAGACCCCTTCCACGGTTTAGTTTTTAGTATTCTGTACTTTAATACTACGGATGGGATGGATGACCAAAATGCCCATCTAGACCAGTTCCCCTTCTACAGCTTAATACTGCGGACGTTGGGATTACGAAGCGACAGTCGGACAACGTCATTTTCAATAATGGAACTTAAAGGTCTAGTCTGCACTTTAATACTGCGGACGTTAGGTCCCTTATATATAAGACGAGATAGAACTGCAAATAGAAGACGTCCTGGATACGCACAAAGAGTTCGACCTAAAGCTCAAGAGTTTTTTGTTTCTTCTAGCATATTCTTGTTGTTACTTTTATTTCATGTGATCTGGGATGAAGAGACATGAGTGGCACCATTTTTGGAGGGCACAACATCTAGAAACCCTTAATTTGTTCTGAATCCTAAGTTCAATCTGACCGACTTGCTTTATCAAGCCTTCTAATTTTGGTTGCCATGTGTGTTTCTCATTATCCCAAATCACTTGAATATGTAACTACTAGCAAGAATATGCAGCAGAAACAGATAATTTTTAGCTTTATAAACTTAATTTTAACCCCTAGATGTCTTAAAAAATGTACTACCAGAATGGGTTAATTGTTTAGCTCTTCTTGCCACCTTGGTACTTGATCTGATACTAGCAAACGAGAACACAACGATTTCTCTTAAGTGCTGGCACACTACGATCTTCACTTGCTTGGCTTGCAGACTCTACGCTTCCGAGATCACACTACGATCTCTTAGTTGGCTCGGCAGGCGTTTGGACCACTCTACGATTTCGGGAGAGGCCCTTCAAAGCAGACCCACTACGTTTCTCGATGCTCTATAATTTTGCCTTGACTTCTGTAATCTCTTGATCAGCTCGATAGACTACGATTCTGTTGAAGCCTATCTATTACATCTCAAGATATAGATCAACCTAACAACTTTGATCTCTTCAACTATACATTCATTTACAGAATGATGAACATTAAAAGCTCAGATCAACCTAACAATTTTGATCTATCACTAAGTCCTTGTACATATATTCCTTGAAGGACTTAATATATAATCGTGAATATTTACTTTTAACATCAAATTTAAATATGCAATCTCCCAACAATCTCCCCCTATTTGATGTTGACATAACCAAGGAAATTTTTGTCATGATTATCAATTTCTAGATGCATTTGCAAGAAAGTAAATATTACTAAGTGTTTCAGTAAGCAACTAAAATTTTTAGAGAATAAGTATGAATTTATTGATGTTTGTAAAGACAAATATTACAATTAAGCTTAGTTACATCAATAAGAATTGAGTTTCAACTTATCTCTATTTCTTTTGCCTTTTGTTCTTTGGAGGATTGGCATATTCATAGGCTCTCCTTTTCATGCTGACTTCGTTTCTCCATCCTATATCTTCCAGCTCGCTTTGATTTAGCGGTTTATTATTCTCGTGTCTGTTCATGAACGCAGTATCTCCAATAGGCAAGTGTAGGTGTGTAGTGGTTGCAGCTTATGAGCTGGGCTCTTGACTTCTTAGCGGTTGAGCCATGAGAATTTGTTGTTGTTCAGATCATGGAGTCTGATGGTGAGGCTGTCTTGCAGGAGGGCTCCTTGATGATTGGGCGATGAATGTGCCTCTGCCTCTGCCCTTGCCTTTATCTCCTTTCCCTTTATTCTCCCCCTTTATGTCAGTATCAAGGGTTCGAATATCTTCAGATAGGCGAGTCATGCCTTGAACAAGCTCGTTGAGCTGATTCTTGGATTGAGAATTGTCATCACTGTTTTCCTGAATCAGAGAATTAGATCGAGCTTCCCTCTTTTGGAGAATAGCCAAGACATTTTCTGTCTGTTGCATTTGGCCCATGAAGAATCCTTGGAATTCTTTCATTGACGTTCACTCGTGAGACTGTCCATTATGAGTTTGTTATGGGATTCCTGAGTATTCTGTAAGACAAGAACATCTTCCCTGTGTTTCTTAGCAGCTTAAAAGTTGATTTGATCCCTTTCATTGATACTTTGAATCATCTCCTTTATAATCTCCCTAAGCTTCTTTGACAGCCCAGAGCTTAGGTAGCTTGGGAGAGTGTTGGCAACATCGATCAAATGAGTTAGCCTTAGGTGAACAAGATTTGACTGAACTTCAAGGTCTTCTTATATGTCCTTGGTCACCTTCTTGGATGCTTCAGACAACTCTATTTTGGTTAGAAGATCTAATATGAGCTTAAGGAGTTGCTGATTGTTTAGAGGAGGGGCTCTTGTGTATAGAGCAAGATCCAGATTAAAATACTCATTCATTGATGAGGAAGGGATATCTGATGGAGGGGCAGGTGTATGAGGTTGATCTTCATGAGGAAGTGACTATATGAATTTAGCAGGTGACTCTACGATTGGAGTTGGATTAGAAATCGTAGAGTGAGAGATGATAGAAGATTGGATCAATATAAAGTTAGGCACATTTGGTTCATCAGTTATAGAATGTTGGGATTCTATAACTGGAAATTATTTGAGTGGATTAAGTGTTACTTCCAACCATCTTGGCCATCGTAGAATTGGCTGAAGGTTGATGGTGGACCTTGATCATCCATGAAAGATATGAGGATAGTTATTACCTCATGCCCATTTTCTGAAGAAGAGCCATTGGTGATCAGTTTTTGGGCAAAGTTGAGATTGCCAAGGAATCCATGAGCTAGCACCGAGATTGCTGGATAGGCTTTGAAGGACCAAAACATGTGATCCCAGGAGTTGAGAATTTGGGCTCTATGAAAGGGCATCATAGGTAGATAGGAGAACAGTTGATTGTAGTTGGCTCTCCAATAACCATCACAGCCCACATCTATAATCTCAACTTCATCATCCTCTTCTTCTTCTCTGTCTTCATGTGAAGATTCCACTACATCAATTCTCTCCACTTGACTTCTTTACTCTTCTGCTCTCTCATCCTCTATAGCTTCACTCCTTTCCATTTCTGCAGTTTTTGAAGCTAGAATCTCTTAAGTGACTGAGGGAGATTCATAATGATCTCTTGGTAGTTCCTCCTCAGCTGCAGTCTTTTTTGATATAGGGACTTCGTGAGGCTTTCCCTCAACTCAATCATTCATTTGAATTTCAAACAGCTCCCCCTCAGCTGGAGCATTCTCTAATGTAAGAACTTCAGGAAGCTCCCCCTCAACTTGAGTTGTATTATCCTTACTTGCTTCGGGTAGCTCATTCTCAGCTTTAGGTAGCACTTTCTCAGCAGCTATCCTTTTGTCTTCTTTCTTTAGCACTCTTCCATTGACAAGGATCTACTTCTTGACTAGCTTCCTCTTTGTATTCCTAGGCTGAGCCACAGTCTTAGTACCTTTTTCAGCTTCAGCTCTGAAAGATTGATCAGGCTGAGAAGCCGGTGCAACATCCTCTTCTGGAGTGGGGTCAAGTTTGGACTTTACAATAGAAGAGGAATACTTCTTTAGTTTGTTGCTGCGTTTTCCCTTCTTAAGCAGCTGAGATATGGTAGCTATGTCCTCATCTTCCTCCGACTGCTGTTCTTTCCTCTTCAAATTCCTCAGAGTTTTAGTGCCTGAACACTCTTAAGGTGCATCAGTATTTGAACCTTGAGGCTCCTCTGTCATTTGAGCCTTTATTCTTCTCTTACCCTTGCTTTTTCTGATCAAAGCAATAGGTTCCTCCTTGTTGATCTCTTCTTCTTCTTCAGCTTCCCTTACAATTGACATATTTCCTGGTAGCCCAGAATCCTTCACTTCACCAGTTCTTCCACTGGATTCAGACATCATCTTGACATTTTTTGCTGGATTTCTTTTCCAATTTTCAAACAGCTACTGAGTCATCCTTCTGTTTGGATTGATGGATTCTCCTTCATTATCCCCAATCTTGTCACCCAGTGTTGATTGTAGAATGATACTTATAAATTGACCGTAGAGCACCTTTCCAGAGCTCTTTGACTTCTTCGAACTGAGTATCCATTTCCCAACCCAGTCTATGAGTAGGGCCCCATAGTTTAGTTGAATCCCAAAATAGATTGCTGTCATGAGCTTAAGTTGCACTTCGTTCATAGATTCATGACCAGAGCTCTTGCAGTATATGCATTTCCCAATAATGTTAGCCAAAAACTCATACCTTTGGGGAAACTCTTTCTTTTTGCACCCTTTGACATTTGGAAACTTCTTATGATGCATCTTCTTCAATCCTTCCTGAAAATTGATGTCCTCCACAAACGAAAATCCTTTCGATTTGAAACCTAGGGCTAGGTTTATATCTTCAGCTTTGAGTTTAATTTTCACGCCCTTGACCCTTGTGGTGATAGTATCATTCTCAAACACTCCATTTTTGTAGAACTCTTTTACTAGCTTGGGGTAGATCCATGTGCTGGTACTCAGAGCTTTTTCAAGACTAGTCTTCTTCAACAGTGACAGAATCTTGTGGAATTGAAGGTCAGCTGTCTTAAACTCATCGAAACAGAGTCTGTAACTGGTGATGACATTTGAAGCTGCCATTGATTCCTTTGTACTGAGGTTGATTGAGCTTTTAGGAAAGCTAGGGTTTCTGCTTGTAGATAGAGAGAGAGAAAGAGGAATAGACTTTTTGAACTTCTGAGAAAAATTTTCAAAAAGATATTTTCAAACTGTACTTATGACTTCCCTCCTCTCTGTCTGCTTAGTGGGGCATATGCCACGTTTTGCTTGGTTCCATGATTTTAACTGGTGTGGAAAATACTGATTTGTCCTTAACTCCTCTTGTGCTAGTGTATTCTTTGAGAGAACTATGATCGTCGAGGTAGCACTACGATCATCGAGTCCATTGTTGTATCTGCTCTACGAACGTTGTCTGCCCTGATCCTTGTGATGAACTTTGACTCAACAATGCTTCCTAATCAAGGTTGCTCAGAAAGGGCCAATCTCTTAGAATGAACTAAGGATCAGGTTTGTCCCTGAGGCGCTTGATAGAGAGATTGCTTGAATTTGTTGGAGATGTTGTCATCACAGAAAGCTTCTTTGTCATGTCGAGGAGACTCTACAATCGTGGTCCTTCATGTCAAGGCAACTCTACGATCGTGGACTTTCTTTTGTCATCTCTATGATTTTGAACTTAGCCTTTATATCTTCATGATTAGCACAAACTAGAGCATAGAGTTTATGGTTGTAGATTTAGCATTCTTAACTCGCTTATTAATTTATTAAATCTGGATTCATCTAGAGGCTTTGTAAAGACATCAGCAAGTTAATTTTTTGTAGGGATGTATTGTAAAGATATGGTTCCATTTTGAACATGACCCTTAATAAAATGATATCTTATTTTTATATGCTTAGTCCTAGAATGCATGACAGGATTGTGTGTTATTGCTATGGCACTTGTGTTATCACAATGAACAAGTATTGATTTGAATTAGTATGCTAGCTGATTTTTCATCCATAAGATTTGACCACAATAGCTACCAGCAGTAATGTATTCAGCTTCTGCAGTTGAGGTAGATTCTGAGTTTTGCTTCATGCGAAACTAGGACACAAGTCTATTTCCTAGCAACTAACAGGTGCCACTGGTATTTTTTGTATCTATTTTGTAACCTGCAAAGTCAGCATCTGTATACCCTGTTAGTTCAAAGGAGGACTCCTTGGGATACCAAAGTCCTAAGTGAGGTGTACCCTTGAGATACCTAAAAATCCTTTTTACAGTTGTTAAGTGTGATTCCTTAGGATTAGCTTGAAATCTAGCACATATACATGTTGCAAACATTATGTCTGGTCTACTGACAGTTAGATATAAAAGAGAGTCAATCATACCTCTATATTGAGTTATATCAATACTTTTACCTTTTTTATCTTTGTTAAGCTTGGTTGCTGGAGCTATTGGGGTTTTCATTAGAGAGACTAATTCCATGCCATACTTTTTAAATAAGTCTTTAATGTACTTGGCTTGGTTTATGAAGATTCCTTCATCAGTCTGCTTTACTTGCAGTCCAAGGAAGAAGTTCAGCTCACCCATCATGCTCATTTCAAACTTTCTCTGCATAAACTTGGCAAATATCTTACATAATTTTTCATTAGTAGAGCCAAAGATAAGGTCATCAACATATATTTGAACTAATAAGACTTTGTCTTTGTGTTTTCTAAGAAATAATGTGGTATTTACTCTACCTCTAGTGAACCCATTTTCAATAAGAAAGTTAGTTAGTGTTTCATACCATGCTCTAGGTGCTTATTTAAGACCATATTAGGCTTTGTCTAATCTATAGACATAATTTAAAAGAGTTGGATTGATGAAACCTGGAGGTTGCTCTACGTATACTTCTTGAAGTTCACCATTCAGGAATGCACTTTTGACATCCATCTGAAATACTTTGAATTTCATGTGAGCAGCAAAGGCAAGGAATATTCTGATGGCTTCTAGTCTGGCAACAGGTGCAAAGGTTTTGTCGTAGTCAATGCCTTCTTCTTGAGAGTAACCTTTGGCCACTAGTCTTGCTTTATTCCTTGTTATTACTCTATCTTCATCCATCTTATTTTTGAAGACCCACTTGGGTGCAATGACTAGATGGCTTCTTGGTCTTGGAACTAATCTCCACACTTTGCTTCTTTCAAATTGATTTTGTTCTTTTTGCATGGCTTCTATCCAACTGGAGTCTTCCATAGCATCTTTTATTTTCTTGGGTTTCATTTGTGATAAAAAGCTTAGATAGAAACATTCATTCTTGGTGGCAGCTCTTGTCTTTACTCTTGTATTTGGATCTCCAATGATTAAATCTTGAGTGTGATCTTTTGCCCATCTGTTTCCTGTTGGAACATCTGTCCTGATTCCTTCTTGTCTGAGACCTTCAAGATCAATTTTTGCTTCTTGATGTGGAGGTTCATTGTCTTGTGTAATCCTCTCTATGATCTCATTTTCTTGTTCGACGATTTCATTGTTTCGACGATTTCATTGTCTGGAACTATGGTCGTGGTGTCGAGCTCGACGACCTCATTCGTAGTGTCTGAACTGTTGTTCGTAGTGTCTTGAGACACTATTTTGTCCAAGTCTGTTTCATCAAAGATGATGTGAATCGAGACTTCAACACTCAGCGTTTTCTTGTTGAACACTCTATAGGCCTTACTGTCTGTGGCATATCCAAGAAAGATTCCTTCGTCTGACTTGGGTTGGAATTTTATCAGATACTGTTTCCCATTGTTGAGATTGTAGCATACACAACCGAATATATAAAAGTAGCTGACATTCGACTTTCTTCCTTTCTATAGTTCGTAGGGAGTCTTCTTTATCGTAGAGTGTATGAGCGATCTGTTCTGAATGTATCATGCAGTGTTGACAGCTTCTGCCCAGAAGTATTCAGGCAGATGAGCTGCTGCTAGTAGAGTTCGTCCAACCTCTATCAATGTTCTGTTCTTTCTCTTAGCTACTTCATTTTGTTGAGGAGTTCGTGGAGCTGAGAAGTTTTGACTGATGCCATTGTCTGTGCAGAACTGATCCATCTCAGAGAAGTCAAATTCCCTGCCATGATCACTCTTTATAGCCTTTATTTTCTCCCCTTTCTCGTTCATCACCAGTCTAAACATTTTGATTAGTTGGGAGCTTGTTTCAACTTTTGAGTTTAGAAAGAACACCCATGTGAATTTGGTGTAGTCATCTACTACGACCAGTGAGTATCTCTTTCCTCTAAGGCTTGTTGTTGGAATTGGCCCAAATAGATCCATGTGAAGCAGCTGTAGAGGCTTGTCGATTGAGTTGACAGTTTTGCTCTTAAATGAGCTTCTAGTCTGCTTTCCAAGTTGACAGGCATTGCATGATCTTTCTTTGACGAAGTTGAACTTGGGTAAGCCTGCAACTAGATCCTTGGAGGCCAGTTTAGACATGCTTTTGAAGTTGAAATGAGACAGTCTTCTATGCCATAACCAGCTCATTTTTTCAGATGCTTTAGTCAGAAAGCATATCGTCTCATCCGAGCTCAGTTGGCCAAGATTAACAGTGTAGACATTTCCTTCTCTTGTTCCAGTCAGCTTTATAGAGGATGTCTTCAGATCTCTGACTTGACATTGATTATTGAGGAAGGTGACTTGATGACCCTTGTCACAGAGTTGGCTTATGCTCAGGAGATTGTGTTGTAAACCTTCCACATAGGCTACTTTACTGAAGGACACTGCCATTCCCAGCTGAGCCATATTCTCTTGTCTTACCAGAGCTATTGTCTCCGAAGATGACTGAGGGACCCTCCTTCTCTATGTAGTTAGATAGACGGGCTTTGTTCCCAGTCATGTGCCTTGAGCATCTACTGTCCAGATACCAGGTTGTAATCGTGGAGCTCTGTTCTTGTGATAATGTTAAACTTTCATTTTGGTACCCATGCTTGCATGGGTCCTACTTTATTAGTACCCTTGGGAACCCAAATTTGCTTGATTTTGGGTCTCACATGCATAGGATTATGATAGCAGCCTTATGACCAACCTTATTACATATAAAACATCTAATATGATGCATGCTAGTGTATGTATGTAGATTCTTCCTCCATTTGGACTTATGTGGATTCTCAGTACCCCTTCCTTTATACTGGTTCTCCTTTTTCCATGTGTCCTTGTGTTTCATGATTTGTGAGGAGTGCAACTTACCTATGCCATTCCTTCCCAGTTGGTTTGTGGAGTTGATGTTACTCAACTATACGATCATTCGAGGTTGGACAGTAGTGACTAGGTTACTCTTCTCTTTTCTGAAACCCAGGCCAACATGAGATCCTTTACTCCTTGGAATATGGATTGGATCAGAAGAGCAAGGTCGAACTGGTTCTTCCTTTTGTGAGGATTTCACAAATGTAATGCTCCTACTAAAACTTGAAGCATTACTAGTGCTAGTTTCCTTTATCTTTTCCACATATGGCTCTGAGGTGGATTCCCCAAAGCCTAAACATGTTCTGTCAGATGCTCTTTTTTGACTGGAGATCAGGGAGTCCATGGATGAAGAGGACTTATTCCATG
Source organism: Panax notoginseng (assembly GCA_016801055.1). NCBI lineage: Eukaryota > Viridiplantae > Streptophyta > Magnoliopsida > Apiales > Araliaceae > Panax > Panax notoginseng. The sequence goes on from CM029023.1 coordinate 123,073,165, forward strand.
TAGAGATTTTCCTTTCTAGTTCCTCAATTTTAGAGGTTAGACTTGACTCTCTTTGTGCATTGAGCTCATTGGTCTGTTTTAAGAGCTTATTTTCAGCTTCAAACTTGAAGAGAGAGAGAGAGAGAGAGTCAATACTTAGAAGGGCTGTTTCTAGTTCTTCCTGAACTTTCTCTTTCTCCTTTTGAAGAAGTGAATAATCTTTGGACATAATTCTGAACCATTTCATGTATTGATGCAGATAAGATATTATGCCATATAGTGCAGTTCTTAAATCATCAATGTCTACATCAGGAGAGTTAAAGTCAAATACCTCATCTATACTTACTTCATGAATGTCAGAGCTCTTCTTATCCTTTGCATGTTTGGCCATTAGGCAAAGATTTGCCATTTGAGGATCTTCATCATCTCCAGATTCGGGAGTTGAGTCGTTGTCTAAGTCACTCCATGATCCTCCAGCTACAAGACCTTTGTCTTTCTTTTGAGGCCTTTTGTTGCCTTCAAATTCTTTCTTTAAATTTTATTTCTCCTTCAGTTCTTCTCTAAGAGGTTTGTTGCAATTTGCAATGAAATGGCTAGGCTTCTTGCAGTTGTAGCATATGTCATTTTTCTGCTCCTGGCTGTTGTAGTTGTTGACTTTCTTCAGTTTGCTTATTCTGCCTTGACGCATGAACCTTCTGAGTCTTCTTACAAGCATTGCAAAGTCCTCATCATCATCTTCATCATATTCAGAGTCATTTTCAGTATTGGCTTTGGAGATGTTGTCAGTTGCTTTGAGAGTAACCCCTTTATCCTTCTTTCTTCCTTCAGATAGAGTTTCTGCTTGCTGAGTTAGCTCTAGTTCATATGTAAGAAGGTTGCCATATAACTATTGAACAGTCATTTCATTGAGATTCTTTGATTCTCTGATGGCAGTGGTTTTGGAATCCCACTTGCTAGGTAAAGCTCTCATGAACTTTATGATTAGATCTTTATTTGGATAGATCTTTCCATAGGCTCGGAGAGAGTTGAACAGTACATTGTATCTTTCGTAGGTAGAAGTGACATTTTCTCCTTGAACGTGTGCAAATTTTTCATATTACGGAGTCAGGAGAGATTGCTTATTTTCTCTGACTTCTTCTATTCCTTCATGCATGATGAGCAATGCTTCCCATACCTCCTTTGCTGTTTTGTTATTGACCACATTCTCGAACAGATCATCTTCTAAGGATTGGAACAAAATGTTCTTAGCCTTTTTGTCGAGTTGGACAGATTTCTTTTCATTGTCAGTCCATTCTTCTTTAACCTTGATCTGGATTCGATTTGGGTCGTCTGAAGTTGGTGCAAGCTTTGTAGGAACGTAGGGCCCATTTTGAACAGTTTCAAATAGATCGTCATCTATTGAATCCATGTTGGCTTGAATACGAACTTTCCAGTTGGCGAATTTATCTTTATTGCACATAGGTGGCTTGCTGCCTCCTCCGGTATTTGATTCACTTATCAAATGTGCCAATGGATCTACTTAAGCTTTGTAGGCTATTTGATAGAGCCTGCTCTGATACCAATTGTTAGTTCTTAGAGGCACAATAGTTATCTAGAAGGGGGGTTGAATAGATATTTTAAATTCTTTTTCGAAATACTTGTTAGTTTTGATAATAACTTAAACATAGCGGAATTGTGAATTGTTTGTTTCCCCTTTAAGATATAACGAGTTAATGAGTGGTAAGCAGTTATAGCAGTTATAGAAAAGACACAGTGGTTTTAAGTGGTTCAGAGCACTTAAAGCTCCTAGTCCACTCTTCTACTCCTCGAGTAGGAAATCCACTAAGAATATCTTTACACTTTTTGAATCTCACAGATTCCTTGAAGACTAGCAGTCTTGGAACTTCTTAGTTCACTTTTGAACTCTTCAAGTCCAGCAGACTTGGTACTTCACAGTTCACTTAGAACTCTTCAAGTCCTTCTAACTTAAAACTTCTCACTTCACTTGATAGTAGTTGAGTTCTTGTGTGGTGCTACTCAGTTGTCGTTAAGCTTATGTTCGAAAGAACTGAGTAGCTGAGCAAGCTTTCTCTTTCAGATCGTAGAGTTGAGCGTTGAGTGTTCTTCAGCATTTTTGTTCAGTGCTTGCTTGGTTCTATCATCTGCTGATGTTTTGCATATATGAGGTCTTGAAATGTATCCGTCGAAGACATCCGTTGACGCATTAAATGTGTTTGAAATTTCTGAGCTTTGATGGAGACTTTTTGCACAACTTCTGATTTTCAGTCTGGCCCACTGACACAGCAGACTGCTGTCTCACCTAACACTTAAAAAGGTGTTTTCTGCTTACCCAGAGTAATTTCCTTAGCTTCTTCAATACGTTTCTTTGTTACATACTAAGGATGACTGTTGTGTCATTGGGACTCCCGAGGACTTCAACATTTATAACCCATTCCATATCTGTTGCAACTTATTCTTTAAACAAATGGACAAGGCTCGATGTTTCTGACACAGACAGATGAAGCTCTACGATTCTAATCGTGGTGTCTTGCCACCTTGGTACTTGATCTGATACTAGCAAACGAGAATACTACGATTTCTCTTAAGTGCTAGCACACTACGATCTTCACTTGTTTAGCTTGCAGACTCTACGCTTCTGAGATCACACTACGATCTCTGAGTTGGCTCGGCAGGCATTTGGACCACTCTACGATTCCAGGAGAGGCCCTTCAAAGCAGGCCCACTACGTTTCTCGATGCTCTGCGATTCTGCCTTAATTTCTGCAATCTCTTGATCAGCTCGATAGACTACGATCCTGTTGAAGCCTATCTATTACATCTCAAGATATAGATCAACCTAACAACTTTGATCTCTTCAACTATACATTCATTTACAGAATGATGAACATTAAAAGCTCAGATCAACCAAACAATTTTGATCCTTGTACATATATTCCTTGAAGGACTTTACATATAATCATGAATATTTACTTTCAATATCAAATTTAAATGTGCAATCTCCCAACATATACCTAGAGTCCGCAATATTAAACTATGGATGGGGTTTTAGACAAAGAATAGTCAAATTTAATGCTATTAGTCTTCTATTATTATGGGTATTATTGTTGCAGATTCATTGTCATATTTTGCGATGATGGAAATATTACCCATGAACAAATAGAAAACTTAATTGCATTAGATCAGACTATACTCATCCCAAATCAGTACTGTAAAAAAGAGACGAAATATAAAAATATATATAAGTTATTAAAGCTAAAATCTTCTATTTCTCCTGCATATTCTTGTTAGTTGTTATAGATTCATGTAATCTGGGATGATGCGACAATCTATGGCTAAACAAGTGGAAGAATATATGTATACCCAATGGAGTGAAGGGTTTTCAATACATCCTTCCACTTGTTAGCCATCAATTTGTCTCATACTCACAGATAACATGATTTATGTTCAAACAATAAAACTACGCAAGAAGAGATAGAAAATTCATGAGCCTTAATTCCCATAATAATCAGATTAGGTCTAAACGTCTTCTGTTTGTAATTCTATCTAGTCTTATGTATAGGGGGCCTAGCGTCCGCGATATTAAACAACGGACGGGACCTTTCAGGAGTGTTGATACTGTATGACGTCATTTAAATCCTTGAACTAGAGTCCGCAGTATTAAACTGCGTACGAGACTATTAAATCCTTGAACTAGCGTCTGCAGTATTAAACTGCGTACTGTATGCCCAAAATGTACTACCAGAATGAGTCAATTATTTAGTTCTTCTATGCAAACCCTGGAAGTTCCAGCACAACAAATTGATGTTTATTGATGTATGACCTCAAGATGTTGTGATGGACACTCCAGGGTTTGCATAGAAGATGATGAGTGAGTTTTATACCTATGAATTGGGTTCTGATTAGACTTAAACAGTGTTGATCTTGTCTATTTTTGTACAGTTTTACTTGTTTTTATTTTTTTTTGTGTGTAGGTTGCATTACTTGTTAGTTGTGGTACAATGGTGGCATTCTGGCGAGAAAGCAGTATGAAAAGGAAAAAATCAGTTTATGCAGTTTTGACCCCCCGCCGGGGCTGGCCCTATAAAGAAGAAAACCCTCAGCGGGGCGGGGGTGCAAGTGGCAAGCAAGATCTTAAGACCCCGCCGGGGAGGGTATGACAAGGTTAAAAACCCCTGTCGGGGCGGGGGTACACGGACAGAGACAAAGAGTTGGGGTGCAATTCAAACACTGCAGATGCTTGGGCAAGACAACTTTGGCTTGGATTGAAATTATGTGTGGTCGTCTTTTATCAGTTATTACATGACTTATGCCAGGTATTACACGGAGATCAATCAATCACACAATTAATTACACTTTTGAGCCCTAATTTCACTGAAGATTTGGAGGAGCAGAGATGACTAATTCTACTTTAGTGTTTTTGATTAATGAACTGAGATAGTGAATTAAATTGAAAAAAAGTGTGATAATCTGAGTGAAGCTTAAAGTGAAGTTGTAGGCTTAATTCTCCATTATCTTATTAAAATTTGTGGTTATTAGTTGTGTTGATTTGTTTTGATTTTTAGTTTATTAGTTTTTATTAATTATAATCATTCATTCGATTAGTTTAATAAAATTGAAAGAATATAAAGCTGGTAATTATTAGATTAAAATTCATACGTCTCTCAGTGGGAACGATACTCTACTCATCATTATATTACTTGTTGACCACGTATACTTGCGTGTTGTGCATTAATTAGATTTCACCCAACAAGTTTTGGCGCCGTTGCTGGGTACTAGTTTTGAATTTTTTGCTTTCAATATCAGTTTAATTCGTTCAGTTTTAGTTAAACAGATTTCTTATGCTTTTGTTATTTCTTGTTTCAGGTTCATTGACTTAGTGCATGCAAACTTGGTCACAAAAGCCAGACTTACTTCCTTTCGAGGATGACATCGAAAAAAGGTTTTAGAGGATTAGTGAGTGTGAAGACACTCAAAATTTCATTTTCCTGTTACTAACTATACAGGAGGACAAAAGCGTCTTTTTCACACTCCAGAGATAACCTTGGAGGACCACAACATCAATTCCAACCTCGGAGATAGCCCCAGGAGATCCAGTTTCCAACACTGGGAAATTAGTTTAATGCCCAAAGTCAACCCCGGGAGGTCAATCCAATCTTAGAGGTAACCCTGAGGACATTTAGAGTCAACATCATGATAATCTTAGAGATAACCCTAGGAATAGACCGTTACAACTATGCCAAAGTCAGACAAAACCCCGGGAGGGGAAAAATGTTCATTTTGCCAACTCAAAATCAACTCAAACTTCTTCAAAAGAAGTCCCACAAGAACCATATCTTAACTTCCGAGCGCAAACTACGTAAAATAGCTCAATGGACTGCCTGACGGAGACCCGAAAATACTATTCCGGTCATGGACTTATCTTCTCGAAATCAAAAAGGACAAATCCTATGTCATTGCATAGCTCTCAGAGAGAGCTTTCCGGAATGGTATGGCATGCTTCCATTGGATGCCCTGATTGAAAGTTATGAAGGTTCGAGCGGACAGCGCGTTGCACGAGTGCACGTTCTTCGAGACGGCAGGACCCACATGGCCCGAGGCAACCCAGACAGCCGCAGGTAGACCCGCGACTACCCCTACTAGACCCGCGACCATAAGTTCTATAAATACATGCCTTGGTTTGGCCATTTTAAGGAAAAAAAGAGAGAGGAAACTCTATCCATTTTAGTTTATAAACACTTCTAGAGTGCTCTAAATTAAGTGATTCTTCTTTCTAAACACTTGTAAGCTCGTGTTTTGCTACATACTGAAATTTAACCAGTGGAAATCAAGTTTTCAAGCGTCAAAAGCTATCTGAAGTCTTCTTGGCAACTCACTGTAAGATATTTTAGATTTTTAAGCTTTTTCTCACTTCTATACATACATATCTACTCGCGTTGAAAGTCGCGTCGTGTGGGTATTCCCGGATCGTCAATCCATGGCTTTTATTGCTTTTATATATATATATATATATATATATATATATATATATATATACACATTTTAATCAGGCCTGGCGATCACTTCGTGGCCATTTACCACTTATATATATATATATATAATTGTTTATCAGCAAGCGGGTTAGATTTGTCTAAATCTTGCTATTTCTCACTTTAACTGGTTCATGGTGACTAAACTGGAACTGTTGAAGCTAGAATGCTTAGATTTATTCAAATCTAATTCGTTTTCTAGCTTTGTTGCGGGCTAGATTTGTCTCAATCTGGAAATTTCTAACTTTAATCGGTTCATGGTGACTAAACTGAAACCGATGAAGCTGAAATAGTTTAGATTTATTCAAAATCTAGTTCTAGTTTTAGCTTTGTATATATTTCTTTCCTATGTGAGCCTAGGAATCATGTGATAACAGATTCGGTTCCTGAATCTAGATTCGGTTCCTGAATCTAGATTCGGTTCCTGAATCTAGATTCGGTTCCCGTGATGGACATTTTTAGTTGCCACCAGCTTGTAAATTATTCACGGTGTCTGAATTTCCTTAGATGGCTCCAATGCCCACAAGGAGTTCGGCACTGCTATGTATCTTATTTTCTCGAAGATGCTTTGCATCTCGAAAATAAAAGCAACCAAGCCGAACACATAATAAAATGAAAGTATCAAATGCCTCAATTACTATTAAGCACAAGGGTTTGAAAACCTGTTTTACAAAACATCACTGCCATATCTCGTTAAAATTGAACTTTTATACAAAAGTTAAACCTTTTGTATATAGGTGAAAATGAGGCATTGCACTACTTCAAGACAACTGCACATAGACCTACATACACACACATTCAGATAAAAGTTTAAATTGGAAAGTGGCGGTAACCGTGTTATCACGGAAGTCAGGGGGTGCCTGACACCTTCCCTCCGCTTAATCAAGCCCTTGGACCCTAACGAATTTCGGTTTTGCAGACCAGTTAAACAGTGTTACATCACTAGGTCTTTGTGCAAACCTTTTCTCGGTTGAGTTGGTGCAACCATTTCAAAATAACCAACTGGCGACTCTTACAATCAAATTGTCGACATATACATGTCGGACCTTTTCAAACTTATTTTTTTCAAACAAATCTAACCTAACATGAGAACACCAAAAGACAAGAACAGAAAGGGACAAATAAAAAATCCCAACGTCGACAGGTGGCGACTCTGCTGGGGATTCCAGTAAGAGGGCTTAAGCCGCTATTAAAGCTTTTCAAAAAATTTATCTGCTTATGTGTGAATGCTGCAATTACATTTGAATGAATGTATACTAATGCTTTATTTACTGCACTTAGTGCTTCGCACCATATCTACGTGTGATATTAGTGCTTCACACATGTCATCATTTTCATACGGTGAGATGCGATGTATGTGAATGTATGTTATGTGATTCCTCCACCAGAACACTAACCCGTCGGTGTTTGGACTCGTCGGGAGACTAATTCCACGAAGCTCAGGAAAGGCACCACCCAGATTTGATTCAGTTGAAAGATCAGATTAACTTCCCATCGAGAAAATTGCGATGATTTGAGGACCTTCATGCCGAAAAGCCGCGAGAGTAACCTAAGATAGGTCAGTCTCTGAAAAACCAAACGAGGAGGGAAGTCTTTTCATACCTTCCCATTTCAATTACTTGTAATTTCATTTCCATGTCAATCTCAATGTAATGGAAAATATAAAGGAGTATGTGAACATGCATTCCTTTTTTATATCAAGACATGTCATGCCATCCTATCATCAAAAAAGCTGGCATCCATTTTGCAGGATAATACTCCTAAAAAACTGACGCATTACATAGCTTGTAACATTTCCATGTTTCCTAGACTAAACTATATAGTCTTTTTGTAGGGAAACTATTGGTCCCGTTACCCATTCAAAGTCCAAACAAGCACTAAGCCCACCGTCAGACATGGCTACAAGTGCCCAGCCTGATCCTACTCCTATTTCCCTAGAGGAGTTCGAAGGATTAAGGAATCAAATAACAGAGTTAACTGTCTTTATAAAAGAACAAAGTAAAAACACTCGGGGCCAGACAATGCCTACTCAATCAGAGTCATTCCATTCACTCAAGGGGGCAATCAGAATATTAACAAAAAGATGGAAACCTAGATACTTGAACCTCATTCCAATAAAGGAACCAACAAAACCCCTAAAATCACAAAACTCAGGGATGATCGAGAAACTAGGGATATAAGAAAGAAAGTCCAACAAATGGAGGAAACCATCCGGTTAATCAAAAGGACTTGAAACTATGGATGTGTCACCTATTCAGATCTCTGCATATTCCAAGGGGCTCGATATCCTGACAAATTCCAAGTCCCAGAGTTTGAAAAGTAAAATGGGGGCAGGCGATCCATATACTCACCTAAAAGTTTACATTGGCGAACTAGGGTCTTATGCTGAAGATGAAAGCCTCAGAATGAAGCTTTTCCAAAAGAGTCTCACTGGACAGGCTAAAGCCTGATATGCCCAACTTGACAATGCCAAAATCCATAACTGGGAAGAATTGGCCCATGCCTTTCTAAATCAGTACAATTTTCAGTCATAAATGGCACCGGATCGATACCAAGTGACTAAAGTTAAAAAGTAAAGTACCGAGTCTTTTCGAGAATATTCCCAAAGGTGGAGGCATCTAGCAGCGCAAGTCATTCCATCAATGAAAGAAATTGAGATGGTAATGACGTTTATTGATATCCAAGAGGCTCCTTACTATAAGAGGATCCTAGTTGGCATAGGAAAGCCATTCTCGGAATGTGAAATGGTAGAGATAGGCCCGAAGGCAGGCAAGATTAAAGACTTCACTATCTTGGAAGCAGTCACCAAGCATATACAGACTGGCAAGTATGCGAACGATCCCAAGAGGGTACCCGATAAAGGCAATGAAGATATATCCCTCGTTTTACAGGGGAAAACTAGGAGACCAACCTACAGTCCCCCCATTTTGAAAAAGCAAGAAAATCTGCCATTTCAATAACAGGCTGCATTCAATCAATGCCAGGACAGAAAAAGAACTTTGAAAGAACGAAAAATCGGGTGTTCACTCCATTAAGCGATTCCCTTGAAAATGTATTGGCGATATTAATGGATCACAAGAAAATTACCGAACTGGCTCCACCTTTGGAACTAAGGAGCAAAAGATATAATCTAAGTCAGAGATGTGCTTACCACTTAGGGTCTCCAAGACACGATACACAAGATTATTGGTTTTTAAAGCATAAAATTCAAAATCTGATCGAAAGTGGGAGTATTGTGGTTCAACAACCCAACCAACAAAATGTCAACACCAACCTTCCGTTGTAGCATGATACGGAGGGAATAAACATAATCAAGTCAGGAAGCACTGAAATGTATCCAAATCGTAAGTACATGCAATTATGCGAAGGATGGAGGAATACCCCTAAAGGCACATAACAAATGTCCTAGAGTGGGAAAACTCGGAGGAGGGTATGACAGTAATGCAAAAATTAGAGACGATCCAGAATCAAGTAAATCTACTGGCTAAGCTGATAGTGCGCCAACATCAGGATACAAGATAATTTTTCACTCAACTATCAGAAAGCTAAGAGAAAAAAGAGGTTAAGCATAATGCAAGCCCATATTTGTCTTGGATGAGCCAGCTAAATGAAGAAGATCAAAGCAGGCCAAAAGGACAAGAAAAGGGGAATGATAAAATTGCTAGAAGATCTTGTCAGCAGATAAATCTATCGGGGGAATGTGAATTCTCAAAGAAGAAAGATCAAACAACCTCCAAAAGAGCCCAAAAATTCACCCCTTTAAGCAAATCAAATGAAGAAATGCTATAGTTTCTGATAAGCGAAGGAAGGATTACTGAGTTGCTGCCTCCTATAAATCCCAAGATAAAGAGTTATGATTCCACCAAGGTATGTCTTTACCATTCTAACTCACTTGGACATGCGACTGAGGAATACTGGTCTTTTCGGCTTAAAATCCAGGATCTCATTAAAAATAAAGAGCTGAAGATAGAATTCCTCATGACCAGAAAAGGCGAAAAGGAAATAAAAAGCTTAATATGTCCACTCGAGACATGCAGTTCAGAGGAGGTGAAGGCTATGAGCACCAATTCTGGCAGAACACAAGGTGGACTGATCCTAATACAAGGAATGACAGAGGAGACAAGAGAATCCCTAAAGGATATTCCTCCGCCAACATCAAACATCTTGTGGTCAAAAGATAACAACCACGTTCTTGATTTTATCACCTTGGATGATGAGGAGGAAATACTAATCCTTTCTAAGGAAGGAAAAGCTAAACAGAAAAGTTTCTTACAAGAAATGCAACAACAGTTCGAGGGAGATTTCATGGTCGAATCCTCTCAAGCCCATGAAAAATGTGAAGGAACAGATAAAGGAAAAGATGGCCCATTGAAGAATCAAGAGTTCATCCATTTTTGCGATGGGTCCTGTTCAAGTGTCCTTTAGGAATGTACTGAATCAGGAGGCGATCAAGTTATGGCCTTAAGTGAAGATATTCAGAACCAAGAGGCAACCTCTATTGCGAGCCTTGAAGGCAACATAACCACTAACAACTGGACTATCAGGCCTCAACTAGCCAAGAAGATGTAGATCCAGGGGATAAAGTTATGAGTTCCAAAAGATGTTGGGACGGTATCACTTTCTTCGCAGTAAGCCTTTTATTTTCCATGCATGTAAATATTGAAAAAAAATCAAAAAATTAAAAAAATCAAAAAATCAAAATCAAAAAAATCAAGCCAGTCAGGTCTCAGCCACAAGTATGAACTACGAAAGACCTGATCTCCCCTCGTTAATGGGAGTATATAGGCAGCCATTTATGGTTTGATCAAACCAAACAAAAACCTAAAAAAAAGCACTTTTCAAACCGGTCAGCTTATCAAGCATGAACTACGAAAGACCTGATCTCCCCTCATCAATGGGAGTACATAGGCAGTCATTTATGGTGAGGTCAAACCAAACAAAAACCCAAAAAAAACACTTTTCAAATCATTCAACTTATCAAGCCTGAACTACAAAAGACCTGATCTCCCCTCATCAATGGGAATAAGTAGGCAACATTCAGTGGTGCGGTCTGACCCTCAAAAGAAATATCCAACCCCAAATTTTAATCCTAAGACAATAAATCAAACGTTGCAGATCAAATCAAACTTAGGTGAAGTCATTACCAACCAAGCTGAGATCTTTGGGCCAATTTAATGGAGTCTGAAGGCCTCTCAACATCAATCATTAAAATTGTAACAACAACACAATGATATATCAAGCATAACCAGTAGCGAGGACCTTCAAATAGCCTAAACCCTCAATCACAAGTCTTCATCAAATTAGAAGAAAACTATTGAGGTCAATCGCGTAAATAATTTAGGAACAATGATTGGGGACATCAAAGCCCAAATCCACTACCTGTTCACTATATGGTACAGAGGTAAAAGCCTCTTGCGATCTAAGCATCTTATCAGCCCATCTGTCAAAACAACTATCCTAGACAACAAGAAACTCTAGGGTAATCTCAGAAATAGCGATAACTCAACACTGGGGCATTTATCAACCATCCCAAAGAGGAAAATGCACCAGTCAGCAACATTAGCATGGTACATCATCAATAGAGCTTCTCTCATATCATCTCACTGGCGATTCAGTATGATCATTTGGTTTTTTCCCATCATACTATTCTCAGAATGAATAATCCACATTTGAGGTATGACTTTTTCATCTCTTTATGAGCTTTCAGTCTCCATTTACATGCATTAGCGATAATATACATGTTAAGTTTTTGCTTAACTTGTTATGAATGGGATCAATTCTGATAAGCGTCCATGGGGCAAAAATCACGAGAATGATTAGAGAATTAAGACTACTCAACCCTTTTGATTGGGCACGACATTATAGTTTAAAGCACTTTTTAGAACATACTTGACCTTATATGCATGTCTGCACTTTTTTGATTTCCCTGACTCTTAGTTGTGGGGTATGAAGCTATGGAAAAAATAATAGCAAAAATAATGAAAAGATAAAAGATATGTCTCCAGCCTATTGTCTCGAATCGTGGTCTAGGTTGCTCGAGTTATTAAGCCTGAGGGGTGTCTTTACACCTGATGCCCTAAAGCTATCTGGTTTGGGAGTCATCGGCCCAATGCTCCTTACATGGGTAACTTAGTGCCTAAGAAAATAAGCATTGAAAAAGAAAAGGCAAAACCTGAGCAGATCTAAATCGTGGCGTAGGTTATTCGAGTAATTAAGCCCGAGGGGCGTCTTTACACCTGGTGCCCTAAAGCCATATGGTTTGGGAGTCATTTGCCCAACGCTCCCTACATGGGTGACTTAGAGCCTAAGAAAACGGACCTATCAGACTCAGGCAAAGAAATAAATAGAGTGATTTCCTAATTTATCTCGAAGCGTGGCCTTTATTACTCAAGCAAGTAAACCCGAAGGGGTGTCTTAACACCTAGTGCCCTAAAGCCCTCCTATTTAGGAGTCATTGGTTCAAAACTTGTTACACGGATATTTCTGAATAGCCTAAGAAAATGAGACAAGATTAGGCGAGAGAAAGGAAAATTTGCGAAGGCATAGAAGTGAAGCCCTGCTAAGTGTTGCGTCTGTCATAGTGCGTGTGTCATATGAAGTCAATTCTGAGAAAAATAACGTCTAGAGCGAAGATGAAGTATCTCTGATATAGGGAGATAAGTCTTTAGAATCTAATCCTACCCATGAATAATGACCATGGATGCTTCAAAATTTCCTTGCGATTTCATAACTCATTCCATTTCATAATTTGTACTTCAAATGCCTTATTCACAAGAGTATACTAATCTTGACGGCCAAGCCGTCAAGCTTTTAGTGCATTTTGCTCTTTTGATGTGTAGGATATTACTCACTCACAACTTGGTCAACAAAGAGAGTTTCTCTTATGAATCCCTGGCATCAACACGCGAAAGGACTGGGGACATTGTCTAATTCCAAGAAATGGAAGGAGTTTAAGGCGGGATTAAGCCTCTCATCAAAAGAAAGGGGAGAACTCCTGAAAAAAATCATGGCGACATAAGCTTGCCCCTACAGAAGAATGGGAAATTTCTCAAAAAAGTCCTTAACTCAAGAGCAGAATGCCAACGACGAAAGGTCTAGCGAATGAAATCTACACCATCAAACATGTTATCCTGCGTCAAGTCCTCATAAATTGAGGCCTCTACATCGAAGTTCAAAGTTGGGTAGTAAAAGAATGAGCCGCACCCTCCAGGGATGTCAGCGACACTTAGGTCATTAGTCCAGCCGGGTTGTGAATCTAAAACACAAGGGAATGGGGCACAAGCACCCAACAATGAAAAGAAACTCCAAATCGCCTCAGAAAGGGTGAGGTTAGTTTCTACTGAAGACAATTTAAAATGTGCATCAACCTAGGACAACAAAGAGTTCGGCACTGCTATGTATCTTATTTTCTCGAAGATGCTTCGCATCTTGAAAATAAAAGTAACTAAGCCGAACACATAATAAAATAGAAGTATCGAAGGCCTTAATTACTATTGAGCACAAGGGTTTAAAAACCTATTTTACAAAACATCACTGCCATATCTTGTTAAAATTGAACATTTATACAAAAGTCAAGCCCTTTGTATATAGGTGCAAATGAGGCGTAGCACTACTTCCAGACAACTGCACATAGACCTACACACACACACATTCAGATAAAAGTTTAAATTGGAAAGTGGCGATAATCGTGTTATCACGGAAGTCAGGGGGTGCCTAACACCTTCCCTCCGCTTAATCAAGCCCCTGGACCCTAACAAATTTTGATTTTGCAGACCAGTTAAAAAGTGTTGCATCACTAGGTCTTTGTGCAAACCTTTTCTCAATTGAGTTGGTGCAACCATTTAAAAATAACCAACTGGCGACTCTTACAGTCAAATCGTTGACATATACTTATCGGACCTTTTCAAACTTATTTTTTCAAACAAATCTCACCTAACATGAGAACACCAAAAGACAAGAACAGAAAGGGACAAATAAAAAATCCCGACGTCAATAAAGTGGATTAAGGAAACTCGAGAGAACTTTGATAAACATGAAGAAAGTATGGCTGCAGAGGATTAGAAAGCGCTGAGGGATTATGTTACTCCCAGAGTCACTGAGATTCAACCGAGCATTACCACGCATGCGATTGCTGGAAATAACTTTGAGATCAAGCCTGGGACGATTCAAATGATACAGAATTCAGTCAATTTTGGGGGATTAGCTAACGATGATCCGAATGAGCATTTAGTCAGCTTTCTAGAAATTTGTGATACGTTCAGATACAACGGGGTATCTGATGATGCAATTAGACTTCACTTGTTTCCTTTCACATTGCAGAACAAGGCAAAAAGTTGGTTACACTCACTATCGCCAAGGTCAATTACTATGTAGGATGACCTTGCTCAGAAGTTTTTAGCTAAATTTTTCCCACCAGCGAAGATTGCGAAGATGAGGAATGAGATTACTATGTTTAAGCAGCAACATGGGGAGTCTCTGTACGAAGCTTGGGAGAGGTACAAGGAACTACTGAGAAAGTGCCCACATCACGAATTACCCAAGTGGCTACAGATGAATACCTTTTATAATGGGCTAAATGGTATTCTCCGTATGAGTATTGATGCAGCGTCTGGGGGAGCTTTTATGGCAAAAAGGTTTGAGGATGCATATGATCTAATAGTGACAATGGCTACTAACAACTACCAGTGGCCCATATCGAGAATGACACAGCCTAAGGTAGCTGGGGTGTTAGAGGTAGACGGAGTAACAGCATTAGCGGTGCAGATTTTAGCATTATCAAAAAAGATGGATGCTCTTACAGGAGCACAGGTTTAGCAGGTTGCTTATGTTTGTGAGTTGTGTGCGGGGGAACATCCTAAAGAATAGTGTGCCATTAATCCAGCAGTGGTACAATTTGTAGGCAATTATAATAGAATACCTCAAAATTCGTATCAGAATGCCTACAATCCAGGGGCTAGGAACCATCCAAACTTTTCGTGGAGTAATAATCAAAACTACCAGGTTCCACGACCATCTTATCCCCATGGGTTTCAAAATCATCATTAACAGCCATCTCCGCATCAAGAGAAAAAGTCAGATTTGGAAGTGCTGTTGTTGAAGTACATATCGGGTAACGAGGCAGCAATAAAAACATAAGTATTGACAATCAAGAACTTAGAAAATCATATAGGACAGCTTGTGTTTGCATTAAATAACAGGCCTCAAGCGACTTTACCTAGTGACACAGAGAAGAATTCGAAGGGTAATCATGAACAGTGTAAAGAAATCACTTTGAGAAGTGAAAAACATCTTGAGGGACAGAATGCAAAAAATTCATCAAAGAAAGATGTCAAACAAGGTGAAGAAAAATTAGTGGAAGAACAACAGGGTGAGGACAAACAAGTGGACAAGAGTCAGACATATGTTGAGCCAGTTGTCTATTCTCCACCACCGTTTCAGTAGAGGGTGCAAAAACAGAAATTAGATAAGCAGTTCTCAAGATTTTTGGAATTCTTTAAGAAATTACAGATTAATATTCTATTCGTAGAAGCCCTAGAACAGATACCAAGCTATGCTAAGTTTATGAAAGGCATTTTATTGAGGAAGAAAAAATTGGAAGACTATGAGACTGTGGCATTGATGGAGGAATGCATTGCAGTATTACAGAGAAAGTTACCTCCGAAGTTGAAGGATCCGGGGAGTTTTATCATTCCTTTCACAATTGGGAATATGGCCTTCAACAAGTGTTTGTGTGATTTGGGTTCTAGTGTGAACCTCATGCCACTATCAGTATATACTCAGTTGGGTTTACTAGGTCCTAAGCCTACAAACATATCACTACAGTTAGTAGATAGATCGGTGACTTATCCAAGAGGGATTGTTGAAGACATTTTAATTAAGGTGGATAAGTTCATATTTCCAGCTGACTTTATTATTTTGGATTATGAAGAGGACAAGAATATCCCAATCATCTTAGGGAGGCCTTTTTTTGCTACTAGGAGGACTCTCATTGACGTTCAGAAAGGGGAATTAACCATGAGGATACAAGACCAAGAGGTTAAATTCAATGTGTTCAAAGCCATGAGGTTCCCTACAGATGAGGAAGAGTGTTTCTGATTGGATGTGATAGATAAAATGGTTAATGAACACCTGATTAGAGGTTTGGTCAGGAATTCGTTGGAAAATACTCTACTGGGAGATGATGACTTGGATGATCCAGAATTCGTGGACTACTTGCATATGCTGGATTCTTTGCCTAGAGTGAGCAGGTTCAAGGTACCAATCGAGCCACTACACACGGAAGAAAAAGCATCGGCACAGATGAAACCTTCACTTGAGGAACCACTAACTCTTGAGCTTAAGCCTCTTCCTAAACACCTCAAGTATGCATTTTGGGTAATTCTAATACTTTGTCTGTTATTATTGCATCTGCGCTTAACGAATTGTAGGAAAGTAAATTACTGCGGATACTTAGAGAATACAAGTCTGCAATAGGATGAACAATTGTCGAGATCAAGGGAATAAGCCCTTCACTCTATATGCACAAGATTCTCTTGGAAGAGGATGCCAAGCCAACAGTGGAACAACAGAGAAGACTTAATTCAATCATGAAAGAGGTTGTAAAGAAAGAAATTTTGAAGTGGTTGGATGCTGGGATAATATACCCGATTTCAGACAGTACATGGGTAAGTCCAGTTCAGTGTGTCCCGAAAAAGGGTGGAATGACGGTTGTGACAAATGACGACAATGAACTGATTGCAACGAGGATAATGACCTAATAGAGGGTTTGTATGGATTAGAGGAAGCTTAATAAGGCAACCTGGAAGGTCCACTTTCCTCTACCCTTTATCGATCAGATGTTGGATCGTTTGGTCGGGCATGAGTATTATTGCCTATTGGATGGATATTTGGGGTACAACTAGATAGTCATAGCTCCATAGGATCAAGAAAAGACTACCTTCACATGCCCATATGGCACCTCTGCTTTTAGGAGGATGTCCTTTGTGTTGTGTAACGCACCGACGACCTTCCAAAGGTGTATAATGGCCATATTTTCAGATATGGTGGAGAGAAATGTTGATGTTTTCATGGATGACTTCTTAGTTTATTGGAACACCTTTGATATCTATCTTGAAAATATGGTTATAGTGTTGAAGCACTGTGTGGAAACCAACCTTGTGTTGAACTGGGAAAAGTACCACTTTATGGTCGAAGAGGGAATTATTATTGGGCATAAAGTATATGCGAAGGGGTTAGAAGTTGATCGGGCAAAGCTGGACACAATCGAGAATCTTCCATCGTTGACCTCAGTTAAGGGAATCTGCAATTTTCTTGGGCATGCCGGATTCTACCATAGGTTCATTAAGAATTTCTCTAAGATTGAAAAATCACTATGCAGTCTATTAGAGAAATATGTAATTTTTAGTTTTGATGAGGAGTGTATGACAGCGTTTGAGCAGTTAAAGAAGAAATTGACTACAGCTCATGTGACGTAGCACCGGATTGGACGATGCTGTTTGAATTGATGTGTGATGCTAGCGATTACGCGGTAGGGGCTATTTTGGGTCAACGTTGAGAGAAGATATTTCATGCCATATATTATGCAAGTAAAACCCTCACGGATGCTTAATTGAATTATACAACCACCGAGAATGAGTTGCTTATAGTCGTGTACGCCTTTGATAAATTCAAAGCTTATTTGATAGGAACAAAGGTGGTGGTATACACAGATCACTCGACGATTCGTTATCTGATCTCAAAGAAGGATGCAAAGCCTAGGCTTATCAGATGGATTCTACTCTTTCAAGAATTTGATTTAAAAATTTAGGGTAGGAAGGGGATAGAAAATCAAGTGGCTGATCATCTCTCGAGGTTGGAAAATCCGAACAAGGACAAGGCAGATAAGTGCTTGATCAATGAGTCATTTTCGGATGAGCAGTTATTTGCAATGAATTTTGAATTCCCTTGGTATGGGGATTGTGCTAACTACTTGGTGAACAAGATCCTTTCCCCTGATTTGACTCATCAATAGAAAAAGAAATTCATGCATGATGTCAAGTGGTACATGTGGGATGAGCCTTATCTATTCTGACAGTGTGCATACAAGATGATTTGAAGATGTGTGCCGTACAATGAAGTGAACAGTATCTTGCATGCATGCCATGCATCTGTATACGGGGGACACTATGGGAGTGAGCGAACATCAGTTAAGGTTCTTCAGGCAGGATTCTTTTAGCCTACTATGTTCAAGGATGCCCACCTGTTCGTGAAAAGCTGTGATAGATGCCAAAGGGTGGGCAATATCTCAAAACGGAATGAGATTCCACTTAACACGATCATGGAAGTCGAGATTTTTGATGTATGGGGGATGGACTTCATGGTTCCTTTTCCACCTTCATACAACAACCTTTACATCCTGGTAGCTGTGGATTACGCATCAAAATGGGTTGAAGCTGTGGCATTCCCTATTAATGATGCCAAAGTGGTTCTAAAATTTCTACAGAAAAACATCTTCACAAGATTTGGCACGCCGAGAGCAATCATAAGTGACGAGGGAAGTCACTTCTGTAATAAGTTCTTTACAGCTCTCTTGGTGAAATATATGGTTAATCACATGGTTGCAATCGATTATCATCCCCAAACAAGTGGCCAAGTTGAGATTTCCAATAGAGAGGTGAAGCGAATTTTAGAGAAGGTGGTGAATCCGAACAGAAAGGATTGGTCTCTAAAGTTAGACGACACTTTATGGGCTTATCGGATAACATACAAGACACCAATTGGGATGTCTCTGTATCAACTGGTTTATGGGAAAGCGTGTCACCTCCTAGTGGAACTTTAACACAAAGCGTATTGGGCAATTCAAAAGTTGAATTTCGATCAAATAGCTGTAGGAGAAAAGAGATTACTGCAATTGAATGAACTTAAAAAAATTCAGCTGTAAGCTTACGAGAACTCAAAACTGTACAAGGAAAAGGTAAAAAAATGGCATGGTCAGAAGATTATGTAGAGAAAGTTTGAACCGGGCCAATCTATTCTATTATACAACTCACAGCTGAGATTATTTCCTAGAAAGCTCAAATTGCGATGGTCGAAGCCATTCACTATCAAGACCATGTTCCCACATGGCGCCATTGAACTCTACAGCAAAAATCCTCTCGAAACATTCAAAGTCAACGGGCAGTGGTTAAAACATTACTTGGGTAGCGACATCGACAACGGAGCCACTGCAATCACTCTTGCTGATGCGCCATGAACAGGGAGTAGTCAGGCTGAAAGACTCAAAATCAACCGCTCATTGGAAGGTAACCCAATTTTCGTATCAATTACAACATTTTTGTTTCTTGTTATTCAATTCGTAACTTAGTTGATAAGTTTTGTATTACTTAGTTCATTTCGGTACAAGTTGTAGTTAGCTAGTTAGTAATTTTTAGTAAATTTGAACTTGCATGCTCAAACTTCATGTACTTATCTACTATTTTTGGTTTTTATGGGTTTCAGGTATCATTGATGAAGTATTACATGCGTACGGGGCAAAGGAGCTCAAAAATCAAAGTTTAGTAGAAAAAGGACCCCTGCCCCTATGGGCATATTCCTCGCCTGACACACCCGCCCCGGCAGGGGGGGTCCTCTAATTTAGCCTGACCCGGGGGGCATTTATAGTACATTTACCCCCCGCCCCGGCGGGGGTACGGGTTTCCTGAAAATTTTTAAAAGCTTTCTGCACTTAGTCTTCTCCACTTCCTCTCCATTAACCGAAGCTTAAGCCACTACCCAACCCCACAAAATTGCCTTATACTTCCACAACCTCCATCAAATCTGTATATTAGCCCTACCATCTATAAATTAAACCACAAATTCATCACTCCCACATCTCATACACATTAAATCCTTTGAATTTCCAACATCAAAAGTTAGGGTTTCAACCAAGTTCGGGTCTGTAGAGAGAAAGAAGGGGGAAACTCCTAATTTGGCTAATCAACTACTATAACATCATCATTAAGAGGGGGAAATTAGTGGGTAAGCTACTGCCTTTCGTTTTACATCATAAATTTGAATTCTAGTTGATCAAATTAAGGGTATTGTGAGTTGTGCACACTAAGTGCTTATGATATTGCCAAAGCCAAGTTTAGGGGATATTATTGACTATATTGTGACCAATGGCACCTAAGACCCCGACTAAATGCCAAAGGGGCGAGGGTTCTTCACCACCGGTCTGAGCCTTTGACAAGAGAAAGTTCGTTAGTGCGAACGCGACTGATAAATACGACTATCTTATGCCTAAAGCACTAACATAAGAGAAGGGCTTGGCACCAGATTCATTCGACGGTCAGATGCATAGATAGATACATTAACAGGGCTGGGAAATGCTCACAGATGATCGAGACCTGGCTATAGTGAATGTGGTGAAGGAATTATACGCCAACGCTGAGGACAAGGTGCCATATATGGCATTTTTGAGGGGTCAGCAGGTTCCGTTCAGTCCTGAAGTAATTAATGAGTATTACAGTCTGCGAGCCCCTGCAGTGTGCTAGTATACTCAGCTCAGAGATAGCAATCCCAACTATGACCAGATCTTGACAGAAATATCTAAACCTGGCATAGTTTGGGCTAAGGGAGAAAGGGTGGCACGATTTTCATGAGCAAGGACTTGAGCCTTTATGAAAAAATTTGGTATGCATTTCTGTGCATGAAGCTATTTCCTTTGATGCATTCCAGTGAGGTGACAAGGGAAAAAGTGCTACTACTGTATGCGATAGTGAAGGACTTCGACATCAACATCGGTTCTATCATCAGCTTCTTCATCTGACGATGTCTGCGTCGGCCATTCTCAGGCGGACTACCACACCCATCTCTCATATGTGGATTGTGCAGGAAGTCAAACGTTAGATGGTTAGATGATGAGCCTGTGCAGTAACCACTCCAACTACTAGACCCCAGGATGATTGCTTGATACTCTATCTGGGCTAGAGGGGAGTCGCATCTACGAGGTGTCAGTTTTGTATTTCCTGACACTCCTAATAAAGAGGAGGCTGAGGACACCTCGAAGGATGATGAGTTCCGAGTAGATGAGATGACCAGGGAGGAGGAGACTGTGTGGAGTAGTAGGTTGGGCAAGTACATGTTTAGTACTCAGTTCTGTAGTCTTTAGCGGCACCTTGACGATAGAAACAAAGAAGCTGACAAAAAGATGAAGAGACTGGCGGCAAAGCAAGATTACATATTCCACACCATGAACAGTTCATTTACCTCATTGAATGCGGCATTGCAAAGATTGAATCCTTCTGCTGCTGGTTAGTTCCAGTTCCAGACGCCAGAGCCTAGGCCACAGTACCCTCCATCGTATTTAGATGTGGAGGAGTTTTCAGTATTTGTTCCATAACCGCCACCGCCGCCACCACCATAGGCTTAGTAGGATACAGGGAAGTCCTCTGTTCTTTTCTTGCAATATTTTTACAATGAGGACATTGTAATTGTTAAGTTTGGGGGAGTTTATTTATCTATTTTTGATAAGTATGTTTAGCTTGCATTTGTTAGTTTTGTTTGTAGTCATATCATTTATGTTTGCATTCATGTAGTTGCATAGTAGTTTGCATTAGTAGTGTAGTAATGTGAATAGTTTAATGTAATTAGTTTCTTGTTCTATTATTATAAAAAAAATGAAAAAATGAAAAAATGAAAAATATTAAAATTATTAGTTAAGTTTACTGCTTGCATTGCATTTAGTTCATACTTGCATGATTCCAGCGGTTAGATAGTTTAAGTCTATTTTGGCCAATGATGAGTTTGGAATTGCATAGACAAGTAAAGTATTGACTATTAAGACTTTGATGTGATTCTTATCATGAATTGAATCTTTATCTGTTTGAAACTGATATAATCAGGATAGCACGTTAAAAAAATGATCATGTTGACTGATTGAGTTAAATTGACACATAGTAGAATTCTTAAAGA
The DNA here is from genome assembly GCA_016801055.1 of Panax notoginseng. Taxonomy (NCBI): domain Eukaryota; kingdom Viridiplantae; phylum Streptophyta; class Magnoliopsida; order Apiales; family Araliaceae; genus Panax; species Panax notoginseng. The sequence continues at coordinate 123,095,099 of CM029023.1, forward strand.
TAATACTAGTTTGAATGAAAGATAGTCATGGATAGGCAGAGATGGCTAAAACTAGACAAGAACCTAAGTTTGGAGAAAATTTGGGATATATAAGTTATATAATAATAAAAAAAAGAAAAAAAAGTATGAATAAACACCGTCGTTGTATGCCCGAGGGGGTGTCTCTACACCTAGCGCCCTAAAGCCTTACGATTTGGGAGTCGTTGGTTGAAAGATCGCTAAGGGGTAGCATTGAAAAGCCTAAGAGGACTAGACATTGCACAACCATGAGAAAAATAAAAAGTGAAAAATAAAAAAAAAGAGCGAAAAGCCCCCGTATGTGAAAAATAGAGCATAAGTATCCTATTTTGACCCTTAAATTTGGTATCTGCTTGATTTTAGTCGGATCTAGCTTGTTTTTGGATTTATTGAGTTTATACTGTATGATTCCTTTAAAGAGACCTATTATGTATTGTATTTAATTTTATATCAGTTAGCATGGTTATTGAGCACGCATGCACTATATCAGTTATAATAGGGTAACATTTGATGACTAACTAGGAAATTATTGATTTGTCTTGATATGTTGAATTATCATGTATGTTTGATTTCTCTGAATTCGTGTGATTAGACTATGTTCTGTCTTACTGCCGGATTCGTAGGCATATAGTTAGGTGCATTTCATTGCGTTGCATATTGTGTTGTGCTCGAGGACTAGCACGGTTTAAGTTTGGGGGAGTTTGATGAGTGAGTTTTATACCTACGAATCGGGTTCTGATTAGACTTAAACAGTGTTGATAAGCTTGTCTATTTCTATACAGTTTTACTTGTTTTTGTTTTGTTTTGTGTGTAGGTTGCATTACTTGTTAGTTGTGGTACAATGGTGGCATTGTGGCAAGAAAGCAGCATAGAAAGGTAAAAATTAGTTTATGCAGTTTTGACCCCCCGCTGGAGTAGGCCCTATAAAGAAGAAAACCACCGCCGGCGCGAGAGTGCACATGGCAAACAGGATCTTGAGATCCCGCCGGGGCAGGCATGACAAGGCTAAAAACCCCTGCCGGGGTGGGGGTATACGGACAGAGACAAAGAGTTGGGGTGCAATTCAAACATTGCAGATGCTTGGGCAAGACAACTTTGGCTTGGATTGGGATTGTGTGTGGTCATCTTTTATCAGTTATTACATGACTTATGCTAGGTATTACACCGAGATCAATCAATCACACGATTAATTACACTTTTGAGCCCTAATTTCACTGAAGATTAGGAGGAGCAAAGCAAGTAATCAAGATTCACGAAAATTGCAGATTTGAGTGAGGATAAGGGTGGTATATTACTATTCTTTGTCTTTTTTAATTCAATTTTTGTAATTGGGGTGATGAATTCCAATTATCTCAAGAACGACCCTGATATTAAACACATAAAATCAAGTACTGAACTTTAGAGAGAATATAAAAGGAGATAGGAGCAAGATGTAGGAAAGTATTTTCTTTGATGAATTGGTGAATTTTTGCAAGAGAAGAGAGGCTAGTATTTATAGAAATGAGAGGAAGAATTTGGAAATTATTTATAACCCACTTATATTACTGCCCGAGTATTTATTAAGATGGGTACGTTTTCAAAGCTTTTTTTGCTAACCAAGTCGGGTCACATACTTCAAAATAATGACTCGTGATTTATACAGCTTCTAGAAGGATTTTTGTATTGGGCTGACAATTTTTAAAGTGACTAGACTCTTCAAAAAAAACATAAAAACAATCTGCTTAAAAACATCTGGTGGGCCCATGTTTCTTTTTGAAACGAATGAGTAAAAAGATTTTAGGATTAATTACATATTTTAGTACATTTTTAGAAATAATTACAATAATGGTGCATAGATAAAATAATTACAAAAGTAATATATTTTTCCATATTTATTTACAAAATTAATACATTTTGGTATCCTTTAATCGTGGCACATGATTATCTCCCTTATCTCTTCCCGTTAATTATTATTTTCTTATTCAAACACATTCACAACTATTTCTTACGCATATGGAACTCTCAAGTAGAAGATTCATTCTGAAACTTGAACAACAAAAGGGGTGGGGGCGGGGGTGAAGCTGAAACTGCTTGTCAAAGTCCAATCTCTCAAGCATCTTCCTCAATAAAAAAAGGCTCTGTCTCGGGCACAACCATAAAAATAGGTCTCACAGCACCATCCTTCTCTCCCGCCACTAACAATCAAAAATCATGCATTGAATATTGTATGGCAAGATCGGATTGCTCAAGCTCCGGTGACTTGGAAGATTCATCTGACACCGCGTTCCAGTTGCTTTTGGATTTCCATGGCACCAATAACACAAGCTTTTTGGAAGGACATACTGATAACTTTGAAATATATCATGCTCCTGCAATTTTTAACTGAAAAGTTTCTTATGAGAAATGGTGGCGGACTATATTGTTAAAGCTTCTATTGCTTAATTTTGAGCAGGTTTTTTTTATGTTACTATCTGTGGAGGAAGAGCAAGCTTAGACCTTTATATGTAATCATATGCTAAGTATATAAAGCTAGCATGTAGAGTGTATATGGCAGACATATTCCTTGTTAAAATCAGCAACTGATAGAAGAGATTGGTAAACAAACCTTCATACCAAGGTTACCAATCCACCTCCACACCTACAATTTTTTCATAGTGCAGTTGGTAACCAAACCTTTATACCAAGGTAACCAATTCACCTCCACACCTTCAGTTTTTTTAATAGAGCAGTTGGTAACCAAACCTTCATACCAAGGTAACAAAATCTTCATACCAAGGTAACCAATCAACATCCACGCCTGCAATTTTTTCATAGTGCAGTTGGTAGCCAAACATTCATACCAAGGTAACCAATTCAGTGTTATTAGGTTACCAATTTATTTTGAATGTGATGCAGTTGGTAGCCAAACCTTCATGCAGTTGGTTGCTAAATTTTTAGACCAAGGTAACCAATTTATACTGCAAGTGTGGAGGTAGAGTTGTTACCTTGGTATAAAGGTTTGGTTACCTTGGTGTAAAAGTTTGGTTACCTTGGTACGAAGGTTTGGTTATCAATATTACGTTACACATCACTGCCTTATATCTCTCTTTCCTATGCAGTGTTCTTAACTATAATTTTTCTTGTACATTTGGTTGCATAGCTGAAATAGTATGTATCAGGGAATGTACATAAATGTCTGTTCAATCGCAAGGACCCCTGGATTGTAAGATCAGGAAGGATCTAATCTCCAAAAGCGAATGGACCAACATTGCCTAGCAGGTAATCAACAAGACCCCGAACACCAATTTTCTTCCATGACATGTTGTAATGGTCAAATCCAAAATTATAATATGCCTTTTGAAAGTAGTATGCACACAAGCCAATCATGTTTGATGATAAATCATATACTTTGTAACAATCTTATTCATTTATTAATAAAAAGTATTAATTTATTAATGACTTTTAATTATCTACACGATGCTATTTTATAATATGTGATAAACCCATAATTTTAAGCAATGCTTTTAGAATAATGATGATGATCATTATTCTAATGAGATCTAAATTCTTAGAAAGCTTAAAACTAAAATAGTTCCCAATCGTTGGATTACTAAATTGGGGATTAATGAATCCGGATAGATTGGTATATATATTGCTTGCTTATTGGATGAGGATGATTGATCTCATGATCATTTGTGTGAAGACAATAAAGCAAGTATGTAGGTGCTTATTAGAGAATAAGTTCACTGAACGTGGCTCGCTAAGGAATACCTAATGGAGTTTTACTTGCTTGTCAATAGGAATTTCTGTAGTGATAGTAGTACAAGTGATCCTTGGACTTGAGATCATCATATCATCTTGAGTATGATGAGTTATACTTTGACTTATTTCTTAAGACCCATAGAGTATATCAAAGGGTATGCTTGGGTATAATAAGTCGTACATGGAGATAATGTATGATCAATAAAGAATCTACCGCTTCTAGTAAAAGAAGAGAAATGTCATATGTGATTCGATAAATGACAACCAAGTAGTCATTGGCCAAGGCAGAATGAAATTAGAAAGGAGTTTCTAATTTGTATTATTTGGAGTTGTGCATTTAAGAGTCGAAAAATATATAATTAAATAAAATAAGACTTGATAGTAATTCCATGTCTTATATTTAATTGGGACGTTGTATGGTGGAAGGATTGAATTGTACGGTAACTATTTACTCAAAGGTTCTTTTATGATTAATGTTGAAATCTATATTATCTGGAAAGTCGTTGATCGCTAGGGAGGCTTATCGCTATTGTAGAATAAATATTATTTATTTAAATAAATTAATAATTTAATTTATTTATTTAAATAAGATTAGAATTGTTCTAATTAATTTATTCACAACCGGTTTAATATGGAGAACCTAAAGGGTCACACCATAAAAGGAAGAATAATTATTTAAGAAGTTAATGGCATAATCGTAATAATAAGTTAAGTATATTTAATTTAATCTATGGTGATAGAATAAATTAAATAGCTTACTATTTATTATTTAATATTTTGGAAATATTAAATATAAATTAATAAGAGGAGTCTTATTATTATTATTACTATTATTATTATTTAATTCCTAAAGGAGTTTGAGAATTAATTAATAAAAGTACTCTCATATATTCCTAATAAGATTAGGAGGTAAATTAATTAAAAGATTTTAATTAATTATTCCTAATAAGATTGGGAGCCTAATTAATTAAAGGAATTTAATTAATTAAAATAAAACTTAATTCCTTAATTGTTAAGGAGGGTTGCCTACATCTATAAATAAGAGGAGTCTTATTATGGGTGTAGAGCTGTTGACTTTTTCACTACAGACGTAATTCTAATAGTTGGGAGAGTACGCTCTTTTTCTATAGAGATACAAAATTAGGGTTTAGCCAACCACCATTCTTCTTGAATATTTCTTATTCCTTAGTGGATCACCTCTAGAGGCCAAACACTTGGTTGGCTAACGTTGATCAAAGGACGGAACCAAACTCGGTGGATTCAAGTTGAACGAGAAAAAGATTAGAGGTGAACTTGTACATGAGGAAGCTCGAATCTTCAAGGGTATGATTTTTGTTCTTCATATTTTCGTTTAATTAATAATTGTGCGTAAAGAGTGATCCGGGTATATGGTTTGTAAAATTTTAAAACTCTGATTTTCCACGCTTCCGCTTATTTTATGCAATTTGATTGTGTTCATAAATATTACAAACCTAACAGTGGCATCAGAGCCAAACCTTTATGTGAATTATTAATTATTTTAATTTGATATGTATATTGATGTGTTTAGAACAATTTAATTGGGCATAATTTTATTGTATAAAATTTATTTAAAAAAAAAAAGGATTTTGCGAATTCGCCGAGTACATATATTTTTATTACTTCGATTAAATATGGTATCATATATTATAACAGTTATGGTAGTAATCATTCTTATGTCATGTACTATGATTCATATTATATATATATATATATATATATATATATATATGTATTCTTAATAATTTTATAATTAAAATAAAGAGTTTATTTTAATCTTAAAATTAGAATTTCATGCTAACTAATTAGAGTTAGAATTAGATTCCATGATAACTAATTGGAGTTAAAATTGGATTCCATGTTTCCTTAAATAAAGGAGTTTATTTAGATATGAAATAAGATTTCATATTATTCAAAATAAAAGAGTTTATTTGTGAATAGGAAAGAGAATCTGTGTTTCTTTTAATAAAGGAGTTTTTTTTACTTGGAATTGGATTCCATAATTAATTAAAATAAAGGAGTTTATTTTGATTAAAGATTTTGATTAAAATAAAATAGTTTATTTTATTCAAAATAAGATAAATTAAAATAAAAGAGGTCTATTTTAATTTAAATTTGGATTAAAATAAAGGAGTTTATTTTGATTCAAAATTAGATTTTATACTAACTAAATTTGCCCATTGAATGATATCAATATATATATTGAATGTATATTATTCATGAGATGAATGCTATTTATTGATGCATATGGTGATGTATATGATAATAAATGGGATTAATTATGAATTATTAACCAATGTGATTAGATTTTATTTTAGTTGGATGCATGAATGTATGGATTTTATTAAATGGGGTCTGCGTACCTCGTCTTCTCTATTTTTTTTCTTAATGCAAATTCTAAATCCCTCCTATGTACTTCCCATTGATTATTGATCAAGGTTTCTATTTATTTTAAATAGTTTTGTAATAGGAATATTTAGAATTATTTTGAAGAATTGGAGATCAAGGAACAAGGAGTGCTTGAAGATCCGTTTGTAATGGAGCCCGGGTTTAAATATAATAGTTATATTTAAATATTAATTCTTGTACCCCTAGGGTTTGACCTTTTGGTTCACTTGGTGGCTCTAGTGAACCAAACTAGAATAAAAGTCCATAATCAATCCGGGTAGAATATAGTATTCTATATGTGCATGCTTATACTATACATATTATATCTTATGCAAACATGCTTCGCATGTTAATTAATATGACGTGTATTTTATATATATATGTGCATGCGCGCTAAACAAGATGAGACAAATTAATAACAAACCCCTCAAATATTTTATATTAAGTTGTAACGTTCAAAGATATTTGGAATATCGAATGTCGCCTTCTAGCATGATAGAAACGATATAGCATTGAATATTTAATATGAGTTTGTTGTGCACACACGAGGTAAGTATTAATATTTAAGATGTTGTTTTTATTACATATGATGTTTATAAGGAATTGAACATTACTGCTTTGTTGTGCACACACAAGGGCTGTAGTTTTCTCTTCACTTATATAGAAATGCTGGGTCTGACTTAACTTAAATTATTTTAGTTCAGATGTGCACACACTTGACCATTATGATTTAAGAGGCAAAATACAAAAAGTTACATAGTTGATGTAATTGACAAGAGTTGTCTACCTATTTATTTATATATAGTTTGTTGTGCACATACAAGGCTATATACATTTGAAATGGGATCCTTATTCTCACTAGCATATCTTTAATTAGATATTGTCGAACTATATATATTGAGGGTAATATAGTTTGAAGAAAATAGTGGGAGATACCAATTTAAAACAAGACCTAATTTATTTTAGTAATTAATAAAAGAATGTATGCTAAAATATTGTTAATTACAAATTCATTTACAGAATTTTACAATGTCTAAATTACTATCACTGCGAAACATATTAGATGCTATTTAATTAGACCGTATTAAACGGATTGGTTAAGGAAATTGAGAAAAGTTCTCACGACTGAAAAGCTATCTTATGTCCTTAATACGCCTATCCCTGCAATGGTTGCAGACAATGCCTCTGAAGAAGAGATTATTACTTTTAGAAAGTGGCAAGATGATGCACAGTTGGCTCAATGCATCATGCTTGCATCCGTGAGTAACGAGCTTTAGCGTCAGTATGAAACTATGGATGCTCCTACTATACTCCTGTACGTCAAGTAGTTGATGGTGAGGAAAGTAGGACTAATAGATATCAGATATCTAAGGAGCTCTTCCGATCTAGAATGACCAACAACACTACAGTACAGACACATGTCCTAAACATGATTAATTTGACTGAACAATTAGGACAACATGTTTTGTCATGGATGGAGAGTTGAGACAAGATTTGATCTTGCAGTTACTTCCGGACTCCTTCTCACAATTGTTGTGAAAGTTTTCATATGAACAAGCTAGATATCAGGTTTACTGATTTGCTTAACATGTTGAAAAATGTTGAGAATCACTTTCCAACCAAGAAAAACCAAGTCTTACTAGTAGGGGCCAAAGGATCTTATAAAAGAAGAACGATTCTAAGGCATAAACAAAGGATAATAAGAACAAAACTGATATGAATAATAAATGATTTTACTTCCACTGCAATAAGCTTGGACGCTGGAAAGAAACTGCAAGAAGCATCTTGAAGAGGCTAACCAAAGAAACTTAGTGAAGTTTTGGTTACAAATATAAATTTGTTCATAATTTAAAATAAAATTTTCTTTAAGTCAATGTTCTACTTGGGTATTGGATACCGACTTTGGTTATCATAAATATAGATTTATGACGGGACCAAGCAGAAGTAGAAAGCTAAATAAAGATAAGTAATCTTATGTGTAGGAAATGAAGCAAAGATTGCTGCATTAGCCATAAAAATTTATAGTTTAGCATTGCCTACGGGCAAATCTATTAAGTCAATAAGTTGTTATTGTATTCCAGTTCGCGCTAGAAACATTATTTTATTTTGTTGTTGGACAATGAAATCTTTGGTATTATATTTAAGAATAATTTTTGTTCTATTTATAATAATAATATTTTTATAGAACTTGAATATTACTTAATGGATTTTGTATACTTGACTTACGTGAAAAATTATTTTGCAAATTGAAAAAACTAGTATAAGAAAAGGAGATGATCATTCAAAGAGTTGAATATGTGTATTTATTGAAATACATGTATGAATTATTTGAAAGGTTCAAAGAATTTATAAGTGATACAAATTGGCAAAGTATTAAGATTATTTGATTAGATCAATGAATAAATACTTGTACAATAAGTTTCTAGATCATCTCAAATAGTTTTCTTGTAATGGACGCCTCCTGATACGCAATAATTGATTGATGTATCTGAAAGAAAAAATAGTACCTTGTTGGACATGGTACGGTCCATAATAATTTTACCGACATTCCAGTATCCTTATGGGGTAATGTCCTAGAAATGACTGTATATCTACGAAAAAGGTAACCTCAAAATCCAGTCCCAAGACTCCATAAAAGTTATGGACAGGGAGGATTCCTAATCTTAAGTATGTTAAGATAAAGGGTTGTCCAACTTATGTGAAAAGGTTTCAAAGGATAAGCTTGGGACAAAATTTGACAAGTACAGATTTGTGGGATATCCTAAAGTAAGTTTAGGGTATATGTTCTATAATCCTACTTAGCAAAAGGTGTTTGTTGCGAAACACGCTACCTTCTAAGATAAAGGTGTTTATCATTGAAGGGGGTAGTGGGAGGATAATAGAATCTTGAAGAGTTTAAGAACCACAAAACACTATAAGTCAAATAAGAGGAACTTGTAGATAGACCTATTGTACCACAACCGAATCGTAAATTTGGAATAGTACCGAAGATACTTGGGAGGTATGGATTCATCATGGATGATGATGATGAGGTACGTATCATAGAAGATGATGATCCAGTTACATACGATGAGGTAAGAGTTGTAGACACTCAGAGAAATAGATTGAAGCAAGCTTCTCAAATATGGAGCGTTCATTTTGATGAGACAATCAAAAAAGTTTGATTTTATTAAAAACAAGAATAAACCTAGTGCGTATAAAAGGGACAGTGGGAGCGTCGTGATATTCCTGATATTATATGTTGATATACTACGGATAAGGAATGACATACCAATGTTACAATCAGTAAAGATAAAGTTGTCTAAACATTCCTCCATGAATGATTTGGTAAAAGCATTTTAATTGGGGATAAAATCTATATAGATAGATCCAAGAGGATGCTCGACTTTACCCAAGGAACGTATATTCATTTGATGCTAAAGTCGTTTAGCATGGTAAACTCCAAAAGATGTCTCATGTTGATGAGCCATAGAGTGTATCTCTCTTAATAGTCCCCATAGACTCCTGAAAGGAGAGATCGCATGAGTGACAATCATGTATACAATGAAATATACGAGACCTGATGATGATTAGTCATATTCTGGAGAAGTTCACTATGAGTCAATGAAAATCATCTTAAAGTACTTAGCCGACACTAAGGATGTGATCATATTCATGGTGGGTCTAAATTAAAACTAGAGGGCTTAACAGACTCAAGTTTTTTTAGACAGACCAAGACGATAAAAAGTCCACTTTAAGGTAAAGGGTTACCTTGAACGGCGGTGCAGTGAATTGGAAAGGTTTCAAACAGCAAAGAGTTGCTGGTTTAGTGATAAAGACAAAGTATATATAGTTATAAATGAAGCTACAAGTTATTTGTTTGGATGAAAAGTTCATTACAGAACTAGGAATAGTTCCTACGTGTCATCTTGGATCTAAACAGGTGTTGTGGCACTTTCATTTGATTATAAGAATCATTGAAAGATAAGAAATCACTATAGAGATAGTGAACTCTCAAGAACAATATTACATATCCATTAACTAAAGCTTATCCAACAGCAGGATAATCGTCACTTAGAGAAGAAGGGTATGAGATACCATGGCGATTGGCTTTAGTGCAAGTGGGAGATTGAAAGTAGTATGAACACAAGCCAATCATGTTTGATGATAAAGCATATACTTTGTAACAATCTTATTCATTTATTAATAAAAAGTATTAATTTATTAATGGCTTTTAATTATCTACATGATGCTATTTTATAATATGTGATAAACCCATAATTTTAAGCAATGCTTTTAGAATAATGATGATGATCATTATTCTAATGAGATCTAAATTCTTAGAAAGCTTAAAACTAAAATAGTTCCCAATCGTTGGATTACTAAATTGGGGATTAGTGAATCCGGATAGATTGGTATATATGTTGCTTGCTCATTGGATGAGGATGATTGATCTCATGATCATTTGTGTGAAGACAATAAAGCAAGTATGTAGGTGCTTATTAGAGAATAAGTTCACTGAACGTGGCTCGCTAAGGAATACCTAATGGAGTTTTACTTGCCTGTCAATAGGAATTTCTGTAGTGATAGTAGTACAAGTGATCCTTGGACTTGAGATCATCATAGCAACCTTTGTATGATGAGTTATACTTTGACTTATTCCTTAAGACCCTTAGGGTATATCAAAGGGTATGTTTGGGTATAATAAGTCGTACATGGAGATAATGTATGATCAATAAAGAATCTATCGCTTCTAGTAAAAGAAGAGAAATGTCCTATGTGATTCGATAAATGACAACCGAGTAATCTTTGGCCAAGGTAGAATGAAATTAGAAAGGAGTTTCTAATTTGTATTATTTGGAGTTGTGCATTTAAGAGTCGAAAAACATATAATTAAATAAAATAAGACTTGACAGTAATTCCATGTCTTATATTTAATTGGGACATTGTATGGTGGAAGGATTGAATTGTACGGTAACTATTTACTCAAAGGTTCTTTTACGATTAATGTTGAAATCTATATTATCTAGAAAGCTATTAATCGCTAGGGAGGCTTATCCCTATTGTAGAATAAATATTATTTATTTAAATAAATTAATAATTTAATTTATTTATTTAAATAAGATTAGAATTGTTTTAATTGATTTATTCACAACCAGTTTAACATGGAGAACCTAAAGGGTCACACCATAAAAAGAAGAATAATTATTTAAGAAGTTAATGGCATAATCATAATAATAAGTTAAGTATATTGAATTTAATCTATGGTGATAGAATAAATTAAATAGCTTAATATTTATTATTTAATATTTTGAAAATATTAAATATAAATTAATAAGAGGAGTCTTATTACTATTATTACTATTATTATTATTTAATTCCTAAAAGAGTTTGGAAATTAATTAATAAAAGTACTCTCATATATTCCTAATAAGATTAGGAGGTAAATTAATTAAAAGATTTTAATTACTTATTCCTAATAAGATTAGGAGCCTAATTAATTAAAATAAAACCTAATTTCTTAATTGTTAAGGAGGGTTGCCTACATCTATAAATAAGAGGAGTCTTATTATGGGTGTAGAGTTGTTGTTGACTTTTTCACAATAGACGTAATTCCAATAGTTGGGAGCGTACGTTCTTTTTCTATAGAGATAGAAAACTAGGGTTTAGCCAACCACCCTTCTTCATGAATATTTCTTCTTCCTTGGTGGATCACCTCTAGAAGGCAAACACTTGGGTGGCTAACGTTGATCAAAGGAAGGAACCAAACCTGGTGGATTCAAGTTGAACGCAAAAAAGATTGGAGGTGAACTTGTACCCGAGAAAGCTCGAATCTTCAAGGGTATGATTTTTATTCTTCATATTTTCATTTAATTAATAATTGTGCATAAAGGGTGATCTGGGTATATGGTTTGTAAAATTTTAAAACTTTGATTTTTCACGCTTCCGCTTATTTTATGCAATTTGATTGCGTTCATGAATATTACAAACCCAACACCTTTAACCAAGGAATGTCAAACCAATCATAGATTATTACTCCCACACGACGCAACTAAAGTAAACACAGAGGTTTCAAGGACCTTCCATCTTCTGGCCTGTAACGAATTACATTAACAGTGACAAACTTAGGGATACACTTCCGTAACACCGGAGATTCGCGGCGGAGTAGACTTGCGTTTTGAATTTGAATATTTGAATTTGAATTTATTTTTGTTGTTAGATCCCATATATTTAAATTTGAATTATTAGTTATGACAGTTATTTCTCCTTGATTTTAGGTTTTCTTATTAATGTGAATTATGTTATTTTTGAAATTATTTTTTGTATGTATTATTTTTGTAAATACTTTCTAATTGTTGTATATTAGTGTTAAGGACCCAAGATTTTATGGCCACAAAAGAGTTTTATTTTGGAACGAATTAGAAATATATTTATAACAGAGATTATCATAATAAAATGCATTGATTGGGTATTTGGCGACCTGTGGATTGGAACGGAATTATGTACGCCCGACTGATAGAATATTTTCAAGTCCAAATAAATTTCCATAATTTCAGTATCATTTATTAGTAGAGGTATATTAAACTACACAACTAATGCAAGTAATATTTTATTTTTGAAAAAAAAGAAGAAAAAATTATTTTTTAGACGGAGATATAAATGTAAAAAAAATTATATTTAAAAATAATATTTTTAAGATAGAAATAAAAATGTATAAATATAACGTACATAAATATAATATGCATGCCAAGTTTTCAGACCCGAACCGGTCATCGAATCGGAAAAGGTACCTGGTGGATAGATCATCGGTTCAACCAGTGGTCGAACCGTTATTGACCCAGTAACGTCATTAATATGTAATAAATAATAAACAATTAAATATATTAATTATTAGGGCTAAATGTATATACACCGCTGTATAGTACACAGTCGCTTATGGCGACGATTTTTTGGGGCTATGACGATGAGACCGTCGCCATAGACAAGAATAGCTATATCGATGGGTGAACCGTCGTTATAACCCAAAAAAATCGCTGGGTATATACATGTTCCCCTATTTATTATATATTATGTATAATATTTAGTAAATATGTAAAATTAATCAATTTATCTACAAAAAAAAAGAGAAAAAAACTAAACTTATTTGTACAGTGTTTACTTTATACAATTCAAATAAATACTAAATCTATATGAAAAGAAAGATTAAATCATGATCAAAACTCAAGAATGATAAAATCAAACACAAATGAACATAAACATCTCTAGGATACATTCAAATTCAAAAATTCAAACACAAGTTCAAGTGTTTGATTAAATATAAATGCAAACATATCTAAAATACCAAACCAAGTCTCAACTAAATTACTAAAATAAAATCCATGACACTTAATTCACAAAAAGCATAAATCATTATAAGGGCGAGAAGGTAATGCTTCTTGCCAATTCTCATCATCATCTTCATCTACTAATCTACGAGTACCACTTCCACTTGCTCCTCCAACTCCTCCAAGTTCTTCAAGTCTTCCATGTCCTCCAAGTTCTACAAATGTAAACATGTTGCTCAACAACAAATTTGTGAATGACATAAAGTCTACATCATCATTATCATCATTAACATCTAAATTCACAATGTCTTCTTCGTCATTGACTTCTACATAAAACAAAATAATAATAAAAATTAAACACATGGACTTTTCAGAGTCACAGCTAATATATTGTGCCAAAATACTTGTTGGCAAGTGTGGAATTGATGAACTGATGGAAGACGGGCATGTGAATATTTTAAAAATGGGAGAACAAGTACATGCATATGGTACCAGACTAAACCAGAACATTACAAGCTTGCAAAACTTGGTTCCCTAGGACTAAATATTCTAGCTTATACAAATATTAATCTAATATTGATAATATAAATATTTCTCACCTACACGAGCACGACGTCATTATCTTTCAAAATGAGGCACCGCTCCTTCATCATAAACTATTTTCTCTAGCTCATCATAATAAAAAATGGTTATTACTCCTCCTTAACAATCCAAAAGTTCGTTTTGTAAATTGACTCCTAATTAATTGGATCAAAACTCCATCGATCTCTTATAACAATGCCTAAAATTACGGTTTTATATAATGTCATGTGATTTTTTTTTTCCATAAAACTAACATCATATAATATTAATTATTAAAAATTCATAGAAAGATTAATTGAATTAATGAAAATACCTATTCTTCAACCACAAGTTATAGTGAACAAACACAAGATCATTAAGTCTTTGATACTCAAACCATTTTTTTTTCTTGATGTGTATGCGATCAAAAACACTCCAATTTCTTTTGCACCCCGATGAACTACTAGTTTAGCTAAGGACTTTGATTGCCAACTTTTGTAAATTCGGAGCACTACTTTCAAACAACCTCCACCACTCATCTAAATACAAATAAATAACAATGTCATTAGAAATCAATGAAATAAGCTACAAAGGAACAAAGTTAAACAAGAAAAAACAAAAATTAATAAATATAACTTACCTGGTTGAGTATTCTTCAAAGTAGTAAGTGCAAGCTCCCTACCAAAATTCCCCATCTGCTTTCAATAAATTCTAGTTTCATTCAACAACTTAACCTTACTAGTGGTGGTTTTTGCTTCAATGACATCAAGAGAAGACCTGCCAAAACTTCTGGCTCCCATAAAATGATTCTTAATTTTATTGAAAACAAGGATTCAACCAATATGCAGCCTCATGAACACTTTTACATAATTGCTTATCCCAACACTCTTTCATAATTCTTTTATAAGGTTTGTACAAGCTTTTCTTTTGCCTACAAACTTTATTTATAGCATTTCTAGCTCTAAACATGCCATCATAAAAATATGCAACGGAGGGTCTCTCATCCATATCAACAATTCTCAATACACTCATCAAAGGCTCCATAATTTTGGTTATAATTGAGCAATCATTCCAAAAAAAATTCTCCAATATGTAAGAAATCACAACCTTACCTTGTTCATCCTTTGCATATCTAGACTCCTTATAATGCTTACTAGTCATCAAAGCCTGCAAATCATGCATATGATCATAAATATTATGCAATGCAATGAAAGTCGTAGCAAAATGAGTAGGCCCCGGACTATAGATTTCTACCCAAACCTTTCTCTTCCTTATCCAAGCAAATAACCAACCATGATTATAAATGTACTTTGTTATCTTCGATGCCTTCTTAGCTAATTCAACGATATGATTCATCTTATCTATATCCCCTAAAATATATCAAGTTTAAACAATGTACATCACAAGGAGACCAACTAATGTTTTTGTATTGTTGTGAAACTAGTTTCCATGCAAGCACATAATTAGCCCTATTATCTGTTACCATGTGAAATATATTAGTTGGTTCGAACCATTCAATTACTTATATGAATAACTTAGCCAAAACTTAGTCACGCTTCACTTCATCAGAAGCATAAACAGATTTAACAAAACAAATTTCACGTGGACAATAGACAAGAAAATTAATCAAAGATCTTATGCCTACCATCTATCCAACCATCCCCCATAATGGTACACCCACCATCCCCCATAATGGTACACCCATAATCACCCCAAAATGACATCATGATTTCAACAAAGAGTTTCACTTCTTTTTTTGAATCTCTAAGCAAATTGACTCGCACATCATGATAAGAAGGGACCCTATAACCCAAACCGACTCTAATTGCAGCATCAAATATAGGCTAAAAATATATTGAATTCATGACATTAAAAGTAATACAATAATCATAAAACCATCTATCTCCAACCATATTTGCCCTCTACATAGCTTCTTTAATAGTCATAACACTTTTTATAGTAGGTTGTTTCTCAAGTTGGGGCTTTAAAGTAAAGAAGTTGCCTAGTTTTTTTTCTTTCCCCTTCTTTGGTTCACTACTACCACTCACTACAATATCGTATGGAGATTGACGAATAATCTCTTCAACATCTACACCATCCCTCTCATATTTTTCATATGGATCATCAAATGCACGCATGTCAGCTTTTTCTTGGTTGTTCTATTTATTTTTTAAGGATTGTTCCTTTTCATGTTTTACATCTGGAAGAACTCTCCTACAAGGGCCAACCTCACCCTTTTTCCCGGCAAGATGTTTTATTCTATTAATGTCACTGCCCTTAACTGTTTTTTGAGAATATAAACAAGTAAGAATTCTTTTACCATCTGTATCTCGCCCTTCACTTTAATGATTCCATGTAGCATCCATCTTTCCCATTGTATTTGTAGATGTTTGTGATTGCGCGGTTGAATCATAGCCCGATGACAACATGCCAAATGTTCAAATCTACAAAAATTTACAACAACAAGATTAATGAACTAATTCCAATTAATGCAAAGTTAATTTAGTAATTGAATAACTAATTCAACTAGGAAGTTTTTATATTTAAATCAATTGTTCATATTTCATAATTCATTACACATTTAAAGCTACAATCTACAGATAGATAGTCCCAATGCAACCAATTTTAAAGACCAAGAAACAACTTGGTCAAGTTTCTACAGATCTTAACATAATGTATTAAACTATTAATGTTAATAATATGTTGCTAATGCACAGTAGAGATAAAACCAGACTTTGATGAACTACACCAGTAGGTTGGAGCTAGCAATCCAGCTTAGAGCACATTTTACTTTCTAGCTGTTGGTGTAGCTCAACAAATCACACAGCTTATGCGATTTAACATTTTACCCCCAACACACCGTACCTAAAGGGAATAACATGATGGAATTAATAAATTATTTACCCCAACCCAAAGTATACATTTACAAAAGTTTTTGTGTATAATTAATGTTCAATTATGCTTCACATGTTCTAAATCTACAATAAAACTGTCAAAACATTTTCCAATTGTCATAGGCAACAAAATAAGTAAAATTAAACCTTAATTGCTACTATAACCGCTTCTAGATCTGATAGAATCTATGATTCCCTAGCATATCAAAACCTAATTCTATGATTATCGTGTATCATGTGTAGAGTCGCGACTAGACTGGCTGTGTGGTGGCAATGCGTGGTGAGCCGTGAGACTATGAGAGACATAAAGAGAGATGATGATGATTGCCGATGAGAGCATAAGAGTCTGGGATTTGGGCTCATCGATGAGCCGTAAGAGATAAAGAGAAGCATAACTGAATAAGCCTTACTTGTTTATCTTTAACTGAAGACAGATAGGAGAAGAAGAACAAAACAAGCAGCTGTAGAACAAAAGCCCTAAAACTAATATTTTTTTTATTTTTATGTAGGGAATCAGACAAACCCGTGAACCATTTATCGATTACTGGGTTAAGTGTTTGAACCGCCGAACCACCAGCACTAAGCGAGTTTTGGTCTAATCTGGTTAATTGGTCCAAACCAAACCAAAGTGTGGACCGATTTTAATTTTTACGGGTCCGACCAGCAGTCCGGTCTGGGTTTGAAAACCTTTGTGCATACAACGTATGTAGATGATACTGTTTATTCAGGTAAAGTTGTTTACCCTAAAATAATAAAAAGACTCAAATCCTTATCCAAACTAAATTGATTAAATTTATTCTCAAATAATATTGTTCATGTTAGATATTAGGATCAAGAATTATAACTAAAGTCAAATAAAATTTGACTTTAGGATATATATGATATATACACATGAAACAAGATTACCAACACCTTGTTAAAAACAAGTGTATTATTGTTCAAATACCTGTTTAATTTCAAATGACATGTTGTTTTGTTATTTGTTAGAATAAATTTTTTTATACTATGGTATATACATACACGTGTGTGTGTGTGTATACACACACAAACACATAAACACACACTAGTATCACTAAAATTGTAAATGAGTTGAGTCCAACTTTAACTTGTAGCTCGATTGAATAAATAAATTTGAGTTGAGCTGAGCTTAAACGAGTCTAGTAAAGCTTTTATTATGAACAACTTCATTCATTTATAGCTCTACGTACCACTTACACACAAATCTACAAAAGCAACAAAGGAATTTTTCTTTTGTCTATAAACCCACCAATGATTAGGCGCCACTTGTTGTTTCTAGAACCCTACTCATGAAAGGTAATATAGAAGTATGTTAAGTCAAGTAAAGGATAGAATTGCTATAAGCTTAACTTATTAAGTATTGGCAACCAAGTAAGTCTCTAAATCCATAAAAGATTTTAATTCCCAACTCTTGGAGTAGAGGACTCTCATATATACTATAAATAAGGGATCTCCCTTACATTCAAGGTACACAACTTTTAACTCTCATAATAATTCTCTCTTGTATCAGCATTCTGACTTAAGTATCGTAGAGTCCTCCTAGAGCCCCTCAACTCCGGTTGACCTTTTAAAGGTTTTTCGATGAGATCCATCTGTTACATGGCGGTCAAAGTCAAAATCTGTGGTTTGACCGAAATTCTAATTTGGAGGTTGTTGATTGTTAGGTTGTTTGGGTATTAATCAAATCAAACACATAACACGCAAGTGCACGTGGTCAATAAGTAATATAGAATAAGTAGAGTATCGATCCCACGAGGAATGTCAACTATAATCTAATCTATCAAGCATTGTTGTATAACTATTTCAGTCGCTTTAAACGAATGAAGTTGTCGTGATTTATCTAAAATTTACTATATATCAAATTAAACTAATTAACAAAGTATTAAATCAAATAGAGGAGAATTGAGATTATAATTTCACTTATTGCTTCACTTAGATTGACCCGCTTTTTGTTAATTCCAATTGATTATGTGACGCCCCCAAAATAGGTATACATCACCCATCTTGGGTCACCAGATACAAGGTACTGAATACAAATACAAACTAATTATACAACAGTCGTATAAAATACGACAAAACATAGGCTATGAGTTTTAATACAAATATTGTCATCTAGACAATATCCACACTCAATGGAGTCCTCATTACATTTATTATCCCACTATTTCACATAATAGTGAGGACTACTAATGCACCATCTAGGACCATCACTCTGTTCCCCGACTAGTCCCAGCTACGTTCTCATTTTCTGAAGAGAACAATGAAAGCAAAAGGGTGAGCTCAACTAGCACAGTAAGAAATATTATGACTAAGATAATGCAGAATAAGTTATCATTAGCCTTCAACAGTATAACAACTGATAGAATATAATAGACAACAAGTTTTACATCAAAAACTGCAGCGAAATAAGCAATCCATTAGAAGATTCAAGTAAAGTATAAAATCTATTATCTTCTATGATTTAAAAAGTTTTTCATCAACTTTATCGCTGAGACTCAGCTTAATAAATAAAATCGAATCATCCCTGCTCCACGGCCAAGGATATTCATGTAATCATCAATGGTCATGAATATACAAAATAATCCCTAGTCATAATCATACCAACAACTGTCCACCAATGAACTACATGCTAATGAGGACTTTTACCAAATCATTCGTCACATTACGGTCATGATTATACTGATTAATCCCTGGTCATAATCATACCAAGTCCATCTATGGACGTAAGTCGAAGATGACTTTCATCACAATATAAGCATGAGGATGATGATAATGACATAATAATCCAATAAAATAAGTTCAAGAATAAATTTTAAAGATTTATAAATTAATTTATCCAGGAACCAATAACGTCCACATTGTCAACATGATATTACTTTGTAGAGTAAAATTCAAGAATGCTCAGAAGAATATTTCCATGAAAAGATACAGGATGAAGCATAAATATCAAGGATATTCCACTAATTTCATGGAGTATAGAAGCCAAACCTTTAACCAACTGAGTATAATAGAATATATAAAACTGCAAATGGATTTTTGCCCGCCATGCGGTATTCCACGTAGATAAATCATTTCCACAATTTAATAAGGAATGAATACGAAGGATCATTCACAATGCATGTGGTAATCCACATAGACAGGTTATTCCAACAGAATAATAAAAAATGGAATAACAGAAGAATTTATCATGTATGCAATAGACCGCACAGACAGGTTATTCCAATAGAATAATAAAGAATGGAACCAGTTCATGCGTAATCCGCATAGACAGGAAATTCAAATAGAATAATAAAGAATGGAACCAGATCATACGTAATCTGCACTGATAGAATATTCTAACAGAATAATAAAGAACGAAATATCAACAGAATTCACCAAGCATACGATAGACCGCACAGACAGGTTATTCCAACCAAATAATAAAGAATGGAATAACAGAAGAATTTTACCATGTATGCGGTACTTCGCATAAATAGGTTATTCCAATATAATAATAAAAAATGGAATAACAGAAGCTCTCTTCATGAATACGAAAGAAATAATACCCCTTACGAGTACAACAAATAATATCCCTTACCTTAGAAAAACTGAATACTAGAGTAGTGAAGTAGCAGAATAGTTTTCTTCTTTCTCTCTATAGTTTCTCTCTCTAGAGTTTCAGTGAATTCGTAAGAAATAATGAAGGAATAAGCTTTTATTTATAGAAGAACTGAAAGTAGCTCTTGGTCTTAACGAAGGGTCAAAATGACTCTTGGTAATATTTAAGAGACAACTACTATTTGTGAAGGGGCAATTAACTCTTGGAACACCGAAGAGACAAGTAACTCTTGGAAAACCGAAGGGACAAGTAACTCTTGGAAAATCGAAGAGACAAGTTACTATTAAAACTTTAAACCAACGATCCATATTGATTTACTATTATAATTTCAACCAACTGTCTGAAAAATTATCACATCTTCTCATGGAATAATATTGTACTCAAAAATGATTTGGACCGAAAAGAAATATATTTTTCGGGTGAATAGTACCCCGTGAATAATACTTCAGGAATAGTACTCCGACACGAAAAGTGTCCCACTTACCCGAGTGAACAATACTAGAGTGAATAGTAACCCGTGAATAGTTCTCCGTGAATAGTCCTTCGACACGAAAAGTGCCCCGAATACCCGATTGGTCAATATAACCTCTAGACATCAATTATTATCGAAATAAATATCAATTTCTACTAACACTAATAATTCCCACACAATGGAACTATCAATTTCATCTTTAATCAACACGAACTTATTCATCATTAATATTATAATTCACAATATTTAACAACTAAGTAGTTCCCAGAAAAGAGGGGGCTTTTCGATAAGGATTTTTTCATTATTGGCGTGCAATTAGGTGACCAAATCTCTCCTTGACAGAACTTCTAGACATTGTCAATATTGTAAATAATAATATGAATAACTTTGTCGTCTTAATTATTAATTTAATAATATATCATATTATGCAGATAATACTGTGACAATAATTGAATCAATAATATGAGAGATATGATGCAGCAGTTACTGTAGCAATAATTGAGTATAACTGAGTGACTTCTCACGTAAGCATCAATAATCAATACCGTGTGCTACTATGCAACCACGCGTATTATTGTACTTTTACTATCAGGTAGTTTAACAGTTTTAACGGTAACACTTTCGCCGTTATTTTTATAAAAAGATAATTCTGTCGTTTTCTAACTACGACAATACTTTCGTTGTGTGGTCCACCAATGATTGTGCCGTCGTACGAATATTTCCTGTTAAAACGAATATTTCCCGACCAATCGAATATTATATAACCACTTGCTTACTTTGTAAAAATTGTAAATATTTCCCATAACTATAACATTATATCAAATCTGCACCATAATATTCAAAAATATATTTCGAGAAAATTATTCTTTATCCATAAAAGTTGGGGTCTTACAACCTCCCCTTCTTATAAAATTTTGTCCTCGAAATTAGGGTACATATCTGGTATGTCGAAGAGATGAGGATACCTTGACTTTATCTTAGATTCTAACTTCCAAGTCATTTCCTCCACATCGTGGTTTCTCCATAAAACTTTAACTTGAGGTATAACCTTGGAGCGTAGAACATGATCCTTCTTACTCTTCATACGTTAAATCTTCCTCTATCTCGTCTGGTTCTAACTCAATAATGTGGTTCGGGTCTTTCACATATTTACGTAACCTAGATATGTGAAAAACGTTATGAACACGAGACATACTTGGCGGTAAGGCGAGTCTATAGGCCACTGTTCCTACTCGCTCGAGGATTAAAAATAGGCTAATGAATCGAGGATTAAGCTTTCCTCTCTTTCCAAATCTCGTAACTCCTTTCCATGGAGCAACACGTAACAACACATGATCTCCAATATTGAATTCCACGTCCTTTCGATGAAGATCAGCATAACTCTTTTGTCGATCTTGTGAGGTTTTTATACGTTGTCGGATCATTTGAATCTTTTTCGTAGTCATACGTACCAAGTCTGGTCCCAACAACGTTACTTCACCCACCTCATCCCAGCATACTGGAGAACAACACTTTCTTCCATACAACGCCCCAAACGGAGCCATGCCAATACTTGCTTGATAACCATTGTTGTAGGAAAACTCCACCAATGGTAAGAACTTGTCCCAACTTCCCTTGATGTCAAGGACACAGAGTCTTAAAAAATCTTCAAGAGTTTGAATAGTCCTTTCCGACTGCCCATCCGTTTGAGGATGATATGCCGAACTAAATTATAAATCCGTGCCCATAGCTTTTTGCAAACTAACCCAAAATCTTGAAGTGAATATTGGGTCTCGATCAGAAACTATGGATACTAGCATACCATGCAATCTTACAATCTCATTTATGTACATACTAGCAAGATGTTCAAGTGTATAAGTTTCTCGTATCGGTAAGAAATGAGTAGACTTGGTCAATCTATCAATAATGACCCAAATCGCATCTATGCCTTGAGAAACCTTGGGAAGACAAGTAACGAAATCCATGGTAATGTGCTCCCACTTCCATTCTGGAATTTCAAGTGGTTGCAATGGACCTTTTGGCACTTAATGCTCCGCCTTGACTCGTTGACAAGTTAGACACCTTGAGATAAACCCCGCTATCTCTCTCTTCATATTGCTCTACCAAAATTTATATCAAAGATCACGATACATTTTGGTACTCCTAAGATGGATTGCAAACGGTGTGATGTGCGCCTCCATCATGATTTTATACTTCAAGTTAGAATCGTTAGGAATACAAAGTCTGGAGTTGACTCGAAGTATTCCTTCTTCATCGATTCTTGCTTCCAGAATAGTACCTTCTTGCACTTTCTTCCTCATACGCATCAGCTTCAGGTCTGTAGCTTGAGCAGCTTTAACTTTATCAATTAAAGTCGATTCTAATCGTATATTTGCTATCTTCACGTGAGTCCCTAGAGTCTTTAACTCTATTTCCATCATTTGTAAGTTATAAGAAATGGGTTTTTGTGTTAACAACATCACACTCATAAACGCATACGATCTTCTACTCAACGCGTCAGCTACCACGTTCGCTTTTCCCACGATGGTATTGAATGGTACGATCGTAATCTTCAATAGCTCGAGCCAACATCTTTGGCACATGTTACGTTCATTTTGGGTGAAAAAAATATTTGAGGGTTTAAGAAATGGGTTTTGTACTGGGGTCAATACAAAATTTGATTTCACTCTCTAGGGGTAGGCAAGGAAGTTCTTTAGGGAATACGTTAGGAAATTTATTAACAATAGAAATATCATTCAAAACTGTGACTCTCATCCAAGACTTGGATAGCACATGAAATGAAGGTTTCTACTAACGAAGTTTCAACCAATATGTCAAAGTCTAACTTCTCTAGGGTCAAATTTAAACGTTGAGCGCAAATAAGAGAGATAAAAGAATGGGCAGAACATGTATCTAATAAGGTATAGACTTCGCAAGAATTTATAATTAACTAACCCGTGCTAACTTCGTTCGGGTTACTCGCTTTTTGAGAAGTCACGAAAAATGCTCTTCTAGAAATCACCGACTTTGTTTTGGTCGTATCCACCTTTGGAGCCACCGTCCCAGCTGGACTTGACTTTGGTGCATGACAAAATCAGGCTAGGTGACCTTCTTTTCCATAATTGTAACATGCTTTGGACTGCATCACGTAGTTTGGACTGATAAGTCCCTCCCCTCCGCATTTAAAACATACAATTGGTGGTCGTTCTCCTTCCTTGAAAACGAGTGTTGGTGCTGCTGTCTTTCCATCGTCGTTGAACCTTCTCTTCTTGAAATGTCCACTCTTATTGTCACGGCCATGATTACCACCGAAGTGATTACCATTTCTGGCATGTTGATTCCCTCCACGCTTGTCACCGCTTCGATGACTGCTACCACTAGTATTATCAACTTGTCGGCTGCTCTCTCTTGGTTGGGGTGACTCATTATCGCGCTCCAATAACTGAGCCCTATTCACAACATCTGAATACAAACACAGTTTATGAGAAATTAGGTATTGACGTATCTCGAGTTTCAAACCTCTTAGAAACATCCACGTCATTCTCTCCTCATTCTCAACCAAGTGGGATGCAAACCGAGACAACTCGATAAACTTAGCTTCGTACTGTGTCACGGTCATATTGTTTTGCTCAAGCTTGATGAACTCTACCTCCTTTATGTGACGAATACTTTCAGGAATGTACTTATCGTTGAACAGTTCTTGGAACTTCTCCCAAGACATCTTCAATGCGACAGGTTGAGTACACTTTACAGATTCCCACCAATAATCTGCCTCTGCTCGCAACATGAAGGTGGCAAAGGGAACCTTTTGCTCATCGGAGCATCCCAAGACATTAAATATCTTGTTGATATGCTTTATCCACGTCTCCGCCTTAAGTGGTTTTGGCTCTCCAAAAAACTCCGGTGGTCCCAGCTCTTTGAACTGCTTAGCGGTGACCGTCCGAGAGTTGTCAGTGTTTCCACCTATATTTTGGATAGGAGCCGCTCTCGCCTGATATTGCATGAATTCCATAAAGCCTCTAAACATCCCATCGTTCACCATTTCATCGGTGTTATTATTTACCTGAGGATTATTGTCTTCCTAATACACATTATCCTGGGTATTAATCTGTGGTGACTCCACGATCTCATGTGTTTCATTGCTTATCTCAACATTTTCGGATGCCATTTTCTAATACTGACACAAAACAAGGGTTAATTAACATATCACATATTATCCCTATACTCTGGCCGACCAATTAAATACCAAATAAACTTAGGTAGGTCATTCTAGCGAAGGAATTCCCCGTCTCTCCCCTCCTAGTTCTTGTCTCACATCTCATCCAGGGATCATATTCCTAAGCTTTGACACCAACTGTGATGCCCCCAAAATAGGTATACATCACCCATCTTGGGTCGCCAGATACAAGGTAATAAATATAAATACAAACTAATTATACAACAGTCGTGTAAAATGCGACAAAACATAGGCTGTGAGTTTTAATACAAATATTGTCATCTAGACAATATCCACACTCAATGGAGTCCTCATTATATTTATTATCACACTATTTCATAGAATAGTGAGGACTACTAATGCACCATCTAGGACCATCACTCTGTTCCCCGACTAGTCCCAGCTACATTCTCATTTCCTGAAGAGAAAAATGAAAGCAAAAGGGTGAGCTCAACTAGCGCAGTAAGAAATATAATGACTAAGATAATTCAGAATAAGTTATTATTAGCCTTTAATAGTATAACAACTGACAGAATATAATAGACAACAAGTTTTAGATCAAAAACTGCAGCAGAATAAGCAATCCATTAGAAGAGACAAGTAAAGTATAAAATCTACTATCTTCTATGATTTAAAAAGTTTTTCATCAACTTTATCGCTAAGACTCAGCTTAATAAATAAAATCGAATCATCCCTGCTCCACGACCAAGGATATTCATGTAATCATCAATGGTTATGACTATACCAAATAATCCCTAGTCATAATCATACCAACAACTGTCCACCAATGAACTACAGGCCAACGAGGACTTTTACGGTCATGATTATACCGAATAATCCCTGGTCATAATCATACCAAGTCCATCTATGCACGTAAACCAAAGATGGCTTTCATCACAATATAAGCATGATGATGATGACAATGACATAATAATCCAATAAATCAAGTTCAAGAATAAATTTTAAAGATTTATAAATTAATTTATCCAGGAACGAATAACGCCCACATTGTCAACATGATACTGCTTTGTAGAGTAAAATTCAAGAATGCTCAGAAGAATATTTCCATGAAAAGATATTGGATGAAGCGTAAATATCAAGGATAATCTACTAATTTCATGGAGTATAGAAGCCAAAGCTTTAACCAACTGAGTATAATAGAATATATGAAACTGCAAATAAATTTTCGCCCGCCATACGGTAATCCACGTAGACAGATCATTTTCACAATTTAATAAGGAATGAATACGAAGGATTATTCACCATGCATGTGGTAATCCACATAGACATGTTATTCCAACAGAATAATAAATAAAGGAATAACAGAAGAATTCACCACGCATGTGATAAACCGCACAGACATGTTATTACAACAGAATAATAAAGAATGGAACCAGGTCATGCATAATCCGCACAGACATGATATTCTAACAGAATAATAAAGAATGGAACTAGGTCATGCGTAAACCGCACTGACAGGATATTCCAACAGAATAATAAAGAATGGAATATCAACAAAATTCACCAGGCATGCGATAGACCGCACAGACAGGTTATTCCAACAGAATAATAAAGAATAGAATAACAGAAGAATTTCACCATGTATGCGGTACTTCGCATAAACAGGTTATTCCAACATAATAATAAAAAATAGAATAACAGAAGCTCTCTTCATGAATACAAAAGAAATAATACCCCTTACGAGTATAACAAATAATATTCCTTACCTTAGAAAAACTTAATACTGGAGTAGTGAAGTAGTAGAATACTTTTCTTCTTTCTCTCTATAGTTTCTCTCTCTAGAATTTCAGTGAATTCGTAAGAAATAATGAAGGAATGAGCTTTTATTTATAGAAGAATTGAGAGTAGCTCTTGGTCTAAACGAAGGGTCAAAATGACTCTTGGTAATATTGAAGAGACAACTACTATTTGCGAAGGGGCAATTAACTCTTGGAACACCGAAAAGACAAGTAACTCTTAAAAAACCGAAGGGACAAGTTACTATTAAAACTTTAAACCAACGATCCATATTGATTTACTATTATAATTTCAACCAACTGTCTGAAAAATTATCACATCTTCTCATAGAATAATATTGTGCTAAAAAATGATTTGGACCGAAAAGAAATATATTTTTCGAGTTAATAATACCCCGTGAATAGTACTTCGAGAATAGTACTCCGACACGAAAAGTGTCCCAATTACCCGAGTGAATAATACTAGAGTGAATAATAACTAGGTAAATAGTAACCCGTGAATAGTAACTCGTGAATAGTCCTCCGACACGAAAAGTGCCCCGAATACCCGATTGGTCAATATAACCTCCAGACATCAATTATTATCGAAATAAATATCGATTTCTACTAACACTAATAATTCCCACACAATGAAACTATCAATTTCATCTTTAATCAACACGAATTTATTCATCATTAATATTATAATTCACAATATTTAACAACCAGGTCGTTCCTAGAAAAGAGGGGGCTTTTAGATAAGGATTTCTCCTTATTGGCGCGCAATTAGGTGACCCAACCTCTCCTTGACAGAACTTTTAGACATTGTCAATATTGCTAATAATAATATGAATGACTTTGCCATCTCAATTATTGATTTAATAATATATCATATTATGCAGATGATACTGTGACAATAATTGAATCAATAAAATGAGAGATATAATGCAGTAATTACTGTAGCAATAATTGAGTATAACTGAGTGACTTCTCACGTAAGCATCAATAATCAATATTGTGTGCTACTATGCAACCATTCGTATTACTGTACTTTTACTACCGGGTAGTTCAACAGTTTTAACGGTAACACTTTCGCCGTTATTTTTATAAAAAGATAATTCTATCATTTTCTAACTACGAAAATACTTTCGTTGTGGGGTCCACCAATGATTGTGCCGTCGTACGAATATTCCCTGTTAAAACGAATACTCTCCGACCAATCGAATATTATATAACCACTTGCTTACTTTACAAAATTTGTAAATATTACCCACAACTATAACATTATATCAAATCCACACCATAATATTCAAAAATATATTTCGAGAAAATTATTCTTTATCCATAAAAGTTGGGGTCTTACAGATTACTTCAGATTGTTAATCGAAAACACAAATGTAAATATAACCATTTCTCATTACACCATATCCATATCAGATTATATCCACAGATGATAGAAATAATAAGAACACCCTAAGTAACTAACTCACTATATCTCTATTTGAATTACAATTAAATAGGGTTTAAGCACAAGTTCTCAAATGATTACATGCGATGCTTCGGTATATCTGTATTGTGACAACCCGAATTTTTGAACATTATTAAAATAAGAATTTAATAAATAAAATTCTTATTATAAGATATTTTAAGTTTGAGCATGTTTGTGTGTGTGTGTATGTGTGTGTGTGTGTGTGTATATATATATATATATATATATATATATATATATATATATATATTGAGAGAATGAGGCTTAGTAGTTAATTTAATTTAACTATTGAAGAAGGTAAATGAAATTATTTGAAAAGGAAATTAAGTTAATTAAATTAAGTTGAAAATTATATTATGGAATAATATAATTTGATTATTATGCCTTGTGGCAATGAATTTATTATGAATTAAATCTCATAAATAATGTGAATAATTCACTTAATTAAAATAGTGAATTAATGTAACATAATTAAAATAAGAATTTAATGAATAAAATTCTTATTATGACGTGTTTTAATAAAATGAGAGAGTAATGTATGTTACATATAAATGTAATATGTTAATATGTTACGATTGTAAGGTTCGCAAATAATTA
Source organism: Panax notoginseng (assembly GCA_016801055.1). NCBI lineage: Eukaryota > Viridiplantae > Streptophyta > Magnoliopsida > Apiales > Araliaceae > Panax > Panax notoginseng. The sequence continues at coordinate 123,124,107 of CM029023.1, forward strand.
AAATATTTATCAAATAAAATAAATATTTTATTTGAAATATTTATGAAATAAAATAAATATTCAATGAAAATTATTATGGAATAATTTATTTAAGTATGATGATATTAAATAAATTGATAATAAATAATTTTATAATTTATGCGTATTTTATTACGCTAATATGTTGGTGATGTCCTAATTTAATTAAATAATTAAATTAGAGGGTTAACAATTTGTTAAATAATATTGGAATTATATTGATTAAGTAAGTAAATTAAATTAAGTGTGATGATTGTGTATTATATAATAAGGAAGTTATAAAAATAAATTAGAAAGGAGTTTTTGGGTACTAGCCAAACATGGCTTAGTGACCCTTTGTTATTGTAACTGATGAGACTCTTTGTTTTTTTAAAACTGAAGGCTTGATTCCTTATCAGTTTTATTCTTACGTATTTTTCCCTAAGTCTAAGAAAACAGAGAAAAGAGAGAGAGAGAGAAATTGAGAGAGGGTGAGAATTCTCTATGAAATTGGAGAGGAACTTTGAGAAATCTAAGGAGAAGAAGAATGATGTTCAAGCTTTTCTTATCATCTAGCTAAGGTGAAGAAGAATTAAAAAGGTAATAATCTAGCCTAAAACTCTAGTTTTTTGATTCTTGAGTTTTTATTGATACCATGGTAGTATGAATTGATGAAGAAATCAATTAGGGTTATGTCAAATGTTGAATAATCAGATATTTTCATTAATATGTGAAATTTGAGTAACCCAAATTCGAGTTTTAGAATAATCAAATTCATGAAAATAGGTTAAATGATGAAGAATTTGAGTTTTGTTGTACATACAAGTTTTAGTCAATTTTGAGACTAAAATTAGTTATGAAATCATGATGGAAACCTTAAATTGATTATGGATATTGTAAGAACGTTAAAAAACGAAAAGAATGCAAGTTGAATCAATCAATTTGGTTAAGAAACGAATCCGTAGTGAATGAATTCGCTAAACATGTTAAAACATGAAAGGTTAGTATGAACATGAGTTTTGGGTCAAGATTTGGGTTAGTTAATTTTCTTTAAATTGTTTATTCTTTGGAATGTTGTAGTTCTATGAATTACGAATCCATAGAGTCAAAAACAGACTGATTTGGATGGGTATAACTCGAGTTATGAAGATCGGAAGGGGAAAGGGTAAAAAATTTGCGAAACAAAATAACTTGAGCAGCTCAATCTACTCTTTGGCACTGCAGCAATACCCCCAAGCCTAATTGAGTCGCCGCGGCGTCAAAATAGTGTCAGGCATGACTGTTTTGACCTCCTGTAGTAAAATGGCCATAACATTTTCATACGAACTCTGATTAAAGTGATTAAGGATGATTCAAAAAGAAAACGAGTAGTCCTACAACTTTGTTTCTTTAAGTTTTTCAATTTGAGGTCAATAACAGGGGTAAAAATGGCCATCTTTGGGACTAATGTGTATTCGGAGGTAATCGGAGGGCGTCGGGCATGCACGTATGCAAGTGAAGTGCTTCTGACGATAAAAGATGTTGTTATAAGTTATAAAACATGAATATTAGAAAATATAATGATACTTAACATTAATACATGATTTTTTAGATATGTTGTATGAGCATACTAAGCATACACAAGAGAGACGAATCGGGCGTGTGACGAATAAACGTCGAAACGTCGTGACAAATGTTAATGAACGTAAAAAGTGTTTCAATTCAATTGAAATGAATATTATAAGATATGGAATGAGGTTAATATAAAACTAATAAAAAGTCCTAGCAAGATTTAAACACTTGAATGAACTTTGAGTATGACTAAGAAGAAATATAGTGAGATATAAGTCAAAAGGTAACAGAATCAAATTGAACATTGCGTATTGATTAACAGGAAGGGTTATGAGATGTAGAGTAAAGTTTACATTATAACTACTATGCGTTGCTATGTGACTAATAGTTGATGTGTATGATTATATAATTTTATAGGGCACGTGAAGTGCAGATAGCTGTAAATTTTTAAACTGTTGTTGGTAAACAACAATCAGGGCAAGTCTTTCTGTTCCTATTTGTTATGTGAAATTGATGATGAATTGTTTTAAATCTATATTGCAAAGAGCATGATGTATTACTTATGTTGTAAGTATCAAATGTTAAAGTCAATTCATGATTACATCGGTTGAGTAAGGAATGTTGATTGGGTTATGGAACTTAATCTTTATTTAATAGGTGATGTACAACATGTATAATGTGTTTAGAAAGATGTTTATGATGTATAAGATGAGAATGTTATTTATGTGCTACGTGTTGCATGAAAACTGTTAGATTTATTGGGTTGTTGAGCTCAACCTTGCAAATAAACATTTTTACAGGTTAAGGATTCAAGGTAACGCTATGTGCTACTTGAATGACGTGGATCAGAAATAATACATGAAGATTAATATTTTAGCTAAAGTTGTTATTTCTTTAAACCATGTTTTAGGTTTATGAGATGTACTCAATGTTTTATGATGTATATTTTATGTTGAGTTGTAGCGTTTGAGTTATCCGAAGTAGAAAGGATACTGAATTGGGATGTAAGATTTTATATAATAACTTTGATAATACGAATCATTAAATAAATTTGATTCAGAGATGTGTAGTTGATAAAGGTTATGATTTAGGGAATCAAAGTAAGAAGACACAAAAGTTTTAATTATTCCACATTTTATTAAGCTTAACATCGATTAATGATGTAATGTCAGAATAAAGATGTATTGATAACAACCAAGGTCGAGAGTTGAATTGTATGAATTTTGGGGTCGTTTCATCTATCCTAAGCTCTAATCATGCATTCCATCATTATATAGAATTCACGAACACATGCTATCATGATCATATCTAAACTCATTATCCAACTCTTGAATTCATATTATCACGGTAATTGGTGATCAAGCAATTAAACAAATCAACCAAATCATGATAGACAATCCATTCATAATCAAAAAGATATCAACAAGGAAGCAAATCAATCTCAGCTATGCAATAAGATTCATTATATTCTGAAAATTTAGATTAGTTCATAATAGAAACAAGATCCATTATCCATAATTGATTATACATGAAAATTACAAGTAAAGGAATAAAGAGAAGTTAGGAAATGTAGTGAAAATATGAGGTTTCTCTGTAGTTCCATCCTTGAATCTTCAATTGCTTCAAAACCTAAAATCCAAGTTAAACTAGTCTAGAAAATGAAAAATAGCAACTAAGATGAATAATCAAAAAAGAATATACACTAAGGAGAGGCTAGATACCCTAAAATGGCTAAAAAGAAGTTCTATATATTCTGCCTCAACTTCCAATAAACCCTACTTTTAGAAAAAATCCAATTGGTTCATTAAATGAACAGTCAGATTTGCCCCTACAAGGACGGGTGCAGCTACGTCGTGCTTATGCTTGTTTTGGGAGCAGCTGCGCTGCAGGGCAATTCGGCCAGCCTTTAGCACAGCTGCGCCATACTGCAGGCAAAATGGGGTATAGTTGCGCTGTCTGTCAGTTCTATAGTCTACTATATTCTGCCATGCTGCTCCCATTCCTGCACACATTAATCATTTTAGCTTCCATTTCCACCATGTTTTGGCTCTTTTGCTCCAAACATACCAAATTACTTCTATATCATGCCAACTTACCATCCTTTTGACTAAAGATATCGCCGAACGAGTTACAGAACATAAATCCTATAAAATGAAAAGAAATGCATGAAAATCAACAAAACCATGTGGTAATAAGTAACTATTGGACTTAGTTGATACCGGATAAGTGGTTATAAAACCAACTTATTAAATACCCCCAAACTTGAACTATTGCTTTCCCTCAAGCAACAAAATGAAAAGAAAAGAAAAGAAATGAAATTAACTAAGCAATAAGCAATATACCCTACATGCCTAAGAATCCACATCAGCCAGTCTGAAATTCAAATGAGGTGCCTCAAAAGAAACATCATTAATTGAGGAAGGATAAATATATACATTTGAAGAGAATCAACGCTTTGATGTAGACTTCAAATTTCAATCCATGCTTCTTCGCAATCTCTCTAATCTATGGATCACACGTTCGTCACAAAAGAGTATGCAATGTCTAAGAGGTATTAACAAAGGGGAATAGATTGAAGATATGATTTTAGATTCTACTAGATCTTGGGTGGCTAACCCTAATTCTCTATCCTAACTCCTTAGGGTTTTGAGAATGCTTGCAATAGAGATGCAAGTTGTAAAAGTTGCATTAGTCTATTTCACAATAAGACTCTTCTTATGTATAGACTAACCCTAATTCTTTAAACTTTAAGGAGTTGGGATTTTAATTTAATTTCCAATCTAATTAGGAAATAAATAAAATAATAATAAAAATAAGACTCCTCTTATTCATTTATAATATATTATTTCTCCAAATACTCAATTATAAATATTAGTATTTCTCTAAATATCATATTATTATTATTTAGTCAATTTAATAATAATAATAATAATAATAATAATAATAATAATAATAATAATAATAAGATGACTAATCTTATTAATTTATAATATAATATTTCTCCAAATACTTAATTATAAATCTTAAGATTTTTAATTTATTCCATTAATAAATTAAATACACTTAATTTATTATTATTAAGTCAATCACTTCTAAAATCATGTCTCCTGTAACGACCCCAAAATCCATACAATTTAAATCTCGACTTCAGTCGTTAACCATACATTCAACCTCTAATTTTACATCATTATTCGATATTAAAAATCACTAAAATTGCGGAATATTTAAAACTTTTGTACATTTCCTTCTTTATTGCCCTAAATCGCAACCTTTACATTACATCTCTTCGATTCAAACATATATCATGAATCGTTACAACAAAATGACTATACAAAGTCTTACATCATAAATAGATATCCATATACACTGGATATCTTAACTTATAACTCAGCAACATGTTGCATTCAAAATCTTAAATACATTTCCCATAAAACATAAGTAATCTTCGTGAATATATATCTCTATATCTCACATAGCACATATCCTTACCTTAAAATCTTGACCTGCAAAAGTAGTTATTTGCAAGAGTGAGCTCGACAGCCCAGCAAAATCTAACAATTTTCATGCATCACATAACACATAATAACATGCTCAACATACATATCATAATAATTAAAGTAACATGGCATACATGCTTTTAATTCACATAACAAATATAAAAATTGAGTTCCTTACTCAACCATCATTATTTAACCAAAACACTGCAGTTATAGATTGACTTTAACATTTCATGATACAACATGTATAATATATTATGCTTGCTTATAACACATATCACATGTCATGCAATTTAAAACAGTTCATCAAGTCCACGTAGAAAATAGGAACCGAAAGACTTGCCTTGATCGTTGTTTAACAATAAAAGTTTAACAGCTTACAGCTATCTGCACTTCATGTGCCCTACGTAATTATATAATCATACACATCAATTATTAGTCACATAACAACACATAGTAATTGTAATGTAAACTCTACTCTACGTCTCATAACCCTTCCTATCATAAATACACAATGTTCAACTTAATTGTGTTAACTTTCAACTTATATCTCACTGTATTTCATATTCGCAGTTCATTCAAGTGCTTAAGTCTTGCTAGGACTACTTATTAGTTTTATATTAAATCCATTCCATATCTTATAATATTCATTTCAATTGAATGAAAATACTTTTGAAGTTCATTAATACTTGGCACGGTGTTTCGACGTTCATTCGTCACACGCCCGATTTGTCTCTCTTGTGTATGTTTACTATGCTTTTATAACTTATCTAATATATTATTTATTAATGTTAGGCATCATTATATTTACTAATATTCATGTTTTACAACTTAGAATAACATCTTTTAACTTATAATAACATCTTTTATCGTCAGAAGCACTATACTAGCATATATGCATGCCCGACGCCCTCCGATTGCCCCCGAAAACACAACAGTCCTAAAGATAACCATTTTAACCCTTCCTAGTGACCTCAAATTGAAACACTTAAAGAACAAAAGGTGTAGGTCTATTTGTCCTCGTTCCGGATCATCTTGAATCACCTCAATCAGAGTTCGTATGAAAAAGTTATGGCCATTTTATTACAGGAGGTCAAAACTATCCGACTCAGACTATAAATTCGACGCTGGGGCGCGAGAACTAAGCTATCTAGTGGCGCTGGGGTGCGAATTTCGGTGCTGGGGCGCGAAATTCTGGGCTGCGGCTCCATTTCTGGTGCTGCGGCGCCAAAACTTGTAGAACCTAACCATCGGAGAACGGAACAACTAATTTCTGTCTATTTAACACTACTAACATCTAAATTAACATGTATAACTTCACGTAAACTATACATAAACGTTAACAATCATCCATATACCAATTATCAACAATTAAACAACGATTTTAGAAAACTTAATTCTTTGAAAACATTATTTTCAACCAAAATACCATTACCGATGTTTGTTTACACAGTGAACATGTAACCATAATTTATAAACCAATTTGATTCCTTGAGACTACTATTCTCCGAATTTCATAACATCTAATTAACAATTCAAATTCCAATTTTACAATTAGTATACACTTTAACCATCCAATTTGTTACTGTCATAAGCCATATACAACATCATACACTGAAAAATAGTTTCTGTTTCTTTTAAACCAAATTAACATGATAACCCTTGTTTAAACAGTTGTTCTAACATCATGAACCCACATAATCACCATAGTTCATGTTATATAACAAAGGTTACAGAAATTTTGTAAAACTTTATATTACAGTCCAATTCAGAAACACATAAGACGTAAAACATATATAGCTATATAGTCTTAACATTATAGAAAAAATACCTTTTTGTTGCTTTGTAAATCTTTCACTGAGAATCGCTTGAAAACTCAAAACTTGTTTTTGAAATCCCAGCCCTTTCTCTCTCAAACTCTCTCTGAACTTCTCAGAACTCTTTTCTTTTCCTCAGAAAACTTCTAAACAAATTACAATATACGTAACATAACCAACGCACGATATTTTTTTAAAAACCGATGTTATAATAACTGTCCCAATTAAATTATCAGTTATCAAAATTATTATATATATTATTTATATTTTGTTTACTTAATTTATATTATTAATAATTCAAAAATCCAAAAGCCATAAGACTCCGTTTGGCAAAATCCTTTATAATTCAAAGACTTAATATACTTAAGCCTTGTTTGGCAAAATAGATTAAAACTACTTTAATTTATTTTAATAACCACTTATAATATAGTTATTTGTCACACTTCTATTTAATTAAGTTTTCATACTTAATTTAATTAATTGTAATAACAATTCATTAAATATATCATTTAATCACATAACTCCATACCAATAATTACCCATAAAAAGAAATATCAATATAATAATTCATTTAATCAATATAAACTCTCTAATTTAATTATTAAATTAAACTAGAATATTATCTCAAAATACTGAATTTCCTTAACTCATTAATTATTTCATTAAATATTTATAAAAATTCAATAATTATTTAAATATTATAAATAAAAATTCGGATTGTTACATCTCCTTTTTGTGGTGTGACCCTCTAGGTTCAATATTAAGCCGATAGTAGAAAAAATAAATTAGAATAATTCTAATATTATTTATAATGAATTAAACTCCTTTAATTCAAATATAAATAAATAATATTTATTCTACATCATGAGTGACATCTTATAAATATTGAATCATGACTATCTAGATAATATAAATTCAACGTTAATCATAAATAATACAAAGAACATATTTCATGAATAGTTACCGTATAATTTAATCCTTCTATCATACAATGTCCAGATTAAACATAAGACATGGAATTACTGATAAGTCTTATTTGTTTAATCATATGCATTTCGATTCAAAATTCATAACTCTGATTATTGTAAATTAGAACTCCTTTCTAATTTCCATTTTACCTTGGCCAAGGATTTCTTAATTGTCATTCATCGAATCGCATAACAGATTCTCTTCTTTTACTTGAAGCGGTTGATCTTTTGTTGATCATTCACCTACCTCTATGTATACTTTATTATACCCGAACATACCCTATAACATACTTTTTAAGTATTAAGGAATATGACAAAGTATAATTCAGAATACACAAGGTATCATGATGATCTCAAGTTCAAGGATCACTTATACAACTATCACTCTATGAACTTCTATTTTTAGGCAAGTAAACCTCTATTAGGGTTCCTTTAAGCAAATCACGTTCAGTGAACTATTGGTTGATTTCGCTATCGCTAAATCACGCGCAAGTATACGTGGTCCACAAGTAATATATGATAAGTTGAGTGTTGTACCCCCTATATCATATTGCCATCTATTATCTGTTATGCATGTATCATGTTATGCATATGTATGTATGTCCAGAGATATTCAGCATTGACCCCTGGATGGTCTTATGACATGGCCCGTGCAGATGTCTTCTTCGATAATTAGCCGTATTGATCATACCCCACCATTATTGGTGGTATCTGGTATGTAATCGTGGAATGATAGCATGTCACCATCAGACAGGGTGACTGTAGATCATTTATTGCAGCATACTATGACCCTGTTGATGTTTCAGGTTCCCACATGATTCGTGGATGGCATGCTGGAGCACTGGGTATCGGAGAGGCAGGTTTTTTGATTTGGGACCCAGGAGTTGACTCCCACTCTGGAAGAGTATGCACGGTTGATGATGCCACCACTGGACAGTCCTTGCGTGCATATGGCTTTGGGGGACATGAGTCGACGGTTCATGACCCTCACTAGATTGAGGCGTAGGGTTTATATCCCAGCATTTTCTATTTGACAGATTTGGCTCTAAGGATAGTTATAGACGACATTCCGGGGATTTCACCACATCAGAGGATCATTGGCATCTGGCCAGGGTAGATGTACTGCTATTATGCGTACTGTCATATGTCTTCATGCCACTGTATATGGATGAGTTGGACATAGAAGTTATCATGACGGTGAGAGCTCTCAGGGAGGGTCGTACCATCATACCTATGATTATAGCCGAGATATTGAGGTCAGCTACATACTGCTGCACTTATCTGACATGAGTATTTACGGGCAGTTCGATCATGCTATACGTGTGGTTTATGCCACACCTGAGACCGATTGGCACTTTTAGATGGCATGGGTATTGCTTCACCCATGATATAGCCATGACATATTCATTTTAGCCAGCGGAGTGTACGGATACTACATCTTCGTCTGCTTTCTTAGCTGATATTGTAGACCCGTTTAGTATATTGCCATGCTCTGGGCTCAGCTCACCTTGTAGCTTTATTACTCATGCTCCGAGCATGAATTACATCCCTCTGGCTGGTTTGAGGGGCACGACTACTTACCATCCACTGGTCATGATGTCGCAGTTTGACCAATTTTAGGATTTTCATCCTTTTGAGGGGGCACTGGGCCAGTGTTTCGCTTTTTGCTATCTTTCAACAGAGGATAGATCCCGTTTGTATGCATGTTGGGATCAGCGTGAGATAGCCGCTTTCTCTATTAGTCATCCAGGTTATTCTGCAGAGTATTCCGCATGGATGGAGACAGAGACTGCACCAACTGAGGTAATATCCACATTGTCGAGTATTGACTCAGATGATGGAGAGCCCATGGAGGACATTGATTCTCACACCGAGGAGGAGCCATCTACTGGGTTGCCAGTATTTCCTTTAGATTTTCCCAGTACTAGCACTATCGTGATTCAGCATTCAGCACAGTACTTTGAGCAGAGTCTTCATCTGATGACCTTTGAGAGAGATCAGGCTAGATCCCTGATGTTGACAGCTCTTGATGGGAGAGACTCATCCCTGTTAGAGAGGGACGAGGCATTGGCTCGTAGAGATACCACTGTTGTTGAGCGGGATGAGGCCAGATCAGCCAGAGATGCAGTGATAGTTGAGAGGGATAATGCCATATCTGCTCGAGATGTAGCCATCACAGACAGTACTGCAGTGAGGTCCCTTACCACTGGCATGCTTGCAGAGATGAGCACATATATTGATGAGCATATGGTCACCATGCAAATGGCTACAGATCTGTTGAGTCGTGTGGACATCCTTGTACAGGAGACCACAGGTTCGCCTCCTTCTTATGATAGGTATGCCATGTTGGGCTTGTTAGCTCGCATATACACAGATTTGTAGATGGGCTCGTACTTTCCTGCACAGACTAGCTTAGCCATTTTGTCATGTACAGTTTATATTATGTATATCAAACAACATTATATATAGCAGGGAAATATATTTTTGATCACTTCCCTTTTAGATATGCTATGATACTTGCTTGATATTTGCCTGCTTCTTCAGGGCTTGTGATCTTGATGTATTCTGAATTCCTCCTTGATGGATGGACGTTGAGTTGCCTTTGGATAGTTTAGAATAGATCATGGATCTGTGTGTATCCCTACCATCTTTGGTGTCTTGGGACTGATTTCTATATAGAAATGTGGAGAGGATTGTGGCTTTCCTCTCTGAGATTGACCGCACCACAGATGGTCGCCAGTACTCCCATTTAGGAAGTGCCTAGTTAATTCCATCTCTTATGGATTGATGTTGCTCTTAAAGGAACAATCGCAGCTTAGATGGTCGCCGAATCTCCTATTGGGAGGAGTTCAGGTAATTCCATCCCTTTGGTTTGAAGCCAATGAAATGTAGTGGATTGAAGGATTGATCCCAGTACCATAGACAGGCATTTGTGTTTTGGTAGGGGGTTAGAACGAACCATAAATGGCTGCCTACGTACTCCTATTGAAGAGGAGATCAAGTCTGCGTAGTTCAAACCTGGTGTAAGAGGCTCAACGCTGTTTATGAAAGGCAGATGGGTGTAGAAGCTTTATTGATGAAAAAGGTTGTAGAAGTGTTTTTGTGGTTTTTATTTTAGTAGAAAAGGGTAGAAATGTTTTTGTTGTTTTTTGTTTATTGCGACCGGGCCATATAGAATATGGTTGCATACGTACTCCCGTGTATCAAGGAGATCAGGTCGACGTAGTTCGCCCCTCAGGGCGAGTTGAAAAGCGTGATCCCATGTGTAGGATAAACTTCGGGGAAGAAAGATTAATCCCATGTACAGGTCAAACTGTGGGGAAGAAAGTTTAATCCCATGTGCAAGATAGACTGCGGGGAAGAGAAAGTTTGATCCTAGGTTGAGGACAAACTGTAGGTACGAGAAGTTTTATCCCATGTATGTGTAGCCAAACTGTAAATGCGAGAGGTTCAATCTGTAGTGGGATGACCTAAGATGTATGAGCGCAATGAAGCCAGGCTGCTGGCTTAAAGAGTATGTTTCCCTGAGGGGCAAAGTGTGGAAAAGAGTTGTATGTGGTAAAGGGTTAAAGAATCAGAATGATTGATGATCTGATGATCCAACACCAGGATGTTTGCTTGATGGTAACTTCAAACATAGTACCGTTTCACGGTGTCCGAGTTGATAAGCTGTGGAAATTCATCGCCGTCCATTTCTTGCAATCTGAGAGCACCTCCTATCAATACCTCCTTGACAATAAATGGGCCTTCCCAGTTAGGAGTGAATTTTCCCTTAGACTGATCTTGGTTGTCGAGGATCTTCTTTAAAACCAAGTCATGTTGCTTAAACTGCCGTGGACGGACTTTTCTGTTGTAGGATCTAGTGATCCTTTGTTGATATAATTGACCATGGAAGATAGGCGCGGTTCGCCTTTCATCTATTAGAGACAATTGGTGATACCTATCTTGTACCCATTGATCTTCATCCAGCTGAGCGTCCATCAACACTATGAGGGATTCCATTTCTACTTCTATGGGGAGTATTGCTTCCATCCCATAGGTTAATGCGTAGGGGGTTTCCCCAGTTAAAGTGTGCATTGATGTTCTGTAGGCTAACAGAGTAAGAGGCAATAAGTTAGGCCATCCTCTGTGGTTGGCGGACATCTTTTGCATAATCTTCTTGATGTTTTTGTTAGCCGCTTCAACAACACCATTCATCTTTGGACGGTAGATGACGGAGTTAAGATGTTTGTTGTGGAATTTACTGCATAGTTTCTCCATCATTTTGTTGTTGAGGTTCTTAGCATTGTCTGATACAATTACCTCGGATTGTCTGTTTCGACAAATGACATTATTTCTGAGGAAAGCAATGATGACTTCTTTGCTAACCCTGGGGAAGGAGGCTGCTTCTACCCACTTGGTAAAGTAGTCGATCATGGTGAAGATGAAGCGATGTCCATTACTGGCTTTGGGCTCGATGGGCCCAATCACGTCCATTCCCCACATTGAGAAGGGCCAAGGTGAACTCATATTGTGGAGCTCCCGTGGAGGGGCGTGGATAACATTTCCATGAATTTGGCATTGATAACATCTCCTGACGTGGTCATTGCAGTTAGCTTTGAGAGATAGCCAGTAATGTCCTGTCCTGAGGATCTTCTTAACAAGGAGGGGGCCACTCATGTGTGGGCCACAAACTCCACCATGGACCTCACTTGGTCCTTATCCAGGCATCTGAGGAGACCTAGTCCTGCATCTCTTTTGTAGAGTGCATCTCCGCTCAGGTAGAATTTTATAACAAGTCGATGAATCCGCCTTTGCTCATTCAGGCTCGCCTCAGCGGGTGTAGATCCATCTCGCAAGTACTCCTTGATATGCTAATACCAAGGTTGTTGGATGGGAGGTAGTTCATTCGATGCTTCTTCAAAATAGTTCCCATAGGCTGGTGCCTTTTGCAGGGCAAATGTGACGCTTGGCATGTGTTCCTTGTCAGGCATGTAAATCAAGATGGCCAAAGTTGCTAATGCATCTGCGAAGTCATTCCTATTACGAGGAATGTGTAGAAAGGATATCTCTTCGAACTCCAAAGCCATCTGTAAAACCTGCCGATGGTAAGGCAGTAAACGTAGCTCTTTGGTTTGATAGATTCCCATGGATTGTTTGACTACCAACTCTGAATCCCCAAGGACAGTTAACCATCTGATACCCATTGAGCGGGCAAGTTTTAGCCCCATGATATAGCCTTCATACTCAGCTGTGTTGTTGGTACTGACAAACTATAATTTGACGGCGACGAGATACTGCTCCCCTGTACCGGATACTAGAACTTCTTCAGCTCTAGAACCTTTCGTATTAATAGCTCCATCAAAATACATCTTCCATGCTTGGCGTGTATCGTAGTGATGGTGTGGCTGAATTGCCATTACCCCTTCATCAGGGAAGTATGTTTCCAAGGGTTTGAAATCCCCTGAGGGTGCGG